>OU611883.1:14906500-16132500 GCA_914767815.1 Eupsilia transversa | reverse complement strand
CCTAACCTAACCTAACCTAACCTAACCTAACCTAACCTAACCTAACCTAACCTAACCTAACCTAACCTAACCTAACCTAACCTAACCTAACCTAACCTAACCTAACCTAACCTAACCTAACCTAACCTAACCTAACCTAACCTAACCTAACCTAACCTAACCTAACCTAACCTAACCTAACCTAACCTAACCTAACCTAACCTAACCTAACCTAACCTAACCTAACCTAACCTAACCTAACCTAACCTAACCTAACCTAACCTAACCTAACCTAACCTAACCTAACCTAACCTAACCTAACCTAACCTAACCTAACCTAACCTAACCTAACCTAACCTAACCTAACCTAACCTAACCTAACCTAACCTAACCTAACCTAACCTAACCTAACCTAACCTAACCTAACCTAACCTAACCTAACCTAACCTAACCTAACCTAACCTAACCTAACCTAACCTAACCTAACCTAACCTAACCTAACCTAACCTAACCTAACCTAACCTAACCTAACCTAACCTAACCTAACCTAACCTAACCTAACCTAACCTAACCTAACCTAACCTAACCTAACCTAACCTAACCTAACCTAACCTAACCTAACCTAACCTAACCTAACCTAACCTAACCTAACCTAACCTAACCTAACCTAACCTAACCTAACCTAACCTAACCTAACCTAACCTAACCTAACCTAACCTAACCTAACCTAACCTAACCTAACCTAACCTAACCTAACCTAACCTAACCTAACCTAACCTAACCTAACCTAACCTAACCTAACCTAACCTAACCTAACCTAACCTAACCTAACCTAACCTAACCTAACCTAACCTAACCTAACCTAACCTAACCTAACCTAACCTAACCTAACCTAACCTAACCTAACCTAACCTAACCTAACCTAACCTAACCTAACCTAACCTAACCTAACCTAACCTAACCTAACCTAACCTAACCTAACCTAACCTAACCTAACCTAACCTAACCTAACCTAACCTAACCTAACCTAACCTAACCTAACCTAACCTAACCTAACCTAACCTAACCTAACCTAACCTAACCTAACCTAACCTAACCTAACCTAACCTAACCTAACCTAACCTAACCTAACCTAACCTAACCTAACCTAACCTAACCTAACCTAACCTAACCTAACCTAACCTAACCTAACCTAACCTAACCTAACCTAACCTAACCTAACCTAACCTAACCTAACCTAACCTAACCTAACCTAACCTAACCTAACCTAACCTAACCTAACCTAACCTAACCTAACCTAACCTAACCTAACCTAACCTAACCTAACCTAACCTAACCTAACCTAACCTAACCTAACCTAACCTAACCTAACCTAACCTAACCTAACCTAACCTAACCTAACCTAACCTAACCTAACCTAACCTAACCTAACCTAACCTAACCTAACCTAACCTAACCTAACCTAACCTAACCTAACCTAACCTAACCTAACCTAACCTAACCTAACCTAACCTAACCTAACCTAACCTAACCTAACCTAACCTAACCTAACCTAACCTAACCTAACCTAACCTAACCTAACCTAACCTAACCTAACCTAACCTAACCTAACCTAACCTAACCTAACCTAACCTAACCTAACCTAACCTAACCTAACCTAACCTAACCTAACCTAACCTAACCTAACCTAACCTAACCTAACCTAACCTAACCTAACCTAACCTAACCTAACCTAACCTAACCTAACCTAACCTAACCTAACCTAACCTAACCTAACCTAACCTAACCTAACCTAACCTAACCTAACCTAACCTAACCTAACCTAACCTAACCTAACCTAACCTAACCTAACCTAACCTAACCTAACCTAACCTAACCTAACCTAACCTAACCTAACCTAACCTAACCTAACCTAACCTAACCTAACCTAACCTAACCTAACCTAACCTAACCTAACCTAACCTAACCTAACCTAACCTAACCTAACCTAACCTAACCTAACCTAACCTAACCTAACCTAACCTAACCTAACCTAACCTAACCTAACCTAACCTAACCTAACCTAACCTAACCTAACCTAACCTAACCTAACCTAACCTAACCTAACCTAACCTAACCTAACCTAACCTAACCTAACCTAACCTAACCTAACCTAACCTAACCTAACCTAACCTAACCTAACCTAACCTAACCTAACCTAACCTAACCTAACCTAACCTAACCTAACCTAACCTAACCTAACCTAACCTAACCTAACCTAACCTAACCTAACCTAACCTAACCTAACCTAACCTAACCTAACCTAACCTAACCTAACCTAACCTAACCTAACCTAACCTAACCTAACCTAACCTAACCTAACCTAACCTAACCTAACCTAACCTAACCTAACCTAACCTAACCTAACCTAACCTAACCTAACCTAACCTAACCTAACCTAACCTAACCTAACCTAACCTAACCTAACCTAACCTAACCTAACCTAACCTAACCTAACCTAACCTAACCTAACCTAACCTAACCTAACCTAACCTAACCTAACCTAACCTAACCTAACCTAACCTAACCTAACCTAACCTAACCTAACCTAACCTAACCTAACCTAACCTAACCTAACCTAACCTAACCTAACCTAACCTAACCTAACCTAACCTAACCTAACCTAACCTAACCTAACCTAACCTAACCTAACCTAACCTAACCTAACCTAACCTAACCTAACCTAACCTAACCTAACCTAACCTAACCTAACCTAACCTAACCTAACCTAACCTAACCTAACCTAACCTAACCTAACCTAACCTAACCTAACCTAACCTAACCTAACCTAACCTAACCTAACCTAACCTAACCTAACCTAACCTAACCTAACCTAACCTAACCTAACCTAACCTAACCTAACCTAACCTAACCTAACCTAACCTAACCTAACCTAACCTAACCTAACCTAACCTAACCTAACCTAACCTAACCTAACCTAACCTAACCTAACCTAACCTAACCTAACCTAACCTAACCTAACCTAACCTAACCTAACCTAACCTAACCTAACCTAACCTAACCTAACCTAACCTAACCTAACCTAACCTAACCTAACCTAACCTAACCTAACCTAACCTAACCTAACCTAACCTAACCTAACCTAACCTAACCTAACCTAACCTAACCTAACCTAACCTAACCTAACCTAACCTAACCTAACCTAACCTAACCTAACCTAACCTAACCTAACCTAACCTAACCTAACCTAACCTAACCTAACCTAACCTAACCTAACCTAACCTAACCTAACCTAACCTAACCTAACCTAACCTAACCTAACCTAACCTAACCTAACCTAACCTAACCTAACCTAACCTAACCTAACCTAACCTAACCTAACCTAACCTAACCTAACCTAACCTAACCTAACCTAACCTAACCTAACCTAACCTAACCTAACCTAACCTAACCTAACCTAACCTAACCTAACCTAACCTAACCTAACCTAACCTAACCTAACCTAACCTAACCTAACCTAACCTAACCTAACCTAACCTAACCTAACCTAACCTAACCTAACCTAACCTAACCTAACCTAACCTAACCTAACCTAACCTAACCTAACCTAACCTAACCTAACCTAACCTAACCTAACCTAACCTAACCTAACCTAACCTAACCTAACCTAACCTAACCTAACCTAACCTAACCTAACCTAACCTAACCTAACCTAACCTAACCTAACCTAACCTAACCTAACCTAACCTAACCTAACCTAACCTAACCTAACCTAACCTAACCTAACCTAACCTAACCTAACCTAACCTAACCTAACCTAACCTAACCTAACCTAACCTAACCTAACCTAACCTAACCTAACCTAACCTAACCTAACCTAACCTAACCTAACCTAACCTAACCTAACCTAACCTAACCTAACCTAACCTAACCTAACCTAACCTAACCTAACCTAACCTAACCTAACCTAACCTAACCTAACCTAACCTAACCTAACCTAACCTAACCTAACCTAACCTAACCTAACCTAACCTAACCTAACCTAACCTAACCTAACCTAACCTAACCTAACCTAACCTAACCTAACCTAACCTAACCTAACCTAACCTAACCTAACCTAACCTAACCTAACCTAACCTAACCTAACCTAACCTAACCTAACCTAACCTAACCTAACCTAACCTAACCTAACCTAACCTAACCTAACATAACCTAACCTAACCTAACCTAACCTAACCTAACCTAACCTAACCTAACCTAACCTAACCTAACCTAACCTAACCTAACCTAACCTAACCTAACCTAACCTAACCTAACCTAACCTAACCTAACCTAACCTAACCTAACCTAACCTAACCTAACCTAACCTAACCTAACCTAACCTAACCTAACCTAACCTAACCTAACCTAACCTAACCTAACCTAACCTAACCTAACCTAACCTAACCTAACCTAACCTAACCTAACCTAACCTAACCTAACCTAACCTAACCTAACCTAACCTAACCTAACCTAACCTAACCTAACCTAACCTAACCTAACCTAACCTAACCTAACCTAACCTAACCTAACCTAACCTAACCTAACCTAACCTAACCTAACCTAACCTAACCTAACCTAACCTAACCTAACCTAACCTAACCTAACCTAACCTAACCTAACCTAACCTAACCTAACCTAACCTAACCTAACCTAACCTAACCTAACCTAACCTAACCTAACCTAACCTAACCTTTTTTTTTTTTTTTTTTTTTGTTCCGGGGTGGAAAATCCTCATGGATGTCCCCCGCCCTGGGGCGGGCGGAGGGGTCTGTCAGACTCTTACTGACTAAAAACCACCCCGGTGTCCCATCTCACACCGACGCCGGGGGTCGCGGGAACTTAAAAATCTTCCGCAACCCCCGATTGGTGCCGGCCCGCGAACGCGGGCCTCTTCCTCGGGTCAGGGGGGAGTGAGGTGTTAAACTCCCCCCGCGCCGTCTAAGAGGGGCGCGCGTGGAACACTACGCGCCGCCACCTCGGGTCCTGATGTGTGGGGGGCGACAGACGTCCCCGAGTCCGTCGCCCCTGGACCCATTTAGGGGGGCTGGAAGAGGGCGTTATCCGCCCTCCTTCGACGCCCGGTGCGCCTGCTGCGGGCCGGGTGAGTGGACGTAATCTCCCTCTCCCTTTCCGCAGCCTCCTTCTGCGAAACGACTGTCTCGCAGTAGGAAACCACCGCGTCCCAGGACTCCTCGCCGCCGACCATCGCATTCACAACGGCCGGCAGCGACAAGTCACTGCCTACTTCTGAGATGAGGGCACGGCGCGGCTCCTCCCAAGCGGCACACTCTGCCAGCGTATGCCACGCCGTGTCCTCCCGGCAGTCGACGCAGTGGTGACACCGGGCGTCCGGCTCCCTGTTTATGCGACACAGGTACTTCCCGAAGCAACCATGCCCCGTGAGCACCTGCGTCACCCGAAACGACAGGGAGCCGTGCCTCCTCCCGAGCCAGAGGTCGAGCACCGGCCGGACCGCCTCGATGATGTCGAGGCCGGCGGTAGGGCGTGAAAGCCTGTCCCGCCACTCCGCCACCAGGACCTCGCGGAGCTGAGACCGGTGCAGCTCCATGTGTCGCTGCATCGGTTGCTCGCCCCGCGCCCTCGCTTCCTCGCGCCACCGGTACGATGACGCGAGTACTTTCGCCTCGAGGTCCCAGGGCGGGGATCCGGCCAGTGCACAAGCCGCCTCGTAGGAGATCGTGCGATACCCCCTGATGACTCTGACGGCCATCGCTCTCTGCGGCTTGCGCAGTACTGCGATGCTTCCGGCCGTCAGGTCAGCCGCCCAGATCGGGGCCCCGTAAAGGGCCATCGACCGCACAACCTAACCTAACCTAACCTAACCCAGTAACCGATAGAACATCGCACCATTAACATCAGCTCCGCGTTAAAAATTCGCAAAAATTCGACGCGTTGAGTTACGAGCGCAGAAAAGTTATTAGTGGAATTGTGTAGTGACAAGTGATCAGGAAAATTGTGGGCAAGTGTCTATCTCCACGGGTTGCGGAGCAGGACCCCCGGAACTTCAGAAGTGAATAACTTCACCGAGGTTAGTGGAAAAGTGCTACCCACATTCACCGAGCTAGTCGCGGCAAAGGCCTATCCAGAGACACCAGAACTGCAAAAATCGGAGCAGGGGTTTGAGAGTTATTCTAGTACAGAAAACGCCAAAAACACGTGGTTTTTGTGGAAAAATAACCTCACTTTCGCTCCACGTGTTTTCTACGACACGAGGTGTGACGTACGGACAGCATCTCAGCCCTTCCTGAAGACTCCGAAGTCGGCCGAGGAATCTGCCTGCAGACCAGCCAGCAGCGTGACGACTCCACGGCTCATCACCAGGTCAGCCCGAGGGAACTCCTGAACCCTTAGTCCCACCCCCCCCGAGTTTGGGCTCATCATACTCAGAATTTCTGGACCTTGCCTGATCCACCAAGGGTCTCCTTACCCCCTCCCCCCACTCCTACCTACCCCCCCCCAACCCCCACCACTCTCACCTACCCCTCTACCACCCAATATTACCCCCCCAATACAATATACCCCCACCTCAGACCTGAGGTAAGGTACTCCCACCATACACCCCCCCCAGTCGACTCCACACGAAACACCCCCCCCCCCCCAACCCCCTTCCCTCACCCCCCCTCTATAGTTTCCCCACGAAACTTACCCCCCCGCCCCTCACCCCCTCTGGGCTACTTCACCCCCCCCGCGGCCTAACTTCGTTCCCGTTGGACCAGGAAAGCCGAGTTTGGGCTCATTTGAAAGGGCAAAAAACGCTCTTCAATTTGGCCCCAACAGAAATCCGAAATTCGGCACCCACACACACAGCCACCCAGCTACCCTGCAGAATTCCACTGAAGACCACCATCAGTGCGCAGACAGGCTTAAAAACATCGAGCTGTAACAGCTATCGGGCTCCTCATCGGACAGCAGACGCAGACCACCAGCGGAGCATCCGTGAGTCCATCTAAATAATAAAAAAAAAAAAAAAAAAAAAAAAAAAAAAAAAAAAAAAAAAAAAATATAATAATAATAACACATCACAACAAATTGTAGTACATAGTTATAACTATTAAGTTAAGTCACCCCATAAAATTTAATTGTCACCTTTTCACCTCCCTTTACCTAAAATGTCTTCCAAACAGTCCAACACCTCCCGCAAAACGACCACGGACGCCGCAAAAGCCCCTAAATCCCTTAGGGAAAAGGTACTTAAAAATACGGCAAAGTCAGTAGTCTCAGAAACGGCGGCGCATCCACCGCAGAAGCCGCAGGTGCCGAAGGCAGCGTCGGAACCGGACGTGACGGGCAGGCCAACGCCACTACCATCGGCGCCCGAGACACATACCCCGGAGGATCGTGCAAGGATCTCAGAAATTGTCATTAACTGGGAACAGTGTGGCATCTCCCCCCCCCGCCAGATAATCTCGGACGAGGAAAGCTCGGTGGCCTCCACCACTGCTACCAGCCAGGCCGACCGTCCTCAGAGCGGGCGTCCGAGCCTCCTCTATAGAACGCCGAGAAGGGGCACAGGGGTGGAAATGGACTTGGCCACACGTGAGGCGAACGATCTCCTGCAGAAAGGGAAGGACGCCTTGGAAGCAGCCGGCAACATGAAGAGGGAATGTAAGACCATAGCCCATGAGTGCCTGCAGGGCCTGTACGAGACGGCCCTGTCTCTGGCGGATTCGAGAGCACGCTACAAATACAATCTCGAGAAGGAGCGCTCTCGACACGCACAAGAACTTGTGCGGGTCGAGAGAGCTCACACTCGGGAATTGATGTCCATGAAGGTGGAGCTCTCCCTCATGCGCAGTGATGTATCCGACACCAAGAAAGAGGCGAAAGGGATCCGGGAATGGCTCGGCCATGAAACCCTAGAAGCCTTGAACGGCATCAAGGAATTAAAAGGCGAAGTCGCGTCGGCGAACCTCAGAAACCAGAAGGAGCACGAGCGTACGAGGCAGGAAAGCGGAAGAGCCCTGGGTGGAGATCCCAAGTGGGACTCGATGGGGGCCGGCCTCTCACGCCTTGACACGAACATCTCCAGCATCTCCAACCAACTGGACGTGCTCCGCAAGGCACTGGAAAGGCTCAAAGATGACCTCGAGCGGCCAAGGAATACGGAGACGGACCCGAGTAGCCGGGAGACGGACATCCTCACGACCACAGCATTCCGGGAGGAGATTACAAACCTGCAAAAACAACTCCAGGCCATCGCAAACAGGCCTGTAGCCTCCCCCCCACCACCACAGCCACAAATAAATATGTCCCAGCATTTGAAGCCCATCTCGGAAAGGCTGGATATAGTATCGGCAGACCTCCGTGTACTGCGCGACAAAGAGCCGCAAATCCAGGCGCCTCCGGCGCTGAATCTGGAAGCGGAATTGGCAGTCGGGGAGGTGAAGAAGACCCTCCAGAACATAGAGAAGGGGGTAGCGGACCTGGGCAAAGCGGACAGATCGTCTCAACTACAACAGGGCCCGAAAACCTTTGCCCAGGTCGCCAGTACACCCAAACCCCCCAAACCGCCCACACAACCCAACCACACCCTGATCGTCTCGTCGACGAACCCCCAGCACACTGGGGACAACGTGATCGAGAGGATCAGGGTTGCCCTGGACCTCAAGACAAGTGGAGCCCGAGTCGACGCGGTACGGAAAGCGCGGAACCAGAAGGTCGTCTTGAGATGCGCAAGTAAGATGGACTTGAATAAGATCAAGGAGCAAGTCCAGTCGAACGCAGGACTCAAGGTCCAGGAGCCGAAACCGCAAAATCCACTCGTCTGCATCAAAGGAGTGCTGGCCAGTTACAGCGATGGAGAGATCGTCGATCTCTTAAAGGCGCAGAACAAACACCTTCTGCAGAACGTCGCGGTAGATGGACAGACCATGAAGGTGCGTTATAGGAAGCGCGCAAGAAACCCCCATGAGTGCCACCCGGTTCTCGAGCTCTCCCCAGAGCTCTGGAAGAGCTACACGCAGGCGCAAAAGGTCCACGTGGGCATCAAGCGATGCTCGATTGAGGACCAGTCCCCCCTTGTCCAGTGCACAAAGTGCCTTGGGTACGGACACAACAAGTCCATATGCAAGGCCGCAAAAGAAGTCTGCAGTTACTGCAGTGGCGCGCACAGCATAGGGGACTGCCGCACTCGAGCTGATGGCAAACAGCCCACCTGCGTAAACTGCAAAGCGGCACATGGGACGGAAAGTGAGCTGGCACACACAGCGTTCAGCGAAGACTGCCCAGAACGCCAAAAATGGGATGGTATAGCGAGATCGCGCGTTTCCTATTGCTAAGGGCGACCAAGGGAACATCCAAAACAGCCAACCAGTCACCCCGCAAAACTCAACAAGACCGACAGCAAGATTACGGTTCATTCAAGTGAATCTTCAGCGCTCCAAGCTGGCCACAGAAGAACTTCACCTGGCGGCTCAGGCTAGAGGAGTCTCAGTAGCACTTGTTCAAGAGCCCTATGTAGGAAGAACAGGTGTGATGAAACAATGTTCCGGCACGCAAGTCATCCAATGCAGCCTCAACCGCCAAAAACCAGTAAAAGCGGCGATCGTTGTGTTCGGTAACAACCTTGAGGTCATTCATGACCCCCAGCTTGTGACTGAAAACATCGCCGCCGTCATGCTGAAGGTGGGCCAGCTCAGATTCGGAGTGCTATCGGTCTATTTTGAGGGTGACCAGGACATCGAACCCTACCTCTACGAAACAGAAAATGTCACAAAAAAACTGAAAACAAGCAACATCCTGGTGGGGGGAGACATCAACGCCTGGAGTCAGTGGTGGGGAAGTGTTTCCGAAAACCACCGCGGGGCAGCGTACCACTCATTCCTCAATGAGCGGGATCTCCATATCCTAAACACGGGCCAAATACCGACTTTTGAGACCTACAGAGGTGACAGGTGGTGCACAAGCATCGTCGATGTGACGGCATGCAGCCTGTCTCTGCTGGGGAAAGTCGAGGAGTGGCGTGTAGAACGGAGTCTTACAACATCTGACCACAATGCAATTACCTTCTCGATGCGCTTGGAAAAGGCCTTGGAACCCTTAAGGCCAATCTCGACGCGCATCTACAACACCAGGAAGGCGAAGTGGTCCGACTTCAACGCACACTTCAAGGTCACCCTAGCGGACAGTGATATCACACAAGTCAGAGTCTCGACCGTCACGAACCCGGAGGATCTGGAGGCTATTATCACGACTTACACACGCAACATCCACCGCTCATGCGAGGAAGCGATCCCAAAACTTGGGTCGCCTAAACACGACGCCAAGCCCCCATGGTGGACCCCTTCTCTAGACCGTCTCAAAAGCGATGCCATGACGAAGAAGAGAAGGATCCGGAACGCAGCCGCAAGCCGGAGACACTTCACCATCAACGAATACATCTTGGCTAAAACCAAGTACACAACAGCAGCTACGGAAGCAGCCACAGCCAACTGGAAGGAGTTCTGCTCGAAGCAGGACCGAGAAAGCATGTGGGACGGCATCTACAGGGTACTTAGGAAGACAGCGAGAAGACAGAACGACGCGCTTCTGAGAAACACTGCAGGCGAGACGCTCAGTCCAGAGCAATCCGCGGATCTTCTGGCAAAAACCTTTTACCCCGACGACTCAACGGATGCCGAACAGCTTTACCACACTGCTCTGAGGAAGCTAGCGGAGGAGAAAAACCCCCAAGGTCTGTCAGCCGACGATCCACCTTTCACGAACGCGGAGTTGGAAATGGTTCTCCAGAACCAAAATCCGAAGAAAGCCCCCGGTCCCGATGGATTAACAGCCGACATCTGCACAGCGGCAATAAACTGTGATAGGGAAGTTTTCTTAGCGATAGCCAACAGGTGCTTGTCGCTGTCACACTTTCCGAAGCAGTGGAAGGTCGCCCACGTGTGCATTCTCCGCAAGCCAGGTAAGGACGACTACACCAGCCCAAAGTCGTACAGGCCAATAGGTCTACTCTCGGTCCTAGGAAAAATCGTCGAGAAGCTCCTAGTAGGCAGACTGCAGCACCACTTCTTACCAACACTACACAAAAACCAGTACGGTTTCATGCCACAGCGCGGAACCGAGGACGCCCTCTATGATCTAATGGGACACCTACGATCCGAAATCAAAGCCAAGAAAATAGTGCTTTTGATATCATTGGATATAGAGGGGGCCTTCGATAATGCGTGGTGGCCAGCACTCAAAAAACAAATGGTTGTCAAGAACTGTCCCAAAAATATCTACGCACTCGTCACCTCATACCTGGAAGACCGGAACATCAGGGTCAACTACGCCAGAGCGACTAGCGAGAAGGGTACCACGAAAGGATGCGTCCAAGGCTCAATTGCCGGTCCGACGTTTTGGAACCTTATCCTAGACTCGCTCCTACACAAGATGGCTAGTATGGGGGTATACTGTCAGGCCTTCGCAGACGACGTTGTCCTAGTTTTCTCGGACTTCACGACCGGTCCCCTGCAGCAATCAGCCAACGACACCCTAGACAAAGTATCGGAATGGGGCGTCCAAAATAAGCTACGTTTCGCCGCGCACAAGACCAATGCGATGGTGTTAACGAGAAAGCTTAAGTACGACGTTCCGATACTCAACATGTCGGGTACGCGGCTGAACCTGGTCGAAGAGGTCAAGCTGCTAGGTCTCACAATAGACTCTAAACTCACCTTCAACGCGCACGTGTCTGCGACCTGTAAAAAGGCTGCAGACATCTATAAGCAGCTGGCATGCGCGGCAAAGGTGACTTGGGGTCTCAACGGAGAAATAATTAGGACAATATACGTGTCGGTGATAGAGCCCATCGTGATGTATGCAGCGAGCGCGTGGGCCCCCGCAGCGGAGAAACTGATGACAAGGAATCAGTTTGACTCGCTGCAGAGAGGTTTTACGCAGAAGATCTGCAAAGCATACCGCACGGTGTCTCTGACATCGGCACTCATCCTGTCAGGCCAACTCCCCCTAGATCTCCGGGTAATCGAAGCCGCAACCCTTTTCAGGATCAAAAAGGGACATTCCCAAGAGTTCATACCACCGGGCCGTGAGCTGGAGTGCGATCTGCACCACTCCAAACATCCCCACCCTGCGCTACTCACAATAACGGAGTACGCATGCCTGGAGGACTTGACTCCCGGAACCCTGGAAACCCATCAAATAATCGGTCCCCAAATATACACCGACGGCAGCAAGATAGAGGGGAAAGTCGGCGCTGCCCTAACTTGGTGGGAAAACGGAAAGGAGTCGAGTTTCAGCACCTTTGGCCTGGAGCCCCACAACTCAGTCTTCCAATCGGAAATGTACGCTCTCTTCAGAGCTGTTAGGATGGCAAGAGAATCCAGGGCGACCTCCGTAAGCATTTTAAGTGACTCAAGATCTTCACTTGACCTGCTGAGGAGACCGTCCGTCACTCACCACCTAGCACTCCAAATCAAGAGAAGTGTCCGAGAGATGAGAGAGGAGGGCAGAGAAGTGAGGCTCTTTTGGCTCAAGGCCCACGTGGGAACCGCTGGGAATGAGAGAGCGGACGAGCTGGCCAAGGAGGCAGCTCTAACAAAGGAGACAGCAGACTACAACAAGGTCCCCGTATCGTTCGTGAGGAGGAAGATACGGGAGGGGACTATAAGGAAGTGGCAAGCGCGGTACGAGTCCTCGAGTACAGGAGCGGTCACAAAAGTGTTCTTCCCAGACGTCCTAGCGGCGAAAAGGACACTCCGAGACGCAATTCTCACACCGGTCCATGTACAAGTACTAACGGGACACGGAGGATTCTCAGCGTATCTCCACCGCTTCCATCTCAAAGATAGTCCCTCGTGCGTCTGCGACCCCAGTTGCGAGGAGACAGTCTGGCACCTACTCTTCGAGTGCCCAAGGTTCGGCCACGACAGGATGGAGCTGGAAGTCAAGATCGAAACCCAGCTAAGCCAGTCCACACTCCACATCATCATGGGGAGACCGGCTACCAGAAAACCATTCTTGGCTTTCGCGAGCAAAGTCGCCATAGTTGCAGCGGAAGGTAACAAAACGGACCCAACCTTGCGAATTCGGAACCGACCACCAGTTACGACCACAACAACAACAACTCAAGTCACTCAGACTAACAGAAACCAACAGCCAGCACCAGCGGTAGCAGTACCAGCAGTAGCAGAAGCCAGCCTACAACCAACCCCTAGCACCATGCCCATAACCCAATTCCTGGCATTTGGAGGAGATGGAGTCCCAGGCGTCAGATTGCGAGGCGTCGCCCTCTTTATGAACAGGGAAGGAGAGAAGTTAGGCGTAAGCTTCTGCATAGGGTCAAGCCGAGCTGCGGCCCGTATACCAATATCACCAGGCCTTGCCGCACTGATTAACGGAAGCACCACAAAAACAACTATGAAAGGTAGCAAGTATGCTGCACTGCCCCAAGTGGAAGTAGCCACTCACCGATGCCGTCTAGTGCGAAGCAAAGGAAAGACGATCGCACTGTTCGAGTGGGGAGAGGAGACGCCATTCGCCCAGGTAAGCTCACTGCTCCAAAAGATCAGGGAGGCAGGCGAACATACGGCAGTTACAGCACGTACCATTAGTATAGACGCGATGACGGTCGGAGGGGAGAGAGGACACGTCGCAGACCGCTTCGGCTGTTTAAAAGCCTCAGAGCAACATGAGGTAGTCGTGTATGAGGATAGAGGGGAAACTTTGAGTTTCCTCAAAGCCCCTAGACAACCAACAGCCAGCGCGACGAGCCGCACAACAACAAGCCCGATCACTCAAAGCGGTTCAGAGAGGGCCCAGCAGAAGGCAGCCGCCGAAAAAGCTGCAAAGGAGCAAAGCAAGACCACTAGCCTGGAGGACCAGGCACGGTCTAGGAGTCGCCTGAAAGCCTTCGGCACTTTCCTCAGTGCACTGCTCCCAAGCACCAGCCGCACATCACCATCCCACAAGCAGGAAACAGCAGTGGAGACTTTCTTCAAAAGGAAATCAAAAGAACCAACGTTGCAGAAGCCTACGCCAACAAGAGCCGACAAAGGGCAAGTCAGCCCGCCGACCCTCGCAGTGAATTCAGGCACCACGGACCATGTGAAGAGCGCTTTCCTGGAGTACGTTGCGATCGTGAGAGCGACCAGAGAGGTCAATATCATGACGTGCAAAAAGATCCTGCAGACCTTCCAGAGGAACACAGAAGGACTGTTAAGGGTACTACTCGAGGAAGCAGAGGCAGCAGTTTACGACAACGTCACATCTCAAGTCATCAAAGGGGAGATGACGGGGTCGTACATGGCAGCTTACAGCGCGACGAGCGGTTTTGTGTCTTTGGACGAGGTGGAAACGGAGCGTACAGGCAGACTGAAATTCTGCGTACCAAATGACGACCCGATAGTGGTTATCGCCAAATGTACCAAAATTATGCTGGACGATAAGATCCTAGAAATGGCACAATCCATTCTGGGGTCTTCGGACATCCCAGCATCCCAGGAAAGTTGGGCGGTACCCAATATCAGGTGGGTAAACGGAGTGCCAGGTTGCGGTAAGACAACGTGGGTGGTGAAGCACTTCGATGGGGAGAAGGACGTCGTAGCAACCACGACGACCGAAGCTGCCAGAGATCTCAGGGAGAAGCTGGCGCACCGCTTAGGAGACCGAGTCAAGACAAAGGTGCGCACTATGGCCTCAATTTTAGTCAACGGGTTCAAGAAGCAAGAGAAATGCTACCGCCTCACGGTAGACGAGGCTCTTATGAACCATTTTGGGGCCATAGTTATGGCAGTCAAGTTGTCTGGAGCAAGCGAGATTGTCCTCATCGGAGACATAAACCAGCTTCCATTTTTGGACAGAGAGAACCTATTCGAGTTGAGGTACACCCGTCCAAACCTGGTGGCAAGCATCACCCAAGAGTTGCTTTGCACACACCGTAACCCGATGGATGTGGCATTCGCACTGAGCGAGATATACTCTGGTATATACTCCTCCAAGTCGTCGCTGTCCCAGGTCCACTCCCTGAAGGTGACCGGTTACACAGGAGCGCAATTACCGAAAACCGCCCAAAACACCCTATTCCTGGTTCATACCCAAGAGGAGAAAGCTTCTCTTATAAGCCAGGGATATGGGTCCGGCGAAGGGTCGCGCACGTTAACCATACACGAAGCTCAGGGTTTGACCTACGACAGCGTAATAATCATTAACACCAAGTCCAGGAGGCTCCAAATTCACGACAGCATCTCCCACGCGGTAGTGGCGGTGTCGAGACATACAGTCAGTTGCGTCTATTACTCCGACGACGCCGACGACGCCACAGGCCGATTTGCAAAGAGAGCGATGGATGCGCCGACTAAAACGGTCGTCGATTACAACCTGAAGACGGCCATGCAGCATCGAGACGCAGCAGTCGTGGAAAGCTTGCTCAGGCTAGCGAAGTCCCTGGTCAGTAGACCCCACCTAAACACCACCTAACAAGCCCCAATCCATCCAAAACCCTACCCAACCCAAGTCGACCCAAAAAAAAAACCATCACCCTGTCTGTACCCCTGTAAATAAAAAAAAAAAAATAAAAAAAAAAACAATTATGTGAAACTGCATGGCAGAGCGAATCTGTCATACTCACCTAAACGCCTTGCCGATGGTGGCATTGCACATCCGGTCATTAGGTTCCCTAAAATATGGTTGAGCTGAATGGCGCGGATGTGTATGTCAAGTCCGTGACCGGGTGCCGTCGGTGAAGGCGGGTCAGCTCGCACTGCCATGCAGTTGTATCTGTAGTCATGTTCATGTTCACACAAATTGTAATATATTGAAAATGTAATCGAAACAAGTGTAAGTGTAATATAAAAAAAAAAAAAAATAAAAAAAAAAAAAAAAAAATGCATGTGTATTAAATATATATATATATAAAAAGATGGACTCACGTAGATTTAAGTAGTAAACAATATAGGAGCAATATAATAGCTGTTGCAAATAATGTTAAGGAATCAAACAATGTTCAAAAAATGTAAACAAAAGCACGGACCGCCATGTCTGTGGATTTATTGTAAGGAAGGAGTGTGGTTTTAGCCGGTAAGAGTCCGGCACTGCCCAGACTGGCTCACTAGTGAGGCAGCCTGGGCGTCCATGAGGATTTCCCACTCCTGCCAAAAAAAAAAAAAAAAAAAAAAAAAAAAAAAAAAACCTAACCTAACCTAACCTAACCTGAGCGAACCTAACCTGAGCGAACCTAACCTGAGCGAACCTAACCTGAGCGAACCTAACCTGAGCGAACCTAACCTGAGCGAACCTAACCTGAGCGAACCTAACCTGAGCGAACCTAACCTGAGCGAACCTAACCTGAGCTTTTTTTTTTTTTGACGCTCAGGAATGCGTTACGCATGGCCACTCGTGGGAGACGAGTCTGGGGTATGTGGGACTCCTGTTGCTAACGACAGTTTACCCACTAAACCTCAGCGGTGTTCCCACATCGCCGTGATGGTAGGGCCATGGGAAACCGGCTCAGCCTTTACATCCACGACCCTCCCGGCGCATGCCCGCCTAGCTGGCGGGCCCCGCTGGCGGGCTAAACCTAACCTGAGCTAACCTAACCTTTTTTTTTTTTTTTTTTTCTTAACCTATCCTAACCACCCAGCGAACCGAGCCACCACCTTTTGTGACTAGTCATGTAAACATCTCAGTTCCTGACAAAAAATTGTTTTTGTTTTTAGCTCTTCCAGCTACAACCGGTCGTTTATAGTTACTAGAGTAATTGACGGTCTTTATGACCCTTTAGCGTCTTCTGAAGGCATTTTTACGATTATTATATTATTATTATTTACTGACTGAGTCTTTGTTTAAAGGCTCGCTTTTCATTTTAACACCTAATTTTGCTTGTGGTTTGATAATAATATTAATATTGATTTTGCTGGTAAGTATTTGGCTAATTAAAATGAAAACATTACAAATTACAAAACTTCCTAGAACATTTACTAGATAGACGTTTTGATACATTTCAGTTAAGTACACAAATTCGTTCATTTCTCTGAAACCTGTGAGCTGATTTTCACAAGCTAAACGCTATAACTGTTTCTAGACTTAGACTCATCTTTTGGTACTTGTTTCATTAAAATCCAACCACAAACAAAAAAGCTCATTTTCAAGTTACGTAAATAAAACGACTTTTCTTGATTTTACAATTTTTAACATTTATCTGTTTCGCGGCGCGACAGTCGCCCCTGTGTGGTGTCGCGCTCGATTTCATACAAAATGTTCTATGGATATAATATCGCAGAATCGCGTCGCGCGACTAGTCGCGCCAGTGTGAACGAGCCTTTAAACTGCCATATCGGACTCCAACTTACTCATTTGAAGCTAAGGAGAACACAATTGAAGCTAAATTCAAACTAATCGTGTATAAAACCGCCTGACTGAAAATGTTTTGAAATTAATACTTATTTTAAGTGTAACCAGTGAGTGTACCAGAGCTCAATCAAAATAAATAGGTAAGTCAAGGACTTGTCCGACTACACAGCTTTCCCGGTTTTTTGGTCCAACAATAAAATTAACAGTTAATTAAAATATTCTTTATTAAGTTTATAAAAATAATATCATACGACAGTCTACTTTTCATTACATAATGTTACTTAAAATACCTTAATGACAAATTTTTTAACGTTTACCCCTATTTTATACATCAATGCGTTTACCATTTAACTTTTGAACTGATTAATTCAACAGACATACAATTAAAAATGCATACTTATTTACATAGGTAGGTACTTAACAATAATTATTTACAATGAACAGCAGTAGTCTTAATATAATTTCATATCACAACAAGTGCGACTAGGTAGCGCCACTGGGCTCGAAGCGCTCGGGCGCTCGGGTTTTATTGGGTTACTAGCGACCACTCCCTGCTTCGCACGGTTTATTACATTTCTTTATTGTAAGTTTCATATTAATGCAGGCATTATGCACAGACCTTCCGGCATAAATTGTCTATCTATGATGATTTAAACCGCATCAAAATCCGTCGCGTAGGTAGTTTAAAAGAACAACGCGGTCACATAGAGACATACCTACACTAAAAGCGATTTTGTTTAAACTATTGCAGGGTTACAACTTATAAGCAGGGATCAAAAGGGATTCCTCTTGGACCTTTCGAAATTGCTCTAGAAATCTCAAATATTGTTATAACACATTGAATGGTTGACTTACTTACTGAGTTTCTATTCTATGAGGTATATTCTTAAACATGGTTTCCTATATAAAGCCTGACTTCATTGGTGTGTTCGTTGGTCTGGCAACGGCCAGGGTCCACCAGTATGAAGCATTGTGCAAAAGTGCGTAGCAAGTTTTTATTGAAACAATATTTTGAGGTTTGTTCGCGATGTCGCATTATGTCGCAACGCATTTCGACCAATCGGACGCTCTTCATGGCACTGCAACATATCAATGAATGACGTGTCTCGGGGGCAATCGGAGACGCTCTTCATGGCACTGCAACCTATCAACGACTGATGTGTCTCGGGGACAATCGGAGACGCTCTTCATGGCACTGCAACCTATCAACGAGTAATGTGTCTCGGGGACAATCGGAGACGCTCTACATGGCACTGCAACCTATCAACGACTGACGTGTCTCGGGGACAATCGGGGACACTCTCCATGGCACTGCAACATATCAACGACTGACGTGTCTCGGGGACAATCGGGGACACTCTCCATGGCACTGCAACATATCAACGACTGACGTGTCTCGGGGACAATCGGAGACGCTCTACATGGCACTGCGATCTATCAAAGAGTGTCGTGTCTCGGGGAGGCTCCAAATGGCACCTCTTAATAAAATTGTCCTCAACAATTTAAAGCCCACAATAATATTAATTAATTTACTTTAAACTAATGTGTGTTCTACTACTAATGAGTCTTCAAGATCTCTTATATTAAAGTTGTATACAATGTAAAGAAATACTCTATTGAAACTGAGTAAATACTTACTTATTTATTTTCAAACCAGATTACTATTTATTTGACCTATTGCCTAAATAAATTAAATGAGTGTTTTTATACTGACAAACTTATGATTAGTGACTAACAGTTTTTTTTCTTTTACAAACCAGTATTTATTCAGATCCAATTTCAAGATTCTAGTCATAGTGAGGATATAAAGGCATCTTTCAAAAATATGAAATTCAACAAATTCAAAAGATATCGATACACGACACGAGGGTGGAGCCACGCGTTCACTTAGTTATAATAATTGTCATCTTTTGCACAATACACTGTCCTATCAAACATCTCTTCATGTTCGGGTAAAACAAGTAAGTCTTGCAATTGATCTAGTGATATACGCGGGCGTGCAACAAAATAGTTCCGTAGTGTAAGTAGTCCTACTGCTACTGTTGTGTTGCACGTCCGCATTTTGCTGTTCACAGCTGTCAGATATTCATACACATACGCACACACACACTCACTAGACGGACAGGGCGTGTGCATTTGCGTGCTGGGCCACGTCGTGCATGTAGTGCGCGCCGCACGACGACGGCGGCGACATGAGCTGGTCCAGCTCCATCGCGCTGCTCGTCGACGAGCTCGAACACGTCGGCGACGAACTCGACGACGAGCTCGTGCATGACGAGCTGCCCGGACTGTTCGGCGATGACGCCGCCGACGGCTCCGAGCACACCTCTGGCGTCGGGGCGGGCGCGGCACCCGGCACGTCCGCCTGCTGCGCGACCTGCGCCGGCCCGCGCCCGCGCGGCAGCGCCAGGCGCAGCTTCTGCCAGAACCAGGGGTCACCCCAGCGCACGTAGGTGTTGGTGGCGAGGTAGCGGCGCAGCTTGTCGTCCAGCGGCAGCGCGGCCGGGTCGTCCAGCAGCACGACGACGAGGCGCGGGCGCGCGTCTCGTAGGGCGAGCGCGTACGCCTCCTGGAACTCGGCGCGGGCCCACGCCGAGCGCAGGAAGTGCTCCGACACCACGGCCACGGTGCGGCGCGACGCGCGCACGGACGCCGCGATCTGCGCCGGGATCCAGCCGCCCGGCGCCCAGTCGCGGTAGTGCACGCACAGGCGGTAGGGCACCGGGCCGCTCTCCAAGCGCGCCACTAGCTCGTCGCGCACGAAGCGCTCGTCGCCGTGCGAGAACGACAGGAACACGTCGAAGCGGCGCGCGTCGTCGTCCGACTCGGGCGCGCTCGGCAGCCAGCCGCGCGCGTGCAGCGCCGCCTTGAGGCGCAGGCGCAGCGCCGGGTGCCACAGCAGGCCCGCCAGCGCGCCCGCCGCCAGCAGCGTGACCAGCGCCGCGGCCGCCGCCACCGCGCCCACGCCGGGGCCGCGCGGCGTGGGGCACGCGGTCAGGGAGGCCTCGCGCAGCAGCGAGCCGTCGGCGCACGTGTAGGTGTCGTAGTCCTCCAGCGCGGCCTGGCGCGCCCGCAGCGCGGCCCGCGTGTCGGCGGAGCGACAGCCGCAGTGGAGCGGGTTGCCCGCGAGCAGCACGCGGCGCCGCTTGTCCGCCAGCAGGGCGCGCGTGGCGGCCGCGCTGAGTGTTGACATCGAGTTGTTCCTCAGGTCCAGAATCTACCGACGGGAAATGATAATGATTAAGAGAACAATTTCTTTTTTCGTTCGGTTCATGTTGCGCGATTGTGCGGCTCTATTATTTCTCGCCGACTGGCTGACACTTGACGTGACCTGAGGGCTGGCTCGATCTTTGGCCAATGTAAACATTTTTTTTGTATAGATTGCAGGTACAGTATTTCCGCAGGGGCGCCGCGACGCTTACAGTGGCGTCGCCTTTTTTACGACATCTCGGCGGTCTGTCCCTGCCAGGAGACCCCCAGTTAGGTACAGGAGGAGGCCCAGTAGAGGACAACCAGCATCAGAGATGTCGACTCGACGCACCTACGGGGAGATTGTAGTCTCCTCTCGCTTACAGAGCTGGCCGTTTACAGATTGAGAGAGAGAGAGACTGACAGATTGATTGAGTGTGTGAGCGGCTTGTATTGTCGTGTAACACCGCTCAGTGTCTGTGTTCGTCGCAGGCACGCCCTCGCCGCGACTGTACACTTGAGTAAGGATGCATGTTTGGTAAAGGTTGTCTGAATGTAGTTACGCAGCATGTCAATATTAACCTAGAGCTCGCCGCGCAACCGATGTATGTGTACATCTGTAGAGACACTTTATTCGAGTGAACCGCGTGTAACCTGTCTATTTGTATAGTTAGTCATTTAATTTAGGGTTAGATGGTATATTAGTATACCTATAAGATTTGTCATCTATGGTTTTTCTAACAATTTGATATGAATAAGAAGGTAACAAAAATAACTCATGTGACGAGTGCGTGTCCATCGAGTTTGTTGCCCGTTCTTCTTCTATCGGTGTACATTTGACGTTTCATCTTTCTGACTGACCGACTCCTTGACAATTCAATTGGCCTGTAAATGATTTGATTGTGAGCTTTTATAATTTCAAACGTCATGATATTTTTGTGGTCATACCCCCGTCCTCGTCCACGTCCATAAAAATGTAATGTAAATACGTGCGAAAAAAGCGTCTTTCATATATTTCCATACATTTTACTTCTTTGTGTCCTCCTGATGCCGTGACGTGAACGTCGATGTCCACGACTATTATTGTCACGTTAGAAATGGTAAAAGCGCACATTCAAATAAATGCTTTAACTTTTTAATCCTACCCTGCCCTACACTAATGTAAATTATTTGAATGTCTTCCAATCTTCACATTTTGTGAAGTTTCGTGAGTGTATTTTTTTTGTTTGTTAATAGAACGGCCGACGCCAAGAACACTAAAATTATAATTACATATAACTTACTTAAGATAGTCATGCATTCTGCTCACAAAAATTCAGACATTCTGACAGTATGAAGGTAAACTTACCGATAGATGCTTCGGGAAGTCGGCGGCGCCGAGTTCGGTGATGCGGTTGTGCGCAAAGAGCAGCTGCCAGTCGTAGTCGTCTGGCGACACGCCATTGCGGCGCGCCGCAGACATCAGCAGTGCCACCGCGTCGTGCGCGCGCGTGAGGCCGACGCGCTCGCACTGTACGCGCAGCACGCGCGCGGGTGCCGAGGCGCCGCTGTGGCGCCACGCGCACGAGCAGGGCGTGCCGGCGCACAGGCCGGGCGCGGCGCACTCCAGCGAATCGAGCGGCACGGCGCGCAGCTTGGGCCCGCGCGCGCACGACGCGCTCAGGCCGCGCACGTGATCGGGCCTCTCCTGCAGCGCGCGCGCTGCCCAGTAGGTTTCGCAGTCGCAGGCGAGTGCGCTACCGAGGGTGACGAGGGCGCGCGAACGCTCGGCGTCGGTGGTGGCCAGCAAGTAGTCGTTGCGCGTGTACTGCAGCTTGGTAACATTGTTGCCCGCCAGATTCAGCTTCACGTCCGGTACGCCGCGGAACTGCAAGTCTGCGTACTGTAAAGACGCGGCTCGTTACTGCACGGTCAGTGGGGCGGGGGAGCGGGGTGCGGGCCGCAGTTCAGGCGAGGGCGATACGTTACCGTGACGCAGGTGAAGTTGTTGTCGCTGAGGTCGAGCATCTCCAACATAGGCATGTTCTCGCGCCAGTCGCGACAGATCAAACTGATGTTGGTTCTTTTCAGGTGAAGACTGGTCAATCGCTTTAAACTTTCCAACGGTGACACTCCTGAAAGTACAAAAACTCATTAGTACCACATGATGTCACGAATATAAAATACGAAATATTTTGATGAATTTGGGATAGGTAGAGCGATTCTGGAGCACCATTGTGAACCACTTTTACTTAATGGGACCAATGAAAACTTCGAAAAAAAACTGTAAACATTATTATGGGACAGCAGATATTTTCCCTTTCCAGGTTTCGCGTAAACAAAAACTAAGCTTGTATTACCAATAAATAGAATAGAATAGTATAAAATATATACAGTACCCAAATCGCTATGGGTGTGCCTATAATATTTGAAGAGTTCCCTGGATTTCTCCAGGATCCCATGATCAGATCCTGACTTGATGACAATGGGACCACCTGGGAGGTAGGTATATCCTTTCAATAAAAAAAATAATTTTCCAAATCGGTCCATAAAAATGACGGAGTTATTAGTACTTAACAAACATAAAAAATAAAAAAAACATATAACCGAATTGGTAACCTCCTCGTTTTTGCGAAGTCGGTTAAAAAAGATTTTTTAATGCTGCCATGTTGGGTATCAAAAGGAAAGGGTTTTGTTCGGGGTTGGGGTGAGATTAAGATAAACTAATATTAAGTAAAAAGATAGCTATATTTCAGCAATACAAATGGGATAACGATTAAAACTAATGAGGTGAAAAGATGAGATTGAGTCGCGCCTATTTTATAATACAGATTTTTTTTAAATTTATTATAAAAAAATTATAATAAACACTTAGGTACCTAATACATAAGTATTCAAGGCATACAGCGCGGTGTCGCAATTACTGCTGCTGTTTATTATTGTTCGGGGATTGACCTGAACAGGCTTAATTAGCACATTAATTTCAAAAAAAAAAAATATATAATAACCCCCAAAAAGTTAAATAAAAATGAAAGTAATAAAAACTAAAAAATCGAAATAAAAAATCCGGAGACACACGTACCTAATCTTTTCGAATTATCCCCCGTGATTAACACGTGTGAATCCGGATTTTTAATCTGTCTGTCTCTGATGAGTTATTGTTATACCTTTTGAATGGGCTTTTTTGCCGTAGTTGGATTTTAGTTTTTATTACTTTTATTTGAATGATTTGTATACCTCGCACAGTGTCCGACGCGCCTCCGCAAGAGTCCTTCAAAATGTTGTTGTTGAGGTTCAGCGTGGTGAGCGACGTGACCGCCTTCAGCGACGTATACACATCTGTCGTGAAGCGGTTCTTGGCCAGGCTCAGCCACTGCAGAGACGTCGTCTTGCCGAACAGGCCACTGTGAACGAAACAAAATTCAATACAAACTAGAACTACGATATTGGCGCGTGCTCTACAATACTTATCGAAACTTTGACGACAGCTCACCCCGGCAGCTCCTTTAGAAAGTTCCCGGACAAGTCGAGCCAGTTCAGCTCCACCGCGTCGTCGAGCAGCCCCGTCGGTAGCGCGGTCAGCGCACACGACGTAAGGTGCAGCTCCTTTAGGCGCCGCGCGCCATGCAGCGAAGTCTCGGCCAGTAAGCTCAGCCGGGGCCCGTCCTGCACGCGCAGCACGCGCAGCTTCGCGCAAGCACTCACCCAGCCCGCCGGGAGTTCCGCGGCCGTAACATCGCGCAGGTTCAGCGTTTCGAGCGCGCACGCTGACCAGGGCTCGGGCGCCGGGTCGTCCCAACCGTACACGGTGAGGCTGTGCAACGCGGGCGACAACGCGCTCGGCACGCGCGCAGCCGGCATTTCCAGCGCCAGAACGCGCAGCGCGCCGGCCAGCGCCACGGAAACGTTGAGCACGTCGCGTACCGTCACGTTGACGAGGTGGGGCAGCCGCTCTAGTACGTCGGCCGGCAGGTCGGTAGCCATGCGCGTGAGGTCCAGCAGCTCGAGCGAGCGTGGCAGGTGACGCAGCTCTCCCGGCGGCAGGCGCACGTGGTCGAGCAGCAGTCGGCGCACGCCCTGCGGTGCGGCCAGCGTGCGCGGCGCCAGCTCAATATCGATGAGCTCGAGCGCGAGCACGTCGGTGAGGCCGCTCAGGTGCGCGCCCGTGAGTTTGCCGGCGTTGATCAGCTTGAGCCTGTCGAGTGCGAGCACGTTGAGCGCGTCCAGTGTGGCGGCGTACGAGCCGCGCGGCGCCGGGCAATCCTTCAGCTGTACTTTGTTGACGCGCAGCTGCGACTCGAAGCGCGGCAGGGCTGAGTTGTCGAGCGTCAAGTTTTCAGGGCACTTTAATGTGAAATAGCCGCTGTCGGTGAATTCAATCAGCAGCTTCAAACCTATTCAAATGGAAAATACAGCTATACATACAGTCTGAAATACGTAGTAATTTTATCTAAACTAATACCTAATATAAAGAGGAAAGATTTGATTTTTTGTTTCTTTGTTATTTATTTATTTATTTTTATAAGGTAGCTTCACAGCTGACAGCTTATGATTTAACTCAAAAACTAATCGACCGATTTTAAATTCTTTCACAATTGCTACATCTTTACCGAGTAACATAAACATGGCTATATTATATTTTCAAAAAAATTAGAGATCCTTACCCAAAATGAAACAATGTAACCCAAGGTAGGTATCAAAATGTTGCCTATAAAAGTCATTATTTTGCGTGCGCTGCGACAACTATTGACGTATACAACGTGTAACGTTAAATGCGCAAAACCTGACAATAATTTGATCAGAATAACGAGCAGAATCAATTGAACCACTTTTTAATATAGGTCAGATTTTTCAAAAAATCTTAAAAACGTTCAAACTCAAACTCAAACTCAAACTCAAAGCATTTATTTCAATTAAACCAATTACAGGCACTTTTGAATTGTCAAGGAGTCAGTCAGTCAGAAAATATGAAGCTAGATGCCCATTCCAAAGCGTAGTAGGTACCTATGGAGAAGAACGGGCAAGAAACTCCACGGACACTCTTTTAAATCAAATAAATTGTTACAAAAATTGGTTACATCATTCATGTTGAAATTACTTATACATGTGAGAACAATGTAGAAAGACGTGCATAAAAAAAAAGCGTCCGTACATAAAAATAAAAACAATTCAAAAATTACAAATAAGCCATGGCAGCTAAGAGATGACCAGCCCCAACTGACGGCGCCCGTTCACGAACATGACGCATGGATTAGCACCATTCAGCTCAACCATTTTGAAGGGAGCTAAATGATCCAACACACACGCCACCATCAGCGAGACATCTGAGTGAGCATGACATACTCACAGCCGCCAGGGCACATTCAAGTCAATGAAAGACATAATATTACCCGGTAAATGGTAGCTCTATAGTACATAGTACTCACATATGTGCTATGCAATTATATAATGCAAAAGAAATTGAGTCTATACAATGCAAAGATGTTCTTACAATCTTCAGCAGCTCCAACAGACTTTTCGAATGTTAATCAATTAGTTGTGGTTGTGGAGCAGGACCAGCATTGGCCCAAGCATTTTTATCAGTGATATAATCCCCTAACTTATAATATGCCTGCCTGCATAGTGTGCGTTTTATACATGTTTTGAATCTCGTCTCATTCAGTTGAAGTATGTGGGGAGGAATTTTATTATAACATTTTAAACAGTACCCCATGAAAGATGAGTCTACTTTAGCCAGTCTGAAACCTGGTTGAACTAATAGGTCCCTATTTCTTGTACTATAATTATGTCTATCACCTCTTTTACTAAAAAGATGTAAATTTTTTCTTACATACATGATGTTTTCATAGATATATTGACAAGGTACCGTCATGATGTTAATATCTTTAAACAGTTCCCTTAGAGAATCACGCCTGCGGAGATGATATATGGCTCTGATCGCTCTTTTCTGCAGAATAAAAATAGACTCGATGTCTGCAGCCCGTCCCCACAGTAAAATACCGTAAGACATGATACTATGAAAGTAACTAAAATATACCAGTCTCGCGGTATCTACATCAGTAAATTGACGGATTTTTCTGACAGCATATGCTGCTGAACTTAGCCGTCCTGCAAGAGATGTTAAATGAGGACCCCATTGTAGCCTTGAGTCGAGCGTGATCCCCAGGAAAACGGTTTTATCGACGAATTCTAGTTTCTCTTGATTCAATACTATCTCACAATCATTACTTTTTACATTTGGTAAAGAAAATTTTATGCACTTAGTTTTTTTCCCATTTAATACTAAATTATTAGCAGTGAACCAATTTTGGACCTGCAGTAGGGCGTTATTCACGTCGTCAAAATTTGTAGCACGTCTATCTACCTTAAATATTAATGAAGTATCGTCAGCAAATAACACCATTTGTGGTTGATTTTTTAATAAATGGAGTAGATCATTAATATACACTAAAAAGAGGAAAGGACCCAATATCGAGCCTTGTGGTACACCCATTTTTACTTTTAAACCTAGTGAATTTATACTGTTTATTTGAACTTGCTGTTGTCTATCATTTAAATAAGATTTTACTAAACTGAGCGCAAGTTTTCCAAGTCCGTAATGCTCTAGTTTCAAGAGTAAGGTTTCGTGATCGACGCAATCAAATGCCTTGGAGAGGTCACAAAAGATTCCTATGGCGTCTTGGGCCTCTTCCCACGCGTTAAAAATGTGTCTTAATAAGGTAACACCAGCGTCGGTAGTACAACGTCCTTTGGTGAAACCATACTGTTGATCGTGCAGTATTTTATTTGTGTTAAAATGATTGAGCATTTGATTTAGCATTACCTTTTCAAACACCTTACTGAAAGCTGGCAACACGGATACGGGTCTATAATTATTGGTGTCTTTACTGTCCCCGGATTTGAAAAGTGGTATAACCTTTGTCGTATCTTTTTATTAATAGGTCAAGCCATAGGTAGCCATCACATGCGCAAACCCGCCAAAAAAGGTAAACAAACACAAATTGTTGTCGACAAATTCATGCTGGGAAAAGAGACAACACCAAGAAGGGTCTTGGCTTTGACATATACCTCCAAAACGACGTACTCAGCGCAGAAGCATGGTATTATGAGGGAGATGAGGCAATGATTTTGAAAGGAAAATCGCTACGGAGATAAAATGATAGCTACACCACTCCCTCCCTTTCCATTTCTATCATTGCGGATAAGAGTGAAACCTGGGTGAGAGTAGGTAGTGGAGAGAAGATGAGGTTTGAGCCAACTCGTAGAAATCAGAACGGCATGGGCATTGGCGTCGGTAACGGTCCAACATATCACTGTAGTAACTTGGGACACTTTGCGCATTTATATAGCAGACATGACATGACCTTTCCGGTGATTGAAGCTCCAACGCACAAAGTCACCAAGGGTGTCAGTCAAAGAGCATAAACTTGCATTTACGGATGAGCCAGAGGAATCGATGGCAGAATAAAAAAGTAATTAAAACTAAAACCCAACTACGGCAAAAAGTCAACTAAAAAGTTATTAAGCAAGTCATCACAGACAGACAATTAAAAAATCCGGAGTCACACGTAATCTATTCAATTTATCTCCTAACGCGTGTTTATATAACTTTTTAGTTGACTTTTTTGCCGTAGTTGGGTTTTTGTTTTTATTGCTTTTATTTTTATTTAAATTATTTTGGGGTTATAAAATAAATATTTTTGAAATGTGCTAATTATGCCTTTTCATTTGATACCCAACATGGCACGGTTAAAAAACTTTTTTTTTAAGTTCATGATTTTATGTTCGCTAGAGGGCGCCATATTCAATTAAATGTGATATCACTGGCTTATATTCTATATATGAGGCTTATAATCAGCGGACGACCGAGACGATTCCACCGATACCCCATTTGTCAAATTATGATGAGTAGTTTAGAAGTTATGAGGGAACAGATGAACATACTTATATACCGGTCAAAATCATGACCCTACTTTTTGCTACGCCGTAGTCGGGTAAAAATACAAATAATAATTATATAAATATAAATAACTGCAGTTTATTATGCAAAAAAAATAAGTAAAGCTAAGAGAGCTTTCGGTTTAGGTGCAATATCTGTGCACCACCCACCAGCAGCACCAGTATCGATCTTTTGGCGCGTGACCAAAATCGGAATTAAGGCGTCTCATTTTTCAAAAAGTAATAAAAACTAAAACCCAACTACGTGATGGGATAAATCGAATAGTTTAGGTGTGACTCCGGATTTTCAATTTGTCTGTCTGTGATGACTTGCTTATACCTTTTTAGTTGACTTTTGCCGTAGTTGGGTTTTAGTTTTGATTAGGTACCTACTTTTATTTTTATTTAAATTATTTTGGGGTTATAATAATTAGGTATGTATATTTTTGAAATGTACTAATTATGTCCTTTCATTTGATACCCAACATGACACCATTATGAAACTATTTTTTTAGTTCATGACTTTTTGCCCTCTAGAGGGCGCCATATTCAATTTAATGTGACGTCACGTAGCCTATAACCAGCGGACGACCGAGACGCTTCCAACGATACCCCATTTGTTAAATTATGATGAGTAGTTTAGAAGTTATGAGGGACAGATGAACATACATACATACATACATACTTACATACATACATACATACATACATACCGGTCAAAATCATAACCCTCCTTTTTGCTTCGCCGTATTCCGGTAAAAATCGACAAAGATAATCAACTGCCAAAAGATCCTTGTAGTACTGTACAGCAGTAGTAATACAAAAAACCGAAATAGTCGGGTAAAAAACATCAATTTGGAAGAGGAAACAGCATCACAAACATAGACACAAAATAGAAAAAGCAAAGAATGAAACGACACAATCATGACAAAGTTACATGAGTAAAAACGGAACGCAATTTACGAAACAATGGCCGCGTTCCGAGTTAGGCCATAATCGCTCACAGCGCTGACATCAATATTTTGCGTTCCGATTTAGATATTACGATTATGACAGCTGAGGTCTGTCATCAATTCGGAACGCTCGTGAACGCGCCTACAGTGCTTGCTCAATGTCAACACTTATAACATTACTTAATTCTTTGTATAAACATCAGAAATTTCTTTTTCTGCTTTGGTTAAGTGGCGACGGTAGCCAGAAGCACAATTTAGAAAAAGCCACGTTAGTTTATACATATTTGCGACTCAAAACTACAGCGCTGCCAAAAATGACACTTCAGTCAACTGTCATTTTTGACAGAGATCACGGTGATATTAGGGTGCGTTCCGAGTTACGATGAAATCGATTTGAGCGCGCTAAAACCCGTTCCGAGTTAGCGTGAGTGCGCTAACTTTGGTCTGTCAATGGTCATAGATGACGTCATGACATGCGCCATCTTGCGATAACGCCGACCATGCCTTTTACTAATATCACCGTGATCACTGTCAAAAATGACAGTTGACTGAACTGTCATTTTTGGTAGCGCTGTTGTTTTGAATCGCATCATATCTATAAACTAACGTGGCTTTTTCTAAATTGTGCCTCTGGCTACCGTCGCCACATAACCAAAGAAGAAAAAGAAATGTCTGATGTTTATACATAGAATTAAGTAATGTTATAATTTTGACGTTGAGCGAGCACTGTACGCGCGTTCACGAGCGTTCCGAATTGATGACAGACCTCAGCTGTCATAATCGTAATATCTAAATCGGAACGCAAAATATTGATGTCAGCGCTGTGAGCGATTATGGCCTAACTCGGAACGCGGCCTTAGTAAAAGGCATGGTCGGCGTTATCGCAAGATGGCGCACGTCATGACGTCATCTATGACGTTTCATGGGTCGGCGTTATCGCGCTAACGCTTATTCGGAACGGGTGTTAGCACGCTCAAATCGATTACGTTGTAACTCGGAACGCAGCCAATATAGGTACTCAACTCAACGTCGAACAAGGAAAGTGGGACGTCAGGCAGGCAAATTCATTCAAGATTGTGACAGCCGTGACAGGTGACAGTAACAAATTAATACTCAATAACGAAACACAATTGCATAGTATTTGGAACCATCAGGCTTTCCTTCAGTACTTCTTGATGATCCAAGTCTGTGACACACTTTGATGGAAGTTGCAGTAATGTCAGGCAGTGCCAGCTTGTTCTTCAGAACGTCTATATCAAGACCATTGCAATCCTCTTTGTCTGCGTCAGCAAACCCATTGAAAATGGTAGCTTGTCACGAGATCTTTTCTTCAATCCATCAACAGCTCTAGAGCACTCCAGTATCTGCTTCCTAAGAAGTCCCAGCACGCCAAACTTAAGCTCACAAAAGAACAGGATTCTTCAGCAATCTTTGCTACGGTGTCATTTGCGGGTCCAGCACATTGGATCTGTACCTCAAGCACACCCATCTTCTTAAGGAAGCACTCCTCGAGTTTCTTCTGGGCCGATTGGATGTCATCCAGTTGAGATGACACGATGAAGAGTGCAGAACTTGTAGTGACTATGATAGTTCTAGTGAGAAGCTGGCGGTGTAGTATTAAGTGCTTGCGTTACATGGAATGTTGCTGCTTATTTAGTAGTTTATGCAACAAATATTGAACTCAAAAGCAAGTAAAAATACTTACTTAGTAATAATTTTAATTAAAGCTGCTTGTTAACTTTTTTAATTATCAAAATGTTATTTAAAATAACTTTAAAACTATATATTTTTAAAATGAAAAAAAAAAAACTTATTTGCCTCCTTAAAGTGATCCCCATATTTAAATTTAATTTATTAACCTACTTCAAAAAAGGAGGTTCGCAGTTTGTCGGTTTTTGTTTTTTTAGGTTTTTTGTGGGTGAGTTCCCCATTCACTGGAAGACAGCTGGACCTATATGGAAAATTATTTTTTTGTTTGTTTGAAAGGGAATCTATCTCAGGTGGTCTCATTGTCATCAGGTCAGGATCTGATGATGGGATACCTACTGGAGAAATCGAGGGAACTCTTCAAATATGATTAGTTATTTGAGACAGAAAAAATTAAAAACAAAACAATAAGGTAATAAAAGTACTGGTATGTATGCTTATTATAAGTATACACAGCATAGCATAGGTAATAGGTAATATGGGATATTTTGCGTACGGGTGGGAATACTGGTTATTCGGTCCACCCCAGCTCCTCAAGGAAGGCCAGCAATGCCTTGATGTTCCTGACAATATCACCGAGGGTACCAGGGTTACCGAAGTACTTTGCCCTGTAAGTGGCAACCACCGGGCAGTTTAGAAGCATGTGAGCTGCTGTTTCGTCTTCCTCCATGCAAGCCCTGCATAGCCAACTGTCTGTGACCCATAAGACAAAGAGGTGTTTATTAAAAGACCCATGGCCAGTTATGGCCGCATTAACTGTTTGCAGCTGTTGTTTATTTAGTTTGAGAAATTGTTTCGTGAGGTGGCCATCCATTATGGGGAGTGCTTCCTTAGCTTGCCTACATTCACTTTGGTTCTCCCACAACTTGTGATGCTGGTCCCGAAGGGGAGTGGCACTATGGGTTCGGGCCCCACTGGCGCCATGCTCGACCCCCTACTGGCGACTTAGTCGACTGCATCGCTGCCTAGCGAGCCGCTGTGTCCTTTGATCCATTGAATGGTTATGTTATTGAGACTACCCACCTGGTTGAGGCGCTCGCTGGTGGCACTCGTTTATTAGTCCAGACTCAACTGTGTGACTGTCTAGTGCTTGAAGGACAGCCATGCTGTCTGAGAATATACGGATTGAGTGGTCCTTTAACTTTCTTGGCCATGATGGCTGTAGCAGCCAGAGAGATGCCCATGCATTCTGCCTGGAACACTGTGTTGTGGACCCCTAGTGGTGTGGCGATGTATGCACAGCATTCAACACAATACGTCATAATTAACAACAAAAAAAAAAAAAAATACAATAACAAGTGCGTGTCGGACCACGCACAATGAAGGGTTCCTTAGCTGGGATGAACTTATCCTAAGAACAAACTTAACATTGTAGTTGAAAAACATGTTCTCCCATACAAAATGTATGGTAGAACATGTTTTTGCAACTGCAAATTTAAGTTGGTCGATAATTACTCGTTAACTAGTAACGCCTACTTAGCTGTGATAGTTTTCCTTATAATTTCGTTATATATACTACTACGGTGAATTTTTCCACATATCCAGAACTTACCGTTTAGCTGGCAGGGGGGGGGGACACATGACTGACAAAAATTAGCACTTTAAAGCTTAATATTTGGCAGACGGATCCTTCAATCCAAAAATGGTTTTAACAAGCTCACAATATTTTTACCCTAAAAAAAATATTTTTCATGATTTTATTTTACCACTTTGTCGGTTTCATTAGTATGTATACTCATGCCAAATTACAGCTTTCTAGTACTAACAGTCTCTGCGCTAAGCGGGGGACAGACAGACAGACAGACGGACATGGCGAAACTATAAGGGTTCCTTGTTTACTACGGAACCCTAAAAATTGTATATGGGTGTGTGTGTGCCTAGGCGTAAATCCGGGGCTGGTTGCACTAGCTTTGTCATTATTATCAGTTTGCTAGTCTCGAATCAAATCTGCAGGCACGCAGAGTTAGTAGCGAGAGGAGTGCTAACAGTGCCCGGGCAGAGTCCAATTTATATTGTGGTGTATGGGTAGGTACCTAACACAATAGCCGCAGATATATTTATATAACTATTCCGTTAAATTTTTCCGAAAGAGTAATAAAAAACCCTGTAAGAAATCAACACGAGTTTCACCTCTCAACGAGGCATCCTCAGGATGACGATTGACTTGTCGCGAACCCAAACAATACGTATTGCCACGCCGAGTGCTGGACGCTGAGCGCTCAGCGTCTAGCACATTTTCATTCATTTGTTACAGGGTTTTTATGACTCTTTAGGAAAAGTTAAGCGGAATAGTTATTAAATATATCTGCGTCTATTGTGTTTTATGATGGATTTCCGCCGCTCACGCCTGAATCAATTAACTATCTGGGTAGGTGTCTATCGGTTTACCCATAGAGACCCATCAACCAAATCAAATGAGTTTATGACGGCATAGTCATCAAGCGATGAGTAGGTATAACTACTTATCTAGAGGTGAGCAGTAGAGAATTGTTACATTGTAAAGGGTTTGTGAATTTCGCCCTTAAATCAAATTAAGCATTGTTAAGTAGGTACCTCATTATGTAAAATAAAATAAAATATGATAAACTACTTAGGTATTAAACAGGCGGATTTATAACATTTATGAAGAGTGGTTAAGTCGGAATGGACGACCTATAAATAGTACAATAGGATATTCACCAATTCATAATAATAATTATGACAAGAGTAAAACAAACAGAATAGGTGCTAGCCATAAAGTAATACCTAACTCTGCTAAAGTAGACAAAAATTAAATACAGAAAACTTTTCTGTATTTAATTTTTAAACTTTTCTGAGAAAAGTTGGCCATCATCACATAATATGCTGTTTACACGAGCTACCTATTATTGCTGGCAAGAGCATATAGCATAGTAGGTATAGTATAATATAGCATAGTATAGAGCAGCATTGCTACCTACATATCGCTGCTTCGTCGTCATAAGGTATACATTGTTGGTTTTACATTACTTAGTACCTACGGTCGCTACTCGATGGGCTTACTCAAGCCTACGTTCAGTTGGGAAGTAAGCGGAAACAGTACAAGTGCCGGGCTCACCGTCCACAGTGTAGCTGTACTCGTTCTGGCCGTAGCCGTCGAGGGCGCAGCGCTGCGGCGTGTGGCTGGGGCAGCGCGGCGGCTGCGCCAGCACCGCGTGGGTCGGCCGCGCCCAAGCCGCCAGCACAGCGGTCAGCGCCAGCAGCCAGCGCGCCATGCCCGGCGCGGGCGCCAGCTAGGCGCTGCACGCGACACAGACACTCATCGCGGCCACTCTCACCAATAACCAGTTCTTTGACGAAGTTACCTAGATCTTATAAAACTTTCTTTTCTGACGCTCGGGGGATTACTGTCTTCCCGTTGTATCAAACAACGTTCAATAAGCACAAATATAATATAACATAACATTAACTTCACTTTTTGTCGACTCACACTTCACCATAATCTGCGCTATAAGCAATTTATCGGAATGGGTTTGAGGAAAAAATTGAGGAAAACCCCACACGAAACTCAGAGCTATACCTACCTAATACAAGCTCCTAATGAGTTGTTTATATTACGAATGACATCAATGACATGACATTACGCTGTGCGTCAGAACTTGCGTCTGCGCAATGATGTGTGTTGCCCTTACGGAGACCATTTAGTGTTGCCAGATGTACTTATTATTTTTCGTTAGGAAATCATTATTACTGAGTTTATCTGTGTGTTAAAAAGCGATTGTCGTGTGAATACGCGATTATTCGCGTGCATAATTATGTCACTTTTAGTTCGGAAAACTAAAAAGCGCTCTGTCCGTCGGCGAAATAGTTCGAAAGATAGTGTATTGCCAGGACGATCGGTCACATTTTCGACTCTACACACTTTTCATAGCGCTCATATGCCATGCGGCATGGCATATGATTTGCGCTTGCGCATTATATATGATTGCGCTAAAGTGAACACTGGAGGTGGATTTCCGGCATTATGTTTGAAAGTTGAAACCGTGAAATGATAATCTGTAAAACGAAGTAAAATTGTGTTTTAGGGGGTCTTGTCGCTATAGTTTCTGACTAATGCTTGCACTGACTGGGCTGGTCCACTCAAATCTGTGTGGTTCTTTATTTCCTCATAAGGCTATTTCAGACTAATAAAATCAGTAATAGGTAGTGTAATAGCCTCTGAAAATACGCGCTAGGACAGTGGTCGGCAAAATCTTTGACCTATTGAGTGCGGCTCTGTACAAATGGTGATGAGTGCAAGCGTAGGTACGCGCGGGGTCGGGGTTTCGGTCGTTAAGCAAGATATCAAGTTTTATTTAAAATTCAAACTAAGTATGTACCATATTTCAAAGATTTATTTCCGAAGTATTTCCACCAATAAAAAACCAAAAAGCCGACTACAAAATGAAAAGGGACAAACAAGCAATTTGGTATTGCAGGCGGGGACTAACCAATAACCTGAAATAATGGTGTTACTTTTGTTTGTCCCCACTTGTGATACTAAAAGTACATAGATTATAATGCACGTTTTTACCCGACTACGGCAAAACAAAAAGGAGGGTTATGATTTTAACCGGTACCTATGTATTTTCATCTGTTCCCACATACCTAACTTCTAAAAACTCATCATAAATTGACAAATGCGGTATCTTTGGAAGCGCCTTGGTCATCCGCTGGTTATGTGCTTTGTGACGTCACATAAAATTGAATATAGCGCCCCCTAGAGGTACCTTTATATGAACTAGCCATAGTCATGAACTAAAAAACATAAAAGTTTTTGAGCAAATTGCCCACTTTCCTGCTGACTGTAAATTTTTTTCAAAGTCTGTGAATGCGGATCAAAGTTTCTCAAAAGTTAAGGACAGTTTCCCAAGACCGTTTTCCTGTAGTTCTACAACAGTTAGGCCTGTGTTCACCAACATTTAAACCACCGGTTAGGTATTAAACAGTTGGTTTATGTCAAATTTCCTAAGTCAATTTTAAATATAGAACTGATTAAATATCTAAACAGTTGATTTAAATGTTGGTGAACTTAGGCCTTAAGGTAGCTGCCCTGACTGCCCGATCTCAAAGATCCACTCTGAGGCACTCTGTATAATTATTTGGAATTGAATCATTACTAGTTTTTCACCATAAATTAGATGTTTGTTTTTAATTAAGGGGTTTTTCTCGTACCAAGTTTGGAATAGGTACTTAAGGCAAACATAAATCAGCTGATCCCAAAGATATAAAACTTAAGATTTACCCTCACTATACCTACACAGGCGCGAAAAAGTGTCTGAGAGGGGGTAGTAACCAAAATTGAACATCTTAATTTTGATTTTTCATGAAATTGGTAAGACTTAGGCTTAAAATAAATATAATATGAGTAACTACATGATATTTCAAAACTTTTTGTGTAACAGAAACACAAAATATTAAAATTTTCTCGATAAAAAAACGTCACGAATTACTCACGAAGTTCCTCCTCCTCCTACCTCTAATTTTCACGTATTTTCGATGTGTACCTAATATGCTAATGACTAATAGGAAAAAAATTGTATGATTACCTATGTGTATTAATACAAGGCGAAAAAAAATTTTTTTTTTCCTCTTTTTTTTTTCCTTTTTTTTTGGTTTTATTACGATTCCAAGGTTTTAGCACTTACGACGTTCTTAGTTCCTCGAAGAAGTCATCTTCTGTCGCACATTGTGGGATTGTCGTTGTCGCAACTTCAAGCATAAGTACCTAAAGTTTGTTTCACAAATCAGTCCCCGTCGTTCTGTTGACACGAGAGGACTGCGCTCAAATTTTTGGCTACGCTAAGATATAATTTATTTGCGTAAATAATATATTCGTAATTTATCACATTCTAGGAAAGAAACTTTAAAATTAAATTAAATGCGTTATGAATTGTTATCCTAAATAAATACAGAGGCTAAATCTATCTTCTTCTTCTTCTTCTATATAATAAAAATGAATCGCTAAATGTTGCTAAGCGCAAAACTTGAGAACGGCTGGACCAAACTGGATAATTCTTTTTTTGTTGTGTTCCTTACTGTCAGGAGAAGGTTTTTAGGTAGGGTAGGCACGTAGGTAGGTTGGTAGGTTGGTAGGTCGGGTAGGTAGGGAAGGTACGGTTGGTACGGTAGATAGGTAGGTACGCCGTAGATAAGTAGGTACTTAGTGCTACCCGTGCGAAGCCGGGGCAGGCAGCTAGTAAAATATAAAATTCAATAAGATATTTGAAATCTCAAGATGACACATTTTTTTGTTGACAGCGCCGTTGCTCAGTATTTCGGTCAATTTTCTTGCGGAGAAAATTAGAACATAGCCAACTAGCCAATTACCCCTTCATTTCAAAGATCGCGCTGGAGATTTTAAATCTTATTGCGATTACATCAGGATCTAAATTCATTTACGTCCAGTTTTTTTTGACAAGTTTCTTGTAAGGTAACCCTTAGGGCCTGTGCACACCACGTTTTTTAAACGCGTTGTCGACGCGCGTTTTCGAATCGCGCGTCGACGGCGACGGCGCGCGACTATATATATAATTTCACTATCCTGCAAAGCAAAATCCACGATAAAGCATTTTAATTTTATTTTCGTTTTTTCATTAAATGTGTCGTGATGTACAAATTGTATAAGGTATTAATAAAATTTGGTTACATTTGAATTTGAACTTTGTCACGTCAACATTGAGTTTCTAGTTCCAAAACATGAATATGATCTAAGATTCTGAATTCAAGCTGAACGTGTAGTATAATATGCAAAATAAACAGATTTTTTTACCTACTGAAGAATGTTTGGGATATGACGGCGACAACGGGAAACATATTATTATATATGTATAGTTATATCTGTTTCAGACAATGATTAAAGACGACGACAAAGACATGTGGTATAATCCAGTTTGGTATGATACCTGCACATTACGAGTCAACTAGAAGATCTAGCCGTCTGGACCATGTGATAATTAAAACTAAGGCTTCTTCTATTGCATTTATTGTCACCTTTTCCGGCTCCTAAATTAGGTAACCAGACCTATATCGTAGGAGTCGGAGATTTTGCGGCTTCAGTATTTATCGGTCTTCAGTTTCGCAAGCTGGCTTTGCCAATTGACAACCTCTTGCAAAGATCTTTGAGCCTTGATTCCGCTCCATCGCGTCCTTAATGCGGTCTGCACTAAACTGGCAAAGGTCCCTTTTCAAGGACTTAGAGATCTGTCTATTGAGCTGCCCGTATTTGAGCGTCGCAGTTCGTTCTTAATTAATGCATCATCCATACCATCATCAAGTTCATTCGAAACAAAAATAATTTGACCATGGAATGACATTATCATATCACTTTCACATTTCACAGGAAAAGCATACTTAATTACAATTTTCTAATACACGCTTTAACATACTAGGCACACAAAACTTATAAGAGAACTCCTCAAAAATAATAACCATATTTATGTAAACCCTCCCGAAAACCTTGCATAAAGAATTTACCCACACCAAGATAAAAAACATACTTCATGTTCACACGTTCAATCAATGATTCAATATAGGAGGATTTCCCAACATTCGAAGGCCCATACAAATACAATTACTGTAATCCGCAAATAATCATTCCACCAAATACAAATCGCCATACTTTTTACATACTTTTTTTGTAAAAAACGATAACAGAATCTATGCTCCATTACAAAAGGATCATCAAACCGGAATCTAGAAGTCAGAGCGAACAGAAGAACACTGCAGGATCATCTCTATGAGCTGTAGGTACAGTAGGATCAGAGAGCCTCTTGTTTCCATTTCTACGACGGGTCTTGAAGATCTTGGACCTGTTGGGGTGGACAATTCAGTTTATATAAACAATCTAATTCATTAGGTTCAGAAACTTTCTTCAAAATAAAAAAGAAAGGGGTGTACCCCTTCGTTTTATCTTTAGCGATTTGGGCTGCGCGACTCTTACGAACATACCTTGTTCTTTTATACATATTAGGTATATACCTATAGATGATTAGTAGCAGTCGTCGTATCAGCTCGTGTCGTAGGTCGATTCCCAATCAGCGGGTTTTGCCCAGTTTTACTTAGTCACGAAAACAACACATTCTAGTAGATCTAGTGTGTTTCTTGCCATATCACGAAATACGTGACGATCAAGTTAATCGAGCTAATTAATGAGCAATGGTACGTGACACATTAAAAGTGTCTAGGGACCTTTTTAACTAAAAAAAACTATCATCTACTTTAATTCCTAGATTAGCAACTTATGCCTATATTTTGTAAAAAATCAGAAAAATTGGCCTTTTTCCAAATTGTGGGAAATTGACCTATTATAGGTACTGTTTTTGAGCGCGCTTCACTCGCTCTTGTAGCCTATATAGGTTCTCTCAAATACCTACTCTTAAACTTTTCTTCATCGTTATGGACATAGTTATGGAAGTCCGTTCGCGAAATAAGTTGTATTCCTAACTAATTATGGGACGCGAATTTTATGTTCGCTCCGGGCGGCTGATATCTACCCACGCTTGTTTAAAGTTTTCGAAGTCGGCCTCGGCATAATGTGCCCAGTAGGAAGGCTCTCTGATGCTTTTTTGAAATAATCAGGATGATTGAGCTTCTCTTGTCAAATATCACATGTTTTCGAACAGCACCCTAATTGCATAATTCACGATCAATCACAATCTGTTTCATGTTGGCAGTTCAACAATGTTCATTGTGTTATTTTTCGAACATCATTCCATCCTTCGAAATGATTCAGATTAAGATTGGTCGTGTGCTTTTTCAGTTTCTACGTCTCTGGGGCACAGAACTAACCTTGAAAATGACCTACGCCACTCAATGCAGGTTCAGTGGCGTAGGCCGTACAAAATTTTACAGGTTCTGCCATTCTATGCGGCTTGCTATTTAGTTCTACGTATAAGTAGCTAATTCTAAATTATTGCAAAAATACTAGGTACACATCTTATCATGTAAAGTTGAAAATAAAAGGCACTAATATGAAGCTTCTTATTTTTTGTTTATTCAATGTTTTACTCGTATTAGTTCAGGTGTTTAACAGAGTTGCTTCTGAGTGTACATTTTAATTTATTGATAAAAATAAAGTATACCTATCGTAACAGTTTACTTATACTAATATCAACATTTTCGATTCAGTCGACGAACTAAGTATGTTACAACTTAAATTACTAACATAACTTATGTAGGTAGGTACCACAGTATTCATAAAACTTGTACCTACATATTTTGTGAATAAGTTAATACAATAATTGTTAATAAGTAAGTATAAGTAAAAAAACAGGTTTAAATCATCCTAAATTCATCATCGAGTTTTTAAACAGGGACCTTTGGCGGGTACATATTAGAATATTGAAAGTTAAAATACCTACGGTTAAATGATAAATGATAAATGATTTATTTTCTGTAAGTAGGTTCATACAAACACTTTTACACGTCAATAAACGTCACGTCGTTAAAATGCCAATGTTCAAAACATCGAAAATTAAAATATCGATTGTATCGAAATATCGAAAATTGTTATACCTAAGTTCAAAATGTCTAAGATTGAAATGCCGAGTGATTAAAATATCGAATGATTCAAAATGTCGATAGTCATTATACCTAAGTTCAAAATGGCGATAGTCAGTATACCTAAGTTCAAAATGGCGATAGTCATTTTAAGTTCATTATATTTACGTTAAAAATACCTACTAGTAAGTGACTTTGAGGTCAGATCCCCTCTATTGTTGGTGAATCGTTTGGGTTAGGCTAGGTTAGAACAGTGAGCATTACCGAGAGATCTCCTCTATTGTTGGTGGATAATTTGGGTTAGGGGGGGGTTGCGCAAGATATTTACTTTCCCGTGACCCCCGGCGTCGGTGTGAGATGAGACACCGGGGTGGTTTTTAGTCAGTAAGAGTCTGACAGACCCCTCCGCCCGCCCCAGGGCGGGGGACATCCATGAGGATTTACGACGCCGGAAAAAAAAAAAGTTTAGAACTTTGACCATTAACGTTTTATTGTTCAACTAGCTGCTGCCCGCGGCTTCGCCCGCGTGAGTGTCGGAAATTACCCCATACATCCCCATGGGTTTTAAGTATAAATATTGAGTTTCGAGTTAATCGGACAGCGCGTTAAAATTCTTCCATACAAACACTGACACCCCCCAATCCCCCTTTAGGGGGTAATTTAGAAAAACAAAAACTACAAACTTTATAATTTATTTAGATAACTATTCGTGCGAAGTTTCATATTTATTACCTCAAGGAATAAGATTTTTCATACAAACTTTCATCCCTTATTTTACCCCCTTAGGGGTTGAATTTCGAAAAATCCTGATACATGTTATTCTTAATTTTTGGGTTTAAGTATAAATATTGAGTTTCGAGTTAATCGGACAGCGCGTTAAAATTCTTCCATACAAACTTTGACACCCCCCAACCGTAGGATAGGATACTTTTCCGGGATAAAAAGTACCCAGTGTGGTGCCCAGGATACTAAAGAATAATTATACCAAGTTTCATCGCAATCGAACCGGTAGTTTTTGCGTGATACCTGAACAAACAGACAGACAGACAGACAGACAGACAGACAGACAGACAGACAGACAGACAAAAAAAAATTTAATCACATTTTTGGGTTCGGTGTCGGTCTAGTAACTCCCCCTGCCATTTATTTTTTTGATATTTTCAATGTACAGAATTTTCACTTCTACAGATTTATTATAAGTATAGATAACATTAAGGCGTAGTCGACGGAGCCCCGCTAGCTCCTACTTCTGGGTGGTTTAAAAAAAAAATAACACGAAGGGGACTTCTAACCTAACCTGTCCCAGTGGGGGTACCCCCAGTCCCCCAAATTATTTTGAGAAGTAGCGCTCGCCAGCCGCTACCGCTCACTTCGCTCGCTAGGCTCGCGCGCGGTTGGTACCTATACATAATAAATAAATATCGATAATTAGGACATTCGGTAGTTTGTACTTCGATATTTAGATCTTTCGATGTTACGTTTGTAGATAATTCGATTTTAGATATATTGGTTTTCTAACCATTCGACAATTTAAACTTTCAATATTTTAATTTTCGGTGTTATGGTCTTTCGATATTTTAATTTTCGATGTTTTGAATATTGGCATTTTAACCGTAGGTATTTTAACTTTCGATAATCTAATATGTACCCCCTCTGGCGCCTCGGTGTTACCTACATACCAAAATAAGATACTAAAACTTAGCTTATAAGGAAAATGTTATTTCAAATTTTCAACATAATAATATGTCCCACATTTCCAGTTACACAAAAAAAATAAGTCTAGCAATGACCCCAAAGAAGTCCGATCCGAGAGCCAGCCGGGGCCGAAGTGACCTATACAAGTGAGTTTGTCAGGCGGTGTGGCTCACCCCGATGTAACACCGGGCGTGAGCCACACCGCCTGGGTGTAGGAATAGTTAAGCGGAATAGTTACTAAATATATCTACGTCGTCTATTGTATTTTATCATGGATATCCGCCAAGTCACGCCTGAACTACCCAAAGAAGTTTTAAAATCTTCCACGGACCCTCATCTTTAAAAAAAAATTACAAATAAAAGTTACTTTTCCAGACATGATAATTATGGACTAGGACTAGAGGGCTATGTTATCCAAACTACACAATGGATTTTGATGTGAGAGTATCGTTTAGAGAATTTCTTCTAAAAGCTTTGTCTAATACATTAATATTTAACTTAGTTATAACACAGAAACCTCGACGTTTTGACATGTCGCTAGTATATTTATAACAATCAGACATTGTTGGTACAATGTACAGTTGCGAAAACACCTACGGCTAGCAAAATTCAATAGTTTTTTGTGTCATATCATAACGAACGATTGCAACTTTGCGATAAGGATCAGTGGGTCGTCTTAGGGGCGAGGATTAGGTACATATTTTTGCTTGTGACTGTACACAGGTAGGAACATGTACACGTCACGTTCCGGCTATGCATTTTTAACCGACTTCCAAAAAGGAGGAGGTTATAATATAATGTTCGTAGCGTATGTATGTTTTGTTTTTACAATTTCATAATAACTCGGAAGACACACTTAGGTACCTACTTACATGTATAATCAATGTACATTATTGGCATACTCGTACAATGGAGTCGCGTGACTTGTACCAGTGCACGGCTGGCGACTGCACCAGTACACGCCGCTCTCACCGTCTGCCATTGCGTTAACAAAATGAACAAATGAATGGTTATATACAGGCGTTAAGAAATACCCAGATAAAACAGTAACACTACAACGTAAGTAAAACTAAGTCCTTATTATACAGGGTGGATTTTTGAGATGGGGATGGTGTCCCATAACACGTGTGACTCCGGATTTTATTAGTCTGTCTGTGATGACTTGTTTATACCTTTTTAGTTGACTTTTGCCGTAGTTGGGTTTTAGTTTTTATTACTTTTATTTTTATTTAAATTATTTTGGGGTTATAATATATATATTTTTGAAATGTGCTAATTAAGCCCTTTCATTTGATACCCAACATGACACTATTAAAAAAACTTTTTTTTTAGTTCTTGACTTTTTGTCCTCTAGAGGGCGCCATATTCGCCATTTAATGTGACGTCACATAGCCTATAACCATCGGACGACCGAGACGCTTCCAACGATAACCCACTTGTCAAATTATGTTGAGCAGTTCAGAAGTTATGAGGGAACAAATGAACATACATACATCTCTTTTTTGCTTCGCCGTAGTCGGGTAAAAAAAATTACAGTCAGCAGGAAAATTGCTGCCCTTGCTACCCCATCTGAAAAATCCACCCTGTATATTGGTGGTGCGAAGCACGGCGGTGCGGAGAAGATCAGTTGCTACTCCAGTAGATAAATAGGTAGGTACTTTGTTAGGCAATAAAGTCAACAGTCGTTCAGTTTTCACAAGTGGCGTGGGACCATGGGACACGTGGTGTTTACACGATTGCAATAAAGGCAAGTCGGTGTTTTGTGGGCTGGGCACTGCAGACTGTACTCGAGTAAACTCGGCTTGCAATAATAGGACGCGCTACTTGCAGACGCGTCGCGACCATATTGTCATCATTTATTGTATTGGCATTACTGACGGTACCCTTTCAATAAACTTGCTGGATCTCGACCTCGCTCGACCGTCATGAAGTTCTTTCAAAAACGGTAGTTTAAAAACTATAGCATAATAAGTATAATATAATATAAACCCGAGCTCTATCATTTTGTGAACAATTAGCTCTATTGCAGTATGAGATTTCGATAAAAAAATATTATGCACGGTGTATCAGTTTAGGAACAAGATAAAAATAAAGAACATAGGTACCTAAAGGATGGTTTACATTTATGTAATCTATTTCAATCCAGCGTTTGAATTCAATAGCGCTGGATCGGCCAAGCGGCTGCTCTATTTCAGTCCGGCTTTAGATACCCACTGGATACACTGGACTGGATTGAAAAGTGTTAACATTGGTCCTGAGGCCTTAGTGTAAGTTTGCAAGTGAGTAAACGTAACTATCGCGTTTGCGTTTAGATTGTACTGATAGATCATAATGCTAAGAATATAAAGGTGAGTAAAAAATCTTAACGCAAACGCGATAGTTACGTTTAGTCATTTGCAAACTTACACTAAGCCCTCTGTACTCCTGTATCGATGCAGAGTATTATTGGATTCCAGCGTTGGATACTTGATCAATGTAAATCAGCCTTAAGTTTAAAGAGCCACAGCAGTGGCGCATGTACACGACATACAGTATGCTATGTTAGGTCAGCGTGTGGGGCGCGTGGGGCGCGTGGGGCGCGTGGGGCGCGACATCAGGCGTCCAGGGTCACAAGTCAGTGGTGTTTCTGTGTGTCTTAACAGTTGACAATCAAAATAACAATAGGATTTCATACATTATTATCTATTTTATCTACTGAATGACTTCGTTCGAGTCGAGTTAAGTAAGATTAGTATAACTGTTAAAGCTCGATCGTAATTATGACTGTTCTATATGAATTAACAGGTAGGTGAGCAACCACGAGCAGGTAAAACACCCATTCTCCTCCTATACATAACATAATACTAAATAGTCTATACAAGTGTTTAAGTCTTCGTATAAAAAATCTAACGTTACCTAGACGTAGGTACAGAACTACCTATACTTACTGTGTTTTGTACTGCATGTACATATTATCTACTAGTTGGACTGAAACTAGAAACCTATAAATACTTAAAATACATTTAACTAAGGAATAAATAGAACTTATTTAAATGATCACGTCTTCTTACAATGTCTCGTAGTCGTAACTAGATAAAATTGTTTATTTACTTATGTACAGTACAGGAGCGGCCCGCGGTGAGCTGCGGCCGCGCTCCTTGGTAGGCGCCACTTGGTAGACGTACTAGTTGGTACCGACGACCCTGTTTGTCTTACATTTAATCATTTAGAAATACGCATGCGCCTAACTAAGTTCCTCAATCAATCAAATAAACACAGTCATATTTTGAACACTTCTAGTGTTAACATTACAGCAAAAGGATTTCAAAAAGAGGCTCACACCAAAGGAGCCAGATTAATTTCTGATTGAAGTTAATCGTATCAAAATCGCTTATTGTAACGTCTATCATTCCTAAATTACATTGTATACATATTATTTACACTACGATACATGATTTTAAGATGGACATTGGACAATAATGTCAAAGACGATGAAAACATAATAAGAGCTTGTGATAGTATTAAAACGATAAATTGAACTATGTACAAATAGTTGGCAACGGCGGCGCTTGCACTCTTTACCCTAAACGAAGACGGGTTGAAGCTTTACATTTAGGTTAACGATGTTTTCAGAAGGAGTTATTCAGTTTTTGCGGTAGGTATGGAGTATAAGCGTCGTTGGCAACACACAAGAAGACTCGAAACACAATTCGATTAGTTATTACTCTAAGCACAGCGACGCCGACGCGACCGGTGCGCGGTGCACAGCAACAAATGGTCTATCACTAGGCACTGTCTGTTCACGTGTCACGTGGCGTGGCGGCGGCGTGGTGGCGGCGTGGCGGCGGCGTGGCGGCGTCACAGCGGCGGCAGGTCGTTGTCGACGTCGAGGCGGCGGCGCACCCACTGCAGCATGGCGTCCTGCGACACAACGCTCTCATCACTAACTGTCCACTCACATAAACTTCTACTTAGTATCACGAGCGGCACGTCATTCCTCAATCTTCCGTTCGTAGTTCACACATCACTGCTACATTCGACATTCACTAGCAAACTTTAATATTATTATGGTACCTACAACACCTGGACATCGGTTGGTTATCCAGAACCGTATGTGCCTACAGAACTGTTAACTTAAATTCCCCTATTGTTTTTCACTTCTACATTTTAAAGTGCTTCGTCCGTGTAGAATTTTCGGAATGGTATCAGTAGTTCTGAAGATTACGGAACCCCCTACATCGACTCGTTCCGGTACAAAGGGCGTAACGACCATTTTGGCCAAATTTACTTTATACCATTCCCCCTCTAAAAAGCTTATTTTATTCACGAAAAACAGTGAATAAAAAGCACTTTTAATCACTGTTTTGGTGTCCTGGTGACCCCCATCTCAATGCTATACAACCTCCTTGCGAAAAAATTAATGTGCATTTAAATTAATTTCGACGGCACGGTTGGTGTAGTGGTTAAGCGATTGACTACTGCGCTGCGTGTCGCGGGTTCGATTCCCGCACGGAACAAATATTTGTATGACCTACATGTAGTTGTTCCGGGTCTGGCTGTTTGTGTATGTCAGTTTAAATGTTTTTAAACGCACCCACGATACAGGAGAAATTCCTAGAGTGGGGTAAAGTTAAAAAAAAAAAAAACTTCATATAATATGCCTATTTTAGCTTAAATCTTTCTTTTTCTCGTAGTCATGGTATAAAGTATAGTATGCAACTCTTGAATAAAACGGATTTATATCGAGGGCCATGAATCACTCGCGTCGCTCAGGATTCTAACACTTGAATCACTCGCTATGCTCGTGATTCAATCATCATGAATCACTCCCTACGGTCGTGATTCAGTCGTTAGTATCCTTCACTTGTTCGTGGTTCATCTATGGCCCTCGCTTTAAATCCGTCCTTTATTCACTAGTTGCATAATATACTATTATACCATTCCCCCTCTAAAAAGCTTATTTTATTCACGCAAAACAGTGAATAAAAAGCACTTTTAATCACTGTTTTGTTGTCCTGGTGACCCCCATCTCAATGCTATACAACCTCCTTGCGAACAAATTAATGTGCATTTATATTAATTTCGACGGCACGGTTGGTGTAGTGGTTAAGCGATTGACTACTGCGCTGCGTGTCGCGGGTTCGATTCCAAATATTAAATATTAAACAAATATTAAATATTGTATGACCTACATGTAGTTGTTCCGGGTCTGGATGTTTGTGTATGTCAGTTTAAATGTTTGTAAACGCAAACACGATACAGGAGAAATTCCTAGAGTGGGGCAAGGTTAAAAAAAAAAAAAATCTTTTTCATTATATGTCTATTTTCGCTTAAATCTTTCTTTTTCTCGTAGTCATGGTATAAAGTATAGTATGCAACTCTTGAATAAAACGGATTTATATCGAGGGCCATGAATCACTCGCGTCGCTCAGGATTCTAACACTTGAATCACTCCCTATTTTGATGCAGTCTTACTTAGTTTTTCACACTCTTTCTATCTGTACCTATATTTAAAATTGCGCTACGGTGAATAAAATGGTTTTTACTACCCAACACTTTCTTAACGCTAAACATCTCTTTTTCGAAAAACCAAGTTCGAAAACACATTTCTTTTATATTACGACAACAAACTTGCTGTATCTACAATCAAACATATATTATTTTCTTAAATACAAAACGGGGCAAAACACAGCAACAAAACAAATTGTGAGTTACGCCGTAATATTGGACGAATCTGGTGATAGTTATGCCTTGGGATTAAAAACTTTAACTTAATGGCATAGAGTTCAGTTTAGTATTTTTTTCGATAGTTGGTTTTTCATTCAAAAATGAACTTAGATTACTTGAATTTAAAGTTGTAACTAGTGTATCATTAACTTAACGAGTACGAGTAATCAAAATATTGGCTAGCAACGATTTTATTACATCCACCATTTCACGACCATGCCAGAGTTACGAATGTTAAATGAGCAATATTAACGCAGGTACGTTATAATTATATTTTTCAAAATTTGAAAAACTAGTATAATTACTAGGAAAATTATGTGTTGTAAAATTATTGTATATATATATTTAGTAAATAGAATAAATATGTTATCCAGAGCCCAACTTGCTTCACGGCACCAGTAACTTCCAATTTGATAAATACAAATAGGTGTGTGCAGAGCATTGATAATACCAATAACAATAAATTAAATATTTTTTGGTTTTTAAAACTGTTTATTTAATTTTTACTCAACTTATCACTAAATTGCTTAAAAAGTCATTGCATTAGTATTAATTTCATGGTGTATCTATATATTTTGCAAAAAAACATGGTCTTTACAACTGTATAAATTACCCTTGTACATATTATGTGCATAACTGGTTTTTACTGCAGACGTTTGTTGCCAAGCCATTTAATTATGGGTTGTATATACATTTATTTTACGTTTTCAGCCGTGTAACTCCATGCTAACTTCGTTAATAACTATCGTACATAATTTTAATTAAATGAAGCAAAAGACAGCCTTTAAGAACTGTCATCCTAGAAACTTAAACTTATAACACCCCTCTTTTTCAGTCGGGGGTTAAAAACAAAAGAATTATTAAGTTTTTTTTTTTTTGCTATTTCTCTCATAGCTAAAACTATGGGATTTGGAATTACGCCCTTTGTAGCGGAAAGCGTCGACAAACAAACTCACAAACACCTCTTTATAATATTAGTGTAGATATTACCCCTTTTCTTGTCAAAATATTGTGCTCAATATCAAATCAATCTGCCTAGCCTTTTCCCAACTACGTTGGGGTCGGCTTCCAGTCTAACCGGATGCAGCTGAATACCAGTATTTTACATGGAGCTACTGCCTATCTGACCTGCACAAGCAACCCAGTGACTGGGTAATAATATACCCCTTGGTAAGACTGGTTGTCAGACTTTCGGGCTTCTGACTGACGACCCGTAAGAAGTCAAAGACCACAAATATCCACGAATGACAGCCGGGACCAACGGCTATCATTCGTACTTTCCGAAGCACAGAGGGGTCTCGGTATGTAGATGGTCACCCATCAACTAAGCAACCGTGACAAGCGTAGCTTAATCTGATCGTTGGATACGGAGGCCTTGTTAGCCACAAGCCTCTTAAATTGTGCTCAATACTATGATTCTATAAAACTCATGAACTTTATTTCGGATAACTTGTCTTCATCCCCTTCGTCTTGTTTGCGTCATTCTTGGCGCTAGTGATTTGATTTAGGAGTAGAGTACACCTTAATTAAATTATCATAATACCTATATAGTTTGGTATTGGTACTTAAAGCAATTAAGAATTCTTAAAAGTTTTTCTTTTGCAATTCGGTGGATCGACATAATATATTATAATCTAAACTATTAAAACTAAAGCGAGCAAAGCAGGCCCTTTCAAAAGGTTAGTAAAATATTACTCACACGAAAACACCAGTTAAACCACCACCGGTCAGTTAGTAAGTAGTTAGTGCAGCTATGAAGGGAAGGGGGGGGGGAGAGGTACGGGACAGATCTCATCTCCAATCGCAGTAATTTAGACAAGGTGATATTATTAATTTTATAAGCTAATAAAATTACCTAGCAGGAAAAAAATGTGCTTGGAAATAATAGAAAATTCGTATGTGGTAATTCCACTCAGCTGAATGTTTTGCTACCCACTTAGTTGTTCAGCCCAGTTTAGCATTGTTTGTTCTGATGTAAAGCGAAATCAAAATGTAATTTGAGGCATGCACCGATCACATTTAAGTAACGATCTGGTCCGCAGCATCAGCGCTCTCGCAGCGGGCAGTGCGGGGCGAGTGGAGTTGTGGAGTGGAATGGGTGAGAGGGGCAGCGGTGGGGGTGGATCAGTCGTGGTGGTGCGAGTGGTGCGCGTTGTCTGTGTAGTCGTCGTAGTCGCGCGGCGCGTCCAGCTCGTCGTCGCGGCCCTCGTACTCGTCAGGCCCGTCCGCGCCCTCCTCCTCGTCGGACTCGTCCGGCACCGCACCGCCCACCTCCTGCTGCGCCACCGCTGGCGCCTCCTGCTGCCACACGCATGCGCACTCCGTACAGTACCGCCACCACACAAATTAGTCGCGCCACTCTGACTCGTTAACAATATTAGTTGGGATCGTTAGTGGTGCTGCCTGCTGTTAAGACGAGCGCGGCAAGGTAATAACAACCGTACTGTCAATGTGGGTCGCCAGCGCGGACGCGCGAGTGCCGGTAGCGCGCGCGGCGGGCCGCATATTGGGCACGCACCTTGGTGGGTCTCCAGCCGCAGCCAGGCAGCGGCAGGCCGTCGGGCCCCAGCGGGCACGGCGCGTCCAGCCCGGGCACGCCCTGCTCACCCTTGTCGCCCTTGTCTCCCTTGCGCCCGCGCTTGCCCAACGGACCCTGCGGAGTTGGCGCACACTGTAATATAAACATCTATCGCCCACGAGCCGCCGTGCAAGCGTCTCATCTCGCCGTTCATGAACTTCAGCGTGCCTACCTACATAAATGTTGTTGGTAGTTAGTTAATGAATATAGTGGTGAGAACAGAGTAGTAGCACCTGCACCGCGATATTACGTACTAATGAGTTAGTAGAGCATGCGAGATGCGGGTTAGGGCGCGCCGGCCGCATGCGGGCAGGCCGGTGGGCACAGCGCTACATGTGAGCGATGGACGTGCGCCACTTACGGGTTCTCCCTTGTAGCCTTTGTCACCCTTGGGGCCCTAACAAGCGGAAACAAATAATTATCATCACGTTAAAAAATATCAGTAAGGTTTCGTCACAAAGTCAGAGATCACTAACCTCTTGTCCAGGGATGCCGTCAGTTCCCTGAAATAGTAGTGAGCGAATATCAGTGATTACGATGTAGTATATAGTGGAAGCAAGACGTTGTCAGAGTGTAGGTAATACTATGAGGTGTATACATACTGGCAGTCCCGGGTCACCGCGCTCGCCCTTGGAGCCCGGCTCGCCCTGCGCGCCCTGCACATCACACAACAGTTAGCAGCTCGCTTGCAGCACACAAGCACGCTACCACAACAGCTCGGTAGAACAATAGCGTGCTACTCACTGCTCGCGCGACACTCTGTATACGTTCGCGGCTCCGTTTTCACGTACTTCACACACGTTGCAGCTAAAGAGTTGAACTGATTCCCGTAACAGAATGTAGAATAATTTTCAATATAAAAGAGTTGACAAAAATATCCAACGTGCAGCTAATATTTTACCTACAGCACCAAACAGTCGAGGTCAAAGTGTACCATGTAAGTTGAAGAATTGCCGATCGTCTTCAATGGTTTTGAGAATTTAGGAAAAATTACATTATAATATATCATTTCAAGTAGGTAAGTATTTTTTTTTTGTAAAACTACTGTTAGTGAAGATGTAAAATTTTCAGTGAACTAACCTTCATGCCGTCGAGTCCAGGCGGGCCCTGCGGAACAATAACACGTCAGCACGTGTAAAGCACGCGCGGGCGCGCGTTCGCAGATCCACACGCCCCCGCGTGCATGCTCACGGCACCTTGACTTACTAGTGCATTCTCATTACGTTTTCATTGCGGTTCGTGAGTTTCATAACAGTAGGCTAATTCGCGTTGTAGGATGCGCTCTTATGGCGTCACGTAACGCGAATTTGACGCGATCGTATCTGACAGCGGTAGAGTACGAAAAGGGTAGTTCAGATCGAAACTTAACTTTAAAGCCAAGCGCTCATTACAGCCGCAACGGGTCGCAGCGCAACGCATTTTCATATAAAAAAGTGCGGTGCGGCCCGCCTATAGTGTACGTTGGTTCATAGAAAATGCACTAAAGTGATGAAGAAGGATTTTTGTAAAGCGTTGCGGCGCAGCCCACCCCAATCGTTATCCTTTGTGGAGCTTCTAGTTACGTGAATTAGCCTACTGGACTTCTCGTTGCGGGCTCGGTGTGCAGCGCACAGTTCTCATGCATACACAATAACGAACTTTGCACTTCAATAAAACTCGCTTAGTTTTAAGTTTTGGAGTGGTACAAGTAATCACACACACGCTCTTCTCATAACAAAAATGCTGAAGATATATTATGCACGGAAAGTAAATCTATGAGTGCTCAGGGAAAGAAAATTATAGGATGTGATATCGAGGAATTTATGTAAGTTTAGTCGTCAGTGGATAGTATTGTTGACAACCACCACGCAAAGCCACACGGCCAGGTGGGGAAGGTTGGTATGGGGTGGGGGTGAAAAGACCGGAATGGAGCCGGCGCAGAGGGGTGAACAACGTAGGGACATTGAGCATTGCCAGCAGAAGAAACAGGAAAAGGTATAACAGAAAGCAAGCGAAGAAGAAAAACACGAATATGCACGGCATGCAAATATTTATTTCCTTCAAAATAATTTTTAAACAACAATAGTTTATGCTCTCGTGATGTATATATGGTACAAATGACAACTTTCGATTCTCATAAAAAAACTAAATCCATAACATTACGCTTAATAGATACACGACGATATAAAGACAGAAACGTTATTGTATTTATAGTAATTAATAGCGAGTAGAGCCGATGTCTTACAAGTAGTAGCAGGGAGCGCAACATACTTACTGTTATATATACAAGCTTCCCTTCGCAGTGGCCGTCGTGGCCGACCATCTCTTACATTTATGTTCACCACACGGTGGCCGAAGTGAGAACTGATTCTGATAGAATTGCAAGTAAACCCGAATAATCCCGGTAATCAAAATAGCAGGTTATGTAATATAGAACTAAAAGTGAACATAGAAATGAATATAATTAATAAGATATTTTGTACATTGGTGTCACAGTCTCCCAGCTCGGGACGCAGCGTGTTTCCATTGCTGCTTCTAATCTTCCAACGAAACTGAGATCTCATAGACAGGTAAGAGGAGACACAAGCAAGCAGACGTAAGTTACGCCGCGTCCCGAACTTTACATATTTACTACATAGATAAAGTTATAGGTCGGTGAGAATTTATGGAAATTACTTTATATTTATTAACAAGTTAAGCGAATGTCATAGTAAGAAGAATGGAATAGTAAAATACGCACGAGTCAACATTAACGTAGGTAAGATTACGTGTTAAGTGGGACGGTAACACCGGCGCGGGCGCGCGGCGAGCAGGCGCGGCGCCGCGCGAGCGCGCGCAGGCGAGCGACGCGCGGCTCGGGCGCCTACACTGCCAACCAACTGCGTCGCTCGTCTGCGCCGCGCTCACTAGTTATATTATATCATAACATTATGTTAAACATACGACAAGACGTGACGATTTATATATTCACATACTTAGTAGTTATTAATTACAGTTAGGCCTATTCTAAGAATTTGGGCGATAGTTTTGTAAACAATTACATTAAAATATAGGAGGATATGATAATGGTCGATACGAATCTTTGTACATAACATGGTTAATTACAAACGCCACTCGCCGACGATCATATCACACGAGTGCACGCACGCTCTCCGTCACTAATCACTATGTACACACACACGTCACGTGGCACTCCTGGAGTCCTGAGGCAGCACTTACAGTGTACTTGGCACCGGTCTCACGCGTCACCATACTCGCACACTATCTCATCTATATTTTATTGATTTGTATATTTATACGTTTTAAAAAATAGTTACTCTGAGCGTAGTACTATTAATATTAAGTAACATAAATTCAATACTTACTTACGAAATAATGTGACTGGAATTATGTTTCAGTAAGGAACGTAATGGCTTAAGTATGATTCATGTATCTATAATATATACCCATTTTGCCAACAAGTTTTGCATTATATACAGGGGAGTTTATGCTCGACCGGAAACAAAAGCAAGAACTTAACCGTACCTACCTACCTAGTACAATAGCGGTAGAGAGGCATTCACAAAAACAAACGTAGTATTAAGGACACAACATGACTCGGTCGAGCAAGAAGGACAAGCCGAGGGTCTTCCGAGAGCACTTGATGCCATCGGACCATGACAATATAATACAAACTAATCTTCATCAACATACGTCACCGAAGTAGAATTTAAATCGTGTTGACACAAATCCATAACAGTTCACTGGTACACCGCGGTCACGTGGTCACTAGCTCCGACGCACAGAATTAAATATGATACAATTTACAAACCAGGGCGACTCGGTCGCGCGCCCGGCGGACGGAGCGCGCGCGGCAGAGCGCGGCGGGCGCGCGGCGCTGCGGGCGCCGGTCACTACGTGAAGGCGAAGTCCGGCGGCCAGCGGTTCTCCTGCACCCACACCACGCCCGGGTTAGTAGCACGCTCACACACGAACACGGATCGGGGTTATCTCGGCGCATGCACTTATTACTTCAGAAAAACGGTCAATCATGATGTACTAGAGACTTGGCATGCTTTCATATTACTTTTATTAATTGTTTTGTAAAGCTCGTGAACAGCACGAGGTTCCCGGTCGTGACCTTCAGCTAGTGTTAGTGTGCACGGTCAGTAAACCAATGTGAGCTATTAGTGCAGCGTTAGTAATAGATCTCGTGTGAATACAATAAAAAGTAGGTGTGCGGTGACTCACTCTAGGTCCCGTGTCGCCAGTCCGTCCAGGCTCCCCTGGCAGCCCCACTGGACCCTGCGGGTACAGAATCAAAATCAAAATCAAAAGTCATTTATTTCAAACTAGGCTGAGAATCAGCACTTTTCGAACGTCAAAATTACACTAAGACAGTCCCCCAAAACGCCCACCCTTCACCACTTCCTAGTGCTTTAGCTGGGAAGAAGAAGTGGCGCAACAAACTCCCCAGCAGCACAGCTGTCTGTTCACTTAGACAATTTCATTCTATACAATATTACGCAAAATCATTTAACTTTCGCAACACAAAACTACATTTAATGATCAGCCATATGTCAGCTAGCACACGCCAATATACCAACCAAAAACATCGAGAACTAATACTCAAGCAGAAATAAAAAACTAAACCTAAACCGAACTTAATATCTAGATAAAAGCCTCTAGGCATAAAGGGCGTGCCCGCCCACATATCGCAGTAAATCATAAATGATAAAGTAGGACCATCGAAGAAAATAAATAAAAAGTTAATTACAGTATGATTAATTATTGTCGAGGGCGCTAGCTAACATATTGCAATACAACTCATAAAAAACATTATAATGAGTAGATTCTGTCAACAATAAATAATTAATAAAAATAAATTGACATACACAGTCAAATATAATAAACAATAATTATGTACTCATATAACCGTCAGTAGGAAACTAATTCTGGAGAAAGAACATAAACATTGTCTTGAGTTAATCACAGCGACCAACTATTCTTATCATTTAAGTAGTCGTTGATAGAATAGTATGCCTTTGAACAAAGGTTGTATTTTACTTCAGCTTTAAACGCATTAAATGGCAAATCTAGAAAAGAAGAGGGTAGCTTGTTATAAAGGGTTATACCAAGCCCAACAAAAGAGTTATGAACCTTATGAAGCCGGTGAAAGGGAGCTCGTAGTTTGTCCTTATTTCTAGTGTTAACATTGTGAATATCAGAGAAACTCTGGCACCTAGTTCGTTTTTGTAGGACCAATATATTTTGAATATCAGTAGATTTGCCCCACGGGAGAATACCATAGGACATAACCCTATGAAAATAACTAAAATAGACTAACCGAGCTGTATGAACATCAATGTATTGTCTTACTTTCCTGACGGTGTAGGCGGCCGAACTGAGCCTCCCCGCTAGGCTCGGTATATGTGGGCCCCACTGAAGTTTGGCATCTACTGTTATGCCCAGAAAAACTGCCGAGTTTACTGTTTCAAGCACGTCTTTATCTAAGACGATGTTGGACCCTAGATTTCTAACATTCAGTAATGCGAACTTTACACATTTCGTTTTCTTGGCATTAAGAATTGTTTGTCGTACTTAAACCAATCCGTAACCATTAAGAGTGCACTGTTTACGTTGTCAAAATCTTATCTATTCCTGTCTACTTAAAAAATAAGAGAAGTATCATCTGCAAACAGTACAACTTCACAGATACCCTTTAAATAGAATGGTAAGTCATTCATATACACTAAGAACAAGAATGGACCCAGTATTGAGCCTTGAGGTACACCTTACTGGACTGGTAACCATTTATTAACCTCATAACTTCCGAACTTCAGTGTGCGTATCATCTGTATGCAGATGACCTGCAGTTGTACTGTCAAGGAAGGGTGGATCAATTACCTGAGGCTATCGACAAATTAAATAGGGACCTGATAGCTATAAAAACCTGGGCTGATAGATTTGGTGTAGCCGTAAACCCTACGAAGTGTCAGGCGATCATCATTGGCAGTCCACGCAGTATTAGCAAGGTGGATGGTACAGCCTTGCCCCCAGTTCTCTTCAATGGTACGATCGTTCCTTTTAGCACTGACGTGAAGGACTTGGGTTTGCACGTTGATAGTACCATGAACTGGCGTACTCAAGTTGCTAGGGTAAGCCAGAAGGTTACTGGAACGTTGCGGGCTCTGTACCGATTGAAAAATCTATTACCATCGAGTACGAAAGCAATGCTTGTGCAGTCCTTAATTTTCCCTATCATCGATTATGGTGATGTGTGCTACTATGACCTGAATGCAGATCTTCTCAACAAACTTGACCGTCTCCTCAATAATTGCATTCGATTCGTTTTTAATCTGCGTAAATATGATCATGTCTCTGCGCATCGTTCGCTTCTAAAGTGGTTGCCCATACGCCAGCGCAGAGAGCAAAGGGCGCTGACCACCTTGTTCTCATTTCTTGACTCTCCCTCTTCCCCTAGTTATTTAGCCCCCCACTTTCAGTACATTTGCACCAACCATAATAGAAATCTACGATCATCTCACAATCGTCTTCTTCAATGTCCCACTCACCGCACAGACTTCTTTCACTCTTCTTTCTTCATTCAGTCTATCTCTCTGTGGAATGCGCTCCCCCAGGAAATCAGGATGGCAACCAACCGATTATCCTTTAAAGTTAAAGTTCGCGAGCATATTCGTAAGAAGCTGGCAGTATCATCACAACGGTAATGTTTTCCTATTGCTTGTCTTATTTTGTTGTAGTATATTTATGTGTATTTATTTGTGTTTATATATAAATATATAATGTATATATATATATATAATTAGGTGTATATATTACATTGATAGTTTAGGTATTAAATCCATATATTTAAATAAATATTTATCTCTTGAATTCTCGCTATTGCACCTACCACTGTTTGTCTCTGCATCACCCAAAGGTTGACTGGTAGAAAATGCCTAAGGCATTAAGTCCGCCTCTGTACATTTGTGTGCTTGAAGTATTAAATAAATAAATAACCCAGAAGATTTCACACGATTAACGTCTACTTATTGAAACCTATTATGTAAATAAGGATTTATAACGTTGAGAGCTTCGTTTTGCACACCGTAATGGCATAGTTTACGCAAAAGCGTGTCATGATGCACGCAATCAAATGCTTTGGAGAGATCACAGAAAACCCCAATAGCATTTTGCGAGTTCTCCCGTGCGTTAAATATGTGTTTCAGCAGAGAAACACCTGCATCTGTAGTCGAACGACCCTTTGTTAAGCCATATTGTTCATTATGAAGGAGACTATTTAAATTAAAATGTCTTAGCAACTGCTTGAGTATTAACTTTTCAAATATTTTGCTAAAGGCAGGTAAGACAGAAATAGGTCTGAAATTGCCAACGTCATTTTTATTACCTGATTTAAATAATGACTTTACTACTCTTCATGAGGTCAGGAAAAGTTCCTAAATCAATACATTTATTAAAAGTAACAGCTAGATAGGGGGCTACGATTTTGTATTATATTACTTAATAGTTTAATGGAGATGCCACAGTAATCACCAGTATTTTTAGATTTGAGTGTGTTAAAAACATTAACTACATCACGAGGCATTACATGTTCGAAGCTAAATAAGCGACTACTTTTAGACAAACTACTATGCAAAAGTTTTTCGGCTTTGGACGGGGACGAATTTAAGTAGCGAGTCGTAGTTATAGGTATGTTGGCTAAAAACTCATTAAATGCCTCAGCTACATCAGCTGCTTTATTAACTAATTTGTTGTCGACCATAATCTCAAGTTGTTTATCTTGTATAACCGACTTAATCATTTCATCATTAATAATTATTTTCCAAGTGGTTTTGACTTTATTATTGGAATTTTTAATTGTATCACTTAAAATTTTAGATTTAGCAAAAACACTAACCTTTTAAAATTATTTTGAATAATTTTGGACATACTCTAGGAAAGGAGTATCAAACCTGTATTTTTTCAAACCATATAGCTCGTATAATCCCGCTCTACTTTTATAAATACCTTGAGTGGGCCATTGGTTAAAGCCAACGGAGGTGCTATTAATGTTAATAGTTTTGGTTTTGAAAGTAGATTGGTACTCTTTTTGCACAACATCAAAAAGGACTCCGTAGATTTCATTAGGATTCTCGAGTTCTACTATAGATGGTGAAATTCTATGAGCTATATTATTTTTAAACTTATTGCAACGACTAGCTGTTTATGGTCTGCATTCTATTTTATACTCATTGATATAATATCTATAAATATGAAAGGAGAAACTTGACTGTCTGACTGCCATATCAACACGCAGCTGAAACTACTGGGAGTAGGGACGTGAAATTTTGCAAACGGGTCCCTTTCATAATATAGGGGACCACTAACAAGGGGTTTTTGGAAATTCGACCTTTAAGGGGGTGAAAAGGAGGGATTTTGTTTGTATGAAAAATCTTATTTCATGAGTTAATTTTAAAGAGGGAAACCCCCACCGGGTTTAAAACAAAATAGGGGGAAGTACGCAATCTACGCCGCTACTAAACTAGCACTTCGCCCGCGACTTCGTGTTGCGGGCGAAGTGCTAGTTCATCCATAAACCAGTTGAAAATCTTGAGTATAACAATTATGATTATCGGCGTACTCACGGGTAACCCCATGGGTCCGGCATCACCTTTTTCGCCCTTTTCGCCCTGAAACAGGAAATTAATATATTAATTTCTTTCAGATCGTTTGCATTCAGAATAAACTAAGTAGGTATTTGAAAATAATTGACTATCTCATTAATACAGAGGCGGACTGGCAGTCTCGCCGCTGCCGCCGCCGCCCTGACGTAACTTTATAACTTTATTCTTTAACTAGCTATATCCGCGGCTCCGCCCGCGTGGATTTCGGTGTGTCAGTAACCGAATAACTCACCCCTAATTTCTCTCCCTCTCCGCTGGAGGCGGAACTTGAAGTAAAGTTGACAGATGGACTCGCTAGAGGACTAGTCCAGTTAAAATATTTTACAATTACCACTAAATAAAACTACACTCCAAAATCAATTGTTTTGTCGCCCTTATTCAAATTTTTGACGTGATTTAAACGACGTAGAGTAGTGGGTGTATATCGGACGATACAGTACCTACCACTTTTGTATTTTTACGTCATTTACTATACCTATCCAAGGCCATGGCAAATATCATCATACCGATATGGATGATATTTGCCATGGCCTCCAGTCAAATCAATCTAAGCATGAAAAGGTAAGAAATATACACATAGAAATCCATACTTCCTAACAAACTTTCGAATTTAGGTCTATGTCTGTCGTGCGACTCCGCTGAGCGTTCAACCGTTCTTCGCACCGCGTCAACTTCTACGACGCACGGGATAAAGAATGTCGATCACGGTCACGGCTACGTCTAGAATCACGAACGTCGCAAGTTTCGAGCGATCTCAAAGGTTGCGTACGATGTCTTCGGGATTGCAACCGAGACTCTTACTGGATTGCCGCTTCAGCCGAAAGCGTAGACGCCTGCCTGGCTAGAACGCCATCGCGGTCTTCCTTAGACTCCTGAGCCGAACCGTGCCCCTTGTAGCCTCAATGCGTTGCGAGACTTTCGCGAAAGATTCGATTTTTTTCGGGAAGTCGCTGGCGGTCGGTGATGGTAACGTGTATAAAACGCGTATAATATATTTTTGTATCATTAATCTCATTCCCTTTACCCCATTACCACCTACCTACACATAGACATTTAGTTTATTGCTTGGCGTTCAGGGGGCGCTGATCCTAGACTAAAACCAACAACGTCAGTTTGCCAGTCTATCTCAGTTATACATATTATACTAGTCTATGATGCGAGTCCCAAATCGTTTGACATTTACTCCGCAAACGTAGTAATCGTAATCCGTATTAATAATTTTCTATTATCTATTAAATTATTTTATTAATATTAATTATGCTATTAAACGCTCGTTGATATGTGTGTTGAGTTTACCACTACGCGCTACGTAATTATGTTATAGTTATTTATGCAACTGTTGTTAATACGTAATTATATTCAGTTGCATACAAGACTTTATCTACACCCATGATATGAATCCTCTGTAAAACTTCTTGAAACAGTTAGATATGGCCAACATTAAAACAACCATAGTCCGTAGCCCTCCAAGCGTGACGTAGCGTATTTTGGAAAATGAGTCACATGTGTCGGCGTGGGGACAGACCCCCACGGCGACACCCGCTGACCGGAAGGAATCGAGCAAGCAAAAGAGTTGCATTGTGAAATTTAGTAGGTACAACATTATAACACTCGTTTGGATGATATAATGGTTATCTACTATGACACTGGTGGTTTTAATGTTGGCAATAAGCTAACTCTTTCCGAAACTTTTATAGGATTTATAGCATGGGTGTAGATAAACCCCTTTTTAGTTTACTTGATTACTTTTAATGTTTACTCAGTTCCCCAAAAGATGGCACTGTGCAATGTGTGGCAATTAATAATTTATTGTTGTTTAATTTTGTTGTATTATTAAATCAATTATTCAATTCAATTTGTTGATATATGTACCCCGTCTACTAAACTTAGAGTTAATTTGGCAAAATCCTTCCTCAGTGGGTTATTCATGTCACACCGCATACGTATTAATTTAGCGCCATCTGTTAGTTTAGCAGGGTACTCGATAGTCGTAGCACATGGAGTAGGGCCATAAGATTCAGGTGCAAACTTAACTCAATCGAGGCTAGTAGCTACCCCCCCCCCCCGCCCCTTTTAAAGGTTGAAGAATTTTTATAGCCTATAACCTGGCCGGGGATTTTTTCGACAGATTAGTAAAGTTTGCATTAAAATCCGATCACCCGTTTTCACGTGATGCACGGTGGAGTATACAGACAAACAGAGAAACAGACAAAAATTCTAATAAAAACGATTGGAACGTGTTCTGTTATCGATTTTAAGTATACCCAGCCAATTTTTTTTCGAAAATGTTCCCGCTTCTCCAGCCCCTATTCGCCCCTCTTCAGCTTTATTATAATGTACAGATTCGAGTCGGCTCATTTTAGCGATTATTTATGGTGTCTTCATATGTGAATAATCTCCCAAAACCCTTTGACAAGGTAAAGCAGGCATGGTGCGTTGTCCATGTTAATGTAAGTTAAAAGTATGCTATACAAGAGAACTTTGACATAAAGTTACTTAACCCAAGAAACGATAAATATTATGTACTGTTCAAGATTTTTATATGATAATTTTGTATTTTTTTTTGTTTTGTTTTATTTAGTTTTTTAAGTATTTTAGTTTTTTTAAATTACCTACTTTTTAATTGTTTGTATGCCTTCGCGACAAAACAACGCTCAAATATGTTAACCTAACACCACTATGTAAATACCTATGTTTAACAAATAAAGATTCTGATTCTGATAATATATGTTTAATCATTACTCCATTTAGTTATTTTATATTTAATGTTTTACTTAGTAAGTTTAAAATAACTAATGCATATACGTAGGTTCTGGAATAATCTTCCAAGTTCCAACGAAGTATGCCAATAGTTTTAAAGTAGAAGCAGCAGTAGACTGCGTTTGTACTGAGTAGGATGTGGTACGTACCGCTTTCCCGCGCGTACCCGGCTCGCCCTTGTCACCCTTGATGCCGGGCGGCCCCGCCACGCCCGGCGGCCCGGCGGGGCCCGGCGCGCCCGGCGGGCCCATCATCTGCATAAACATAACTTTACTCAGTACAGGATGTCCTGTTATAAAATACATAAGTACTAGGAAAAATATATAAGCTCTATTCACAATAAATCTAGTGTAACTCTCAAATTATAGAATGATTCCCTATGAATGGTGTTCGCACATCTGCGGATAGGATCAGTAACGAATGTGCAATACTTACAACTTCATGACCGTAGAGCTCGTAGCCGGTGCCGTCTCCCTGTAAGTTCAACAGTGGGCATAAAGATTAACAGTTCACAAACAGATGCGGGTCACTGCCGCAGTCCCGCAATATACGCTAGCAGGTGGGGTGACGTGTGGGCGGGGACGCAACCAGGTGAACTATTGATTTCAATAAATCACAGTTTTCAGTAAATAATATGCTTGTCGGAGGTGGTTCAACCATTTGGGGTATATCGATGTCAGAGTCCAAGTTCGACATGGTGGAGGTAAGAAATAATAGTCTCAACACTGATTACAACCGCGTTTTTATTCACTTCCGATGACAAAATAACAAAATCTCAAATAATCAAACCGATGGAAATGGATAAAGTACGGAAACGCGGTAAGTTCGATACAGGCTGGCAAAATGACCGTTCGCGCTCGTGTCTCATCAAAAAGTGAAGTGCCGTCCCTCCTGTCAAATGCGTCCAATTTCAAACAATGACAACTCACAGCTGTCACACCAGACCTGCCACGCTCTGTATCGACCTCACCCAAGCACACTGCTTGACGTTTCCGACAAACGATGATAGATGGCGTTATTTTAAATTAACACTAATCAATAACTATTCCAATAATTCTGTATTGATTTTGCTACATACTTATGAGTGTGTGGTGTAGGTGTGCATGAGAGTGGATAGTTACCTGCCGCCTCCTCAGCTTCCTGTACTTCTGGTGAGGGTCGCGAAGCGCGCGCGGCACCGGGAACAGATGAACAGCGAAACGTTACTTATCGTGGCACAGACATGTTATGTTTTGGAAAGAAGGCGGGTTGGAAACAAAGTTCACGTGTATTCAACTCTACATACTATTTATACACAATTAACACCAAACTGCCTTCGTGAGATAAAACATCAGTAGGTACTTAGCCAGTGTACGAGAAAGTTAACTCCACAGTTACATAGTTCAGCACGTAAGCTCATGTCTAACCTACTCTTCAACAAAACAGTAAGTATCGCTCACCGAGTCTCCCTTGTCGCCCTTGTCCCCCTTGAGGCCGGGGTAGCCGGGCGGGCCGGGCAGCCCGGGCGCGCCCAGCATGCCCGGGGACCCCATGTCGCCGTACTCGCCCTTCGTGCCCTTCGGGCCCATCTCGCCCTGCAACATCAACGCCAAACTATGTTAGTGCATTGCAAGCAGAATTTAATATAATCAGATTTGATTATTATGGAAAATCAAAATCAAAAATCAAAATCAAAATATTTTATTTCACATAAACCTACCTGAGGGGCAATTCCCGTATTTTTAGAAACGTTCGCATTCTCATCTCATGCGCAATCTGTCAAAAATACAATCAATTTACCAACATTTTTGACAAGTTTCATAGATTGCGACTTGAATGTGAACGTTTTTAAAGTACGAGAATTGGCCTTCTGGGCACTTATGAAACGTCGAAAAACATTTGTTATTGTTTCAAGCCCAAACGTTATGAACGTTTAAATCCTAATAAGGTTTTGATAAATCGCCCCAAGTAGGGTTGCCAACCGGGTATTTAGTCTGAACGGCCTAAACCGAATGGCCCTTGGTCCATTCGACCTTAAACAAAAATCGTCTACGTGCCAAAGGAACGTTGATTTCAAAATTAATTCAAAGAGACAGTCGCATACATTATGATAGTCGCATAGTTTATGAATCTTAACTATTTAAATATGTTTTTAGCGATTATTTCAACTTTCTAACTTTTTATAACATTGAATTTGTTTACGATTTTTATCACCGGTCCTTCGGAACATAGACGATTTTAGTTTACGGTCGAATGGACCGAGGGCCATTCGGTTTGGGCCGTTCAGACTAAATACCCGCCAACCATACTTTATACTGAAGTCTCCTACTTTATTTTTGATTAATATACTTATTTACGTTATACTTTTGCATAAAAATAAAGTAAGTAGGTAGGTAGGTACCTATGCGAAAATACTTTATTTCTATTCTTTACTGTACCCTCATAATTATGGGTACCTAGTTACTAAACTATTTATCGATTTATTGACGTGTAAATGTAAACGTGTTATTGACGTCTAAAAGTACAAACCTATTTACACACAATACAATCATTTAATTTCATTTCGATACAATATAAGTTTAAAAAAAAATCTAATTCGTACCTACTTAATAGTCATAAAGAATTTTCATAGAAAAATACTGTTCACAAATGGCAAATGGTTCAAATTTTTTTAATTTTTTTTTGTAATTATTTACGCTCTGTTCCCGCCATCGATTTACATCGAGTTTCTGCCATCGATTTACTATTTGAATAAAGAAACAGACCGTCCATAAATTTAATAAAAAACGAGATATTTAAAAAATACCGATATAAATTATATTAAATAATAATAATAATCCATTATAAAATACAATAGACAAAGATATATTTAGTAAACTTTTACTAAATATATCTTTGTATAATGGATTTCCGCCAAGTCACGCCTGAATCAATTAACTTACTCATTATTAAGTACTTACTTAATTTATTTATTTTGTATAACTAGCTTTCAAACTTTCAAAGACAACAAAAAAATTTAGCCTTTGCTAAAAAATATTTGGGAATAAAAACATAAATTAAAAAAATACTTGTTTTTATATTCAAAGAATTTGATAAGTAGGTACCAACGTCATTTTTCTCAAAAAAGGGAGGGCGTTTACACCTGTTGCATACCAAAGGCCTACCGAACTTCCAAGGCATTATGGTCATTACCAATGTCGCGTGCCAAACCATTCGGTTCTAAAATAACTGGTGGTCCGGCTGGAAGTCGACGTGGACAATCTAAAGTAAGTGGGTACTGACCGGCTTCCCGGGCGGGCCCTGCACTCCGGGCAGGCCGGGAGCCCCGTCGGTGCCTGGCGGCCCGCGCGGCCCCGTCTCCCCGCTTCGACCTGCACACACCACATACTGTTAATGCACCACTACGAGACGCAACTTCACTACTCTATTTAAATAAATGTGTCGTTCGAAGTAATCTTCTTACTTTTTGTTTTTTGTATTAATAACTTTACTAGCTGCTGCCCGCGGGGACTCTAATTCTTTTTCTAAAATAAAAGTAGCTATCTGCAGGTGAAATTCCCGTCAAAATTGGTCTAGCCGTTTCGGAGATTAGCCGGAACAAACAGGCAAAAATACATTTTTTTTAAATTGTTATTTTGTTATAAGTACCGCTGTTATCATATGCATTTAGTAAAAAGCTGTTAATTTACATTACTACTGTTTGTATAGTTATAGTATATATGTTACAGTTAAAACGCGTTTTCAGTTAGAACGCGTTTTCACTAGTTATAACCAGTTTTTACTCAATGATTTTGTTAGTACAAGAATTTACTACTGTTACATAAGATAAATATCAGTTAAAACCAGTTCTAACTAGATCACGCATTACAACAATATTATTCCGTTGAAACCGTTTTGGCCGAGGTCAAAGTTCATATAATTATATAAATCTATCAATATGTATGATTATTTTTCTTTAATTGTTCTGATTCAGTTGTCGATATGGGTCCTTGATGGTCCTTTGTTGAATTTGTACATTACTGTCGCGGCCCGCAATAAGAGCATTGATGGACGACGTGACTGTATCAATAATTTTTCACGCGCCAATAAGTTCATTTGTTTCTTCTTTACAATAAACAGCTCTATATGCAAGCCAAATCGGAATTGTTACCATGGTCGAATATGAGTTTTCTTAGTAATTTATTCGGCCGCTAAACATCTGTCGTGTTTAGCGGCCGAATAAATTACTATATATGGATTTTCATAGTAACATTTTCAAAATTTCTTTATTCAGACAACAAAGATCCATAATGTTAGTAATAACTTATAGCTAGTGTTAGTAATAACAATGTTATTATGTAAGCGTTTGAGTTTGAAGCACTTTGCACAGAAGGTGATCAAGTAAAGTAAAGTACAAGTTTCTCACCTGACCATCCCCTCCACAAAATGGGAGAATATATACTCTCTGCCACTGTTTTCAGAATGCTGTTGCTACTGGCCCGTGTTCTAGTTACTAATAATGCTTTTTTTCGAACGACCGCATGAAAGTCGTCAGTTCGATTCTGGGCAAACATTTCCGAAGCACTACAGAAACGGGGCAGTCTCAAGAGCATTCTGAAAACATTATTGTATTGGACGCGCAAGACATCTAGCGAACTTTTGGTGTAGCTGGTCCATAGCCCCCCCATGTACAGACCCTAGCAATATGCCTTGAACAGCGTTATCTTGACCTGTTCGGTACAGCGGGAGAATCTACGTACCACCATATTACCTCGGACCGCCAATGCCCTACACTCCCTCTCAATATCTACATTATCTTTAAGGTCGGTAAGTATGTGCCCCAGATATTTAAAAGTATTCACTCTTTTTATGTTCATGCCATTTAGGGTAAGTTTATGTGCATACTCTGTGCATTTACCGGCGGCCTTAAACACCATGTACTCACATTTTTTTACATTGTACACAAGCCCATGTGCAGAAGCATAGTCCTCGCATACTTTCAACATCTCTGCAATGGATCCTCCAGTCGGGCCCAGCAGTACCATGTCGTCCGCATAGCTGATACTGTTAATATTAACACCACCAACCCGACAACCAACACGCATGCTGCTGAGGTCGACCATGAGGTCATCCACATAGAGGTTGAAGAGCCCGGGAGATGTCAACCCCCCCAGTTTTACCCCACACTCCAGCCCATACGTTCCAGAGAGTGTGTTGGACCACTTTACATTGTTAGTTCTTTTGCGTACCTATACTGCAAGATTTTACGTACTTCCGCCGGCACATTCCTGTCCCCCAACTTCTTCCAGAGCACGTATGACACAAGGTCAAAGGCTCTGGACAAATCCAGGAAACAGGCATATACGTTTTACGATCAGTATAATATTGCCGGCGCCTACTCGCATGTATCCAGCACCCTTATTGCGTCATACACGATCAACCGCAATCTGAATCATTTTGAAATAGATTGCTTATCAAATTGAAACAGATTAGTCCCAATCCTTTAAGAAAACGTATTACGCAATTAGCTAGTAGGTAGTGCAGCATTTTCGATTTATCTCGAAGAATGTTGTGAATATATTGCTCGAATTTCCAAGCATGTTTGGGAAAATTAAACTTTATTACTGTATGATCGTTTCATAGTTTTGATCAAAATATCATGATGCTTTAAATATTCTCAAAAAAATTATCTACTAAGTACTTATAACATCATTATTTTTTAAATCCCAACCAACACTATTAGTTGCATTGAATCATTACCCCCAAACAAGTTATCTAAATTAGTTCAGTCTAGCTTGCAATGTTAAAACTAGTTTTAACTAAAATTAAAACATGAGTAAATTCAAGTTATAACTAGTATATTCGAGTATTAACAAAGTCATCCAGTAAAAACTAGTTTGAACTAGTGTTAAATCGCGTTGTAACTAAAAACGCGTTGTAACTGTAACTTAAAAAACCAAGATCAATATTTTTGTAATTATTTTTGTCAACTGCCAAATGACAATGTCGTTAAGCTGTTGTTTTCAGAATCCTACTAATATTATAAATGCGAAAGTTTGTGAGAATGGATGGATGTTTGTTACTCTTTCACGCAAAAACTATTTAACTAATTTTGATGAAACTGTACAGTACATACATACATAAACTAACGCCTTTTTCCCATGGGGGTAGGCAGAAACTACAGAACGCCACCTGCTACGATCCTTACAAACTCCTTTTGCCTCGTTAACGTTCATACATCTGGTCATACACGCACGCCGGTTGCGAGTACTACGCACCTGACCTTTCTGAAGAACATCCCCAATAAGGTCACTGTATGTCCTCCTAGGGCGTCCCCTCCTTCCACATATTCATCAATCTTTCCATCCCTCGTAAACAGACTCCCCAAATATAAAAACTCACTTACTTGCTCCACAATCTTATCATTTATTTTCACATCACACACCGATACATCCTCTTCTCTTTCAAACACCATGACCTTCGTCTTATTCACATTTATATTCATCCCTTTCTTCTTATATGCTTCATCCATCAAAGTCACCATGTCTTGCAACTGTTCTGCTGACGATGCAAGCAGAAATTGATTATCTGCGTATAAAAGGCATTTGACAGGCTTCTCATTCATCCTCAAACCGCAATCACCCTCTTTCCAATCTGTCAGACAACTATCCATGTACAAGTTGAACAACTGTACAGTAATATAGCATAAAACACATACGAGGCTACAATTTATGAAGATTTTGTGTGGTTTGGCCATAATATAACGATAAGTATCAAGCAAGTCGGAAAATTAATACCGGCCCTCTGAGAGCTTTCTTAGCGTGCGCTGCCTAAACCGTTACAGTCACACGAAGATAATGTATCGTCACGTGGGATTGTAGTGCTATCCGTGCGAAGTCGGGGCGGGAAGTTAGTTTATTCTGTTAAGAAGTTTTGTGAAATATTTGCTAACAAGATGACTATAAAAAAACAAATCACAGCTGACATTCCTGGCACTTGGCAGCAGAAATAGCAGTAAAACGCACAGATGTAGGGATTTATTCTTATACGATGGTTAAAGTTAAGAGAAGTTTAAAAGGCTAAAATGTATCGTTAAAAAGTCGCTAATCATTACTTAGCTTTAAGCATTTACGAATGAAGGGATTAGTGTGTCAAACTTTCCTTGAGAATTAAGTACCTAGGTAATTGTTTGACTCGCTCTCCGTAAAATTAAAATTATGTTAATTGTCTGATAAACTAGTGTCTAAAATATTGACACTGTATTTTCTACAGTTCTACTACCACTAACCACTAAAAAGTACAAAATGTTCAACGATTTACCTTGAGACGTCGTCGCGTGGTGCCGTGCCGCGCCGGCACAGCTCGTCCGGCGTCCGGCGGTTAGCGTCGACTAGGGCCGTTAGTTATCACTTGTACCACAACAACAATATCTACGCGTGTATTAAGGCAGGTGTTACTCAATACTAGAAGCATGCGAGTCGTGCCACATGCGCTAGTCAGCTGCGAGGCGCATGCTAAGCCGAACGCACAGACTACTGAACTAATGGACTGCTAGGGCTGCTGTTTCTTCGCAGGAGCCTGTGAGGAAGAGTTTTGTTTCCATTGGATCAGTAGGACGTGCGCCAGGGAGGGAGGCTCTCGTGCAGCGTGTAGCAGTCGGTGGTTACCCGCTTGCCGCGCTTGCCGCGCGCGCCCTTGTCGCCGGGCAGGCCGGGCGGACCCGCCGCGCCGCCGTCCCCGCGCTCGCCACGCGCGCCCGCCGCCCCTTCGACAACACTCACCGTCACACTCCACCACACCACCACCATAACCGTATCTCTTTATCTAGCATTGTAACTACTCGCAGTGCCATCTATCAGCGTTTATTATTTACGAGGAATCAGAACTCACTGCAATGTTGCTTTTGCTTAAGCCAATTTTAAGAATTAGATGCAAATTGTATGCACTTTTGATGAATAGGCCTCTAGTATTTCACAATGATCGTCGAGAGAGGGCACTGGCGTAAATTATTTAAAAAGCTCTAAAAACTGTTATTGATGTTAATAATATTATTACTTTTAGTCTAGTGCGCATTAGCTGCACAGTGAAATTAGTTCAAATTACTATTTGGCCAGAGGACTACGAGTAGCAGTTCGGCGCAGGTTACACATGAGCCTGCAGCGCTGCGCCGGCGCTCTCCTACTACATCGAGCATGCGTGGCTATGCTGCTACGCTAGGTGTAAGGACTGCGCTAGGTACCGGGGGGTCCGGGTGGGCCGGGTGGGCCCTCGATGATGCCGGTCGGGAACGCGTCGCCCTTCAGCGTCGTCGTGAAGCCGCGCTCGCCCTTGTCACCCTTGTCGCCCTGAAACCAAACATTACAAACACAATTGAATGTCGAATGTTGTGTTAGAATGACGTTTACGGATACTGCTTGGTGCTCTGAAGCTTCCCTATACGATCCTCTTATAAGCCGCATCTTCCATGTTGAAATCACATAACTTTGCTAAAAACATGCGGAACGAAAACCTACACTTGACAAATAGTTAAAAAAATATATGTATCATTTTATTTATTAATTTACTTAATTAAAACGGATTAAACCAATAAATTAAAAAAATCATTGCGAACAAAACGGCCATTTTTTTTTCTGTCTGTAAAAATAACAATCCAAAAAGGTATTTTTCATTTTAAACTGTTACTGGCATGTTAATGAAGTGACATAGAGTAAAAAAGTAGATCCGCAGTGGTATAGTCCCCGAAATTCAAATCTTACGTTTTTTGCAATTTGAAGGTAACAGGATATTCAATCAAAATATGATTCGCGACATCTCTAAGTTACATTTTGTTCCATTGAATAACTTTTAGGGTTCCCTATGTTTGAATGAAAATACGGAAGACTTGTTTTGTTTTTTCCGCGCGCCGCGCCAGCGTTGCGCCCGACGCGACGTTGTAAATAAAGGCACTGTCAAAACCGCTAAACAGCCTTTAAAAAAATATAATAAACATAAAAATAATAATGTTTCGAATATGCAAATTAAGGTGAAAAATATGGTGGATGTAAAAAGAGTGAGTGATAAAGTGAAAGCAGTAAAAGTGATTGTGGAGAGTTTAGTGATTAATGTAGTTAGTGTGTATGCACCCCAGTCAGGGTGTGAGGAAAGTGTAAAAGGGAAGTTCTGGACGGACTTCAATCGGGTGATGATGGATGTGCAAGATAGTGAAGAAGTGTATGTGGGTGATTTTAACAGGCATATAAGAAGACAGAAGGATGGGTTTGAGAGAGTGCTTGGCGGTTGGGGATACGGAGACCGTAACACTGATGGCGAAACACTTTCAAATATAATTTCATTTAATGAATGGCAGGGTGTGGAAAACGGGAATGATAGTTTGAAAGAAGTTATGAAGAGGAAGGATATATGATATAGGATATTATAAAGAATGGAAGAGAAAGGCAAAAAAGGCGGTAGCAGTTTCGAGGGCTAAGGCGCAGGAGAGGTTGTATGACTCACTGAACAGCCCTAGAGGCCAGAAGGAGCTCTATCGGATTACAAAAGCAAGAGAAAGGAGTACAAGAGAAATAATACACATCAAATGTATGAAAGACGAGGCCGGTAAGGTACTGTCCAAAGAGGACGAAATAAAAGAAAGATGGAAGGTTTATTTTGAAAAATTACTGAATGAAGAGAATGAATGGAATGGTGAGATCAAAAAGGTACAAGTAAATATGGGTTTGGTGAGGGAAATTAGCATGGATGCAGTAAGAAAGGCAGTTCAAAGTATGAAAAATAAAAAGGCCATGGGCCCAGATGATATACCAGTAGAAGTATGGAAGTGTTTAAAAGAAGATGGATGTATGTGGCTGACTTTATTATTCAATAAGTTGTTGCATGAATGAGGGATCCCACAAGAATGGTGCAATAGTTCGCTAGTGCCCATCTTCAAGAATAAAGGTTATGTATAGGACTGTAACAACTACCGAGGGATAAAGCTCATGTCACATAGTATGAAGGTATGGGAGAAAGTAATAGAGAAAAAGACTGCGAGAGGAGAGTGAAATTACCCCGAACCAGTTTGGGTTTATGCCAGGTCGAAGAACATGGACGCCACTTTTGCACTCCGCCAACTATGCGAGAAGTACAGACGTGCACACAAGAACTTGCACATGGTGTTCATTGATCTGGAGAAAGCTTATGATAGGGTACCTCGGGATGTGTTGTGGTGGGAATTTATTTTACCACTTTGTCGGCGTAATTAAAATGTATACTCATGCCAAATTACAGCTTTCTAGTACGAACTGTCTCTGCAATAAGCCGGGGACAGACAGACAGACAGACAGACAGACGGACATGGCGAAACTATAAGGGTTCCTTGCTAGCTACGGAACCCTAAAAAAGGAAGTTGTATGTGCAACAACAATGTTAAGTTTGTTCTTGCGACATCCCAACTACGGAACCCTTGATTGTGTCCGACACGCACTTGGGCGGTTTTTTTGGAGTTTCACTTCTAGGTATCACGTGCTGAACGTGATAGAAATGTTTATAAACATGCGCATAGAATTGAAAATATTAAAAAAAAAACCTGATGATGAAATGATGATGATGATGATTGATGGTTGTTTGTTTACCTTAAGTCCAGCGGGGCCGAGTGATCCAGGTGGTCCGACGAGGCCGGGCGGGCCCACAGGCCCCACAGGTCCGGGTGGTCCCGAGGGACCGGGTGCGCCCGCGCGGCCCTCGTGCCCCGGTAGCCCCTCCGCACCCTGCGGTCCCGGGGAGCCAGGGGGGCCTGGCTCGCCGGGTTCGCCCTGTGCAATACATTTCACGGTTGAATACCTTGTAATAAGAGATAGATAAATAATATGAGAACATATTTTTTACCTACAATATTAAGTTTGTTCTTGGGATAAATTCATCCCAACTACGGAACCCTTCATTATGCGTGGTCCGACACGCACTTGGCCGGTTTTTTCAATGTTAAAAACATTTTTTTTACCAATACGATACAGGGCAAATCCAAGAAGTTAATATGATTTTTTTTATGTAATGGAACTCATATACACACATCAACACTGTCTAGGAATATTTCAGGTTTAGTATCATAACTTTAAAAATACTGGCCATCAAGAGATTGGAGACGTCAATTGGTTCCTGGCACGTTTCTCTTCGAGTTAATCCGGTCGGTTCCCCTGCTGGTTATTCTTATGTTTTTTAACGTCGTATTATGTTATTCTGATCCCCTTAATCTTTTTGACAGGTAAGTACAGTCAAGAGAAAAAGAGTTGTTCATGTTATAAATATTTATTTTTATTCGTTATTCGCAATCAGATATTTGGTCTTTTAATTTGGACACACCTTAATACGTTGTACTGGGATCGGTCTATCATCACGGACAGGACTATTGTAGCCAATAAGCCTGATATAGTGGTGATAGATCGATTAGCGCGCCGCGCAATGATAGTCGATGTTACCATTCCACATGACGGGAACCTCGTGTGAAAGCTGAGAAAGAGAAACAAATTAAGTATCTAGATTTAGCACACGAGGTTGTTGACATGTGGAATGTGAGCTCGGCTATCATTGTGCAGATTGTCGTAACGGCCAATGGCCTGATGGCCGAAAGCCTCGACCAACATCTTTTGAGGCTCTCGTTAGGCGGTTGGATCAAGGGCCTGATTCAGAAGGCAGTTCTCCTCGATACGGCTCGCATTGTGAGGAGGTTCCTGTCTCTGCAGCCCTAACCACCGGTAGCTTGGACCCTGCTCCCGACACCGGCGGAACACTATTTTTTATATTTTTAAATGTTTTTTTTAATTTTTAATATAATTTTTAAAGAAATATTTAAAAATGTATTAAATAAGTATGGAAAATAAATAAACGAAATAATAAACTATTTTGACCATCTTAAGTGAATAACAAAAACAGAATTAAAATTATTGTATAAAATCATCACAGACAGTAAATAATTGGTTCAGTAACAGAGCCAAATAAAATGTTAGAGTTAAATGAATGACGTGAAATGAAATGAAATGAAATTGTTTATTCTGTAAATAGGATATCGAAATCACTTTTACACGTCAAATTAAAAAAAATAGAACTAAGCTAGATGAGGTTGGCGTTTCCTATCTGACTACTCTGAGAAGAAAGGCCGAAACAAACTCAGAAGTCTCTTTTAAAGGAATATAGCCCAGAATGGATGCCACTGAAATATATGACCGATGTAGAGCAAGCAGCAACGAATGCCATATCAACTATTTTCTCCTCAGTTGAAGATAAAGGATGCTACTTTAATATTACTCATAATGTATGGATGGAAGCTAAAGCGTTGAATTTGACTAAAACCAAATGATTTCGCGAACATGTAGCGCTATCAGCCTTATTACCAATGCTACCTAGAGAATATATCTCAGACGGCTCACTGTGGTACATAATGGAAGACAGTCCGGGGTCTAAAGAAATACAAGCATTCAACGATTACATTAGTAAATTGAAAGCTTAAAGCTTTCAATTTACACGTCAAGACAACGAAAATTTGCAAATCGTGAATATTATAGTGCCAAACCCAAAACGACGGCTAACAAAAGAAGCGAACCTCACAAGACAAGTTACAGTCTAAACTTTTCCAAACAGTGACCAACTGTAATTTTCCCAGTGAGAAGTTGGTCAGTTACATGTTGAAACCATGTATCGGTCATAACTTCTTTTGTTACCCATCGTTTTGGGTTTGGCAATATAAAATCTTCACGATTTGCGCGTTGTCTTTTAAAGCTTTCAGCTTTTTAGGTAGCAGTGGTAATAAGGCTGATAGACCTCTACATGTTTCCGAAATCGTTTGTTTTTAGTAAAATTCAACGCTTTCGCTTTCTTCCATACAATCATTATGGGTAAATAAGATTCTAAATAACAAAAATAAAATATTAATGCATAAATACACTTACTTTTTCGGAAGAACAGTTTTACTTGACTTGCATAGAGCACAATTAAGATTTAGAGTAACACTGTTACATTGATACGAGAAATCGTAGTCAACAAAACTTCACTCGGTACTTCGGAATCGTTAGAAAATGGCCGAGATAATAACAATGTAGCACAATTCACATTTCAGACTTAAATAAATATCCTGACTTAGTCTGAGATGCACACCCATTTATTGCAGGTAAAAATGGTTAAAAAGGATTCAAACTGGGTGCGGACTTGGCCGAGAAGACAATGTGGAGTCGTTGTTCCTCATTACTAACATACAAGTTTCCATTACAATAAGAATTACGAAAATCGGTTATGGAATAAAAATAAAAAAGTGAGGGGATCAGACCGGAATAAAAACAAAAATGAGGGGATCAGACCGGAATGACAAAGTTTATAGTGGGTCAGATAGAAATTAAAACATAAGAAAAACCAGCAGGGGATCAGATCAGGGGACCCGACCGGAATAAATCTTCTCTTCTGTATTCTAAATTCAAACAAATAAAAAAAAACGTCTGAGGCGGTAAATTGTTTAAATAAACTTTATCACGATAAATTTTCGTCTCTGTGCGATTTAAAGACTAAATTGTTTTTAATTTTCTCACAAGTGTGATAATTCAATTCATACGGTTGGTTTTCCTTAACCATGGAACGCCGACATTTAAACAGAGAAGAGATGTTGAGAGCAATAGGCATGCTAGAAGCGGTTGTATGATAATGCCCGCCCACATACAGCTCGAGTGGTAACTCAGTGGCTGCAGCAACATAATCCACGGGCCTGACGGGCCACTGACCTGCGCAGTCCCCGGACTTAAATCCAATTGAGCACGTGTGGGATATGCTCCAACGAAGGGCTTTACAAAATTTTCACGAAAATCTGGTGTTCGACAGTGAACTTTTCATGCATCTTCATCATATAGTAATCATTGCAGATGAATTATTAACATCCGAGGTGCTTTTACAGATTATTAATGTTTATTTTGTAATCAATTTAATTTTCATTTAATTTGATTTCTTTTTTTAATCACCAAAAAAAACGTTCGTTTTTTTGTACATTGTTAACTTTTTTATTTCTCCTTTACTTATAAGCCATTTTTTATTTAAAGTTAGGTTTTTATTAAATTTTGTATTAGTACAATAAAAAATAATGAAATGAATGAAATAAGATATTGTAAGTAGTTTCTTGTCAATACATGAATAACTAAAATATCCCTAGATTGTGTTGATGGTGTCTAAGCAGGGACACCATTTTTATAGCATTACAAAAATGTATGATTCCAATTTTTACTTGTCTTTAGCAGCGCCCGATATCGCGCCAGTATGTACGAGCCGTAAGCTCATGCGGTGAGGAGCTGGTTTTTGCATTATTTCGTGTTTTTTTTAATTCTTGCAATAAAACTATTTCTTTCTCTTTTAACTTTGATCTTTTATTTAGTAGGTTCCAATAAAAGAGAATAGATAAAGAAGTGCATGAAACTGCACATAACTAATTATTAAAACACTCGTGTGATACTATAAAAAACCTCGCCTGCGGCTCGGTTTTTAAACACACACTAGTGTTTTAATATCCCTCATTATGCGACAGTTTCACAAACTGCTATTTCAACACACTTGCTTGAAAAGTGACTCTTATTGGACCGCTTCTAGGTTCACAATGCAGTGTATTGAACACGCGTGCTTTTTACTCTGCTGTTATACGGGGTCCGGCGCGGAAACTTGCTGATTTGTGTTTCGCGCCATGCGTCGAGGTGGGGTCGGGAAAGGGCAGAAAGCCTCTCATTCGAAATACGAAATCATGAAGTTTTGTTACCCGCGTAGTCGGTTTGCATCATGCGTTGGAACAACAAGCAGCGCGCGATCTCCTTTACTTCCTTGAATTGGTCCTTACTTCTTTGAGGAAAACGAACGCGCAGTCACGGTGACTGCGGCTCGCTACACAGAAATGATCAGATTTTTTTTCTGCCTAACCTGCCTGAGATAGATGTTGGGGATGTCGGGTTCCTACAGGATAGAGCTACGGCGCACAAAGCGCGATGTTCAATGGAATTTTTGAGACAACACTTCGCAGAAACCTCCGATATCCGTCGATATGCTTAGAAGAGTTGAACGAAACTTTTACAAACTTAGACGAAATCGGGTAAGATAAGATATATTTATTTGCGCAAACATATGTACACGTACAAGAATAAAAGCATGCATGCAGGATAACATAAGGAAAAATAAACAGGTTCAGACATGATTGCCATAAGCTATGGCGTGCAAATATGAATAGTTATAATAGTTAATTTATTTCAAGTCAATATCATTAATTCAAAATGAATTTAGTAAACAATAACAAAAATGTCAACAGTAAATAGAAAATAATCAACTTAAAAAAATAAAAACAAAATAAAAACCTATGTCAAAAATAAATGCTTCAGTCAGAAATTCATATAATCATTAAAGTACATCTAAGTCCTGAAGTCAAAATAGAATTATTTTTAACAATTAGTTTAGATAATATATTATATTAAAAATGTTTTGTACAATACACAATTTCAGAATTTATCCGTTAAAAAATCTGAGACACTATAACATTTTTGACATAGCATAGTTTTTAATTTTTGCTTAAACAAATTAAGATGATTTTTTTTTAGCTCCTTTGGCAATTTATTATAAACGACTGGGGCCATACGAAAAATACTTTTATACATTAAGGCAGTATTCGTTTGGCGAACACAGAGACGACTTTCATCTCTCTGAGTACGATTGAAAGCTTCAGATGCTAACACAAAAAGTTCAGGATTTTGTTTCACGAAGACAGCTACTTCAAATATATACAGTGAAGGCAGTGGTAAGATACTGTACTTTTTAAAGAAAGGTACACAACTCTCGGTAGATTGTAACCCGCACAGAAAAGGTGCATCAGGGCTATGCCTGACGCACCTTTTCTGTGCCTTAACGCCAAGATCTTTGTTGGTGGAGTTCCCCCAAAAAATTATGCCATATCTGAGGATAGACGCCACAAGCATATGCAGTTATGAGTGTTGTAGAATTGATTTTATATGCAAGTTCATGTAGGACATAAACTGATCGACTTGTATAATTGTTCGATATGTGATTTCCAAGTCATGTTATTATCAATAAACAAACCGAGGAATTTAGTAGTGTCAGTTTATTCAATAGGATGCTTGTTAAAATATACGTTTAGATTATTTTGTGTTGGTATTCGCTGTCTAAAGTTCATTTTGTTTTTCCTAAGTTGGGTTTTAAAATATTTACATTCAACCGATTCATAACAGAACTCAAGGCACCATTTAAGTCATCTTCATAGGTATTTTTGTCTTTACATTTGATGGTAATAGTACTATCATCTGCAAAGAGAGCTATATTATTATCAGTGGCGTTGGGTAGGTCATTAATGTATAGTATAAATAGCGGTGGACCCAAAACGCTGCCTTGGGGCACACCGTAGTTTATACCATCCCTTGTGTGACATATCACTTTAGTAACTTCAGTAAATTGGTTACGGCCTTTGAGGTATGATTCAAATAGATTGAGAACATTACCTCGTATTCCATAGGCATTGAGTTTACCAACTAATATATCATGGTCAGCGTGATCAAAAAAGCCTGTGTCATATCCATAAAGATAGAGCAAACGGGTATTATTTTGTCAATATTAACCATAACAACGTCTAAAAAGTCATATATGGCTATGTTTATGGTTTTTACTTAATTCAATGCACTGACAATGAGGGCCGTCATTTGACCAATGTCATCTTTAATACTATTGAATAATAAAAAAAATGATGTATTTTACAATAAAAATGAAATTACAGCGACATCTCTACCTACAACTTTTTTTTTTAATGAATTTTCAAATCGGCAAGTTTTCGTGCCGCACCCTTTATGTAGGTACCTATAACAGTTTTGGGCACGCAAGTTTTGAGGCAAACTGACTTAAACTTTACACACTTGCATCAAAATGTTACACCTACCATTTTTATTCTCTTTAAATAATATATTTGCGCATTTGACATACTTTTTAACCGACTTCAAAAAGGAGGAGGAGGTACTTAATTCGGTATTTAATTATATTATTTTAATATTATTTTTATAAGTATGTTCGTTATTTTTTTGGTTTTGGTTATTAAAGGTATTTAAATGATGAGTGGTTTTTGAGCTTCAATAATACGTATTTTTTCCACTTACTAGTGTATGTTGATGATGTGATAATAACTTCCTGTCACTGATACTTATATAGCAAGTAGTGGTATACGAATTTGTGCGGGGTAGGTACCAGAACTAAAAACTTTTTAACAAAAGAAGAAACAACAGACTTCCTAAAAAACCATACAAAGTGAAAAATTACTTTTATTCTTTTAATTCCTTTTGTTATTTTATGAACAAATTAATCAATGACAGGGTAACAATGAGAATGGGTTTTGCTGTCATACTGTTGATGCATCCAAGAAGACTTATTGATTGATGTATTGCTAGTTATCCAACACAAAATCACAACAAATATTAGAATCAATTAATAGCATGTATTGAGTTGGAAGACAAAAAGTATAACAACCGTTTACAGGGTAGTATCAAAATTATTACTATGTCATTTTACTAAATGAAATCATTTTTTTAATTAAATATACAATAAATCACTACTACCTCCTACGTAAACGAAAGCTCATGCAATGAGTTTGAAGCATGCAGCACTTTGAAAGTTTATTGTTAAAATAGATAATATTTACATAGTGTTGTACCGCGTGCTGCGGCCACTGTGAGCAGCGAGACTCATTGCGGGTGCTTCACAATAGCGATGCACGCATTGTGAGTTGTGACCCGCGCGACGTGACGGCAGTACTCGAGCAGCTTTCGTGTGTGGGTGTACGGACGGGTAGTGTGTGCTACTCACCTTGAGTTGTATGACGGTGTGCGCGGAGATGTTGTGCCCGGCGGCCTGCAGCCCCTGCGCACACACGCGTCTCAGCGGTCGCACGTGGGCGGTCTGCGCGGGCGCACAAACCACCCCGTGTGACCACGCCGTACCACCTAACATGTGCCGACTGTAAATAAGTTCAATTTCTCACGAAAGAAATCTCCCACATTTACAGCAAGCATATGATAAGCCGTATTTAAATAAAAAATAAGTAATTTAAAAAACATCGGATGCAAATAATACAACAACTACCTACAACGACGTATAAAGCACAATAAGATAAGCGTCGCGTGCGACATGGCTGCCACACTGTAACTACTGGCCGCGCGCTAGAAGCTGTATGTACCTTGACGGCTATGATCTCGGCGCTCGTGTACGGACTAATCTTAAAACTGTCCACGGATCTTTTCACGCCCTGCAATGCCACCATAACGTTTAACTCATTACATACTTCTACATACAACCAACTCAGACAGAGCGCTTAGTGCAGCATGGCAACTGTGAACACTTGTGTATCTCAAATGCTAGGTACTCAATAAATATCTCACCATGTAATCTTAGCTGTCATTCCACCTGATCGTAGGGATTGACACTATTGACAGCTCACTTCAAGCTCATTTCAGCTAAGTTTTCACGGTGAGATTGTTACAGAATAGTCCCGGCTGTACACATAGCAGTGATCGTCGTCGTTTCGTGATCCAGTTGAAAACGAACGTTCGTATTCGTTTCTAATCCGGTTTGGCCATCCTAGTAATTGTACGAATCGTATACGCATGAGTGCACAAACTTCCATACATTACTAGGATAGTCATACAGATCAGAAACGAACGCGAATCGAACACGAACCGAATACGGTTATGTGGCTAACCTAACTTAACAATCTTTTATGACTTGAGGATAATTATGAATGAACTGAACATGTATCGAAACAAAATTAGACACTACAAGGATGGTAGGATGGTTAGAGGGGTGCTAACCATCCTACCGTCCTTGCTATCTTTTTTTTTTTGTTGGGTTGCTACCATACAAAATAATGTAAAATAGTTGCCGCCCAAAGACATTTTACAGTACGCGCAAAACTTTATGAGCTCTCGGAAGTTGCACGCGAGTGGCTGCGCAGTGAAAGCATACTATAGGTACTGTATACAATAATGATTGTGCACTCAACTGTAGCTTCTCGGCCCTACGGTCCGAGGGTCATAACGTTTTGCGAGAACTGTAGTTACTCAATCAATGAATTAATTATCCACTCAATCGGTAGAGTTATCATCAATACTTGGTCTCAACCAGAAGTAAACTTCTGTTTACCTTTTACTTGTTAGATCCTTAGCTACTTAGGGCATGATTGACAAACCATACTTTGAGTTTACTTTTAAGTAAAGTGTTACGTACGAATATGAAAATTATATGTAAATACAAATAATAAGGTTAACATTTGTATGAAACGCCTACTTTGTAGTAGTGGCCAAGTGAGAGCAGTGGTAGCTCAGTGGTAACAGCCCTGACTTACGAGTTGTAGGTCGTGGATTCGAACCCAGGCAGACGCTTAACTTTGATTAAATAATTTCATCACCACTGCTGTAAAAACGGTGAAAGAAAACATCGTGAGGAAACTGGCATGGCCTATAACCAAAAATTCGAAGACGTGTGACATCTACCATCCCACACTGGGCCCTTGTGGTAGTTTATAGCACACTCCCTCTGGAAGAGGAGGCCTGTGTCCCAGCAGTGTGAACAGTATTATGCTGTTACTTGGAGTCCCAAAGTAGGCTTATAAAGAAGTTATACTTGTAAGGTGAGAACATAACTGACGCCTGTCGCGCTTACCTTGACGGCGGAGAAGACGTCGAAGCCGGGGCTGCCGTGCTCGCCCTTGTGCCCCTTGTCGCCGGGCCGGCCCTGCAACACACGCACTCACTGTTACACGTCACGGGGCCAACGGAAAATATTAAATGGGTCAATTTGAGAGTTGAGTAAATTTTATGGTCTTTGATTTCGCTTTGACTTTGAATTGGCAACAACTTGATGGAAAGATTATAAACGTAGGTACCTAATAGCTGCGACCCGCGACCCAGAATACTTTTCTACTTTTCGTAGACTACTTATGTCCTTCTCCAGGTCCCAGGCTACCTATTTGTAATGTTTCATCAAATCCGTTGAGCCGTTTTAGCGTGAAAGCGTAACAAACCAACAAACAAACTCACTTTCGCATTTTTGATATTAGTTAGAATGTGATAAATACATATACCTATATATTATTATTATAGTATATAGGCTGAAATTTCATTCATTGGCAATTGTACTCATCATTATGAACAATTTTCATTATAGGACCAAATCTGAAATCGCGAAAAAAATCAGCTGTTGCGTACATTTTGACGAGCTATGCGAACATATTAATGTAGGGCACAGCTTTTTGCTGAGGATGCCCATGAATTCAATGTCACCCTATATAGGGTGGATTTTTGAGATAGGGTAGTAAGTAAGGACAGGTACCTTAATCATTGTCGCTACAAGGAAACGATCTTAGGAGACTGTCCTAATCTTTTTGAGATATTTTGATCTGCATTCACAGATTTTGAAAATAATGTAGTCAGCAAGAAACTTCGCAGTTTTCACAAAAACTTTTTTTGATGCCTATCGATCCATAACTGGATCAAAAAACTCTATTGGACCAAATGAAGTTTGAATACCAGAAAAGTCAGAAAATAAACAACAAAAAATTTAAGTTTCGAACGAATATGCGTTATAATTTTATTTGAACAGATTTTAAAATAGTACGCACTGACATTCACTATTATGCGTATGCTAATGCATGGCTTAGCTAGAGCTATGGCGTAAACGTCTGGGCCATTGTACAGATGCACTGACACTCTTTACGTAGGGTAAAGAGTGTCAGTGCATCTGGATGAAATTATTATATAAATTATATATTATTATATATGTATATAAATAGTAAGGATTCCAGTTTTAAGTACCTACAGGTCACACGGCAGAATAATCTTATAAAACTGAATATAAATTAAATTATGGCTGAGTGTTATGGATTTAAAGCAAAAAAACTTGATTTGATTTAAAATACTTTAGGTTCGTACTTACCGGGTCTCCCTTAGGTCCATCCAACCCGATGGGTCCCTAAAATTGACAAGAAACCATTATTACTCTCATCCCGTTGCGTTGTTGGTAACATTCACATTGTTAGACATAGGTATAGATGCAATACGGAATATGACACATGTCTTAAAGGATGATCTCACACGGGTGTGTCAGAGATGGAACAAACGAAAACAACGTTTTCTAAAACCGATATGTGCCATATTGCCGGGTTCTAGTTTTATTATCTTTAAAAAAATTATAATCAGAATTAGTATGAAGCATTAGTTTGTCTCTAGGCACATAATTAGGGTACTTATTTGAATGTATTTAGTGTATTCTTATACTTGACAATATGGCCGACTTTTTTGTTGGTATCAGTCCAATCCTACCGGGTGGACCCCCTTCACCCGTTAGGACATGGGACGCGGAAAAAACAAATGCCGCGCACTCGACCGCACAACGTATTGCGTTGACAAAGATGAGGCTGCAGATTTTCCGATGAAATATTTCGTCTTCCGTTGGACGAAATGTCTAGCATAAAACGATTTTAAATATACGTACTTTTTAACGTATAACGTACCTACGTAACGTACTTGCAAAAGTGTTTATTTATTTAATACAGAGGCGGACTTAATGCCATAATAGGCAAGCGTTCTACATGAAGATACTTAAAAATTACCATTTTCTCAAACATGCTTGGAAATTCGATCATTATTTTGACAACCTTCTTCGAGATAAATCGAAATTGCTGTACTGATCAAAAACAAACGACGATGCGTGCATTATTTGAGAAAAGCACTATTCAAGCCTTGGCCGCAACCAGGCATTGGTGGCCTCACGTATGTGTGCCTCGGCTACGCCTCGGCCTGTTGATGGCCTCGACAGAGATGTACTATTTTACAAAAAAAAAAACAAACGAATTCCAAAAACAAAACATTAAAAAGTGAAAAATAACTATAATGTCAGAATTCGGTGTTAGGTACTTACTGTATTTTTGTTTTTTTGACACCGAAATTATAGTAATTTTTCACTTTTTAGTTTCTGTTTGTTTTTGTAAAAACGTTTTTTATTTTTCACATTTTAGTTGTGGTTGACCAAGGTTTGGACATGTTTTCCCTTTTACAGCACACCCGTAGCTAGTATCAATAAGCCAGGCGTCACACGTATTAGTCCATGTCTTGAAAACTACTGAACCGATTCTTATGAAACTTGCCATAAGTTGAAGTAAATGTAAGCTAATAAAAAAAATGGTCACGATCTGATTAATAGTTTCAAAGAAATGCGTGGACAAACATAGGTACATACATACAAACATACATAATATGTATAATATGTATTATGTAAAACACCTATTAAAAAAAAGGTGTAACCCGACTATTTTTGTACCTATGTCTTGATTTCTGTCTGAAATATTTTCTTGTTTCTTACTTTTTATTATTTCACTTTTATTTTTTCCATTGTCGGGTTACAGTTTTTTAAAGTATTTTTTATTTAAACTTTTCCGTTTTAACGCTTGATAAACGTTACGACAAAGTAATTAAGGATAATACAATAGGTCAATAATTAACCTATTACTGACCTATAATGTATTAGCAGTAGGAATGAGAGCGAGATTTGTGTGTCTGTAGTGTGGACAGTATGTAAACGTGCTGCACATATTATACTATTCAAGTTTAATATGTGCAGCACGTTTACATACTTTCTAGCAGTTCTACTTATTAAATGTGCATTATTTACAAATGCAATAAACAAATCATTCTCCTGGCCCTTTCCCAATTTATTTGGGGTCGGCGCAACATGTCCTTTTAACCGACTTTCCAAAAAAGAGGAGGTTATCAATTCGGTTGTTTTTTTTAAATGTTTGTTACCTCCCTGCTCCGTCATTTATGAACCGATTTGAAAAAATCTTTTTTCGTTTGAAAGGGTATACTTCACAGGTAGTCCCATTATCATCAAGTCAGGATCTGATCATAGGATCTTGGAGAAATCGAGGGAACTCTTCAAATATTATAGGCAAACCTATAGCGATTTGGGTATTTTTTGTTGTAACTTGTGCATTTGCTCTCGGAAAGCACCATTTGGTGCAGTGGAACTGATGATGAAGACCACAGATGGCCACCGGAACGACTCAATAATAAGTAGGTACCTATTTCACGGGTTTCGATTCGCTTACTTTAATTTAGTTGCCAAGCAATTAATGCTAGTCAAAATGCATATTATTATCGTGAAGTGGTGCTTATGGTGAAGTACTAGGAGAACTCCTCAACAATTAACGTCCCTGCATCGAAAAAAGCAATATTTTATAAACGGTGATGAGCAGTTGCCATTGGCTATTGTAACTTAGATAAATTACAAACCGACCTACTAAAAAGTGATAAATAAAAACTTTTTTACAAAAAAATTAGCAACCGCTTCAAAAAATACACTACAAAGTTTAAAATAACTTTAATTTCGGAAGTCGGTGGCAAAAAAGTTTTTATTCTTCCATACTTCTCTGTTTGTCGTCATCTCGGTAGTCACCCTCTTTCTAGCCATATCATCTTTCACACAGGCCATCCATCGTTTCTTTGGTCTTCCCCTAGTCTTATAGCCATCGACATTCATACTAAAAACTTTCCTCACGGCATTTTCCTGATTCTTCCGCATCACATGCCCATACCATGCCATCCGATTTCCGCACAACTTTTCAGTCACCGGTGCCAGTTTCAGACTTCCTCTTTGCCTTTCATTCATACCTTTTGTGGCCCAACATTCTGACTCATACAGGACAGCAAGTCTAACCATTGTTTTATATATCTTCCCCTTGAGTTTAAGGGAAATGCGGGAGTCGCAGATTGTTCCCGTGACCTGCCGCCATTTCATCCATCCAGTGTTAATTCTGTGCGTAACCGTCCGATCTACTTTGCCATTGCTTTGCCCGAGCGAACCGAGATACCAAAAGTCGGAGCAGATTGGAAGAAGCGCGCCATCCAGCGCTATGGCTCCGGAACTGGAGAGACCGCCGAAATCGCAGAACATAATATATTCGCACGTTTCTAAACGCAACCCGCCGCCTGCGACGACGAGGGCGGCAGTCTCGTGCACGCTCCCCCGTAAGGCCGCACTCTTGTAACCACCCCCATAATATCACCCGCGTGAACCATGGGACTGTCACCAAAGAAAAAGTCGGCCAATAGTTTGTTTAGCTAAATTCGTACGCACAATAAAATACTGGCCAGAGCGCAATGCCGAATTGCCGACCGTAATAAGCCAGTGATCGGTCATGTAAATAGTTTACAACCGAAAAATAAACTAGTCTAGTAAGAAACACTAACTACCAGCGAGGCTTACACCATGTTAGTATGCAAATAGCACATTGGGGTGCGTTCTCGTCAGTAGAGCAACGACATGCTTCGCCTCGCGCACATCATTATACTTACAGTGTACATGGTATATGACTCCGAAATATTTAAAATTTATAGTCAAGGCCTCCAGGGCCTAAATATCCCGCGGAATTCGAACTTACGTTTATTTTGTTAATTGTGACTGTATTTGGGCGAAAATTGATCAATATACGATTCGTAACAGTAAATAACGATACTTAATAAGTACATTTAATAATTAGTCAACATAATACTGATTCAAGTAGGTATTTGACGGAAAAAACTTCAGGCGCGAGGTGACGCTCAACTATGTTGACTACGACTACTGTTAGGGCTCTGCGTTAGGTTCAGGGACACCACCATTCAACAGGAACTTTACTGCACTGCACGCTACTACTGCCTCGTGCGCTTCTTGCAGTAAAGAGCCTGACGGTAAGTTGGCACTGCTGGCAGCGAATTAGTAAAGGCGAGGCGGGGTGGCGCGGGGCGCGGGTTACGTCTACCACACTAGGTGTGCGCTACGGTGTCTTACCATGAAGCCTCGCTCGCCCTTCTCGCCCTTGCTACCCTGAAACGTGACACGCGTGTAGTGCACGGTAAGACGAACGCGCAGACAACCCGCACGAGCGTGTCGGTATCGTGCATTCGGGACCGACACTCTCATGACCGGTGTCGGGTGCAAAGGGATCAGAAGTGAAATACTTGTCACTAACTGAGAATATTTACAATAAGACAAAAGTAACAGAAAATAAGAAAACTTAGGGTAAATTAAATCAAGTAAATATATACCGGGAATCCATTTTTCCCTGGAGCTCCGGTTAACCCCTGCAAATGAAACAAATAAATAAAAGCAAACTGAAGTAAAACTTATTGTGGAGCTGGAGGTAAGTACTCCATCTTCCCCTGGTGCAAATATGTAATACCAAAATGTATGCACTTTATCGCCGGGTATCTGAGGTATTTTTAGCCAGAGTTCGAAAATGCTATTGTTATGTTGACACATTGTGCTTCTGCCTTCTGAACGTTACGATAGAGAGGAACCCATTGTCATTACTTTGTGTGATATACTAGGTAATGCCGGTTGAGCAGAGGAGCTCAAACACCGCGCGCGTGCTACACATGCGACACGTGAGACGCGTGCCACGCGTGCGTACGTACCGGAGGTCCGGGCTCGCCGGGGTCGCCCTTCTTGCCTTTCTTGCCGCGCTTGCCGGGCGGGCCGGGCGGACCTGCAACCAATAACACATAGTTTTTTAGTAAAAACATACTTACCTCCATAACGGAGAAATATATTATTTAACAATAGCATAATAAAACTATTACTAAAACCTATTACCTCAGCTCAAATGACTGAGTGAGAACGAGTCGGAGTGGGGTATTGGCGGCTCCATGGCGCCAATGGTTTAGGGAATTGCTTTTTACGGCGAAAATAATATTTAGTAATAGATAGCTGGTCGTGTATTCCCGTTGTCCCCGTAATCTGTGACCCCGTCGCGGGGACAACGGGACGTCATACATTTCCTTGCCGTTGTCCCCCTTATGTACATACGGGTAACGGGGACAACGGACAGTTAAGATTTCACGTATCGTTGTACACTTTTTTTTAAACGTGTGTAATTTAGCGCGGCAAGCCTAAAACTAAAATGGTATAATAATATATGTTGTATATAACATATTATAATTTAAAATATAAAAATAAATAACTTTTTACGTTGATTACACACAAAACAAAACTAAATTTTTAAATCTAAATCAACAAAAGTTATGTAAAATTTTGAAAAAAATATTGTTTGTGGTTGGTGTGGTCAAATGATTTAAATTATTTATAGCACACAGCAGAACAACAAATGAGAATAACCAAATACCTTATTTACTTTTAAATGAAAGGGTGATATGAAACAAAAAAATTAAATGTTATGCTTACAAAAACCAATAAAAAATATTTTTTAATTTCATGTATCATTCAGTTTTTTTTTAAATTTTGTATTTTGGTATTTGACGGGAAGTAATTTTAATTATTTTATTTAATTTCCGGGGATTCTACGGGGACGACGGGAATACACGGTTAATTGTAAATTTTTCGGTTTGGAGGTAACTTTAGAATATTTTTTCTATAGAGAAAATTTTATGGATTAGTGTTTTCGTCAACTTTTAACTAATATTGATTTCAAAACTAGCTTCCCGCCCCAGCTTCGCACGGGTCTTATCTACCTACCATACCTACCCTACCTACCCTATCTACCCTACCTACCCTACCTACCCTACCTACCCTACCTACCCTACCTACCCTACCTACCCTACCTACCCTACCTACCTACCCTACCTACCCTACCTACCCTACCTACCCTACCTACCCTACCTACCCTACCTACCCTACCTACCCTACCTACCCTACCTACCCTGCCTACCCTACCTACCCTACCTACCCACCCTACCTACCCTACCTACCCTACCTACCCTACCTACCCTACCTACCCTACCTACCCACCCTACCCTACCTACCCTACCTACCCTACCTACCCTACCTACCCTACCTACCCTACCTACCCTACCCTACCTACCCATCCTACCTACCCATCCTACCTACCCTACAGATGTGTGCCAAAATTGATCCAAATCCTATTATTTAATTATTGAAATACTATCGTGAATTCTTGCAAGCCTAGTCCTTTTTTTAGGTAACCGCTACTTACCTACTTTTCCAGTGGATTTTCCAAAAATTGAAATAGTATCATGATCATGCAAGCCAACGACAGCTGTAGGAACAGTTTGTATGGGAACATGAAATGTTACACTACGTTTTATAAAAAAAAGGGAAAAAAAGTATCCTATGTCCGTCTCCTGGTTTATTTATTTATTTATAAATATACTTTATTGTACAACAGAAAATACACACTTACAAACTGAGGCGGCCTTATGAACTTGGAGCATCCACCTTAAGGACGGTCAGATCAGTCACCGATGTTCGCTCGTTAGTAATAGGTAACTATTTCGCTTATGCTTTACCCTCGTTATGATGATGTAGTTGGTGATTATGGTGCACGGCGGTAAAACTCCATTAAGAGTTTTCAGTTAATGTTTGCATCATTTTAAATGTATGTGTACTAAGTTACTAACTACAGAATAAATAAATAATTAATAAACAAACTATTTACGGTAGGTACTCAGTCCTCACATTTATCTACGCTCGTATTATTTAATACTATCGTTTTCCCGCGGCTTTACCCGCGTGGAGGTCCAAAAACGCCATCATTTCGAAAAATGTCACTAACTATATAACCAAGTTTTAAAGCCTGTATCGACCTACGGTATCTACTCAGCTGTGTGGCTGCACCAGCTAAAGCAATCATCAAATCATACAACATTTGCAAAATAAAAAGTAGGTAGGAGATACTAAGGGATAATATAGTCAACGCGTCCTGGTACATTAGAAACAGCAAACAGCAGCAACAGGACCTCAAAAGAGATGTCCATAACATAGTACCTACCCAAAAAAATATATGCAGAAGCTCATGAACACGCGCCTCATCATCACGTGAATATCGAGGAATGCCAACTCCTCGACAAAACTGAATTAGTCCCAAAACTAAAAAGACTTTTCTGCTAAATAAAAATAGACTCGAATCTCAATATCTTCAACTCGTCCCGATAGTAAAATACCGTAAGACGTTATACTAGACTAGCCTCGCGGAGATAACGTGAGGCTAATCTATTTCAGTTAATTTCATAGTCAGTAAATTGACGGATTTTTCTCACAGCACCTGCTGCTGAACTTAGCCGTCCTGCAAGAGGTGTTAAATGTGGACCTCATTGCGGCCTTGAGTCGAGCGTGATCCCCAGGAAAACAGTTTTATCGACGAACTCTAGTTTCTCCTTAATCAATATTATCTCACAATAACCACTCTAAACATTCGGTAAAGCAAATCTAATGTATTTTGTTTTTTCACCATTTAATACTAAATTATTAGCAGTGAACCAATTTTGGACCTGAAGTAGGGCGTTATTTACGTTGTCAAGATTTGATGCACTCATATAATATCTTAATTAAAAATTAAGGAAGTATCGTCAGCCAATAATACCATTTGTGGTTGGTTTTTTAGGGTTCGGTAGTCAATAAGGAACCCTTATAGTTTCGTCATGTCCGTCTGTATGTCTGTCCGCGGCTTAGCTCAGAGACTGTTAGTACTAGAAAGCTGTAATTTAGCATGAGTATACATATTAATTAAGCCGACAAAAAGGTAAAATAAAATCATGAAATGATTTTTTTTTAGGGTACCTACTATGTAAAGTGGGGTTTTTTTCCCCCGTCTATCCCTTGGTGTGGGGTATCTTTGGAAATGTCGTTCATAAATATTGTGAGTTTGTCAAACCCATTTTTGGATTCAAGGATCTGTTTGCGAAATATTAAGCTTTAAAGTGTTAATTTTTGTTAGAGTCAAGTGTCCGCCCCTTGTCAGCTAAATGGTAAATTCTGGATATGTGGAAAAATTCACAGCAGTAGTATCTAATATAACGAAATTAAAAAGAGAACTATCACAGCCAAGTAGGCTCTACAAGTTAACGAGTAATTATCGACCAACTGACATTTGCAGTTGCTAAAACATGTTCTCCCATACATTTTGTATGGCCGTATGCCCGAACATGTTTTTCAACTGCAAAGTTAAGTTTGTTCTTGGGATAAATTCATCCCAGCTACGGAACCCTTCATTGTGCGTGGTCCGACACGCACTTAGTCGGTTTTTTTGATAAATGGGGTAGATCATTTAAATATACTAAAAAGCGGAAAGGACCCAATATCGACCCTTGTTTTTACTTTTAAACGAGTGAATTGACACAATTTATTTGAACTTGCTGTTGTCTATCATTTAAATAAGATTTTGCTACACTGAACGCAAGTTTACCTAGTCCGTAATGCTCAAGTTTCAAGAGTAAGGTTTCGTGATTTACGCAGTCAAATGCCTTAGAGAGGTCATAAAAGATTCCTATGGCATCTTGGGCGTTCTCCCACGCTGTAAATATGTGTTTTACTAAGGTGACACCGGCGTCAGTCGTACAACATCCTTTGGTGAAACCATATTGCTGATCGTGTCAGATGTGGTTGGTGTAAATGATTAAGTAAGCATTTGATTGAGCATTACCTTTTAATACCTTGCTCAATACCAGCAGCACGAATACTGGTCTATATTAATTGTTGGTATCTTTACAGTCCCCAGATTTTAAAATTCGAGTAAGTACTTTACTGTATACAGAGACAGCTAGCGCCATCTTTCGCTTCAGAAGTGCACTTTCAGTACCATCTTGGAAATGCACTTCTGAAGCGATAGGTGGCGCTAGCTGTCTCTGTTATCATAAGCTTAATTTTTGAAGGCTGTTTGTGTTTATATCATGTGCTGTAGGAAATAAAAATATAAATAATTATTGATCAGATTTTGAACGGTGATTTATTAAAGGGCTATTTTCTACAATTTCTACAATTCATTTACAAAATCTTTCTACACACGTAGGTGAGGTAATCAATCAAAATACTTATTTTATTTCACATAGGTACCTAAGCCTACATGGGCACTTATCGTGTCCTATGGAGAAGAGCCGACAAAAAACTCCATGGATGCTATTTTAAAAATAATTAGCTTTTACAATGTTTTCAAATAAAAGTGTTACGTATTATGAGGACAGTGTAGGCCTTTCAACAAGTACTAGGTACCAAGTCCGCGTTCTCACATTCACAAAATAGAATATAATCTTTAAAAAAGATAAATAAAATAATATCTACAAATAAAAACCTATTTAAACCAAATGACATGATTGCCATTAACTGTAACAAATCGGAATAATATTATCATATCCACAAAAGCCCAAATAAAGATTGGAAATTAAATTGTAGGTACCTATTGTATAATCTCAAATAATGAGATGATTATGTCCAGGAAGAATGTAAAAAATAAACATCCTAATTTGGGAGTAGCTACCAGGGAAGCCTTCATGCAAGCATGTGCAGAAGAATTACTGACAAACTTCCTTGTCTTCAACGTAGTCTTATTACCTATGCTTTTTTGATAAGGACACGTCGTTTGATGTGAGTTTTCAATTTTCCATCTAAGTAAGTTTGTCACCGGCTGTGGCAACTTGTTATAAAAGCGGATATTGTTTATAAGTTAATCTAAATTAGTTAATATCACAATTTCACGTGAAAGTGTGAGTAGCTACGCGTTTTTCGATATTTTAGTAGTTTTCAATAAAAACTTACATATTGCATGGATTACATCAAAGGGGACGATACTCACACAACACTGTATTTTTACAGTTTTCGACGCACAATAGAAAACAAATTGTTTGGATAGATAGTGTGTTTGTGCCGCCGCGCCGCGCGCCGCCTCCGCGGGCCGTATGCGACTCTAGTAAAGCCGGATTTATATTACTGTGTTGTGGCGTCTCGTGACGCCTTCTGACGCGGTGTTAGCCAATCAAAACTCGTTGTGATTTGACATAGACCCGAACAGATTGTTTTTATTGGTGTACTAGATTCTGCCCGCGGCTTCGCCCGCGTGGATGTCGGATATAATCCCACAGGAACGTGTTACATGTCGTGTGTAATTAAGCTAAAAACGAATTGCGTAATACATTTATCATTTAGGTATGTTCGAGAAATAAATTGAATTTGAATTTTAAAACTATCATTTATTCTTAAACTAACAAAAAGATAAACACTTTTGATAAATAATTAAAATTAAAACTACTCTATATTATTTCTACTTAAAATACTACCAAAAAAATATTATTAGACCATATCGCGTCATTATCTGGCCCGCCGCGCACTCACACGACACAATGTCTTAGGGTAAAAGACAAAGTTTTTCTACATTAAATACCGAAAGCGATGAAGGTATTAATTTTGATAAGAAGTAACTAAATACTACAACATTAATTTGGAATGTAAAAAAGGTCTTCATTTTAAATGTATTTATGGCTCACTATTTTAGGTATAATGGCTTCCACATAAAAGATAGATATATGCTGTTGCGGACTTTTATTTAGAACTGTTTTAGACATACAATCCCACGATACATTATCTTCGCGTAACTTTAACGGTTTAGGCAGCGCACTCCAAGATAGCTCTCAGAGGGCAGAAATTTTTCCGACATACTTGATACTTATCGTTATATCATGGCAAAATCAAACAAAATCTTTATAAATTGTAACCTATGTGTTATTCTGATGTATAAGCTATATCACTGCAAAGTTACATCAAAATCCGTTCAGTAGTTTTTGCGTGAAAGAGTAACAAACATCCATCCATCCATCCATCCTCACAAACTTTCGCATTTATAATATTAGTAGGAAGTAGGATACTTTTCCGGAATAAAAAGTACCCAGTGTGGTGCCCAGGATATTAAAGAATAATTATTATACCAAGTTTCATCGTAATCGAACCGGTAGTTTTTGCGGGATGCCTGATCAAAGTGATCAAATAGACAGACGGACAACTTTTTTTTAATCACATTTTTTAGTTCTGTGTCGGTCTAGTAACACCCCCCTGCCATTTATTTTTTTGATATTTTCAATGTACAGAATTTTCACTTCTACAGATTTATTATAAGTATAGATATAGATAAAGATTACGCGAAGAAAATTAAAGTACTTAGTAAAAACTGAAACCCAACTACACGTGTTAGGGGATAAATCGAAAAGATTACATCGAACTCGCCTCCACAGAGTAGGCAACTCGTTCATGGGCCAATGTATACGCTTTAACAACAAACTTCCCATTAACATTCGAAACTTACCCATTAAACATTTTAAAAACTGTATCAAAACTAAACTTTGTAAAAAAGGGTACTATAAAATTTCTGATTATTTAGAAGACAAAAAAGCTTGGGAGTGAGCTGCTCGCTCTGCTAAAATTTGTGATAAAACCATAAAAACTTGCCACTAACTACTTGCAAACTAATAAATAGGAAGAAACATATAGAAACTACAAGAGCAAAATTGTCCCAATTTATATATGCACTAAGCATATTGAAATGCAACACAAACTATAAAACCGCCCTATCTGCCTATTATGCGTACGCCTACTCCTGGCTAAATTATGGTATTATTCTGTGGGGAGAAAGTACAGACTTTTTGGATCTTTTCATTCAACAAAAGAAATGTATTAGGATACTAATGAACATAGACCAACGAGAGAGTTGTAGGCCACACTTTATTAAACAACAAATTCTCACACTACCAGCAATATATATACTGCAAAGTTGTATATTTGTTAGGAAAAATAGGCACCTCTTCAAATCTAATATCGAGCTAAATGAAAACTATAACCGACGGAACAAGAATAGACTAATACTACCCATCACTAACTTAAAAGTTATTGGGAAAAGCCCATATTCAAGACTAGCTAATATATTTAATAAGCTACCGGAAAGTTTAAAATCCCTACCTAGTGACTCAATTTTCTCGAAACAGTTGACATCTCTGTTAATAAAGAAAGGCTACTATACCGTTGAGGAATATAAAACTGAAAAATTGTGAATCAAGGCTCGTTCACACCGGCGCGACTTGTCGCGCGACGCGACTTTAACAATACAATTTCTAATAAAACTTCACGATTGAACAATTGCCGGTGTCGCGTCGCGCGACAAGTCGCGCCGGTGTGAACGAGCCTTCAATTGACTTTGTAATAATAATGCTTGACGTAAATGTGAAATAATAAATGACTCTACTATAATTATTATGCTTACCTATATGACAAAAATGAATAAACGAATTAATAATAATTACTTATATTTAATCGAAATAAAATGTAATAATTAACGTTATGTATTGTAATAATTAGAATTAATATTATATTATGTAATGTAATCATTGGATAAGAAACATTTGCAGTGCCCTTACAGGGTGCATGTCTCAATACTGTGTCATGAAATTTTAATGCATGCCTACTAACCAGTGTTTTACATGTCAGCAAATAAATAAATAAATAAATAAATATGTAAAATCATGAAAAAATACCAGTTTTATATACACATTGACATTGTTGAATATTATAACAAAATGACATGATTACTTTGTTAAGTATTATATAATTTTTTAAATATTGTGAATGTGAGGACTATGTGGATCATTTTTTTATTTTTTTATTTCTTTATTTTACATTTAGTGTTAATGATGTCCTGGCGGTTTGAGTATTTTATGCGGCCTACTCAAATGTCCTTTCTTTGGTATTGTTCGTCGAGTCGCTGAGCTCCTTAAGTTCTGAGATGAGCTCCTCGATTACTGACAATTGCTTGCACTGACTGGACAGGTCCACTCAAATCTGTGTGGTTCTTTCCTCAAAAGACCATTTCAGACACTATCTACATGGTCCTCATATGGCCTGACCAAGATAATGTCTGGACTTTAAAAGAGACTGTGACCTCTGAGTTTGTTTCGGCCTTTCTTCTCAGAGTAGTCAGATAGGAAACGCCGACCTCATCTAGCTTAGCTCTAATATTTTTTTAACATGACGTGTAAAAGTGATTCCGATATCCTATTTACAGAATAAACAATTTCATTTCATTTCATTTCATTTGTGAATCCGGATTTTTATTTAAATTATTCTGGGGTTATAATATATACAATTATGTCAGAGACGGTCATTAGTACGAATCGCAAGCGCGCCACTGCACACTGGCGACATCACGTGATCTACCCGCACCTAAATCTTACCTACAGCGCTCATACAGAGTAGGTACCTATTACAGAGTCGTGATGTTTTAAGTCCACGGCGTGCGAGGAGGACTCAGTGATTTTAGTTCGCCGAGTTCGTCAACTATATCTACTTAGTGCCGCACTGCGTGTTGATAAATCTATTAAAAACAGACCTGACTACCAAAACCTACTCTCAAAACGTATCTCACACGTCCCTCTTCCTAATGCAAACAGTCTTCTGGCCAGACGGTGCCCTAACTCTGTGGTACAACTGGAACTCTTACTCACACACTCATATCTATACTTATAATAAATCTGTAGAAGTGAAAATTCTGTACATTGAAAATATCAAAAAAATAAATGGCAGGGGGTGGTCCTAGACCGACACCGAACCCAAAAATTTGATTAAAAATTTTTTTGTCTGTCTGTCTGTCTGTTTGTTCAGGCATCACGCAAAAACTACCGGTTCGATTACGACTACGACCTACTATCTATATTTATACCTATTAATAAAAAGACAAGTCCTGACTGACTGACTCATCAACGCCCAGCCCAAACCCTTGGACCTAGAAAGCTGAAATTTTGCACAGAGGTTCCCTTTATAATGTAAGCAAGGAATAAGGAAGCATTTTTTGAAATTCAACCCCTAAGGGGGTCAAATAGGGGATGAAAGTTTTTATGAAAAATCTTATTCCTTGAGGTAATAAACATGAAACTCCGCATGAATAATTATCTAAATAAATTATAAAGTTTGTAGTTTTTGTTTTTCTAAATTACCCCCTAAAGGGGTGTTGGGGGGTGTCAAAGTTTGTATGGAAGAATTTTAACGCGCTGTCCGATTAACTCGAAACTCAATATTTATACTTAAAACCCATGGGGATGTATGGGGTAATTTCCGACACTCACGCGGGCGAAGCCGCGGGCAGCAGCTAGTTTATAATAAAATAAGAAAGCGCTGTGATACCAAAGGTCACACACTCATTCATATAAATAAATGACAAAAAGGAACCTGAGGAAATTGTGAGGTGACACCAAAATCTTCAAGCAAATCATTCACTCAGTCATTCAATTCCTTATTTTAATTTTCTGAATTTAATATGTTAGTTTATTTTTATTTTATCTTGATAGATTTCTTCCCTTATTTAATTAAGTAGTCTGTCCATTATCAAACATCCTGAAATTAAATATTTCTCTGATTAAAATTGTAACGCAACTCAGGTCCGCCAAAAAATATTCTTATTCTTATTTACTCTAATTCATTTAATTTTATATAATAATACGTAGTTGGAGAGAATATTAAGTGTTCTAGAGAAAATATTATCCCACCAAAAACCTTTTCATGTAAAATGTTGCCAAGACGAAACTATACGGCTCGCACTGTCAAAAAGTTCAGATCTCATGTAGAGCAAGCATCTAACTCTACGCGCCCTAACTGTACAAGCTCTAAGTTCACAAATCCTACACCTTAGTCCAAATTGGTCATTTCGTTACTACAAGAACCTTACACCCATGTGAATGTAGCGCAATGTCCAAGCCACATGTTTATTCATTATTTAATGATTTATTTCATCTTATTATCAATTTTATGGAAACTTACTTTACTTTAATTAAGTATACCTACTATGCAGTTAACATTGTTGAAGACGGGTAATTACAAGTATTTTGAAAAATATAAAAAGTGTTCTCGAGAATAAAGAAAAACATCGAGGAAAGCGAAGTATACGTATAATTATGCTCCTTTTATATAATTCCTGATTATTATTATTCTTTCCTCTATTTCACTAGTATTTATTTTATTGATATAGGTAACATATATCTTTTACAATATTTATCACAACTAACTATTTACACTAGGTACAACATTAAATGTCTATAAATACAAAATCAAAAGGACACTTAAGGCGTCGAAGTATTTGTCCGCATCGTTATCATCGGGAAACATGGCCAGAAGACTGGCAGCATTGCCACGTTGAATGGCAATGCTAATTCTTTGGCCAAAGAACGAGCCAGCCCTCACGTGAAGTGTAGACTAGTCGGTGAGATTTCCTTAAAAAGGAGACGCGCACTCGGGCCTTATGACTCGAGCGTTTCGAGCGCCGCTTGAGAGTCGCAGCAACTGCAGCAGCCGCGCCAGCACAGCCCGCCCCGGTCTGGGAACAATGGTGCAATGGTGTCGACACAGGTTGCCTTTGCGTCCCACAACAGAAGCTTACCCACGCAACGCGCACGCACGTTTCCAAGGCAACATCAACGTCATGCCGTCTGATCTCTTCCCATCGTCACGTACCAAACTTTGGTGCTAATACCGCTGGTACGCCGGGGGGGTACAAGGGCTCGACGAATAATATAGTGGATGCTGGCGTACCGTGAAAGCGACCTGGACTCCTGTAATAAGACAGGCTATGGTGACCGAGACTGTCGACAGCTTCACCGCAGTGACACAATATGTGATGACATGATGTGGAGCAACACGATGTGCGCCCAAGTGAAGAAACATAGCGAGCCGAAACGAAGAGTCCATCGTAGTGCCTATGGTAGATGACGGGAGCGCCTGACCTAGCAGACCGGCACGCTTAACAGTATTAGTAGATGTGTTTACCAGGGTATTTCCTATGATATTGTAGAGCGCCATGTCCCACCGTTTCTGTGAGGACGGGTTGCCAGGCATATTGGGACAAGCCATTTTCCAAGCGTTCAACACATCGGTCAAACACTGTTCACACAACAATGTTCCTGGTTAATTTATCGGAACTGTGGACCGAGGAGAGGAAGGCCGATAAACTTATACTTGAAATTTCACTTTATTTAAGACAGCCTCGGAAATAAAACTTTCCGCGTAATGTTAAAGGTGGCGAGTGCCTGGTAGGTGGCAGATGGCTCGAGGTGGCTAGAGGTGGCTCAGAGACTGCGTCGGTACAAATCACCAGCACATTATTGGGCCATTACCGCCCTCTCAGAATTTTGATAATCGAGTTACTCCACAGCGAGGGGCAAAAAATATGGCCCTCGCCCTCGCAGCCCTCAAGAGGAATTGTGCGCAAATTGAGTTAGCCTTGTTTAAGCGCCATTTCGCTTCAAACTTGAGAAAGTAATCTTGTTTTTTTGCGTGGGGTACGAGGGGCATCATGTCAATATTGAGTAGTTTCAGCGGTGCCAGTACTGTCCGCGGTATTGCTGTTTGTGATAATACTGATAATGAATTACAGAAAACTTAAAAAACTATGAATTTACCATGTTTGTCTTGCTGATAATAATTATGTAACGATGTCAACTTTCTCAGCTGGGTCGTTATATTGTAAACAATGATATCAGCTCTAATAAATCTCAGTTCCAGTGCATTTAGTACTGCCAACGGCGGTGTGTTGCCGATCAACAGTTCGGTTACAGCTTCTTTGGCGTCGCCTCGTAGTGCTCGACGGAGTCTGCACAAGTTTTCAGAGTCACTGAACCGACACACACGGGTTGAGTCTTCGTAGGCATTTTTAAAATGTAGCCACTCTATGCAGTCACCACTAAAGGCAGGCAGTTCGCGCGGTCGACGAGACGATCCTCATGCTGCGTGGCGGTCTGTTTTATCATACTTTTTAAAGTGTGTGCCAGCTGTTGAATGCTGTCCTGAGGAGGCTGAGTAGGAGTACAGTCATGGTCCAGCCACTTCTCCACATCATCGTGTTTCTGTTGATCCAGCGGGGATACAGAACAGTTCGTGCCTTGGTCTTCATCATGAATTCCCTCGATGTCGGCGTGGTTTTCATCATCGGCGTCGACAAGGGCAAGGTCGGCTTCTAATTTCTTATCAATTAATTCCATTTGAATTTTGCTTCCTTTTTTTTAATTCCTTTTGCTTTAGCAGCCTGCAGTTCAAGCTGTTTACGCCGTGCTATAGAAGAAGCTGTTGATTTCTTAGAAAACACTGTATTTTCCGAAGCGCACGTAGATTGTGGTACGGTAGCACGCGGTGACTGTCTTAATGTCGCCGGCGTCATCAAATCCCGTTCCCGTGGCGTTATGACGACAATCGCTGCCATGGGGAAGAGTCCGTTCGTTAATCTTCATAGGTGCACTATCCAATTTAAGAGATTCCATTTGTTCTTTTCGCATACGACGCGTCTGCATTGTCGGGGTTTTTGACCAGTCCGCCATTTTTTTCAAAAATCACATCCGTGCTCGAAGACCAATTATAGATGCAAAATACAATAAATAAGTCTTCATTTGGAGGGTGCTGGTGGTTCCAGGACTTCGGAAAACAGCTTTCTAGCAACAAGATTTTTAAGAATATGCGAAAACGTTACTTTTTCATAGAGAGCAGAGGCTAGAGACTAAAAAAGAAAAAATAGGTTGTCAACAACATCTTATGCCGGAACCACACGCACCTTGCAACATTAATATTATTATTAATTTCTCGTATCGGCGTGCGTCGTCCACAGCGGTTGTAATGCGCGCGCTCTCTGCTTCAATCAAATCAAATCAAAAGTCATTTATTGTACTAGGTTGAGAATCAGCACTTTTCGAACGTCACAATTACATAAGACCGTTAAATCTAAAAAAACGTTAAGGTTTAGTGTACATTTCCATTTAGAAGCACTCTTGACAGAAGGTAAGAAAGAAACATTATTATTATTATTTGATTCTGATAAACAAGTTTTTAAATATGTATAAATAATAACCATCCACACTTAACCCCTAAAACATAAACTTGACTATTTTCAGTTATTCAAAATCAAAATCAAAAGTCATTTATTCAAACCAGGCTGAGAATCAGCACTTTTCGAACGTCAAAATTACATAAGACAGTCCCCCAAAACGCCCGCCCTTCACCACTTCCTAGTGCTTTAGCTGGGAAGAAGAAGTGGCGCAACAAACTCCCCAGTAGCACAGCTGTCTGATCAGTTAGAAAAAAAATTGAATCTATACAATAGTATGCAAAATAATTAACAATACGCAACACAAAAACGTCGAAACTTAAATTAAATTATTTGCCTTATGTCAGCTAGCACACACCAATATACCCGCAAAAAAAAACATCGAAATCAATACTCAAGCGAAAAAATTAAAAACTAAAAACGTAAACAGAACTTAATCGAATAAAAGCCTCCATGCAAGCATGAAGGCTCGTTCACACCGGCGCGACTCGTCGTGCGACGCGACACCGGCAATTGTTCAATCGTGAAGTTTTATTAGAAATTGTATTGTTAAAGTCGCGTCGCGCGACAAGTCGCGCCTGTGTGAACGAGCCTTAAAGGGCGTGCCCACTTACATAAAGCTATTAAAACTGGAACTCGAAGTAACAAAAATGTTAAACTAGGACCATCGAAGTAAAATAAATAAACAGTTAATTACTAATAACAATAACAAAACCATAGACAGCAAGACGACCAGTCACCACGAGCAGCACCCGTTCACGAGGATAACGCAAAGATCAGCCATCACCCCCCATATTTGGGGGAAGGAGGCAACTTGACCCCCGACGTTACCGCAAGCAGTGACATCTAAGGGAGCATGACGAACTTGCTGCTCAAGCAAGAATAATATGATCAATTGACGAGGTCGCTAGCTAACCACGTATTTCAATACAACTCATAAAACATTGTAATGAGTAGATTATGTCAAAACAACATTAAAATAAATAGACTTATACAGTCAAGTAAAATAAACAATTATATGAACTCATATCAACCTGTCGGTAGGAAAGCTAATTCTGGAGAAAGAACATAAACATTGTCTTGAGTTATTCACGGCGACCAACTATTCTTATCGTTTAAGTAGTCGTTGATAGAATAGTATCCCTTAGAACAAAGGTTGGATTTTACTTTAACTTTAAACGCATTAAAAGGAAAATCCAGCAAAGAAGAGGGTAGTTTGTTATAAAAGGTTATACCAAGCCCAACAAATGAGTTATGCACCTTATGAAGCCGGTGAAATGATGATGTTCGCGAAGATGAATTGTGATGCCACCGTGAGAATACCAATATCTTTAAAAAAAATCTCTTAGTGAAACTGGCACTTTGCTGGTAAATTGCTCGAACAGCTCGTTTTTGAAGAACAAATATGTTTTGAATGTCATATATCGTGCTTGTTTAGTTTGCAACCCTCTCGCGTCTCAACAAATGGCTAAAATAACAAAATACAAAATGCTAATACCCGAACTTGTGCTGTTATTGTTGCTAAATTGTAGTTTGTTGCGAAAAGCTTCCGTGACAGCCGGAGGGGCGTGTTGCAGGGCCCACGGGCAGCGGCCCACTGCGGGCCACCGGCGGATAATCTGCGCCACTTTATGAAGTCCCGTCTTCAATAATGATCGTCGACAACAAGAGGCCTTCCCATTAAATACTAATTGCGTTATCTGTAACTAACACCACAACCTAACACAATTACTATAAAAATCCTGAATGTCGTTTGTAATTTCCCGTAGAATAAATGAAAAAAATGTACCTAATGTTTTTATAAAAGCGTTTCGTGAAATGAGGTCACTCGCAGACGGAGCCGCCGCCGCCCGTTTGCGAGTTGCCGACACCTTCGTACCTAAGCTAAAATATTTCGTCGAAAACTATAGATAACTAGCAACGTATAGTGCATGTAGATTAGCTTTGTAATGCATTTAGCTGCGTGTCGTGGTTTGAAGAGCGTTGCAGCGTTGTTGTGTGGCCGTGTGGGCAGTGCTCAGTGTCGCGCTGTCGTCGAGCGAGTGTCGCGGGTGCTGCCGAGTTTCGTAGGTGTCGCCGAATCCGAAAGCATGAAAGCAGCTTAATTCGAAGCAGACAACATCGAAACATGACTTTTAGTTTCTTGGTGGCACGGTTAAAGGCCTATTCAGACCTAAGCGGTATTCGCTACCATCTGCGGCAGAGAAAACCCAGTGGGTATGCGGTAATATTACTGTTCAGACCTAAGCGGTATTCGCTACCGTCTGGTATGTACCTCTACCCACAGCGGCAGCGAATATCGCTCAGGTCGCTCTAGCCGCGGTACTTGATACTAAATACCTGAGCAAAACCCGCGCGGTATGTATCTCTACCCACAGCGGCAGGGAATATCGCTCAGGTTTGAATAGGCCTTAAATTATCTCTTGTCCGACGGATGATGAGAATGGTGCCAAGCTCTTCTGAGGTGACGTTTTTCGTCGATTTTTCGTATGTTTTAATGTCAAGAGGTTGTGAAGGAAGTTTGCATGACATTTTTAACTCATGTGTATTATCCAACAAGTAAGGTGTATTTTGACCTCACTATCGTCTTTATCACCCACGAAAACCATGAAAACGGTACCCATGATGAAAACGATGGTACGGATTATAAAGGTACTTTTGGTGGGAACAATGTGGTAAATACCAGCTCGTGCAGGAAATACTAAGTATTTAAGAGTTGTGCTAGCTGGCACACAGCGGCAACGCGCTGTGGCGACAAAAATATCCGAAGTTTGTATTCTCAGCGCGCACTAACGATAAATTAAAAGTTTAATCCGCACGTTGCGCCGGCACCGCGGCGCATCGCTCCGCGCCGCACCGTGCCGCGTCTCGCGGGACTAGGTACCTCGCCACTCAACTCGCCTTTTTAATGAGAAAGAAACACAAGTTTGCAGCTTTCTTCTGGAAGCCGCCCTGAGAGGAGATAAATAAAATATCAATTTGATAAAATTCACAGGTTTTGTGGCACTATCTCCACGTACACCGCAACCTCGTCGCACGCGTATGCACTCCGCGTATCGCCGCAGTACGTGGCTAAATAATTTAGTTGATTAAGTAATATTTGTTGTTAAATAATAATTATGTAACCTACATTTCATTAATAACCAAATGGGAACTGACAAGTTCACAAGACAATGTTAAATAAATTGTTAAATAGTAACACTGTACACTGTTAAGCCTCGTGCAGACTGGCGCAACGCGACGGCGCGACGTGACTTTAACAATACAATTTTTAAGAAGACTTCACGGTAGAACAATTTATTAATTAACGGTGTCGCGTCGTCGCATCGTCGCGTCGCTCCAGTCTGCACGAGGCTTTATGTTACGTAAATGGAGGGTATTAACTTAACAAAACTAAGCGGAGAGCTTAGGAAGGTCGGTGTCGGCCCTGTGTCCCCCCCCCCCCCCCACCGGTCCGTGAGAGACCACGACGTCGTACAATACGCGGCTGACTATGTCACGCCAGCCGGCGCTTTGACCAGCCAGCATGCAAGAGAGCTACCGCACTGAGCCGGCGCCGGCGAACACTGCGCGCCTTGTGCCGCCGTCTCACGACGACGATGTTGTGATGTGTTGTGTTGTCTCAGTCCGATTTGACTGTTTTTTTGTTGAACACCAGCGACCAGCCCTTGCTTCGCACAGGTGCGATCTGCTCTTGACATAGAACTTCCGCAATAAATTCTCTAAATGGTGGCGGAAATAGCATCAAAATCAGACACGACAGGCGATTTTGTTTTTTAGAATACATAGAAATAATTTATTGGCTTTTAATGTAGGTATACATATAATATGTTTATTATTATTATTTTTTATGAATAATCCCGATACATTTTATCAACTTCCAAAAAGAAGGAGGTTCAATGTTCGTAGCGTCTATGTAAGTTTTTTTATGTATATTTTCGTCAATTGTGAACGGATTTTGAAATTTTTTGTCTCATAGGCAAATGTCAACAATTTTCGAGTCATTTGTCTTTTTAATTTTTTTTCATACATTTTTAAATATAAAATGTCAAATTACACGAAAGTGGTTGACATTGGCATAGGGGTCATGAGGGGTCTTTTGGTTGCAAATGACCTCTCCTACATCTCCTTAATGGATTGCCAACATATAACCAATAACCCTGTATATGTTACAGTTAAAACCCATTTTCCGTTAGAACGCGTTTTCCCTAGTTAGAACTAGTTTTTACTAAATGCCTTTGTTAAAACTAGAATTAACTAATGCTCAAACTTGAACGTCAGTTAAAACTAGTTCTTACTAGACAAAACGCGTTTTTCCGAAGCGAGTCAGTTAAAACTGTTCCGACCGGGTTAACCAATGTTCCTTAACAATGTTCCTTTTTGAAATTTTATGATTGTGAATATTGTCACCTTGGCAACTACTTTATGTCGATGTTCCCTAAAATGTTCCTTTAGTGTTAGATTATAATTATAAGGTACCTACATGACTCTATGTCCTAGGTCTTTTTAATAAATATTTTTTAAACTATATCTTGTTTTTAATCCCAAATTCGTTTCTCTAGGCTAGTTTTAACTTAAGCTCGGAGTGGCAACTAGTTTTATCTGAAAATCAAATATATCAGTGGTAAATTCTAGTTTTGACTAGGTATTTCTAGTTTTAACAAAGGCATTTAGTAAAAACTAGTTTTAACTAGGGAAAACGCGTTCTAACGGAAAACGTGTTTTAACTGTAACATAATATATACTAATTCTATTGAAATAATTTTAAAGTTACCATTTTTCCTTTCTTTCTTTTTTAACTCGGACTTAAGTTTCGTAACTATTCAAACATTTCAAACACGAGCGCTTCAATACTTCAATATCGTTTCAATTAATTCATTTTTGATGCTAATTCAGGACAGGTATTGGTTGCATAAAATAGCGCCCATAATAAGATATTATTATTGATCAATATATTAAAAATATACTCCATTTAGTTTTGTTAGTCAAGCGGGTTGGCTTGGTCACTTTTGTGGACTTGGCTAGGCGGAGACCATACAAAAAGTGATCAATGAGTCAACTTTCTTAATCCAGTTTACTTGTAGTAGTGTCCGTGTTATAGTTGCAGCATATATTATGTAGTTCCGTACATTGGTGCATAGGGTTCGTAAGTTCAGACAGGATCACTATGTGGGGAACCCTTCCAGTTTTAAAAATGTATACTGCTATAACATTGAATTTATTATAACGGATACTTTTCATTTAAATTGTTTTTTTATGAAAATATTTAAAAATCTAAATAATAACATTTTTAAATATTTTCATAAAAAAACATAAAAAAATATGCCTGATACCGATGCACTACATCGGAGTACTGCTTTCTGAATCAAGCCCTTAACCCAGCCTTGCAATGAGAGCCTTCTGAGGTGTAGGTCGAGGCTCCCCGCTATTAGGCCACTAACCTTTACGATTATCGGTACAATGATTGCAGAGTCCACGTCCCACATGTCGACAGCCTCGTGTGCTAACTTAAGATACTTCATTTGTTTATCTTTCTCAGCTTTAACGAGATTCTCGTCATGAGGGACAGCGATTGCACGGCGCTCTCGTTGATCTATCACCACAATATCAGGCTTATGAAGTGATTAGGTACAATAGTCCTGTCAGTGATCATTGATCGAGCCCAGTACAATGTGGCGTAACCATTCTCGAGAACTGGGTTGGGCACATACCTGTAGTATGGTACCTCCGAGTCTACACGGTTATACTGCAAGGCAAGTTGCTGGTGGATAATACTAGCTACTAGATTGTGTCTGTGCAAGTACTCGCCATTAGCAAGACGAGAACAACAACAACAATTATAATTATTATTAGTTAAGCTATGCATATCTTATGACTTCGTTTTTTTAAATAAAGTAGAGCTCGTCCAGTTACTTTGTAGCACACATATTCTGTCATGTGGCGTGTGAATCAAGAGGTTTCTTACCTTAGTTGTACGGGAGTCGTTATGAAAAGGGTATACCTGCAACAAACATACATATTAATTAATAAACGGTATCACAAAAAATTCGTTTTCTACTTGAACAGGCTGGCCCGAGAAACGACGTCTAAAGAAACATTTCAAAAGCCTGTTTCCAAGGGCTTCCCGAAGTATGTTCGGTGATTATTAATAGTTTAGGATACGGTTTTAAACGGTTTTGGGTATTCTCACTTGACTTACTTTTAATTGCCAAACAGCTTAATTCGATGCTAGGAAGAAGATTTAAAATGGATTACTCCAAGCGGAAACACATACAATACTTTAGTACTACCAATTATTAAGAAAAGAGTTTTTGCCTCACCTACCATGTTCGAACTTCAATCATTTCACCAAATAATGTCTCGAAAAGTGTTTGGTAAAACGGTATTCTTTTTATTGCTTTGGAAAGCTGCGGGTTCGTGGAAGTTGCTCAAACTACTTTAGGGTCATTGTCATGCTTCTTTTTTCCTTTTTTAAAGACTGAAAATCTAGAACGGATCTTATCGAGCAAAAAGTTGCTCTCAATCTGAAGTCAAGTGAGAATTTCCCAAAAAAAAATACAAACCGCTCTAGCTCTTAAACTATAAATAATCACTGAAGATACACGTGTTCAATAAATAGTGAGAATGAGTAAGACGCAATTATCTTTTATTATATATGTTATTTTATTTTTCGACGTAGTCACCTTTCAGGTTTATACACTTTGTATATCTTTTCTCTAATCCTAAAATTCCCTTTCTAAAAAAATCTTCTTCCAGATCCCTTAAAAAATCATTTACGGCGGCGACATCATTTTCGAATTTCTGGCCCCTGAGATGTTCCTTTAAGCGCGGAAATAGGTAGAAATCACTGGGAGCAAGGTCCGGTGAATATGGAGGATGTTCCATCAATTCGAAGCCAGCTTCTTGAATGGCAGCCATCGCAACTCTGGACTTGTGCGCAGGGGCGTTATCTTGGTGAAACAAAACAACTTTAGCGAGTTTGCCACGCCGTTTCTTGCGTATTTCGTCACGCAACTTTGTTACTTGTCCTGCTTACATAGTCCCCGTAATAGTGGCTCCATGATTAAGATATTCGATCATTACCACCCCTTGGCTGTCCCAGAAAAGAGTGCCCATGATCTTTCCGGCGGATGGAATCGCCTTAAATTTCTTTGGAGTTGGAGATGACGGTCGCTTCCAAGTCATGGACTGTTGTTTCGTTTCCGGGTCATAATGGTGAAGCCATGTTTCGTCCATAGTTATGAATCGAGCCAAAAATCGGTCAGGATCTTGTTGTAACAAATCCAAACAGCTTTGTGAAATTCTCAGTCGAGTTTGTTTCTGCGCTTATAGTTATAGTAGATAATGATACAAAACCAGCATGACGTAGTTTTAAGGATTGCAATCTAGATATTCTGTGAATAACGTAGTTGGATATACATTAGTAAAACTGTCTTATTGTAATTCCATATATAAAATATTGTATATCTGTTTGTTGTTCCAAATAAAAAATAAATAAAAAAACACGCGGCACAAAAGGAGTTTTTTAATATAAAAATGACATGTATTAATGTAATACGTACGGATTTTAATATATATTCGGTTTAAATACACGCAGTTAATGAAAATAATGTTTTTTATAACATTGAATTATGAATGTTATTATTATTTTTCTTTTTTCTCCGGCTATCCGGGAAATCCTGATGGCACGGGCCTAAGGCAAGTGTTCATGAGTTGGGTTAAGTATTGAGGGAATTGCGCAGTGCAGTTACGCGCAGAAGATTGAATGAAAGATGATAGTATCGTTGTGTTTTGAGGTGGGGTTTCTGATTCACATTGCAGAAACTTATTATGGTCTTACCATTATTTCGCATTTGAACGTTAGTAGGTCATAAGGTGTAACGAAACGGCATCGAAGCACTAATCGCTGTCAATAAAAATAAAAGTTATAAAAACGAAAACCCAACTACGACACAAAAGTGAACTAAAAAGCTATGAAACAAGACATCACGTTATACGTATACATCGAACAGATTACGTGTCACTCCGTATTTTTAATTTGTCTGTCTGTGATGTCTTGTTTTATACCTATTTAGTTGACTTTTTTAAATTCATGAGTCCATATTCTCTAGAGGGCGCGATATTCAATTTAACGTGACGTCACATAGTCTATACCCAGCGGACGATCAAGTCGGAGTAGTGTTAGAAGTTATGAGGGAACAGATGAACATACATACCTACCGGGCAAAATCATAACTCCTCCTTTTTTTTTGGCTTCTGCGTTGTTGGTTAAAAATAGGGATGTAAGGACACATAATTTTCCCGATACGATACCGATACCGATTATTGTAGTAAATAATCGGCGATACCGATACCGATGCCGATATCGACGGCTTAGTAGATAATAAATGGAAATGGATTAATACGGAGTACTTAATATTTACCTATTTGTAACATCTGTTTAAACCTTTCTGTATTATGCAAATAAATAATTTCATTTGATTTCATTTGAAAATAGAAAATACATGGAAATCGTCCCAACAGCTATGTAGATACGAGGTTATTTAATGATCGTTTTTAACCGACGTAGTGAAAAATCCTAAATTATAATAATGATTGTACTAACTGCGATTTCGCTTGGCTTGTAACCTAATGCAATAAACTGTGAATAAATAGTATACAAAACTATCTATATACTTTCCACTATATAATTATACAGGCTGGATTTTTGAGACGGGGGGGACTGGGCAGTAAGGGAAGGCACAGATTTTGAGAAAAGAAATCCTATCGACAAAAACATGGATCACTGTGTCTGAATTAAATAAATTGAATTGAATTGAAAGTATGGGAAAAGTTTTTTGCGATTTCTGACTTTTCTAGTACTCTACCCTCAGTTGGTCCGATAGACTTTTTTGATCCTTATAAAAATAGGATCGATTGGCATCAAAAAAACTTTTTTGTGAAAACTGCCAATTTTATTGCTGAGTGTAATTTCTTTTTAGAATCTGTTAATGCTGATCAAAATGTTTAAAAGTTAAGGTGGTTGGTGGTAGGGCTTGTTTTAAGTCCGCCTGGCTAGCTACCACCATCTTATCTAAGTCTGTCGCCATAACAACAATGTTAACAGCATTGTTGTGTTCCGGCAGTTAGAGGTAAGATAGCCAGTTCCTCTGTGGTTGAGGATTCCGGGTGAAGCTCGCTTCCACCTTCGGCCTGGTCATCACTTACCATCAGGTGAGATTCAGGCCCAGAGCTTCCCTGTTGTGGTTAAAAAAAAAAAGGACAGTCTCCTATGACCGTTTTTTTCTAGCAACAACGGTGAAGGTCTGGGTAACTTGTCCTTGCTGGCCCATCTCAAAAATGCACCCTGTATATAGTTTAAAGTATCTTCAAGGCGATATGTAAGCGGGCACGCTCTTTATGCCTCGAGGCTTTTATTTAGATATTACGTTCTGTTTAGCTTTAGATTTTATTTCTGCTTGAGTTCTTGATGTTTTTGGTTGGTATATTGGCGTGTGCTACAGGAGCTCGTGGCTAAATAATAACAGCCGCACGGGTCGATCCATCAGGTTAGGCTACGCTTGCCGAGGTTGGTCCGTGGACGGGTGAACATCTTTACATACCGAGACTGCTCCGTGTCTCGGAATGCACGTTAAGCCGTTGGTCCCGGCTGTCATTCGTGGATCTTTGACAGTCGATACGAGTCGTCAGAAGCCCGAAAGTCTGACAACCAGTCTTACCAAAGGGTATCGTATTACCCAATTACTGGGTTGTGGAGGTCAGATAGGCAGTCGCTCCATGTAAAATACTGGTATTCAGCTGCATCCGGATAGACTGGAAGACGACCCCAATATAGTTGGGAAAAGGCTAAGCAGATTGATATTGGCGTGTGCTAGCTGACATATGGCTAATCACACGCCGAGCGCTGGACACTGAGTGAAACACGTGTGCACGTGTCATTTTCCTGTTACCTCTTTAATAGAAGTATAGAATTTACGATTTGGTTCTTTTTTACTTACTCACACTAACATCATACTTCAGGTATGGTAAACAAAGCGTTTGGCGAAGTAATGACAGTGTGGTTGTCACAACTCAGTGGAACGTTATCAGAGGGATCAGCGTGCGACGTGCGTGACGACGAGACATAAAGCCGCGACAGACGCGCGGTGCGATAGTTGCGTGATGAACACATTCACTGGCTCCACGAGCTAGTAAACTAGTCACTGAGCTATCAGAGCTGACATATAACTATATACTAGCGGTGCATTTCAGGAATAAGGTTCTCAGAATTTTGTCACAGTTTTTCCATCACAACTGCATTTTTGCATCATAAGCATTTTATGACTTTGAGTCCCGAAATAGACAGCATTTTGAGTAGTGTTTTCATTAGAGGCGTGGAACCATTGATATTATGTAAACAGAGTAGATAAAGTTACTTATTTAAGTACCCCAACTTCTCTCCCCTTCCGAATAATTTTATGCAGATGCATAGCTAATCCTAAGTTCTGAACTTCTCATTGAGATTCAACACAACTTTGTGACTAGGTACGTATTTCATATTCTCAAGCGAGATGCTTGCGTGTCGTATTGTATACAGCAGACACCAATAAGTTTATACAGACCATCGTTGCACGCATCAGCTCGGCGACTCATTGCAGACATTTAGTAAAGCTAACAAGGTCACACTGTCCCTGAAGCGTCCAGCGTCGCTCATCAGCCCCCCCCCCCCCCCCCGCCCTCCGCAGCAGTAAGTCCGCCACGTCTCGCGCTCAGAGCGGGCGCTCCGCGCTCCATTCATCAACAACTCAAAGTTTCGCTCAGATTCCAGTAGCTCCCGCTGCGACGCTATTACCGAATTGCAACATTTATAACTTTTTCGACCTTTGGGCCAACGTATTATTTATTTTAAATAATAAATAAATCAATAATTCCTTTATTTGTATAGAATGCAGGTGTTACAATAATGGTGTTATTTCAGATATATTCCCAGTACATTCTGCCTGTTGGCATACAAAAATATAGTGGTTAACTTATAGATAATTTAGAAACTAGGTACTTAAATTCAAAATGAGATCATGGATCGGCTTAGTCTAAGATTATAACATAGTAAATGAGATAAAGTGAAGCAATACTACAATTCATCATTTATAAAATCGGAATAACATAACATAAAAATCACAAACAATAATCTACATGAATTTCTCGTCTATGCAACATAAAGGATATAATTACATTATTTTGTCCAACTACCTGATATAACTAGTATAAGAATGTTATTTGTGTAGATAAAATAAACATTCATTATTAAGTTAAGTATTAACATCGAATTTTAGCGACAAATTCAGAATAAGTACTATTTTGAATTTGTGGCTAAAATTCTATTTTTCTTTAAATCTAGGGGGATGGGCTTTTCCAGCTGAATACTTAAACAACATGACGCTACTCTTCAAAATTGTACTCATCATCATAACAAAATTATAATTCATTAAACAAATCGCGCCGACACGACACTCGTAGAGGTCACGTAGCACCGTAGCGCGAGGCGTAGCACTGAACATATGGCGTAGCACGTAGTACTTAGCACCCTGCATTTCAAAGAGCACTAATAAAATAACGTCGGTTGGTCGGACGGCAAGGGTGGAGGTCAGCGGAGGATAAACACACCGCGGTCACTCCAGTCCAGACTAAACGGCGCGGCTGTTACACGCAATGCAATGCTACAGTAAAACGTCGCAGATCACATGCGGTAGAAGGTTACAGTAGTAGTCAGTGGGCTTACAGGGCGGGTGTGGGCAGAGTTGCGGGTTGAATACGAGGCGTCTCATTAGTGCGGCTGATAACAGGTGCGTGTTAAATATTACCTTGAGTTTATATGGCATTTCGATGTACTTACACGATGTACTGTATAACTTGTTCTATAACAATGGTTTTTATTGTGACTGAAAAGACTACTATCACAAACAACGATTCTATATTAAAAGTAGGTTTATCCAAACATAGCTATGATTTGTGGTTTTTGAATAACCAAAACAAATATTTATTAGCATTACAATAAATGATAAATTTATGATGAACTAGCTGCTGCCCGCGGCTTCGCCCGCGTGAGTGTCGGAAATTACCCCATACATGGGTTTTAAGTATAAATATCGAGTTAATCGGACAGCGCGTTAAAATTCTTCCATACAAACACTGACACCCCCAACCCCCCTTTGGGGGGTAATTTAAAAAAACAAAAACTACAAACTTTATAATTTATTTAGATAACTATTCGTGCGAAGTTTCATGTTTATTACCTCAAGGAATAAGATTTTTGAAACTTCTCTCTACAAACTTTCATCCCTTATTTTACCCCCTTAGGGGTTGAATTTCGAAAAATCCTGATATACGTTATTCTTAATTTTTGGGTTTAAGTATAAATATTGAGTTTCGAGTTAATCGGACAGCGCGTTAAAATTCTTCCATACAAACTTTGACACCCCCCAACCGTAGGATAGGATACTTTTCCGGGATAAAAAGTACCCAGTGTGGTGCCCAGGATATTAAAGAATAATTATACCAAGTTTCATCGTAATCGAACCGGTAGTTTTTGCGTGATGCCTGAACAAACAGACAGACAGACAGACAGACAGACAAAAAAAAATTTAATCAAATTTTTGGGTTCGGTGTCGGTCTAGTAACACCGCCTGCCATTTATTTTTTTGATATTTTCAATGTACAGAATTTTCACTTCTACAGATTTATTATAAGTATAGATATGGTACTTTAAATGTTCGTTACGATTTTGTATTGTATTTTTCAAGTAACAAGTAGTTTCAAACGATTTTCTGAACATTAGGTTGATGTGAATAACTTATCTTATTTTACTTTTCGATTACAAATAAATACATACTAAATTATCTTGTTAAGTTTTTTTTTAAAGAAACATTTGGAGACACTTTAGACTCCTTCAATCAACTCAGCCTGTCGCAGCCCACTGCTGGACATAGGCCTCTCCCAGGCTGCGCTACAACACCCTGTCATCCACCTCCCGCATCCAGTTTGTCCCAGCCAACTTTTTAAGGACTTCGGTCCAACTAAATTTCTAATTTTATCCTTCAAAGCAACTCCGAGCATAGCTCACTCCATAGCGCGCTGAGTGACCCTGAATTTGTGGAGTAGGCCGACTGTTAGTGTCCACGTTTCGGCACCGCATGTCAGGAGGCACTGGTTGATTGGCGACGAGAAGACTTGCCGAAATTTTCCAAACGCTGCCCAAACTAATGGATCCTTCTGTTGACTTCTTTCTCAAAGTTATGCCTACCGAGCTGGCTAACTTGCCCTAGGTAGACGTACTCCTTTAAAACTTGCAGAAGCGACCCTTCGTTGGGGATTGGCCTCGGCAACACATGCGAATTGTACATGACTTTCCGAAAATAAATGCCTAGTCTGGTTTTCCTGTGCTTTTCTTTATAAAATCCTTTCCCTACACACCTTGTTCATAGGTACTTTCATACACAGTAAATAACTACTAACCATTCTGACATTCAAAGCTTGCTTATTAAGGGAATATAATTACCTATACCTATAGTTTTCATTCCCCTTTTTGTCACGTGCGCCCTGCAGCCCTACGGTGATCCCATCCCGAGACAACGCGAGTTAATTAACACAGAGTTTTCAAGTTTAAATTAATCGTGGTTATTCGTTAAGAACGATAGAGTTACGACAATTCTCTGATGTTAATAATGCGCTAGCAGTGTGCTGATAGCAAGCTTGACTCAACTTAGCTCAGATTAGTATCTGGGCTTACAGATTTTTACCACAAATGCCCGTCAGCGTCGTCAGAGCATTCTCGTGACGCCCCGTAGCTGACAACTCCACTTAGCTCTTGCCTATATTATCCACTACAATAAAATGCCTCATCCAACATTACCGAGCGCTCTCGTCCTCGTTGGAACTGTTGGAAGGTCGCGCTAATACTTGTTACTTGTTTGGGTGAAACAAAAACGGAATATAACAAAGGAAGCGCTCGCCCGTTCGAAGGTTGTTATGGAGACGAACTTCTGTACTCGTGTAGCTCCAGTTAATCCTGGTGTTCACGTGAGCGGGCTAATTAATACGTCAAGTGAACCTTTCGCAATTGCACATTTTAACTGCAGTTATTATAACGGGGGAGTTTGCTTTCGAAATTTTAATATCTGATTAGAATTGCAATTATTTATTTAAACCACCGTAAATCAATCTCTACAGGTTGCCCTAAATGTGAAAGTTTTGTATTGTTACAGCGTCAAGAATTTTTTTATGTATTTACATCAACTTTTCACGGTATCCTTTGATATATTAATGCAAATAACGAGCGCCGTGCATTACAATCGGTCCCAGTCACAGCTCTTAATTGCACGATGGTAATCTGACGCCGCGTGTTTGTCCGCGCGGTCACACGTCGCACTCTGAGCCGGTGCACAGAATGGAGACGCGGGAGCAACGTTTACTTTATTATTCTTATATGTAACCGCGCGAATACTCGATCGACGCGAACTTTTGTAAATTGTATCGGCCTTACCCATTTCCTACGTGATCTACAGGTAAAGATAGTGCCATCCACGAGGACACCCACTCCGCGATTACTGTACTGTAAGATTTACTTTAGTACGGAGCGGAATCTTCGTGGATGGCACTATTTATATACCGAAATGGATAACGTTCGTAACGTAGTAATTGAAGTGCATTATACCCGTATCATGCTTGCTTGCCTTGCCAAAAGTGAGTTAACAAGTTGACGCGGCGGACAAATTATAACCAACGTGTGCTAACGACTGCACGCGTCCGGCACGGCACATGTCCGACGCGTGCGAGCAAGATGCGCTACAAACGACTTACATAGACTTGGTGATAGGCAATTTTTTTACAACGACATCAGTTTTTTGTTTTGTTTTTTGATTCCTTATTTTCTTTACGATTTCGATATAAAAAGATTACAAAAGGTATCTCCAGCGATGAAGTGGACTTCAATAACCGACGCCTGCGGATCAATGAACAAAATGATGTAAGAGGAAAACTCATTTTCCTGCACGCTGATAAAGCAAATATTTTCGGTAATGATAAAGCAATACAGGAGATTTTAAATGTAACATTAACATTTTCGAAACTCTTTTGTCCTTGTAACCGCAACAATTACGACCTGCAGAGGTTCAGAAGAACCTCTCATCATTACAAATACACGTTGTATATTATTGTTATCACGCGCACCGCTCCGGATCGGGCGCTACACTGAGCCGACGATATTTCGTATTTGATCGACGTCTTATTTGCCGTGAAACTGGATTTTCTGAATGCCTTTCGAGAGTCCGCGTCCCCGCAGCCGTACACTACACTAGGTACATTTGCGATATTTTGCTGAACCACCGCACAATGCCCGCGGGAATCCAATCCACCTGTCAATAGCAGACGCGGCTCTCTGCGATCTTACGACACCTACAAATATAAAGTCGTGATTGGGCGAAGTCTGCATACATTTGCATCTGCGGATGATATCGGTGTCGCACTTAATTTCGCAGATTTACTGACAGGTTGCTCCGCTGTTTTCGCAGCGTGAGCTCACCAGATCTTGTGACTTCGAAGGGCACTAACGTGTTTATAGTAAGATTGTATTTCACCTTTGAAAATCAGAAGTGCAATTTCCGTTTTAGGGTTCCGTAGTAAACAAGGAACCCTTATAGTTTCGCCATGTCCGTCTGTCTGTCTGTCTGTCTGTCTGTCCCCGGCTTAGCGCAGAGACTGTTACGACTAGAAAGCTGTAATTTAGCATGAGTATACATACTAATGACGCCGACTAAGTGGTAAAATAAAATCAATCAAAATATATTTTTTTAGGGTACCTCCCTTACATATGTAAAGTGGGGATATCTTTTTTTTATTCGTCTATCCCATGATGTGGGGTATCGTTAGAAAGATCGTTCAAAAATATTGTGAGCTTATTGAACTTTGCTAAACGGTAAGTTCTGGATATGTGGAAAAATTCACAGCAGTAGTATATATAACGAAATTAAAAGGAAAACTATCACAGCTAAGTAGGCTCTACTAGTTAACGAGTAATTATCGACCAACTAAAATTTGCAGTTGCAAAAACATGTTCGACCGTACATTTTGTATGAGAGATCATGTTTTTCAACTACAATGTTAAGTTTGTTCTTGGGATAAGTTCATCCCAGCTACGGAACCCTTCATTGTGCGTGGTCCGACACGCACTTGGCCGGTTTTTTATAAACTTTCGCTTAATCTCAGTCTCACTCAATCTGTCAAAAAACCTCTAAATTTTTGACTGAGATTTGATTGTGACACATAGATTGTTTACCTAAGGAGTAAACAACTATTTCAAAGGCGAGAGTGTTTCTTTGAATCCAGAGCGCAGCGAGGGATTCAAAGTACGTCACTTGAGCTTAAAATAGTGTTGCGCACGAGGTGGACACTCTACTTTTTATAACCCTCTATGTGAAAATAAGTAAGTGCAACTTATGAATAACAATATTACGTTTATTTATTTACATACAATAAGACATATCATCGAAATAATTATCTCACTAAGTAAAATCCGAATTTTAGTAAACAATTACGAACGAAGGCGGAATGCATTTCGCGCATTTTTTAACTTGATTGATCTTTTTGGTGATTGAAACTTTTACTAACAATATCCACATTCCAAATTCAAATATCCTCCTCCTTTTTGAAAGTCGGTTAATAAAAGTGATTTTAATCGGGACTATTCGGGACTCATCAAAATAACTATCATTTATTTATTTATCATATCTGTATACCTACCTACATTATTGGTAAATAAATGATTTCTATTTCTTTTTTAATCCCTAGGGTTTAAAGTGGTTCCTGTTTTCGAAGAATAAACTAGCTCTTTTTGAATACCTAGATGTGATAAAAACGTTTTTTAATGAGAATTGACTTTCAGAATTGGCTACCACTATTGTTTGTAGTGTCACTACTAGAAAATGAATGGAGCCATGATCGAACTATGGTTGTGTCGATGTTAGGTGAGCAAGAATCAGAATGCCTCCTTAGATAGACACCAGAATATTGAAGTCAGCAGTATTAGGTATAGTGCGAGTAGCAACAAGTGAAGGCACGTATTTACGAAGGCGTCTAAAAGCTCTCGGATATCGATATTACCCTCTATCGAACTCAATTGAGAGGGAAACAGGGGGGGGGGAGTGTTTACTTGCAATCAGTATGTGAATTATGAGGAAACGTGCGGGTGGTATAAAGTAAAAGAACGTAAAAGTTTTTATCAAACACAAATATTTTAGTCCAGTCTTCTGGTAGTTTTATCCGGAAAGTTTTCCAGAAGTTTTGAAAATAGGTGATTTTATTGATTTCGATGTGCTCTTTTTGAATTAAAAAAAAAACAATTTTGGAAAAACGGAGCTCAATAACTATCTCCTTTCAGGTAATTTGTCATGGCGGTGCGAGCGGCGAAGATACGACGTCGAAATCAATAAAAATAACCAATTTTCAAAAGTACCGGAAATCGTTCTAGGTACCTAACTCCCTTTTTGAGCATCAATGACTGTACTCAAAACAATTTTTTTTTTTTTAGTTTCTTGACGACTGCTGAAGCAGATACTAAATTAGGTAACTTGGGACAGTAAACCTATTTTTATTAGGTACCATACAAACGGTTATTTTATTTCAATACCTACTCAATATCTTTATTGCTTTATCATAATGTGTACTTAGGTGGTAATTTAGATCAGTATGGACCCTGTAGGGCATAGCAAAAGGGTAGGAGAGACAGGAAGCCCTGTTTAAGGAGATCATTAAGTTGTTATAAGATATTAACATTTCGCTTAGGTATCTGTTATTTATGTATTATTTTATCTTTACTATTATTGCAATTTTATTTTATTAATATTTTTTTATATTATTTACTAATTATTATTTTATTATTTATTCATAATAACCGTATCATTAGTATGATAATCATCATCGAAATCGATGGCAAAGTGTGTGAAATGGGTATTCGAATTTTTCAGGGGACATAATAATATATTAGTAAAAAAAGCATTAAATTGTTAAGATGCAGTTTAAAAATGTTTTATAAAATAGGGTTTGCAGCTGTCAGTTTGATCAATGTTTACCAAGATTCTAACTAATTTATTTTGTAGTATAAAGAGTGTCAGTGGATCTGTACTATTTCCCCAGAGTTACGCCGGAGCTAAGCCATGCATTAGCATACGCATACAAGGCGGAGAGCGTATGAAAATGAAATTTTTGAACGGGTTTTATGTATGTGTTTATATGTCTATCTATTGTAAGTCCAAGTAATGTAAATTCATCAACAGTTTCCAATTTTGAGCCGCTAAAGTTGAAAGTAAAGCGTAGAGGAGCTTGTTGATAAGGGTGACAAATCATTAATTTAGTTTTAGTGTAATTAATTTCTAAATTATGTGAGTTCATCCAGTTATATGTTTTTGTGAGTGTGGAACTGAGTTTTTCTTCTGTTTGTGTTATTTTTACATGAGACTAATAAAGACATATCATCCGCGAATAAAACACATGGCCCCTCTATGGTTTTTCGTACGTCGTTGATGTAAACGAGGAATGATAGGCAACCTATGGCACTTCCTTGGGGGATGGAAGCGTTAGTTATTTTGCTTCAAGAATCGGATATTTTCTATAAATGATAGTGGGCAAAAATGTATGGGCAGCGCACTGTAATTTTGATGTCATTACTTCTCGCTTTACTCAGGCCAAAGCGCATCAAAATCTGTCCCGGGGGTATTCAGTTCCAACAATGTTAAGTTAGGTTCTAGGTCACACCCAGCTCCGCTACAGATAAAATCACTGTTGTTTTGAAGACATTACTTCTCTCTTTACTCAGGCCAAAGCGCATCAAAATCGGTCACGGGGTTATTCAGTTTCGACAATGTTAGGTAAGGTAAGGTTCTGGGTCACACCCAGCTCCGCCACAGATAAAATCCATGTCGTTTTGAAGACATTACTTCTCCCTTTACTCGTGACTCGTTTGGGTTTCATGTTGGAGCTAACTTAATATATGTAACAGCTGGTGTAATACAGAATTACAGTTAAATAAATGAACCCCTGTATGTCGAGGACATGGGTCACATGGACGAGACCAAGAGCACATCTTGTCTTATAGAAAGAATAAATAATAATAACTTATCTTTAGATTATTTCGTTAATACTCGCACGGATACAAACATGCCACTCGCACTGGATACTGAACAAGTAGTATGCGAGCCTCCTGCGGGCTGCAAGTGACTCGACTGTCAGCCTGTTTGTGCAGCCATCGCCGAACTTTTCGAATAACCGCCGCGTTCTCTATTAGCGAGACGCGCCCAACGCTTTGTTTGCAGAGCTAACAACTCGCACCCTCACCGTCGACGCTGCAGACGAATAACCACTTTACTTACAAGAATTAAAGCTCAAATTCAGTTTGTGAAAATAAAGATGTCGCGGAAATCGGCCATACAAGCCACCCTTGGGAGTACTTAATTTAAAAAATTGTGCCGCGAACTTGCTCGCGCCACGGGAAATGTCTTTATAGCACTCGCACTGTCTGGCTGCTGCTGGGAGAATATTGTTACAAGCTATTGTAACTAAGAGAGTGAATTCCTGCTATAAACTGGTATCAGGGATCAGGTCATAATATCGCAACTTAGAATATTGGACACGTTGCCTGCTTACATTAATTGTATGGTCATAATCTACGTCACTGCTTTTCGTTATTACGCTCTATGCACAATAAAAATGTATGTAGGTGTGTGTGTGTGTAATGTAAGTGAGTGCAGTGTAAAAATTAATATTTTTGCCTATAAACCTAGCACATTCGACTAGGCTGAAAACGTAAGGCCCCGCTCACATGGCGCTGTCTTCTACGATATGTTACGGTAAAAACATGGGATCACTCGCCAGCATTACACAGTTCATGCGGCAAAAAAAATGCAGTATGAAACTGCCATGTGATCCCAAACTTATTCAGTAAAATATCGTATCTATCATAGTGTGAACCCGCCTTAAGGTGGCCGGCATGGCGCATAGCGGCGTGGCCGCGGAGCCACGGAGGTGAGCTCACACTGAGCTAGTGAAACTTTGTGCCGAGTAACCGAGTTGCCGACACATAAATCTGTTGGACGGAGTTTTTCGTTATGTTGATTGTGTTTTTTCACCATACAGCAACTAAGCACGGAAGGACCATTTCCAGTGACGAAAACATACATGTTATGCCGTATAAATATCTCGCCCTATAATGAGTGACCAAACGAACTTACCTGTAAGTGATGTTCGATCATAAATATATGAAGACTATGTCCTTCAATGATCACGATGTAGTTTCCTGATACAAAAAAAAAACAATAATTTGCTGTGATCGGAACGCAAGCGGATGTCTCCGTAGCTTGTATTGATTTCTCTGGTTTTGCTCGGCTCATTGTATTAGGTACGTGAAACTTCTGCATCCGTTGTGTTGAGTCTGACATCCGCGTCGCCGGCTCAGCTCTAAACTGTCATATTTATTGTGTTAACAGCCTCTCGCCGTATTGTATTAGCATGAAATATTCATAAAAGTGCAATACAGCTGAGTAGTGTTAGATAGAGTTCCGGTTACTGCAAGACCCGTCTACGTTGTTTAATCATCAGTATGACGGTTATTTTCATATGCCGATTTAAATAAAACAGTATTTGGTCTGTCTTTATCCTTTTGTGGAAAACAAGATGTCAGACTAAAGTACCTACCTAAGTCCAAATAGTTTCAGTTATTAACACAAAAAAGTAATACACACACACACACACGCACAATAGCAATCTTATAAATGTCAGCGTAAATGTTTCAGCGAAAGCAGAACGCTTAGCTCGTGTAGATAGTGTGATTATCCCGGTTGATAAGAGTAGCGCGCCGCCGCCGCCGTCGAATGCGGGGTACCTGTGTGCAAATCGTGAGCGGGTGGCGATTTTCTTCAAGAGAAATATGTAAGCTTTGAAAACATAGATCTTGAACTCTAATATCACTGTAAGAATATAATCTAGTTATACAGAGTGTTTGGTGCGTCGTGTGCGAAATTGAAATGGTCGACTGAAGGGGTCATGTTCTCATGTCTGTGGATTTTTTTTTATGTCGACTTTTTTTTATTGTGGTGAAATCTATCTTCTATCTCTTTCTTTCATAGCATAAACCGGTTTGAACAAATCACGAACTGCCGCTGACCCCGTCATATATTAACCGACCTCCAAAAAGGAAGAGGTTCTATGTTCGTAGCATTGGTGTCTTTTTTTTTAATGTATATCCCTCGTTATTTTCGTCAATTGTGGACCGATTTTAAAATTCTTTTATATGGGACCGCCTCGAGGCGGTCCCATATAAAAGTCGACCATTTCAATTTGGTACACGATGCACCAAACACCCTGTATAAGATTGGTGGCAAAGTCAAGCCAGGTACCTATTTGTAGTTACCGTACCTTTGGCACCGGGCCTCTAGCTAGTTATAACCAATGTTTTTTTACCGACTGACTGACTGATGTGATGCCCCCTGTACGAGTAACAGCGCGAGCCTCGGTCCCAATCTCAGCAAACCGCGCAGGTTGGTAACTACGTATTGTAAAAATAGAAACACCTCCCGAGGACAGGTGACAATACACAATGAGCATGTCGGTACCCACTGTTGCAACGAGCTTGAGTCCCTTCTGGTTCACCTGATGTGAGTGTGTGGGTAGATCGGGCACATCAGGCGGCACAGCGGCACTCGGCCACGTTTATGCAAACGAGTCGCCCCCACCAACTTCACAATTTGTCCAAACAGATTGTTTTCAGAGCAAAATTCAATTCAAATTGATCGTTCGCGTCTCTGGGCGCGCACATAATGAAAGGGGCTTAATACGGTATCGGTAAACATTAGCATAAAGTATTCGCAAAAATTGCGTTCCGGGGTTGTGGCAGGCGGCGCGGAATCTTAATATCATCCCCTCCCGCTCTCCGCGGCCCGCAACCCTCCCGCGCCCGCACCGCCTCGTGTCGTCTGCGGTGACTACGGCGAGGGCGTCACAGATAGCATAGAAGGACCACGACATTATGTATAATACACAACATTATGTATAGCCGGCAAATATCTTGAAAAAATTCCGCAACGAACGGAAGTCTGGGATGAACTGCAATAAACACGATCCGTCCGTGACACACTTACAATCCCAATCCCTTCCATTTTGATAATACAACAAAATTAAATTCTTACGTTGTTTCCGCTGTCGAGCAGACGAATTTTTCAAACACAATGATGTAATGGATTATGTTTATGTTATATTGACACAATTAATTGGATTGCGACTGAGTTACCAAGGAGTAAGGCTCCCGCAGAAAGGCGCGACGCGACACCGGTAATCGTTCTGCCGTGAAGTTATTATAGAAATTGTTCCGCCAGTCGCGTTGCGCTTGTTTGCCCTTTTCAATAGCAGCATCCCACTGCTATTGAACATAAGAGAGCGCAATATTTTCGTGCATTTAGGTAAACAATATTGAAGCACTAGGTGCTATTTTTAGGGTTCAGTACCCAAAGGATGCCAAAGGGAACCCTATAACTAAGCCTTCGCTGTCTGTCTGTCAGCGGGCTGTATCTCATGAACCGTAATAAAGTTTAAAGTTTTTTTTTTCAGCACACTTCTCGTAAAGTGGCTCTTATTGAACAGCTTTTATTTTCATAATGCAGTTATATTTACTAGTCGAAGTAATGACACGGCAGTATGGAATTAGTAAGTACCTACCTACTATCACGGCAGCATGGAATTAGTATCCTATACTAATTAAGGAGCATTCTCTATTTTCACCCGAGCAGAGATGTGCGCTTTGTTTTTATCGCATCAGAGAAAATTCATGCCCTACTGTATATATATAAATAAATTATGATAAATTATTATCTAATATTTCATCAAATTATATATTTTTCACTGCATATTAACCTTAATAATTTTTGTTTTATAAAAATAATAATATAGGCTGTTTAGCGGTTTTGCCAGTGCCTTTTTTTACACCTGCAGAAAAACAAAACCAGCGCGCCATTTTCCATAAATATTTGTTAACGTTTTCGTTGTGTGGTTAATTAAAGAAATCTAAAGTATTGTCACCAACCGACGTTGAAAAGTTTTTAAAAGAAGCTCCGGGTAGTCAGTACCTACCTGGCAACTTTATAAATCTTTTATCATTTATACAATCACGTTATTGTAGCATAAATTCTTACAAGTATGTTTATTTTCTCGCAAGTGTGTTGAAAAACGTAGTATGAAACGCGTGTGCGTTGATCATTACACTTTCGGCTACCTTATCATACAGTCTCGATTGTAATAACCCACACCGCACACTTGTATCATAATGTACTACTCTCTCACAGTGGCTTTGTACTATCAGGTAACTTAACAGTTTTGTAATAGGTAGACAGTTGAAATATAGAGAGGATAGAGCTATCACAATAACTAAACAAGTTAGGAATTTGAAACTTCTGTATAACATGTAACACGTATTGTATTATCATGTATTTAATCAACAATATTTAAAACGCCGATTCATAAGGTATTCTATTTAAATATGGGCGATTTTCTGCAACTGCAAAAATAACTTTGTTATTTACAGTATCATTAAGAAATACAAATTAATCTTTGCGATTTTTAAAAGATTTAAAAATATTCTTCGCTTAGAATTTTCATTTATTTGCTAAATGTTGTATGGTGGTAAGGAACCCTTCGTGTGGCCGGTTTTTTTCACTGTAGCAGCTTTCGATGTGCGAGATTGACATGTTGCTAGGAGTGGCTCTTCTGTCCCTCTGTCTGTCGTGTGTGACACTTGAGAGCAGTCGCGATTATGTGCAATTTTGTCAACGGGTTCTGAATGTCGAGGCATTTATCAACAGAGTGTGCCGCTGAACTTATCGCTTTCAACGATAATGCATGCAGAGCACGGAACGCATAACTATGTCTAAAGGCAAACATTTGTGTAAGCTTTTGTGCAATATAATAGTTAATAGAGTATTGGTGAGTGGCAGTATGGTATGGAGCAAATGAGAACAATTCACCTCGCATTGTGCTTACTTGCACAAATATTAGCGCAGTGCCACAACAGCGCTCGTGAGCCACTGTGTCACTATTCGCCGGGTGGCGCTATTCTGTTATCTGTCCACATAATGCGCGTGTTGAGTGTCACTCTCGCTCGACACAATCGTGCAGCGCCGAACTGAATGATAAGATAATATTTTGGTATACCTACCTAAATTAACCTATGTTATTTCTCCTTCACTGACTTCACACGCCGTTCGGTTGTGGAATTCACTTCCGCCTGACATAAGGAGCTGTCAAACTATTGCAATGTTTAAGAGTCAAAGAACACTATCTGATAACATAACGTCGTAGATTTTTATTTTATTTCTTGAAAACTTACAGCTAGGATACAGATAGTTGACAGATAATGAAAGAAGGCTAATTAAAAGAACTGAAGAAGACTAACAATACTAGGGTAGTACAAGAAACAGCAGGCAGGCAAGCGAAAGTAAGAATAAGTAAGCACTCGGAGAGAATTAAGAAAAGGCTAGACGGTAGACTTTTAGTGATTTTCAAAGAAGTTTTTACACAGTATTTTTTTACGTTTAGGAACACTGGTGGAGAATAAAATCAAGATCATCAACACTCTGACACATCGCTCACATCGCTCTTAGCGCTCACTTCAATATTTTGCGTTCCGATTTAGATAATACAATTTATGACAGTTGAGGGCTGTCATCAATCCGGAACGCTTGTGACTAACAGCGCTAACAGTGCTCACCCAACGTCAAAAGCTACAACATTACATAATTCTTTGTTTATTCACTACTTTGAAGATTTTGGCCCTAAAATCAGCCACCATTTTGTTTTATTTTTAAATCGCGGTTCTCTATAAATGTTATATATTTGGATAGAGGACACTTATACAAACATAAAACGTCATATAACATAACATCATAAACCGTCACGTTTCTGAGATATTCAAAGATAAAAATAACAATTTTTAAAACTTGTTTGTTCAGTAAAATCTTTTTAATAGACATGAAATATATGAGTATTTACACCTAGTGGATAAAACATAAGATTTATTAATCGAAGGCAGCCGGAGGCTGACTAGGATATTCTTGGTGTCGCGCCCATGCCGATGCCAGATGGAAGCAACATCTAAGTATTCGTTTTCCTACAATGCAATTACAATAGTAGCCAACAGACACCCTCGTTGGTCTAGTGGTCGCAAGCGCTACTGCTGAGCATGAGGTCCTGGGTTCGATTCCCAGGTCGGGTAAAGTGTTTTTAGTTTAAAAGTAAAAATGGGTATTCCACAAGGCTCGATATTGGGTCCTTTCCTCTTTTTAGTGTACATTAATGATCTACTCCATTTATTAAAAAGTCAACCACAAATGGTGTTATTTGCTGACGATACTTCATTAATTTTTAAGGTAGATAGACGTGCTACAGAGTTTGAAGACGTAAATAACGCCCAACTGCAGGTCCAAAATTGGTTCACTGCTAATAATTTAGTATTAAATGGAAAAAAAAACCAAGTGCATAAAATTTTCTTTACCAAATGTAAAAAGTAATGATCTTGAGATAGTATTGAATCAAGAGAAACTAGAATACGTAGATAAAACCGTTCTCCTGGGGATCACGCTCGACTCAAGGCTACAATGGGGTCCTCATTTAACATCTCTTGCAGGACGGCTAAGTTCAGCAGCATATGCTGTCAGAAAAATCCGTCAATTTACTGATGTAGATACTGCGAGACTGGTCTATTTTAGTTACTTTCATAGTATCATGTCTTACGGTATTTTACTGTGGGGACGGGCTGCAGACATCGAGTCTATTTTTATTCTGCAGAAAAGAGCGATCAGAGCCATATATCATCTCCGCAGGCGCGATTCTCTAAGGGAACTGTTTAAAGATATTAACATCATGACGGTACCTTTTCAATACATCTATGAAAACACCATGTATGTAAGAAAAAAAAAAATTACATCTTTTTAGTAAAAGAGGTGATAGACATAATTATAGTACAAGAAATACTACTATAGTACTGAAACCTGGTTGAACTAATAGGTCCCCTAATAGTTCAACCAGGTTTCAGACTGGCTAAAGTAGACTCATCTTTCATGGGGTACTGTTTAAAATGTTATAATAAAATTCCTCCCCACATACTTCAACTGAATTTGACGAAATTCAAAACATGTATAAAACCTACACTATGCAGGCAGGCATATTATAAGTTGGGTGATTACATCACTGCTAAAAATGCTTTGGCCAATGCTGGTCCTGCTCCACAACCACAACTAATTGATTAACATTCGAGAAGTCTGTTGGAGCTGCTGAATATTGTAAGAACATCTTTGAATTGTATAAACTCAATTTCCTTTGCATTATATAATTGAATAGCACATGTGTGAGTACTATGTACTATAGAGCTACCATTTACCGGGTATTATTATGTCTTTCATTGACTTGAATGTGCCCTGGTGGCTGTGAGTATGTCATGCTCACTCAAATGTCTCGCTGATGGTGGCGTGTGTGTTGGATCATTTAGCTCCCTTCAAAATGGTTGAGCTGAATGGTGCTGTAGCGGCATCTACACCGCCACATACGAACTAAGCATCAAAGACCTGACGTTACAAGTCCTACATCGCGGTATAAGAGTTTACCGAGCGATTAACATATATAAGACTATCTGAAATCAATCCTTGGGCAATTGCCTGCCAGACACAACACCCGTCTGGTCGGAAGATCCTCTCTTTTCTATAGGGGATGAGTGAACTTAACACCCTGTTCCTCATACCCCTAAAGTGCTAATCCATGCGTCAATTTCATGAACGGGCGCCGTCAGTTGGGACTGGTCATCTCTAAGCTGCCATGGCTTATTTTTAATTTTTGTATTGTTTTATTTTTATTTTTATTTACGGACGCTTTTATCATGCACGTCTTTCTACATTGTTCTCACATATATAAGTAATTTCAACATGAATGATGTAATCAATTTTTGTAACATTTATTTTATTTAAAAGAGTGTCTGTGTAGTTTCTTGCCCGTTCTTCTCCATAGGTACCTACTACGCTTTGGAATGGGCAACTAGCTTCATATTTCCTGACTGACCGACTCCTTGACAGTTCAAAAGTGCCTGTAAATGGTTTAATTGAAATAAATGCTTTGAGTTTTTGAGGTTTAGGTTTACGATTGAAGGTATATGTATAACATTTCAAGACATTTAGATCCAAGCGGTTGGTCGTACAATACTCTTGGAATCTGTTCAGATCATGTTGGATGTTCAGCATCTTCATAAATTCTGATTTCACTTAGTCGTTAATCCTCATGTCGTCTGCAAACGAAAGAACTGTTGAGTTAGAGAAACATGAAGAGACGTCATCGATGAAGATGTTGAATAACAAGGGTCCCAAAAGCGATCCCTGTGGAATCCCTGGGGGGGTTATCATAGTTCTCGATGTGTATCCATTAAGAAAAACAGTTTAACATCTATTGGCCACGTAAGATGAGAACCACCTGAAGAGATAAAAAAATACTGAAAATAGTTCTATACTTATAAATTACAGGAAAACCGAAAAGAAGTCTTATGGTTTAAAATAACATGGCAAATCTCTCAATATTGTGCGTACGAACTTACATTTGCAGTTGGAATGTAAGGAAGAACATGTTTTCAACTACAATAATAATAATTGTTCTTGGGGTAAATTCAGCCCAACTATCGAACCCTACATTGTGCGTGGTCCGGCACGAACTTAGCCACTTTCATTATTAATTTTGTCTTCTCTTGACGCTTTGAATCTTACACACGTTGTCTACATCTGTTGTTATCTACTTTACTATCGCAGGTATGCTGGAAGAGTTTTCTTTAGAACCAAGCATCACCTTTGTACGTATATTTTTGTTCCTTTCTTCTTGTATGGTTATATCTGTCTACATAAATGTTTAAATAAATAAATCATTTTCTCTCCCACAGCTCGTAGGTAAAAATTTAAATAACTGACTTTTGCAATTACATACACAGGTCTGTGGAAAGGTTCTGTTACCTATGTAAGAGTATGGGAATGTGGTGGAATTTAGATGTCTACCTAATTACATTCCACGATTTCAAGAGATGAAAGTAAACAAATTAATGTTGACACCTAATATATATCTATCTGTGCGTAGGTAGGCAGTAGGTACACAAAGATTTTTTTCTGTTGCAGATATTTCCGTCCTCCCGCGCTACGCATGGAGTGGCGCAGGAAGTCAACCCTAGTGATCGCCGCGCGCCCTTCGGAAGCTAAGCACAAGCAGTCACGAAACCCGCTTGTCTCGCTACAAACAGATCCGTAACCATTAGCATATATTTACATTTCTTCAACTGTTAAAAACAATGTCTTCCATGCATCGTAGGTACGAACACTCAGCGGTGATAATTGCTTGCGACGTTATTGTGCGCACACCCTTATTTACGAATCGCTCTCGGCGCGCGGCGGCGGCAATTGGGGAATCACAAGCAGTCGGAATATTAAGTGCGAGGGACGTGTTCACGTTGTCACAGCCGCGACCATGCGGCACATTCTGATAACCACCAAGTGGGAGCACTGGTTATTGTATGCCTGCGGACACTTTTTCATATATCCATACCATTGCTATGTTAAATTAGAGGATTAATGCTATGTTAGACGAAATCAAAATTCCATAAAATTTTCTCGATGGAAAAACAATCCAAAGTTACCTCCAAGTTATTGTTCGTGTACGACCCTTAAACCGCTGCTATTCAAAACATACCTACTTCAAATTAGATCATGAAACTTTGCATAGTAACTAGATATAGAATAAAGAGCGCCGCGCCGGCGCCGCGCCGCCGCGCGCCGCCGCCGTGACTCCTCCCGCGCCGCCGCCGCCGACTATAGGCGACGGCGCGGCGCGCCGATTCCGATCGGCGGCAATCAGTTTAACCTAACACACGGACCGAACCGAACGCACGTCTGCGTGAATGCTGTCAAAATGGTGGCACTAGACGTAGACGTTTATAAAACGAAACTCTTAGACATTACAATTTCTGTGTTGTCCAAATATCAACAAACAAACACCGTTTTTGGTAAGCTAAGTTTTTGTAAGCTAAAGTTACTGAATATCAGATTATTTTAATTTTGTTTTCTCTTTTAAAATTCATCTTGGCAATTTCTCACGTCAAAATTATAATAAATCTTAATGATACGTAATTATTATTTTATTTCTTTTTCTGAATGAAGGTAGTTGTATGAAGGTCACGCCGCGCGCCGCCGAAACCGTCGTCGCCGACTACAAAAAGTCGGCGCGCCGCGCCGCCGCCGACAGATTGACTATCGGCGCTCATATCTAATAGTAACTGAACTAACAATAAAGCAGAGACTACGTTTTTTTTTTTTATTATTATTTACCGTTATTCATGTGATCATCTTTACATACCAAGACTCCTCCGTGCCTCGGAAAGCACTTTAAGCCGTTGGTCCCGGCTGTCATTCGTGGATCTTTGGTCACGAGTCGGCAGAAGCCCAAAAGTCTGCCAATCAGTCTTACCAAGGGGGGCTGTAGAGGTCAGATAGGCAGTCGCTCCGTGTAAAATACTGGTATTCAGCTGCATCCGGTTACACTGGAAGCCGATCCCAACATAGTTGGGGAAAGGCTAGGAAAATCGATTGATTTATTTAACAGGTACTTAGTATTATAGAAGATATAGAGGGTATAGTAGTGGCTGTTATTATTATATTGATATAGGCAGGCGCCGAAAACCTTTATGAATTACGGTACAAGGATCGAAGAATTTTAGTTACTTCTACGACTAAGGTTACCGCTATCTGAGTAACCCGCTACCAAAGTAAGAAGAAGAAACATCTCATTATTACCGTTAAGGTTACCGTTTTAGAACCGGTTACACACACAGCCGGTGGACGCCCTTTAACTAATGCCGACGGCACGTGCAAGGTAGAGGTAATTTTTATTTCGCTTACCGGTATTAATAAGGCAACGTTTAAAAATACCTGTAAAAAATATAAATGTTGAAACCGAAAAATATCCGTATTGGTCATACCGGTTTCGATCCCTGGTTATACCTAGGTATTATTAATTTAAAAATGTTGTGTAGGTCATATGCTGCTTTTCTCGACCTCTCCAAGGCTTTTGACTTAGTTTGTTACGACAAGCTTTGGTCGAAGCTTAAACTTCTGGAGGTACCCGACGAGCTTATTACCAAAACTTCAGTACACTAGTACTGAAGTTTTGGTATAGCTCGCAGACTAACAGTGTTAGATGGGCAGGTGCTTACTCAGATAAGTACGTCTTGGAGTGTGGTGTTAGACAGGGTGGACTGACGTCCCCGACCTTGTTTAATGTTTACATGAACCAGTTGATTGTTGAGCTCAGCGAGACCAACGTCGGTTGCTCTATTGATGGCATTATGGTAAATAATCTCAGCTACGCAGATGACATGGTCTTGCTGAGTCCATCAATCAACGCACTCAGGAAGTTGCTGGCTGTTTGTGAGTCCTATGCTGCGTCACATGGACTCACATACAATGTCAAGAAAAGTGAGCTAGTGATTTTTAAAACGAAGTCCAGCTCGTTGGATAATGTTCCTCCAGTGACTTTAAGCGGAAAGCCACTAAAGAGAGTCACACAGTTTAGATACTTAGGGCATGTAGTCACGGAGGACTTATCTGACGATGCTGATATAGAGAGGGAGCGGAGGGCGTTGGCGGTTCGATGTAATATGGTAGCCCGCAGATTTGCGCGTTGTAGTAAGGGCGTAAAAGTGTCACTTTTCAAGGCATACTGCCAAACCTTCTACACGTGCAGCTTGTGGGTGAAGTATACTCAGAGAGCCTACAACGTCCTTCGCGTACAATATAATAATGGATTTAGGATGTTGATGGGGCTTCCGCGCTTCTGCAGCGCTTCGCAGATGTTCGCGGAAGCCCGTGTTGACGATTTTCATGCTATTCTGAGGAAGAGAACAGCGTCAATAATGGGTAGGTTGCGCGGAAGCTCCAACAGCATCCTAAGTACATTATTAGACAAATTAGACAGTCCCTTCATAAGGCACTGGGTACGGAGGCACGTGCCAACGTGTGTTGGGTCACGTCAATTTTAATTTTGTTTTAGTTTGTATAAGTTTACTAACATAGTTTTTAAGTCATTGTTACTAACACTATATGGATTGTGTGAAGTCCGAAATAAAGAATATATATATAGCAGCCATCATCCGAGTATAGATATTATAAGAGCAGTATAATATCTATACTTTACATATATTATATTAAAGCTGAAGAGGGTCGAAAGACTGTACAGTATGGAAGATATTCGAAAAAAAGTTGGCTGGTGATACTTAGAATCGATAACAGAAAACGTTCCAACAGTTTTTACAATTTTTGCCTGTTTATCTGTTTATTTGATCGCGCATCACGTGAAAACGGCTGAACGAATTTTGATGCAAACTTTACTAATCTGTCCTAGAAATCCCCGGCCAGGTTATAAAAATTCAACCTCTCAAATCGAGTACCCTGCTATACTAACAGATGGCGCTGAAATAAATACGTTGTGATATGAATAAGAAAAGGATTTTGCCAAATTAAACTCTAAGTTTAGAAGAGGGGTACGGTAATAACGGCTGGTAATAATATAATTTAATTACATAACATCCTAATTTTGTGCGCGCTTCTAGCAACATGAGCGGTATGAAACATCACTCGACTGCTTTTAATTATTAAAATAAAGCTCTTCTAAATACTTCTTGAAAATTAGAAATTATTGCTATTACTGAACGTTGTCAGTATAGTGAGCAACTTGTAGAGGGGAAGGGGCGCAGTGTTTAATTCAAGGAGCATGCCCCGTACATCAGTGCGCGCGACCAATCATTAATATTAGATGTACTGCCGCACAACGTGTAATTAATGTCATCTCGCTGCAGGAAACGAAACAAAAACTTTCAAACAAATTAAAATGAGCTCTAAGATAATCCGATAAGATTTAAATTCAGGCGTTAACTAAATGATCGGGCGCGGTATCTCCGGGCTGGCGCCGTGCCAGAAGTGAGGTGACGCGGTGTGGCGAAAAATAGCGAAATGCCGCTAAAGGCACTCCACACTGCGTCACGCACTCAACATTAAACTACAGAAGCTCCACTTCATATAACTAGCTTGCTACAAACGTTGAACAAAATACTTCAAGCGCGCGTTGGTACTTAAGGTGTCATGTTCAACGTAATTGTTCTTGGTGCGTTGTCGTGGACCTTCTGTGCTCTTTACTCTGCAGTGTCCTCGCTGCGTATGACGCCGTACTGTAAAGGCTAGCTCGGCTGCTCATCTGCTCAGCTGGTCGTGCTGTGAAAACAGCACAGGCTGAGGACAGGTTTACACACAGTTCTTAGATTGTAAAAGCCTGTCGCGGCCATATTTATTTTTGATCAACTATAAGTTGTGTTAAATAGTTTTTAGTGGTAAGAATAAGTTACCGGAACATGTACCGGGAGGAGTACCGCGATAAGCCGGGGACAGACAGACAGACGGACATGGCGAAACTATAAGGGTTCCTTGTTGTCTACGGAACCCTAAAAAGGAACAATAGCGTCTCCAACAAATGACGTGACAGTGCTGCTAATTAGACGCGCGGCTATTTGTCACCTCTCACTTCAAGAGTTACGATTTAGCGAGAGGTTAAGTACGGAAGTCGAACGAATAAATCTTTTCGTAATTCTTCATATTTTAGGAGAAATAGAGCGGACGGACACATCATTAATCTCATTCCAGATGATTGCAAAGTGTGCAATAAGTGTGTAATCGGTCTGGGAAGAGCCACCGAAACGTCGTCGGCTTAATGTTACGCCGTTACGGCGAAGATGACGCATGGCGCGCGGCATGTCACATGTCACGCGACGCGACAAGCGTTGACACGCGCAAGGTGAGCGTGCGACACGACGCGACTCGCGCGACCTTTACTCCTCATATTTATGTGGGTGAGTCGCGAAAACATAATATTTGTAGAAGAACCTCAAGTCATCGACTGCTACTGTCAGGGTGAGAGGGGTGGGGCACAAATCGCAATAAAATTGAGATATAGAGCAATAATCCTCCGGTGGCGATATTAAACAGTGATAAAATATTTTACAGCGGTGTTGTAACATTGCTGGCACCGGAGAGACTGCGGGCTCACGAGAGCCCTCGGTGTCACTGCACAGCGTTGGCAATAGCTGTCCTTACTAAGTTAGGGAAGCAACATGAAAACCAAAAAACCATCTTGTAGGTAGGAAATGATAGGTATCATTACCTACCTACAACATGGTTTTTTTACTGACAAAAAGAAAACAGAACGTTCTTATGATTATAAGACCACCTTAATTGCGTAACACACGATCACTCATAATCTGAATCATTTTGGAGGAGATTGCTAATCCATTGCTTCTATGTTCGCATTTGTCTGCTCAGCATGGCTCAGCAACGTAAATAATGAATGTTGTTGAACTGTCAACATGAAACAGATTGTTATTGATCGTGTGTTACGCAATTAAAGTGAGTATGAAATTGAATTTGACAGAGGTAAATAAGTTATTTTTACTCGACTACTGCGAAGCAAAACGGAGGGTTATGATTTTGACCGGTTTGTTTGTATGTATGTAAGTATACCCATGTTAAATGTATGTATGTTCATCTGTACCCTCATAACTTCTAAACTAATCATCATAATTTGACAAATGGGGTATCGTTGGAAGCATCTCGTTCGTCCGCTGGTTATAGGCTATGTGACGTCACATCAAAGATAAATAAAAAATCCGGAGTCACACGTAATCTATATGATTTATGCTCTAACATGTGTGACTCCGGATTTTTAATTTGTCTGTCTGAGATGACTTGTTTATACCTTTTAAGTTGACTTTTTTGCCGTAGTTGGGTTTTAGTTGTTATACTTTTATTTTTAACTACATTTATTCTAGTAACGTAATAACTCATTATAATCTTAGCAACAACGTGACCAAATGATATAGGTTCTATAACAAACTTATTTTTTATTTTTTAATCTTCTCTTAAAGCGCTTGCCAGGGAATGCTTTTGACTACAAAGGTTTATTCTAAAATTAGCCTGTTATAATGTTTATATATTTTATAAAAATAACATCAAGTTATTTTATAATAACATAATCGAGATTCATTATGTCGCCGAAAAACATCAACAAAGTGTAGTGTTGGGCCAGTTTTGCGATGCAATGAAAAACGAATGAAACGTACCTATGCTTAGCGAGAGCGTGCAGCCGACACGACACGCGCAACTGAGAGGAGTGAGTCGCTGCGACTGGCGATGGCGACTACTAATCGCGACGGACGGAGTCGCGACCCATGATGACAGACGTCGTAAATAAGCGCGATGCGAGTTTAATGGCGTTGTGATCCGCGGCGATGCGACGCTTTGTTGACGCGTTTTTATCTATACTTATAATAAATCTGTAGAAGTGAAAATTCTGTACATTGAAAATATCAAAAAAATTAATGGCAGGAGGTGTTACTAGACCGACACCGAACACAAAAATGTGATTAAATTTTTTTTTGTCTGTCTGTCTGTTTGTTCAGGCATCACGCAAAAACTACCGGTTCGATTACGATGAAACTTGGTATAATTATTCTTTAATATCCTGGGCACCACACTGGGTACTTTTTATCCCAGAAAAGTATCCTATCCTACTATCTATAATTATCTATACCTATTAATAAAAAGACAAGTCCTGACTGACTGACTCATCAACGCCCAGCCCAAACCCTTGGACCTAGGAAGCTGAAATTTTGCACAGAGGTTCTCTTTATAATGTAGGCAAAGAATAAGGAAGTATTTTTCGAAATTCAACCCCTAAGGGGATAAATAGGGGATGAAAGTTTGTATGAAAAATCTTATTCCTTGAGGTAATAAACATGAAACTCCACACGAATAATTATGAAAATAAATGATAAAGTTTGTAATTTTTTGTTTTTCTAAATTACCCCCTAAAGGGGGGTTAGGGGGTGTCAAAGTTTTTATGGAAGAATTATAACGCGCTGTGCGATTAACTCGAAACTCAATATTTATACTTAAACCCAAAAATTAAGAATAACGTGTATCAGGATTTTTCGAAATTCAACCCCTAAGCGGGTAAAATAAGGGATGAAATTTTGTATGAAAAATCTTATTCCTTGAGGCAATAAACATGAAACTTCGCACGAATAGTTATCTAAATAAATGATAAAGTTTGTAGTTTTTTGTTTTTCTAAATTACCCCCTAAAGAGGGGTTGGGGGGTGTCAATGTTTGTATGGAAGAATTTTAACGCGCTGTCCGATTAACTCGAAACTCAATATTTATACTTAAAACCCATGGGGATGTATGGGGATGTAATTTCCGATACTCACGCGGGCGAAGCCGCGGGCAGAAGCTAGTATGTAAATAAGATAGTAGTCCAGCGTACGAGCACGAGTGAGTACACCCGTGATGAACTGCGGCGAGAGTAGGACTGAATTTGACGAAAATTGTTTGCGCACTTTACCTGCTTTACCTGCTTACCTTTTTTGCCGGCTTTACAATTCGCCCTCATGTGCGTTTGACTTTTTTCCGATTCTGTGTTATCTAAATGAGTTCAATAAATTACAAAAATCTGGTGTTGCTTTTAAATTTCATTTCATGCTATCATTGCAGAAGTTGTCTCGAAAATCAATGTTTTAAACTCTGATTGTAACTTTTACGACTTTCAATCAACATCATCTACTGCGAAATTGTAAAGAAAGATAATTATTAATATACCGGTCAAAATCAGAACCCTCCTTTTTGCTTCGCCGTAGTCGGGTAAAAAGCGAAAGATCATCTCTGATTTAACAAAAACTCAATCAGATTGCGCGGTAAATCAGGGCCTATGCGTAACATTGTTAATATAGTTGGTAATTTAGTACCTAGCACTTCCATGTTTGTCGACGCGTGTGTCATAATGAACGCACGTTTCAGTTTCATCTCTATCGTATTTGACTGATAGCTCATATCGCTAAGAATATAAGGGTGAGAATAAAAATCTTAATGCAAACGCGATAGTTACGGTTACTCACTTGCAAACTTACACTAAGGCCTCTGAACAACACCTGAATACCCTGCAACAGCAAACTAAAACAAAGTAGCACTAGAAAAAGTTTTCATAGTTCATAGCACGAACACGTGATCTGTCGCGTCGGCCCACAACAATTAATTTGTCGAAGCCTGCTGTAGTTATGTTATGCGAGGCGCGGATAACTTGTGATCAAAGACGAGAGTACGATGCCCTCCCTACCCAAGAGGAGTTACGACTTACGACCGACAACGGAACAGTTTTGCACTGAACACATATATTTAGGCTTTCTTTGCAAATATTTTGGTTTCCTTTGGCTTGTACAGTCTGCTTATTACTTATGTGGCTATGCCTAGTCATGTCTATTATAATTTATAGCACCTTATGCAGAGTAAACCTTCTAGGCCTGTCTGTAATGTAACAGCAAATCGTCGCCGATCTAGCGTGGATTGTAAATGAGTGAGGGGAGCAGTTGTGGCAAACATCAGAAGGAGGCGGAAGGGAAACCTATATATAAAGGAAAGTGTTAATTTTGAACTTGTTGACCGAGCAAGCGACGCTTCTGCCTCAAGTTTGACAAAATTTGCTTTCCTCTGTCAGTTTGTTGGTACTCATGTATAGATCGTACTTTCCAACCGATCTGGACGAACTTTGTTATAGGTACCTACTGGTTTTATGAATTTATAGGTTTTTTTTGTCGTCATCAGATTTTTGATCGGAGGGTACTTCCTCCAAAAAGGGGGAAAAAGGGCTACCAAATATCTCGGCCTTATGAGATCCGATTTTATGGTTCTTTTTGTATTTGAAAGGTAGTAACTTGGCCTCACAATTTTTTTTTTAAGTTGTGTTGAGTATCTTCGGCATGATGTGCAGAATAGCTCCTCAAATTGCCCACTTTTAGATTTCTAGCAGTGGAACCGGGCCTTTAATTACCAGGTAGTGATTGATGGACCACCTGGGACCACCTTCTCATCACAAAAACTAGAGAATTTTGAAAAATATTTTTCAGAATTCTCTAAAACGAGGTTTTATAACCAATATTAATGTTAGTTTTACAATAAGGTCCCTAGATAAGTTTACTATGCATCGCTTGATCGCGCTGTCGTTGTCGCTCGCCAAATAGTTAGGTTTCGGCGAACATTTTGTATGACCGAGTTTTGTTAGGTGTAAAGTAGCTTCAAAAGTAAAGTCTGGTGTTTAAAAAATTGTAGTTGTTTAGTTTATTTCTGTTTAATTATCACTTGCCACTTGCCATGAATGTTTTGGCTAAGCGCGACAGCTTCAAACAGTTTTCTGACTGCGTCGACTACCCAAAGCAACAATGTTTCGTCTGCGACTGCTGTCGTGTATGGCACGTTGAACGAAATTAATTTCGCTATGCATAGTATATACTATGCCTATCGACAGATAGACCTACCTTATAGGATAAGCCTGCAGCAAATGCAGAGATTGGCTCTGAACTAAGCTGGAACATGGTAAATATCTCGATTTAAATAACTTTAATGGTAAGTATATTAATTTTTGCAAAAAGTTTGTGCTCGCGAAGTCTACTGCAGGTCGTAGAATTACTACCTAGCCTAGTAGTAATTAGTCAATAACTACTGAACAAACGCAGTGAACATTAGTACTTGTTTTATTATACTACCGATTGGCAACTTTTTGTTAATGATGTTTACGCTTGCAGCAGTCGAGTGCAGGCAGCATGTGCCGCCGCAGGGATGCCGACATGCACCGCCATTACTGCACCATTACGACTACATGCGCACTAATAACAGCATGTAGCCACAACTACCGTACTTAGGGGCTAGGGCCAACGCACACCAGAGACTATCTGCGAAAAATAAATCTTAGCCCACTGTCTATGTCAAACTATGGCCAATTAGCGACGCACTCTTTTTCCCATAAAAAAGTGGAGTAATAATCACAATAATAATATTACGCCATAGACTGTAACGCACAAAAAGTCTGTCGTCTGCGTAATACCCTTGCTCATGCACGGGTTGCTTAACTTGCTCCTACAGCGTGGATCAGAAATGTGTGGTCACATTTAGTGTGGTATAGACCATCAAACTGAACAACTTTCTCCATGAGACCAACATCGTAATCGTGAAAAAATAATCAACTTTCGCATGCAAAACTTCAAACTAAGACCCAAATGTATGGGACAGCTAATATTACCACACATTTCTGATACACGCTGATATACGCAATAATTGAAAAAAACGTAATGCCACTGAATGCAATTAAACTTATGGCATGAAAAGCTTTTTTAAACATTAATGCACTTTGCGTTTCTTACAAAGATTAACTAAATGATGTTCCTACTTAGTAAAAACATGCCGATCGAGCTGCAATCCAATAGTAGTGCGCTGATGAAAGGACAATTAAACTTTCTTAAGACTATTTTGATCACGTACTGAGAAACGAATGGTGAAACGGGAGTGGTTGCTTAGAAGTCTGCTTAGGTTAGGCAATGTTTAGTGCAACAAGGTTACCTACCATGTAATATGGCCAAAATTAACGGAACTAACGCCGCCTTCTTGTTTTTTTGAACACATTTCAAGTGATATTTCACAAAATAATAGCACAAATGTTTACCAACAGCACCCCCTGTCAACAACATTCGAGCGCAAAAAGATTCATGTAGCATTGCACCTACGTGTTTAGACGTGTCACCCAGTGACGTGCTGTCACTGGCATTTTGTGACTTCTGGCTTTTGTATTTCATCCCGAAATTGCGACTCCTCTAAGGGCCGATTTTTCAATCGTCAGATAACTTTTATCTGGAGAATATGTATTACGTTTTCACAGCTATTGTATACAAAATATTATGTCAAAGTGCCACATTTATTGCTAGTATATTATTGCGGTATAGCTGTTATTGCGGTAGGTTAAAAAAATGACTTGCTTGTTCTTAACGGCGGCGGCGCTACCACACGGCACAGTTAAGTATGCGCAAGCTACATTCTTGTCGAAATCGTCGGCGTGGAAACAATGTTTCCCGATGAAGAACTATTTCTCCTGCTACTATTTTTCAAGTGTTTGCTAGTGAAAGTAATTCTTTTCTGTATAAACTTCTAAGATAATTTATGTTTTTCTTAACTGTTTCCTTCGTAGCTTCAGAGTCGACCTACAAATAATTCAAGAATAATTGACAAATAAGTAGGAAAGGAAAGGAATACTTACGTGTAAAAAAGATAGGTTAATTAATAAACGAGTAACTTAAATCATAGGTAGTTAGTTGTAGAATTTGATTTTAACTTAATTCAATTCAACGATAGCTTGGATACCTGAAGATTGACTGAAGCTAACAAAAAGGAGTAATTATGTCGTTTTGGAACACACCGCACACGAAAATACTAACCTTCATAAACTTGATACATTACATAATAAAGAGTATTCTATTCTATTCTACAAATAATGTTACAAGTCATTCCCGCCTTTACAGGATTGCGGAACCTTTGCCCATACAAAATTTAACATCTCCTATTATAAACTAATATTTTAGTAGCTCTTTCATTTAATTTATTATTTTTCGTAGGCATAGTTCTTATTTCGGTCGACATAACCTTTCCATTTAATTTTCCAGAGTATAGGCAGAGATTTGTATACTTAGACTTATAAATTCAGACATGAACTCGCGATATTGCATACGCAAATCCATTTTTGAGTGCTGGACGACCACGTAATCACCGAACGACCCGAAACCGAACACCGACGCCGAACTACAAGCTAGACTGAACTTGAACACTATGCACCCAACCACAGTCAAGTACGCGATACGCTTGCGCAGGCAAAATTTCAAGCAAGTCGAAAAGTGCGTAGGCCTCGCTGTGGGGTTGGCTCGTGAATGCGTGATACAGTTTTACACCAATCTGTCACAACAACCACTCGTTGTTTCTATGATTGCGTACAATACGAACTTTGCACATGTAGAGTAGGCGCTAGGAGCCGGCAGGAGGTTAGGTCGGCGTTTAGATTGCGAGATGCAGTTGGCGACGAAACTGTTGGTATTATATTGATGCGATAGAGGAGTAACCTTATTGCTTTAGGTACTTTCACACATTTGTTCTCTATCTGTTTGTCTATTGTTTGTTTGTTTGTTAAGTATGTATATTGGTAGGTAGTAAAAATATCTAGTCCTCTAAAAGGAGTAAAAAAAGTAACCAGCAAAAGAACTCAATCCTTTGAATTTTTGCTCAGATTTTTATTCAATTTGTTCCTTAAATAGTGTCAAGTATTATGGTCAGAGTGTTACTTAGTGCGTCGTGTCTCGTGAGTCGTGGTAGTCGTTGAAGGGGCACCCCCTTGCGGGAGTAATGAGTAAATTGCTGACCGCGAGGAATTTAATATATCGTCCCCGCGGAGCGACCCGCCCAGCGAGCTGATTGTTTGTTTTTCTTACAACAATGCCAACTGACGCTTTAAAATAATACACTAACTTATTAATAGTTTTTCACTAGTGATGCAACGAATAACAATTGTTCTATTCGCCGAATATGAATACCTGTTTCTACTATAGCTGCATGCAATTATTAGTCAAAGAATGTGAAAGGTACACACACGCTACGCAAACACGCTACGCAATCAATATTTACTTACATGTAATTTAATACTTAATTAAAATTAAAAAAGTATAGATGAATTTTCATTTAAAAAACAGAATAGTTGCTGGTATTTTGGCAACAAACAATTCTTTTTTTCTGTCTATGTATTTTAGTACCAAGTAAAACATAGAATACGGATTTCGGAATTTGGCGAATACTCGTATTCGTATTCGTGTTAACACTATTTTTTAGGTCGGTACTTGTTATCTGCCAGTCTACTGTTTTCAATTGTCGCTTTACTTCAGATGAGACCGTTGCGATGTGACTATGATACTCGTACACTGACACTAGGTACATTATATCGAAGGGGGTTCAAAATAAAAAATAAATGTCATCTGGATTATTTATTTTAGTTGGCAGCAAATGGCTTGTCGACCAGTGATTAACCACAAGCTCTAACAAGCAACGAACTCAATCACAAATTAGTGCGAAATTAACATACACGAATATGGTCCAACAGAATCCATTCAATCCATTTCCACTTAGCAAACGACAACACAGTTACAACAGACGCGGACTTTATTAATACAACTTCATCATCAATCAAGTGATCCGTATTAATGGATGCACAATTAAAACAAAGGGTTGCCTTGAAAAAATATGAAAATGTGCGGAATATCCTGCAGTAAGTTATCTTTATTGCGCGCGAGCGAGCCGCCCGCGCCCGGGCGAGTCACGCCGCGGGTGATACCAAGCGATCCAATTAAGCGGCGGGCGCTTCGCACTTCACAATAAATAAAATAGGGCGCGGTTCCAAAAATCCAGCGCGAATTAAATCCAAACGCACGTGCAATAATACGCCGCGTACAATGATACGCGCGCACTTGTACCTCACGGCTTTGTGACGAGCACATCACTTCTATTCCATTTGTTTTAAAACTGTCATTATTGTAAAACAGGAGTATTTTCCCTGTTGTATAAATATCCATGTTGTACCTAGTTTTATTAAATACATTGTGTGTGACGCATTTTTCTAGGTTTTTTTATTACTTATATCCAATGTTTCATCTAATGTAGGTACTAGCTTATCTTCAGCTGCCTTAAAGGACAAAATACCCAAGAGGTACAATAGGTAAACAAACGACGTTCAATAAGGATGCATTCACACGAGCGATCTCGTGACCCTCGTCGAGCGACGCGACAAAAAGTTTTTCAATTAGTTGACCAAAACCGCCTGCCCCTACACTACTGCTATCGCCTGATATGTCCGACTCCATCTACTTTTATACTCCAAATTAAATTAGTTTTCCACCATACGAATACCTACATAGTCTATTGGTTTTATCCGTATACTCTGTTATTTGATCTGCTAAAAGCATTTTAAACTTTCCAGTTGTAGCGAAGTGTATCAAGCTACGTCGACGGTATTTGAGAAGGCGGCGGCGGTTTGAGCAAATGTATGAGTGCCTTCGCGTTTTCTTAGTAGATATTCATATTTTTGAAGAAGATAAATTTAAATATGCATATATTACAGAAAATGTTCTTTAATTAACGGGAATGATGAATGTCTTTACAATTTTACAAAAAAAAAAAGTGTGCCGTTGTGAAACCCCCGTCAAGAACGAAGTTCCTTCTTCCGTATAATTTAAAACAAAACTTTTGCAGCCGCCATCTTGGATTTTCATTTTGAACTTACTATCGGGTTTAGCACCCTCGAAAACTATGAAAACGACACCCATGACGAAAAATTATAAAATATTTGCAGCCGCCAGCTTGGATTTTAATTTTGACCAAATTCACACTTATGTTCTCTCTCTCTCTTTCGAATTAGAAGAAGGCAATTGTAAGTATGAACACTTTTTCGCGTGACGATTTCTGCCAGTTTACTCGTACCGCTAACCGCTAGTACTTCGTGCCAATAATGATGATTCTATTACAAACATCATCATATTTGTAGTAGGTACCTACGTAGGTACCTACTGAAGACTGTACGATCCAATCGTCCGTCGTTCATATAAATTTTCAATATAGCTTCATTTGAGAAAGCTATTAAGATTATAATCGCGGGCGCGCATCTTTAATGCGTCAATTTGTATGCGCGCGTGTGATCACCTCCTAATAGATAAGGCCGCCTACGCGCCGTAACTTCGACTATTACGATAATTACAACGTTATTTCTTCGTAATTGACATCCGAAGACAAAACAATCTCGAACGCATGTAAACTTACTAAAGATAGGTGTTTACACGCGGCGGGCGGCAGAGGCCCCGCGGCGACGACCGCGACCACTGATAGTGTTGTACACTTACAGCCCCCAAGTTTATTGATGAAAATTATTTAAAATCGTATAAAGACGTAAAATGCGCAACAGTGCGGTGTGGTATTGTGATCTATTTAATGATTATATGATGAAGACATTGCAGAAAATAAATTAAATTCTCAGATTAAAACGCAATTATTTATGGAAACCGACAATGCAAGTTTTGTAACGCTACCAACTAAGTACTTCAATTTGAATCTAGGGAATTTTGAGGGCAATTATTTTCTTGTAACGTTATAATTAGGAGATTGAAATGCAAAATATTAGCGCATTTGGCACAAAACAAGTGCAGGCGCAACACGCGCGCTGCCGCATGACGCACGACGGACTGCTCCCAGTACCGGGCAGTAAATTATGTTATAGGCAACTATGTATTAGAGTGCAGGAGTGTCGTGAGCGAGTCATGTTTATAGCCGGTATGATGTATTATATTCATTACCGGTATAAATTACTCGCCGCTCCGTGTTATTACTGGCTTACATTAATTCGTCAAGTGTGGTCCGGCCCCGCCTACGCGTCAGCTTCAATTAAATAATATTCCACAAGACAGCGGCTTGCTTCGAAATGCTCCGACCGCTTCAATCGCTCGCGAACACAGCGGAGCGAGATGGAGAAGAACTACCTAATTATTGTATAGCGCTAGAAGGTTATTACATCGTGTGGCATCGGAACTAAGTCCGCCACCTTGTTTTTTGAATACATTTCAAGTGAAACACAAAACAATTGCACAAATGTTTACCAACAGCGTACCTCTGTCAAGGTCGCTCGAGTACCACAACATCCTCCGCGGCGCGCGAGAAACTCTCGCTACGCTACACCTAGGTGCTTATGGATTTGCAATTGATTTATTTATTTAGGTTTTCATGTACCTACAATATTACAGAATAGAATCTCAAGGCTTTGTACAGAATTTACAAAATTAAAAGTGACAGACATACCTATGTAGGTAGGGTAGGTAAAATAAAAATTATTAAAAAATACAAGAAACCCGACCGCAATAATTATCAATAACCCATTATTGTATATTTGGAATAAACTCATTAGGGACTAGCTTTTATTTGATACCAATATTTATTTTCTTGTATTTGCAGATGCACTTTATAATACTTATATATCCATAGGATATATAAATATTTATATACATTTGACTCCCACAACTAAGACGAATCTAACGACACCTTTTAAAATCTGTCCAGCCGTTTAGGTTACACAGCGTGCCAAAGAAATAGTCATACATACAATATACATAATCTCGAAAAACAGTACCATCCTTTTGGGGCAGTCGGGTAATAATTACAATGAATAGGGAATATACACGTAATTAAAAACAGGATCATTTAGCTCCCTTCAAAATGGTTGAGCTGAATGGTGCTAATCTATGTGTCAAGTTCGATTCACTAATGTTTCACCAAAACACAGTTTGACAATTTTTTAGTTTACAACCAACGTTTCGTATACTATTTATTTCACAAACAACATAATCCGCAAATGTTTTATTTTATAAACACTCGCTTTACAAACATATTATAATTAGCAAATGCTTCTCTTTACCAATTTTTCGCATTATATTGAATCATTTATATATTTTTCATTTAATAATAAATTCTATTGGAAAAATCATAATATGTAGGTACCTACTCTAAATATAATGTTATTAAAAAAAAATCGTATTGTGTAGTTGCAATTTCCTACTAAAGTATTTTTTTTCTATATAAGGTGCTATAAAAATATCTGCCACGGCTTTAATGAGAGGTAGTATTGTGTTTAAAGATAACAATAGTGAAGAAATTTCGTACCCCGGCACAGTTAAATCAATTTGAGAAAATAAAGTAGTTAAATAAATATTGACTCTACTCTGCATAACGCGTTCACAAATTACGCGCGAAGTGCACTTCGTCAATGAAAACAACTGCTATCTCTTTCCATCTGTTCTGTGAATGAAAACTGAAATCAGCTGACTAGTTCGTCACTTGCAAATTTATACGTACAATTTTTTGTATGAAAAAAAATATGACACATGATCAATAATTTATCTTTACTATTGTAATCTATAAACACAATACTATCTCCCATTGCAGCCGTGGCAGATATTTTTATAGCACCTTATATACCTATTCTAGTCGTTTATGGCAGTCGCCGGCCGCTGCCGCAGCACCGCTCGCTGCGCTCGCTTGGCTCCTGCGTGATTTTTTTTTAAACCTAATGTAACTAGTTCGATTCCGGATAGCCTATTTTTTTTTCTATTAGTACAATTTGTTTTCTGGCATTTAATTATTGTTATATTTGTTGATTTATAAATTAAAATTACCCTTTTGCCTATTTAATGAGTTTCATTTTTTGGGGAATTGTATAAAAATGCAATATGTAAAACGTTTCTACGTTTCTATTCCAAACGTTCATTTAATGAATAAGATAATTTAAAAAGATAATATGAAAAAAAAAATGAATTGTTTGTCAAATAATACGTTTTAATAAAAACACTATCGGTTTTTTTTTTTAAGTGAATTATTTTGCAAACTGTTGTTTGATGATGAAATGACAAATCATGTTTTTGCCAATCGTTGCTTGTCAAGTATGTAAATAAATGTTTGGTGAAATGACAGGACACCGTCAAGTTCGTGAACGGGCGCCGTCAGTAGGGCCTGATCATCTTTAGCTGCCAAGGCTTATTGTTTTTAGTTTTTTTTTAATTTTGCCTTTTTTTCTTTTTATTACGGACGCTTTTAACGTTCTGCATCGTTCTCACATGCATAATTTCAACATGAATGATGTAGGTAACCAATATATTTAGTTTAAAAGACCGACCCCTTTAAAAATAATTCAAAAGTGCCTGTAAGTGGTTTACTTGAAATAAATGCTTTGAGTTTGAGTTTGTATTTTTTTATGCAGGCCTTCGGGACCTATTCAAGAAGTAAAGGGTAAGTGCATTCATATTGTTCCAAATCACTGCAGTTGATTCGAGTTTACTCCTGACTAAGACCATGTAAACTAGTGTAATGGACAGTAGATTGTTAAACTCACGCATATTTCGAATAACAAATCCTATGATTCAGCAGCGGGCGTCCTCATGTGATCATGAAAAGTTAGTCTTGGGTCGAATAGTAATCCGAGATATTACATGCCTAGGATAATGTGCACGATTAAAAGACACGCTGCATTTGTTAATGTTAAAGTGGAAAGTAACTTGTTGTCCATGTTCTGCCTCGGTCTTAAAAGATGACCGTTTTTTATATTGAGTTATGGGCCAGCTTTTGACCCCGATCTCGCCTGATGGAAAGCGATGGATAAGTTCTATGATGGAACGAGCAAGCCCAGAACATGCCTGTTCACTCTTGCTTTGAAGGCAGACGGGTTATACGTGGAAGGGAACACAGACGCTGGCAGAGAATTCCACACTTTGGCCGTGCGCATAACAAATGTGGAAGAGAAGCGTGGATGTTACTCCGAAGTACGTCTGGTGGTCCGATAGTGTAATGGAACCTCATTTACAACTCACTGATAATTAATTGAATGACTTTAAAATGTTAAATGTGGATTATCCGATCCTATCAATCACGCATTCCTCGGTCGTGAAGTGCTGTGACAGAAACATTACAAAACCTATAGACGGTTTTGTAATGTTTTTGTCATAGCACTTCACGACCCCCTTAGTAAGAAGTGGACCTGCAGCCGTCATTTTAATACAACACTAGAACCGCTTACTTGACGCAGTGCACAGAGTTTGATTAACTGTCCCGAGCAGGACGGTACGCGTCCCGCGGCTAACATTAATAATAACACGCTATCATTTACTAGTTCGTAGCCAACCCAACCGACACATCGGTGAACTATACAGTTTCAGGGACTTAAGAGTATCCGATACCGAACCTAAACCTTATGATGTTCATGACAGCGAGAAAACGGAAATTAATATGTCAAGAAAGGAATCATTGTGAGTTAGTACGAGTATAGCTGTAGTCAGGAGTATAATGAAAATGGAAAGCAATGCGTGCGTGTAAACAGGCGGTGCTTAGTGTAGTGCAGCTAGTTGTGGCTTAGGTACGTTCCGCGCGGAGCGAGTTATGTAAACAAGTCAGCCTAGAATCTAAGTCTAGACTAAACAAAGATGGCTTGTCTGAGAACCGCCGCCGATATTACACAAATAAATGCATTCTAAGAACTATTGCATAGCCATTCAAAATAAATTGATGGTACCAGGAATCTCTAGTCTCATCATTACGAACAAAAAATAATCATTTCTCTTTAAAAAAAAAGTTTTCAATGACATTCGACAGAAATAGTATTCTGTCGAATGTCATTGATGAAATGTCAACTGAAACAAATACATCACACTTTATGTTCAAATGATGTTTATTCCTGTAGAAAATAGCCTTTGAAGTTGGTAGTGAGTTTGCAGATCATGATATTTATTTAATAAACTAAATCGGAACAAAAAATGATATACCGTCTGGCATCTGTCAGATGACTTTTACAGACTCGTCGATGTCAAATTGTCAATATGAACGTCGATTCATTTTTAGGGTTCCGTACCACGAAAGGAAAAAACAAAACCCTTATAGGCTCACTTTGTTGTCTGTCCGTCCGTCCGTCTGTCAAGACCCTTTTTCTCAGGAACGGGTGGAGGTATCAAGCTGAAATTTATATCAAATACTCAAGTCTACTGTCCCTTGGAGCTGTGAAAAAATCAAACTTCTAAGCCAACGCAATCAAAAGATTGCAACCGTTTATGCCGGAAATTTTCGAAACTCGCAAGGGAATCAAAACCTAAAGGGTACTTCCCGTGAACTCAGAATCTTGAAATTTGGTATGAAGCAACGATGCACCAAACACCCTGTATATTAAAAAAAAAACCACTACTATGACTCGATTGTCGTGATGGGTGAACTTTTACTTATATACCTACAGGTTTGTACGGTACCCTCGGTGCGCGAGTCTGACTCGCACTTGTTTTTTTTTAAATTGCTACCAATCGGTTTTGTTTGTGGTTTATTTTGTGTTTTTTCCACAGTAAATATTTCAATAATCAAAATCTTTATTGCTTTTTTTTGTCTTCAAGCTTGCGAGCAGTAAATAGTAAAAGAAAAAACAGCTTTTGTGAAAAGTTGGACCTTATGGAATTATCATGTTTTGGCCATTTACTAATTGGAACTCGTATTACACACTAATTTGGAAGGGCTCGCGTTGTTCTGTGGCGCTGACTGGAAGGATCGACTACGGCACTCCTTGCGACATTTGGATCTTATCTTGATTTTGTGGATCTTATCTTTTCTTGCTCGGAAGCGACCCCGAGATCATGCGAACATTCTTAGAACATCTTTATAATTCAGTGTCGATGTCTTTAATGATTGCGAGCGAAATGTTTTAAGTATCAACTTTCCAGGTGTGTGGGCTAACCTTTTATTATCTTGACTTAATGAACACGTTATACAAATAGAATTAGTATTCAAACGTTTTAATACACATAATAGTTACTTGTACTGGTTATCGGTCCACAGCTGCGACGTACTGGCGCGACTGAGCACGAACACGATCGGATTCGTATTAACTAACTACGGCTCGTAGCTCCGCTGGTAACTGCCGCGCGCTGTTATTAATCATCGCTGTTTCTTGTTAACCTGTTGTGCTTTGCCAGCGATTACTAAATTAACATCTCCACAGACAGACACAGAGACATTGTACATGACGTTATAGAGTTAAACTCGATGATTTATAACCTATTTAGTCTCAGCCTCAGCTTTCTAACGTGCTACCTTCTACGAGTACTAAGTAGTGGTGGTGTGTATTTCTGCCTAGCCTTTTCCCAATCATGTTGGGGTCGGCTTCCAGTCTAACCGGATGCAGCTGAATACCAGTATTTTAGATGGAGCGACTGCCTATCTGACCTCCACAACCCAGTAACTGGGTAATACGATACCCCTTGGTAAGACTGGTTGACAGACTTTCGGGTTTCTGACGACTCGTAACTACTGTCAAAGATCCACGAATGACAGCGGGGACAAACGGCTCGGTATGTAAAGATGGCCACCCATCCACGGACCAACCTCGGCCAGCGCAGCTTAACCTGATGGATCGACCCGTGCGGCTGTTATTACTTAGCCACAAGCTCCTCCCAGTGGTGGTGTGTATGTACTTATAAATTAATTAATTTGTCTGACAAAGGCTTATGATAACATTAGACAGTTGCAGTCTAATAAATCAAATAAGTACCGGTACTAATAGTCCCTGCATTAATACCTACGTACGTCTACGGAAGTAACCATAAATACCTATTTGTGAATGTAGTCCTGCCATAGAAATTCTATTCAGAGCTGACTTCCATCTAAACATGGAAATTAAGTACCTGTCTGTCAATCATCAAAATATCCTTTTCACCTTACAGTTGAGAAACACTACATTCGCAGGTCTTTGTAATCGCTGTCCAAGTGTCCACTGTCTGGGCGGACCGCGCGCCGCGTCCATGTGTGGGCGGACCGCGCGCCGCGTCCATGCCAGTTTATCCCTCATATCGTAACGGTTAGTTTTAATCCCCGAGGCCATCCGGCGTCGATTCATCATCAGTCGATGCCGGACAGCAGACAGGCGCAGTGTCGGGGCGTCCGGAGCGCGGCCCGAATGTGTCACACTGATCGACTATTCATCAAAGCGCTCCGTGCGCCGCCGGACTGATGGCCGCCGTCTATGTGCCGTCAGTGATGTGGGTGCATCACCGTTGAGTAAACTCTTAATATCAATCAGCTCCCGTCTTGTATCTGCAGCAGTAACGGAACTGTCGCACGTCTCCCCAGAAGAGATAGAGATACGTAACTCGTCGTAAGACATGGAACGTAGTTAGTAGTAGTACTTAGTTGGTTGGTAATCTGTTTATTTGACAATATAGCAGTCCTTCGTTTACTATTATTATTCCTAACACAATGAAATGCAACCAATGACTAAGTACTATACCGAAGTAGTAGACATCAGTAGGTATAATTAACTAGCATCGTATTGTACTATGTGTTCGTGTTAGTGTGTCGGTACACCGCCGCGGTCGGATGACGCGTGCCGGGCGCGCCTCACATACCGCACGTACGTGCGACACAGCGCACTATGTCTATCATACGACTACGGTGAATGACGCATAAGAACTCGGACATATTTTTGATCTAGACATACTGTCGAGGCATACCGTCTGCTAGTAATATCATTCTGCCTAGCCTTTTCCCAATCATGTTGGGGTCAGCTTCCAGTCTAACCGGATGCAGCTGAATACCAGTATTTTACATGGAGCGACTGCCTATCTGACCTCTACAACCCAGTAACGATACCCCTTGGTAAGACTGGTTGTCAGACTTTCGGGCTTCTGACGACTCGTAACGACTGTGAAAGATCCACGAATGACAGCCGGGACCAACGGCTTAACGTGCTTTCCGAAGCACAGAGGAGTCTCGGTATGTAAAAATGGTCACCCATCCGCGGACCAACCCCTGGCAAGCGCAGCTTAACCTTATGGATCGACCCGTGCGACTGTTATTACTTAGCCACGAGCTCCTCACTTAGCCACGAATGAGAATGCTCTATCTGCGGATCCAATGCGTTTTTTCGTAGGGCAGCCTGGCTACGACACCCATACGCCATCTAGATACAAAAACAAATTGGCTTTGATCGTCGCTGCGTAGCCTTCCCTAGCAAGTGTAAACCATAGGTAAGTTCTTGGGTGGTAAATTGTTCGAAGTTTGGAAAGATTTACGTTTGTGCTTGTGTTGAAAATACATACGTATCGAAAAAAGGAAAGAAAATGTACTTACCTTAAATTATCTTTAATTAAGCTAAATATCAGCCAGCCTGATAATTAAATAATAGCCTGTAACGGCAAATTAACTGAAGTATGAAATGAAAACAATTGTTTCGCGGAGCGAAGTGTAGTGGAGCAAGGATAGGCGAGCCGCGACATGCCCTGATATGACCATCAATAACTCAAACTTAGAATGTAACTCTTTGGGATACAATAAAGTACAACAAAAAATATTAATGAATGAATGAAATGCAACTTACCAATAAATAAATAAGACAAACAATACACATAAATATACTAGAACAAATAAGACAAACAATGGGAAGACATTACCGCTGTGATGATACTGCCAGCTTCTTACGAATGTGCTCGCAAACTTTAACTTCAAAGGATAATCGTTTGTTTGCCATTCTGATCTCCTGGGGGAGCGCATTCCACAGAGAGATAGATTGAATGAAGAAGGAAGAGTGTATGAAGTCTGTACGGTGAGTGGGACATTGAAGAAGACCATTGTGAGAGATTTATATTGTGGTTGGCGCAAATATACTGAAAGGGGGGGGGATAACAGAGGACGAGGGAGAGTCGAGAAATGAGAACAAGATGGTCAGCGCCCTTTGCTCTCTGCGCTGGCGTAAGGGCAACCACTTATATTTGAACAGGATCTAGGTTCACTCGTATGTCTGTCTGTCCGTCTGTCACAGCAACTTGGAAAATTTAAAATAAAGGTTTGGCACGCAGAACCGTGGGACATATGAAATGAAAGAGCTTCTTATGAGGAACTCATTTAAAAAAAACATTATTTTAAAATAAATAGCTTTATAGTTATTTAAGAAAATAGATAATTTACCATTCACCCCCCATCTCCGAAAGTACTGAGCCTAAAATTTTGAGAAAAATGTAAAATACAGAATACAGTTCTATACTTATAGATTACAGTAGAGGAGCTCGCCGGGGTTCGTCCGTGGATGGGTGACCATCTTTACATACCGAGACTCCTCCGTGCTTCGGAAAGCACGTTAAGCCGTTGGTCCCGGCTGTCATTCGTGGATCTTTGACAGTCGTTACGAGTCGTCAGAAGCGCGAAAGTCTGACAACCAGTCTTACCAAGGGGTATTGTATTACCCAGTTACCGAGTTGTGGCGGTCAGATACAGAGGACTGGAAGCCGACCCCGACATGATTGGGAAAAGGCTAGGCAGAATGAACTTATAGAATAGAATAGAATTTCTTTATTCGAGTAACCATGACTCAATAAAATTGTTAGTAAAACTTACGACTATGTTAGTAAGCACAACAAAAAACAAGAAAAACAACACAAGAAATAACGGTTGGTCACCGTTGCGACATCCCATGAGAGACGGCACAACAGTGACCCACGTACATACAGTCCAGGCGACTCGCAACCAAGCTTAAGACACTGTTGGAGCTGCTCCACACCCTGCGCACCAGGGAAGCGCACCTTTTACGCATTGTTGCGTAAAAGCAATCTACATGCGCATCTGCGAACATCCCTGACGCACTACAGAAACGGGGCAGCCCCACCAGTATCCTAAAAGCATTGTTATATTGAACGCGGAGAGCGTTGTACGATCTTTGCGTATATCTAGCCCACAGGCTGCACGTGTAAAAAGCAGTACAGTAGGCTCGAAAGAGTGTGATTTTGACGGGAAGTGCGCATCGTGCAAACCTGCGAGCCAACATGTTCACTCTAACCGACAACGCCCTCCGCTCTCGTTCAATGTCATCATCGTCTTTGAGGTTGGGAGTTAATATATGACCAAGATACTTAAACCTGTAGACTCTCTGCAAAGGTGTTCCATAAAGTAATACGGGCGGTACTGCATCCGGACTCTTACCCCCAGCCTCAAAGACCATGATCTCAGACTTCTTAGTGTTGTATGCCAAGCCATGAACCTTAGCATACGCCTCACATTGAGCAACCAATTTTCTCAAACCGCAGATTGACGCGCTCAGCAGCACCATGTCATCTGCGTAACTGATATTATTGACGCAGGTACCGTCTATATAACATCCGAGCCTGGTACTGCTGAGCTCGCCAATCAACTCGTTCACATAAAGGTTGAAAAGCGTTGGTGAGCTCAATCCACCCTGCCTCACCCCACACTCCAACCCGTAAGGACGAGAAAACACCCCAGCCCATCGTACAGTGTTGATCTGGTTCCCATACCAAAACTTTAAAATGTTCACAAGTTCAGTGGGCAAATTTATCCGCTCTAATTTACTCCACAACATATCATAGGAAACCAGATCAAATGCCTTTGATAAGTCCAGGAAGCAAGCATAAATAGGCGTCCCTCGTCTTGCATAGTAAGTCACAGCATGCTTAAGACACAAAACCGCACTCTCTGTTGATAACCCAGCTCTGAATCCGAACTGATTATCATGAATAGTAGTATAACTACTTAATTGTGTATTAAGCATGCTGTCAAATACCTTTGCAATCACGGTAGCTAGTGAAATGGGCCTATAGTTACTGCTGTCAGCGAGGTCACCAGTTTTGTTTTTAGCAATTGGCACTACCACTGTTCGCATCATCTCACCAGGCAGGTAGCTATGACTCACACAAAAGCTGTACAACATAGCCAGCACCCTGGGTAAGTGAGGGCCAGCATACCGTAGGTGCTCGATGCTATAGATTACAGTAAAACCCTATAAGATGGATTTATTCCAAAAACAAACTTAACATTATAGTTGAAAGACATGTTCTCCCATACATCGATATAAGTCACGGTCAATTCTCCAACTGCAAATGTAAGTTTCTAATCGCTAAAAATAATAATTATGTGATAAAACTCCAAATTAACGATTTTTAGCCGTATTTTTTTATTGCGTTGACTTAGGAGCTTGATACTTTTTACAGAACCAAGGGACCGCAGACCTACGTATTTGGTATTAATTTGATATCTCTACGCGTTTCTGAGAAAAAGCGGCTTGACAGACGGACAACGAAGTAATCTATAAGGGTTCCGTTTTATGCATGTACGCGCATAACTTCCGAACTACTGCACCAAATTTGTTTTTTTGTTGTGCTCGTTATTCTCAGGACGAGGTATGTAGGCAGGTAGGTAGGTAGGTACCTAGGTATGTAGGTAGGATAGGTAGATAGGTAGATAGGTAGATAGGTAGGTAGGTAGGTAGATAGGTAGGGTAGGTAGGGTAGGGTAGGTAGGTAGATACGCCGTACATAAGTACTTAATACCCGTGCGAAGCCGGGGCGGGCAGCTAGTTATTTTATAAAAAACTACACAGTCAAGTCACAACTAAACATTGTTTCATGCTCGTTGACTTTCAACATCTTCACGAAAAGTTCCTCATCATGCACCTCTGACCTCACTCCAATTAATCTTATTTTCTAAAAATGTCCGTCCATTGCGAGCGCATCCTTTTGTTTCAGTGTCCGTCACCGCGCCTAGTTACTGTAACTGCGCTACGCCGCGCCGTAGTAAGTCTCACTGCTTGTGTTGTAGATTTATAGTGTAATGTATGTTACTGTAGCATGTCTATTTTAAATTAATTGAATAAACCATTACTATTTGACGCGCGTACGCTTTGTAAGAGAAATTAATGATTAATAAAAAACGTTGCGTCTGCGTAAACTAACTTTTAACGCGTAGCACTCGTTCGTAGCAAATGTCATTCGTTTTGTTTTTTAGTGTAGCGAAAAAGAAGTAGGGCTGTTTTTATTAGCACGTTCTTACATGTAGTTATGTAATGTCATCACATGAGATCACCTCCGCCAAAAATAAAAATGAGAAATGTTTTTATTTTTTTTATTTGGGAAAAAAACGTCATTACATTACATGAATAGCTCTACATTAATCATTCCCTAACCAATGATCAGCACCCATCGGCCTACATTCCGTGGTCCGGTGTCACTGGCTACTTAGCACTCGTGTAGGGAGCTAGTCATGGTGACGGCACGCGCACCACTGTGACAGCGGCGCCCTTAGCTGATGGATTAAACACGTCACCCGCACCCGCGCCTCACCGCAATGCATCACCTATTCACCTTACATTATTAGTCCGGAATAATGACAGAAGTTCCGCTCACTGCTAACACAACGAAAGTGTCCAGCAGTGTTCTCAACCAATCATTACTGCACAGAGCCAAATGATTCATTAGATAAGTATCTATCATCTGCGAATGTCGTAGTCCGCCTACGTCGTAGCAAATATTTCAGCACGTTGTTAGAATTTGATCTACTGCATCTGCCTTCTGCTTCTTATAATCAGATCGTCAATCCTCATGATACCGATGTCTACTATGCATGAACTCGTCGTGCGCTCGCGACTCGTGACTCAGCTCGCGATATATCGCAGGCAGCGCGATATGTGCGCGACTACTTGACATCATTTAAATGTTAATCATAGGTAGTGGCAGCCGTAGGTGGGATTTATCAGATGGAATGTTTGGAAATCGGTAAGTTTGAATGACAAGGTCTAATATTGTATCGATGTCTTTTTATTGGTGGCATTATGATCTTTAGTGGCATGCTGGAGTTGACGGGCAATTTTTATATTAATTGTTCATCAGGTTTTGGTTCAGACTGTGGTTATTTTGCAATGCAAATCTATAACTTTATTTTATAGTAACACTTAATAACCTTTAGGTATTGGTATTTTGGTGTTGGTTTAAATCTGGTGAAGTGAGGGTGTACAATACACCTCTGCCTAACCGTTCGGAGAATGCAGGCGTGATATTATGTTGTGTTGTACCGGCTCCTTAAAATGAGTAAACTGAAGACAATAATAGTTCCATAGTAGAGAGTATCGCCTATTAACGGTGACATTGTTCAGTCCGAGTGTAGCGGACGGCGCGTGTCCGAGCTCCGGCGCCGGACGTCCGGGCTGAACGACCGGACGTGCGGCCCACTACCGGAGCAGAATGTTTAGCCAGCTCTTATTTAAACACAACTTGTTGATGAGGATGAGGACGTTCCTGTACGTACACTGAAATCGCTTTACTTTAGAGTCTGGTTTGATTACAGTTTTAGTTCTATTATTCGTAAAAGAGTGTATTTAGTAGTAATCAAGGCTAACACATTTGGGTAGTTTTAATTGTTATACCTATGTGCAGTGCATCTGTAACTTAAATAATTATAATTAGTAATTTGCATCAGTTTTTAATCTGGTTAGTAACGTGCGTTCCACAGCACAATAGTTTAAAAATACAAACTAATAAGATAAAAATATGATGTGACAGGACGGAGCGTCGCAGCACGCGCCGCGTTCAATACATTTATTACAGGATCATTTATTTGGATTACAAACATTTGCTCGCTAATTTAACATTTGTAAACAACCATTTACATTATACTCGTGCTGTACCTTATTTAATTACATTTCCATTCGAGAACGGTCTTTGATGAAAATGATTAAACGAGTATTTATCGTATTTATTTGTTCACAAGCAGCGTCGCGCCGACTGTTATAAATAGTGAGCGGCTCGTTAATCATTCGTTAATTCACCTCCGCTAAGCACTAACTTAGCGAACTGCGAGAAACAACACGCGGAGTACATTAATCATAAACAAATGAACGAGCTCCACTCTCAAACTCAATAAAACTATTTGACCCGCGGCGTCCTAGTGCACCGCCTCCCTCGTGTAATCTAAATAATATCCGAGTCAAATGCTGCGCGAATACCACCGAACATTAAGGATTATAATGTAAATGTATGCAAATGTTAGGAAGGCGCCCGCACCGCATCACACCGCAACGCACCGCAACGCTCCGCATGACTCCGGAGGCGGCACTCAGACTACGCTCAGCTGAAAAAATGGGGCACTCGGTGGGGGACAGATAACGACAGCTTACGTCGTGAAAACGTGAGACTTTGCGCTAAATTGTTGAAACATGACTTGTTTCGTAAATTCCTGGAGAGTTAGCCAGCGAAATGTAAATGATACAATAACAAGGGATGTTTTGATGAGTCCCAAAAATTTCAAATTGTATTGTTGTCTACGCTTCGGGAAATTTAAACGGGAAATAGAATGAAAACCGATAATTTGGGTCAGAATACATTAATTTATATCAATCGTCGTAGCATGTATCAGCGAGTCGCGCCCGGTGCGCTCCGGATCGGCGCGGATCGGTTGTTGACGGCGTCTATTGTTTCCAAACAAAATGAATGTAGATTTTAGAAACGTTCTTCCAGGCTCCCGTAGACAGGCGCGACGTGACACCGATAGAACAATTTCCGTGAAATTTTCATAGAAATTGTTCTACCAGAGTCGCTTCTGTCTGCGGGATCCTTTATAAAGGAGGGGTACGGGGGGCGGTGCAATGATTCGATTTAAATGCAGAGTTGACTTGACGGCGGTCTTTGTCGACCAGACGGGAATTACTGCGGAAAATTTTAACTAAGTAGAAATTCTTTATCCGACTAGATAGGTAATGGAAACAGAAGTGAGGAGTCGGAGTATCAATCAGGTAGGTAACTATTATGATACTCACTATAGGCTTGGCAAATATATCATGTGAATGTCTTCAACCGCCCGCCAAATGCACCAGCTCCTCCTCCTCGCAGGCGAGCTGCGCGTGGATGCGGCATGCGTGGCGGAGGCACGCGCCTCCGCCAAGCCGCTTGAGTTTCAACAGTTTCAAGACACGTCGCCTACGTAAATTTTGTATGAAAACTTTTTGAAGCGGCATCTTGCCTGCGCCAGGCCTTCACCACGCCGTTTTTGTATAATTCACGCCTTAGATGCCGCGCTGTGACTATATGCTTTTGTTTTGGCTCATTGCTCCTTCAGGAAATAGAAATATATAAGGTGCTATAAAAATATCTGCCACGGCTGCAATGGGAGATAGTATTGTGTTTATAGATTACAATAGTAAAGATAAATTATTGATCATGTGTCATATTTTTTTTCATACAAAAAATTGTACGTATAAATTTGCAAGTGACGAACTAGTCAGCTGATTTCAGTTTTCATTCACAGAACAGATGGAAAGAGATAGCAGTTGTTTTCATTGACGAAGTGCACTTCGCGCGTAATTTGTGAACCACGTTATGCAGAGTAGAGTCAATGTTTGTTTAACTACGTTATTTTCTCAAATTGATTCAACTGTGCCGGGGTACGAAATTTCTTCACCATTGTTATCTTTAAACACAATACTACCTCTCATTAAAGCCGTGGCAGATATTTTTATAGCACCTTATATTAACACATAATTATTTTCTTCCCTTTACAAGTCATCAGTTAATAAGTGCGTGGAGGCAAGTTGGTGGTAGTTGGGAGGTAGTTGACCGCATTAGAGCTCAACACTATTAATCACCGTCTCTTATTGTCCCAGGCCGCGGCCGGACCGGCGGCCGGCGGCGTCGCGGTCATGGAGGATACATTTTAGTAGCCCACTTAGTTTTGAACAAGACAACCGCAGATTTCTAGAGCAATATCTAATGACAGTGCACTAGTAGCTTACTGAACACGAGAGCGAAGGTTGACTTATTATGAAGATTTAAAAGTGAGCTTTTAATATGTAATTAGCATACAATCCTAGGAATTTTAAGCGTTTTATGTAGAAGACAAAAAAAAATGAACCCACACTTACCTAGATCTTGCTTAGCAAACGCCCAGGTTGTCGTAGAAAATGATTGTTGTTTGTTGCGACCATGCGACCGGTGCAGACACGCATTGCGGAGTCACACTGCGTCTGGTCGCTACTCGCAGCCGGCGCCGGACCAGCAGTGAGCCGGCTAGCATCCGGCTACACAGCCACTTTGAAACTAATATCACTGCTCAAGTTTTGGCTCTATTTGCATATCGAGGCAGCACGAGTATTGCACATACGAGTATCTGTCAGTCAGCCAGTCAGCTTGTGCGCGGGAATTAAACAACTTTCGAACTTGTTATTTTTTTTGGAACGAAGTTGTTTAACGCGGCTTGCAGTAGGAGTACACTGGCAGGAATCATCACGCAAAAAAGCGTTCAAAATGCGACGTCGTCTTCTAATACGAGTATAATATAGAGTCAAAATTAAAATCCAAGACGGCAGCTGCGAAAAATTTCGTCATGGGTGTCGTTTTCATAGTTTTTGAGGGTGCTACGCCAATAACGAGGTTGATTTCATTTCAGCCTCGCTATCCAAGATGGCAGTTGCGTTTTAATAGCTTTCGAGGGTGCGTAAGTCGATAGTTAGGTCAAAATGAAAAACTATGATGGCAGAAATTTTGTTTTTATATTAAATCATACGTGAGGAGGTTCTTTCGTTCCTGACGGGGGTCTCAACCGATTTCCGAACAAGTTTTCAGTCACCGGTGCCACTTTCAGACTTCCTCTTATGTACTTATTTCTTATTCTATCCATTCGTGTAACACGACAGGGGATGCTCTTAGCATTCTCATCTCAGCTGCATGCAATTCTCTCTATTAAATAAATAAAAAAATATCTTTAATTCAGATCTAAATTAGTCCATAAGTTGTTAGTCGTTAGTAACAGATTGTGCTTATAAGCTATGTTAGTGTTTTTAGTACCTACATACAACTACAAACCTATTCCTATTTTTACCCAGTGCCTTTGGATGGGGCAGTCCGGTCTGCCAGCAATCATTTTCAGGATACCGTTAAGAGTGTTACGCAAGCGTTGTAGCAAGGAAGCCGCTTTCTTACACATGATGGCGTGAAAGCGTGAGTGGCGTGAGTTTAAATCTCGTTTACAAAGATTTCGGCAACCACAATACCGGAGAAATTCCTAGTGTGGGGCAACGTTTAAAAATAAAAAGAAAAGCCATCCATGCAAGTTGCTGCAAACATTCCAGACGCACTGCAACGCCGCGGCAACCACACAAACACTTTCACTTATAATTTACGCAACGTGGACAACGGACATAATTTGTCAAGTATAACCCAAGTTTCTTCAAGAGGATTAAAAAAAAAGAACAAGCGCTTCTGGAAAAGTGCCCTTGCGCTTCGCTTGACTCGTCTTGGCGATATTACAATAAATTAATGGGGACAACGGGAAGTAATTTTAATTATTTTATTAATTTCCTACGGGCCTACGGGGAAAACGGAAGTACACGGTTTAATGATGGCAGCGACATCTATGTCGTGAAATAGAATATATACGTCTATTGCCCAAGTCTCGATAGTTCTAATGTAACAGGATTCTCAATTACTTTGATAATGTTCTTTATTTATAAAGTGCGATTCTTGCAATGTTCTGGTTACTAAAACTTAGCAAGAACAATTGAAAGCCATCCCTTCGGGTTTTAACAAAATATATTGTTCGGCTTCGAATGTACTTATACAACGTGACGAATCTAATAACAATGTTCGGTAGTGCAGAGTGCGCCGCGCGACACTCGACTTTGTTTTGTGCCGTCGTCGACTGCGGAGCGTAACTCACGATTTTACAACCGCTCCGATGCTGATTTATACTCGCTAACAAGAGCAAAGTGATCTCTGCTTTATGTCTGCTCTCGAAAATAAAAACGAGCATCGCCATGTAGTCGTCAGTCGACAGAATAGCCACGCGTCACGGAATTAGTAATAATAACGTTCTGCTGGCGCGCGCACACCCACGACCCCGCGACCGGCCACCGCACCGGCGCGACCAGGGATCAGCGCGACCGGCGGCGGCAAATCTTCACTCGATTAGTCCTCTTTAGACTTGTACAATTATTTATCGATATAAGTTATTGCCGCGCAAACTTGTAGCGATAATTCATTTCGTGCCGTGACTACTTTAATATTATATTAAGTCGTAAAGAAAGCTCGTCACCGAAGCGTGTGTCCAATGCAGCTGACGTCCTGCATGCATAGCTGATGTGTTCTTTGAATTAACACGGATTCATGTGATCCTCACCAAATGCTCAGTAAGCCTCCCTAATTTAGTGCATAAGGTCGGCGCACACGGTGCGGGTGCAACATGCGACGTGTGTCAGCGCTCAGTGCGCAAGTGAACAAATAAGTAAAAGTCGTTTGAAGCGGAACGCGGTGATATATAATCGCTCTGAATGCGATCCATTAGTCTTCTTGTCGAGATTGTCGACCCAAATTATTTGTTACTAAAATACTTATGCTCTGAATAAGGATGAGACGATAGCATCGACAAACAAAAAGTTTAACGATAAAAACGTAGAGTCAGTGCCTTCTACGCCCAGCGTGAACAGGGCAGCTATCAAGAGCCTATGATATTGTATGAACACTAAAGTGTGCGTATTTATGAGCACCACTTACTGTCTGTGTATGTCACGAACAAATAAACCTATTTCTATGGCAATGCTACAGTCCGACTTTTTATATAGCAAACAAATGCAGTAGTTTTTGAATGACCAACATGAACAAAAAGCGAAAAGTTATTTAGAGATCGAACTGAAATAGCAAGAAGCTCACCGGTTTAAAAGCTTATAAATAGAGAAGATACAGCTTTTTAATATACATCGAGTGAACAGTTAGTTATGTAAAGTCGCTCGCAGTAGCGGGGCGGTATCGGATGCGCGGCGTGCAATATCGTCGATTGCACATTTCCGCGCGGCGCTCGCCTCATGAATTTGGAAATCAGCAACAGTAATCGCTGTTCCTTCTACATTTATACGTGGAACCAATATATAAATAAGCTTCTCAATACGTGCTTTGATTTGTACTCTTGAGAACAATGAAATACTTTGAAAAATGCTGAAGCGAGCGTACTCTTGAGAAAAATAGGAAACATTCACAGAATTTACTTTGTAAAAGGGATTGAGTTGACTTTAATTGCTAAAACTAGTGGGAGCTGAAGGTCAGGACGAGCCTGCTGGTACAGAACAGATGAATGTTGTTGAAATAAACGCCTAGTTTTTAACACTGATCGGCCATGTGGTATGTGTACTTCAATAATGTTAAAATTGATATGGTAATCGCTTTTCTATCTCTAAATATCTATATAAAACCAAAGTCGCCGTTCGTGTTTGTCTGTATGGCCGTGTGTTCATTTCAGAAGAACAACGCGGCCATACACATACACAACGGATTTTAATGAACTTAACAAAATCATTCCGGAAGGTTTATATATTAATATATAGCTAAATTATGTATGCGTATAACTTCCGACTGACTGCACCAAATTGGATAAGTAGGTAGGTAATTGTTTTTTTGTTGTGTTCGATATTCTCTGGACAAGGTTTGTATAAAACATAGGTAGGTATGTAGGTAGGTAGGTATGTAGATAGGTAAGAATGTAGGTAGGTAGGTATTTAGGTAGGTGGGTAGGTAAAGTTGGTAGGTAGGGTAGCTAGGTAGGTAGGTAGGTAGGTATGTAGGTAGGGTATTTGGGTAGGTCGGTAGGTAAGTATATAGGTAGGTAGGGTAGGTATGTAGGTAGGTAGGTATTTTAGTAGGTATGTAGGTAGGTAGGGTAGGAAGGAGGTATGTAAGTAGGTAGGTAGGTAGGTATGTAGGGTAGATAGGTATAGGTACGGTAGAGTGGGTAGGTAGGTGTCCCGAAGAGACTTAGTACTACCTATGCGAAGCCGGGACCAGTTTCTTATAAAGCTCACATTTTCATTTGAAGTGATTCTATGCCACAATGTGTGGTTTCGTTATGGTTCTGTCAGTCACACAGAAGAAAAATATAAGTAGGTAGTTTAACAAAAGTGTCGACTGAAAAACTGTGAAGTTATGGTTTAAGGGGTATATAAATAAGTGACCGTGACAGCCTGGTTACACAACTGTCTGTTCATGTTAAGTCCTCGGTGTTCTAAGTTAACTGTAGAACTATCCCCTAGAGAGTGAGCCGTCAGTCGGTAATGCTAGAGACGTGTAAACGTTTCTCTCCATTTACATGCAAATCGTTGCAGCGAGCAATTTTATAACATTAACTGTGACACTTTGTAACTTACTTCACGACGAGGTTTAATTTGTTGTTCATTAAGATAACCGCGTGATGGAAAACCTGGATAGTGGTTATTTGTTAAATTGTAAGTTGTCCAGATGTTTACTATTGACACCCAAGTTCTTGCATACTGAGCTTATAAGTTTATTTTACCTAAATGGTAGATAGTAAGAAAGCATCCAGCAATATCAATGTATTCACTGCTGCCTCGTGAATAATCGAACGTCTATGTTGCTTTAAGTACATCAGTCACGTAGCATGTTGCACAGCCTTCGCCCACTGGAGCCCGTAGGAATACGTGAAAGTTCAATGAATGACTTACAAATAAGCTTCATATAAACTAAATGTAAATAATAAATTGGAGCTGTATATATCAAATATGGTTTTCATTCATTAGCATTGAAGATAAACCGCTATCCGTACGAGATGCGGTAACGATCGGTTACCGCCCACGCAAGCCCACGCCTTATAACATCTAAAACTAAACACGAACCACGAACCACGGCGCGGAGTAAAAGTACTGGGAAAACTATTCTAATATAAATGAAACGTTTCGCCACACGATCGCACATGTAACATGTTGCTGGTACTGTTCGCGTCCCTGTAACGATGATGTCCATTACTCATTCTCAATGATAGCTATATAAATGCAGGGCTCAAATATTCAAAGTGTCCGGTGGTGTGCTCGCGACCCCCTGGGGGGAGCAGGGGAGGGCAGACGCGTGACTCGACTGCGAAGCCCCGAATGAAGACGAGTTATCTACTCGACTGACCCCCATAAAAAGAAACGTTCCTTCAGGATTGTGCGCCACGTCTCATCGTTGAATTTTAAACAAACATGCTACTAGTATTTCAGTGATTTCCGAAACGTATTTCAACCGATTGCCGAGTGCCGACTGCCGGCGACGGAGCGAGGGGAATGTATAATAAGCTTGTCACACGCGCCACTGTTTATGCGTCTGCCTCTTCAAACATTGAAAACCTACTGGAATACTACGTCTGAATCATCCAACGTGCAGGTACTCATTTTTAACATTATGAAATCATAATATCCAAACAAAAAGTAGAGAATTTCATTAATATTTTCTTGCCCCACAGAGCTAGATACATCACATAAATTATTAACATACGACGTGTCGATTCAATAAATAATTCAATGAATTTGTATGTCGCCGCGAGTAACACACTTAATACGAATCATAACTCAATTTCATGCTAATCAATAAGGAGAGATAGATAATATTTATTGCTTTAATGTAAGTACACAAATAGAATAGAAGAGGCTGGGATCTGACTTGCATATTATTGTAAGAAGTAATTTTTACAAAAATACGAAAAAACAATAATATAACTAATGTGCTTTTGGAGTGCGTTTGCCTTTTATTTGGGAAGGAACAAAGATGATGTCAGATGGTCGTCAATTTCGGCAACTGTCAGCGTGGGCATGACGTGGATACTGATGTCAAACGAAATAACTAGCAGAAGGCCTACTGCATACATTATCTGAACAGTCGGAAATCACATCGTTGCGGGAACAGTATGTCTTGTGAACCTTATGTAGCTACCTTGTGCAGTGAGCCCAACGCCGACGTCGCTCTTACAGTTAGGAAAGTGACGTCATGGACCCTGCACTACCTAGTGCTCCACTCATCAGCTAATTAACTGCCGTCTTTTTCATACGCGGTACGAGTGCATGGGACAGTGAATAGCACCGTAACTGTACTAGCACAGGTGACAAAACTCACATGTCTGTGGAACTCAATGGAGTGTCAACGAGGACTTTACTTTGGCATCGATCACAAGGATGTCTAGTGGTTTATGTTTGACTGATTTCACAAAACCCTTATCATAGACATAGTGCCTGTAAGGTCTGCAGAATTTATTCAAGTAGCGATGTTTTCTGACTCATTCATTTACTATGACCAGACGATCTATTCTGAAAATCTCACTGTGAAAACTTAGGTGAAGTGAGTTTGAAGTGAGCTGTCAATAGTGTCAATAGCGTTGGGAGCTAGCTGACGCTAGGTGGAATGACATCACGCTTCACCAAAATTTTCACGGTAAGATTTCTAGAGTATGACGTGTATGTCAGCGTGCTACGAAGCTACGAAATTGCTACGACCGCGGCTAGAAATACCAATAAGAATAATTAATAATTAATTCTTATTGGTATTTCCAGCTATTATGACTCTGAGCTTTATAGTATGGTAGGTTTATTAGTTAATTAGTCAGTTAATTAAGTACCTTTTGTAAATAATTAGTTGCTGTTAATTTAAAAAAAAGAAAGATATTATTAAGGGTTGATTTTTCAATCATTAGATAAGTTTTACCTGAAGAATAAATATGACGTTTTGACAGATTGTCCATAATTATAAAAACTGTCAAAATTACAAACTTATTCGTCGGATAAAAGTTAAATGGCGATTGAAAAACCGGCCCTAATAATCTTTTTTTACTCATTCAAAAAATGGGGTCTCTATTTTTTTTTTGCTACGGTGTCAAATGGGATGTCAAACGAATAGTGTTAAGGAGGTCATTCTTAAAATATATTGGTTACCATAATAAGGAAAGATAGAAACTTTAACCCATTTAAGGCTAAAATGCCAACAAAAAAATCCATGTCTTGTTTGCCTTTTTAGTTGGCGTTTTTGACGTAATTGGGTTTTTGTTAACTTTTGTTTACCTTTCTATTAATAAAACCCTTAACAAATCAATCTATCAATTAAATTAAAGTAGGTACTTCTATAGCTACACGGTGTGCGGTCCTACAGACACAAAGAACTATGTTTATCTCCACTGCAGTTCATATAATTTATACAACTTGTATGAAACACGCGCTTGAGGCATACATTGCATGGCTTATAGAAAGACAAACAAATAAATGTTTCAACTAGATAAAACGTGTTCCTACAAAGTAATATGGTGTGATCGCTACTCGCTCCCTCTCGGATAGCAGTTAGTTCTAGCTCATAGGTTTTTATTTAAGTTTTTCTTCTGGCGTGACGTTTCTCGTTTTCCGGTACGTTGGCCCAAGGCGATTGTGTGTCTTGCTTCCCTTTACAACTACTCTTTGCAGATTCTGTAATAGAAAATATTATGTAAAATGCGTTACCAAAGTATACGTTATACTTTAGTATATAATAAGTTGTTGATACCAATTGAATCTCCGCTTCGTATGGTTAATTATAAATGTATGAGTTTGCAATGGTTATGTCGTGTATAACATTTTATTTCACTAGCGGTGTAAGGCTCGTTAGCCACCGCATGCGGCGTCACGTAGCTATAATTGATCGCTCGCTAACGATAGTTAAAATCAATAGCATCGCGGTGGTAGGTAGGTTGGTAGGTAGGTGGTAGCTGTCGTGTAAGTGATGCTGTGATCTCAATGTGCTACTGTAATGTGAAGGTCGTGACTGAGACCTACTGACAAGATGACTGCTTGTTATGATAATAGTAGTACACGGGAAGCTCTGTGTTCACTATTAATACAATTGGTACTCACAGGTTTTTTCTATTACCAATCAATTTCAATTCCAATTTCAATTTTTTTTTTTCAGTTTTGAAGAACGTTCGCTTGGCTGCTAAACCCAAAGGAACTCGTAATTATACAGCAATGGAAACCTTTTACTCGGTTTCTGGAAAGCCAATCAACATAAAAATATGCTGACACTTGACAGATTTTCAAACTCTTTTCTAGTGTTTTAATTGTTATTTCAAAGTTTATCATTGCAATTAACATGAATTTGATTATCTGTCAGCAGTTTGATAGGCCCTTCAGGAACTGTGCATGTACCATTGTATCTACTTATAGGAAAGATCAAGTGCCCTCTATGTGGTGCCGTATTTAAATACGGACATTCTAGTCCTACATGTTTTCTTAATTTCTTACTCTATGGTACCGGTATTACAGGCGCTCGCGCCGGCCATGTCGTCAAAACATGTTTGCGCATAACGTAGCGTCCAAGATAACACCATTTTATTACTCTGAACTTTACAGCAGTGAATATTAATCACTGCATTCAGAGGCATTTATGTAGACAAGTACTGATGTCTCTCTGATGTACGAATATAAGTAGGTATGTTTAGTACATTCTCTTTTGCGAATAACAGTTAAGGATAATTAGAACTTTAAATTAAGTACAAATATTATATAAGGTGCTATAAAAATATCTGCCACGGCTTTAATGAGAGGTAGTATTGTGTTTAAAGATAACAATAGTGAAGAAATTTCGTACCCCGGCACAGTTAAATCAATTTGAGAAAATAAAGTAGTTAAATAAACATTGACTCTACTCTGCATAACGTGGTTCACAAATTACGCGCGAAGTGCACTTCGTCAATGAAAACAACTGCTATCTCTTTCCATCTATTCTGTGAATGAAAACTGAAATCAGCTGACTAGTTCGTCACTTGCAAATTTATACATAAAATTTTTTGTATGAAAAAAAATATGACACATGATCAATAATTTATCTTTACTATTGTAATCTATAAACACAATACTATCTCCCATTGCAGCCGTGGCAGATATTTTTATAGCACCTTATATACAACACTCATGGACACGGAAATACTAACAACATAGTTTAAACTACGGCACGTCCCACTGTTACTACAGAAGAGATTCCTGTACGAAGGTAAGTCGGCGGTAAAGAAAATTTAGTCACAGTTTAGTGTAATTACAGGTTACAACAGACTGCGATTCACGCAAGATACGTGAGTGAAGCGCGGAGCGGACGTGACTTGTTAATTGTTTCGTATATCAACGTCTTTTATTCGAACAACTGTCTGTGACTTATTTAGTCTAACAGATATGAGGGCACTTAATTTTCATCAACACGTTTAAATAATGACAGAAATCATTAACAAAATGTAATCATAATTAGTCGGAATGTATTCATGAAAGAGTTTAACGGTAATCGTTTTGTATTGATATCCAGTGTGTGGCCGTTCAATGTGACCCGCACCGGCACATAGAGGTGAGGCAGGTGCGAGACGACGTTAACGCAATTATCACGCCGCACCAACCACACCGCGCCGCGCCGCACCGCATCGCGTACACTGGGCAATGGAGACAAAAGGTCTATGCTATGCAATGTTACTATCAGGCACGCCGACGCATCTCCGGCACTTGAGCGAATGACACGAAATATCTATTTTCATTTTACCTTGGCTTTTATTAGACTATGCTTGAACTATTAGGCAACATATCTCTGAAATGCCAATTTCTGCTGCATGCGCCAATATTAGCAAATCTGAGTCCTTATTAGAGTGAATTCGTTTATTGGTGGGCATGAGCTATAGAAACCTGATCTCCTGAAGTCCTAAAGATCTGAAGCAGAAGAAACATCCATGTATATTGCCAGTTTAGGGCCAGCGAGCCTTACCTACCTACTTGTGAGAACTGCTATGAGTATCTGTCAGTGTTCTACGTAATATTTAAACGATAAACTATATGTGGTATAATATCTAATCATTATAACAGAAACTATGTTGACTTGCTTTAAAATTCATAATTATTAGAAAAACCTTAATACAATTAGATTGGTATAAATAGTCACGAAATCTGATAGGTTACGTTTTTAAAGCTTCCTCTCTCCTACTATTTTGTTGTGTTCGATATTATGATGATAATGATCTCATTTAATGATTGAGTGTTAGTGTGTCATATCGTGCGTTATCCTTCTGCAAGTACTGAGCGCGTTGACACACGGTCGCGCGGTAACTGCGTTAACGCGACCATCGCGACTCTCGACTCACTCCAGACAGTCGCATCACGTGTCTACTGACGTCACGGGACGCTTTTAGATGTCACATGAGCGATAATTTCGTTTGAAAATATCGAAAATATAAACAGCTCGGTCAATATTATAGCGTTGTAAACAAATACAACAATTTATTCATAGCTTATTATGCCATAAAATAGAAATTAATTTAAACTTAGTTATTCAATAAAGACATGGAGCAATAAGTTGCACTAGGTATACCTCGATTACAAACGAGGAAAATGTATTACTAACATGGAACCTACATAAAGTTTATGTTTAATATAATTATGTTTGTAGGTACCTACTTAATATAGGGAATTAAAGTTGTAACATTAATCGTAAGTTCCAGAACAAAGCTCATTATCTTGCACTAAGGAGACAGTTCGAGTACTGTGCTGTAAGTACTCGTAAGTCGTGTTTTGTTTTCATAAGAATAAGAATAATACTTTAGCTTTTTTTTTTTTCATAGCCGAAGCGAAGCCACAACTACCAATAATAACTACCTATTTGGAATCTAAGAAGGTGCTTAACGCCGTATAATAATAGCGCTTATGGTTATAAAGGTTTTCCATAGGAGTATTTAACATAGTAGGAAAATGATAACGATAAGTGAATACGTTTTTGAATACCCGTATATAATATATTTGAGTGTTGAAAGACCTGGAATCAATCATAGTTAGCCCCGCGCCAACAATGAAATTCTGACATGTGAGGCGAAATCCTGATGGATGGCAAACCTACAGATGCGGAACGATTCGGCGAGTTGTGCGGCATGGTGACGCGCGGGTACGAGCACCGCTGTAATCCGCGCACCGCTTAATAACGTCGGCTGTACGACGCGACGTAATCCACTCCGCGTGCTACTTGCTTTAGTTTATAACTATTCAGCACCATGCGATCCACCGCCCTATGAGCCCCGCGTCACCGGCGGCGGCGGCGGCGGCCGGGCGAGTCATAATACCGCCCTGTATCTGCTTATCTTATTTTATGCTTCAGTATGTTTTTCAATCTGAATTAAAAAGACCTTTCCGTTATGGAAATTAACTCTGACACAATAAGGTCCAGCTCGCATTGTTTTCTAATAAAAAGTTCGTCGACTCGCGAATTTAGCATTATGTTATAACAGAGTCGCGCGGATGTTCGCGCATCAGGCATACCGCCCTCGCACTGCGCGGTGCTTGAGAATGAGAATGTCAATTGCACCAATTATTGGCACTCTGCTATTATTGCTGTCACACATAATATGGACATCCTCCTCCCACCACGATTGTCAGGTCACAGCCCGCGTTACCTATGATCCTAGAATTGCCTAATTGAGAATGCAGACACCTAGCCGTCGCTATCTTCGGCTCGTCCCACAACTCTGTACATGTTTAGTATCCATTACTGGGCGAGTGCACGTAGCTATCTCCAGTTACCGTTCACGGGCGGCTACGTACGTGGAGAGCACGCGGGGTCGTCGCCGGGAGCGTACCTGTGTAGCGGGTGCAGTAATTGAAATAGCGCGAGTTAGGTAGACGCGGCGCACAGAATTCATTAGACGGATATCATCGGCGTGGCTCGGCGGGAGACGGGGGAGGTCGGCTGCGGTCGGCGGCGGTCGGCTGCGGTCGTCTGATAATCAGCTTGTTTTGTCGTCTAGTTAGCATTGTATACGGCCGCACGATATGTATTTACAGCTGTGTGAACCACTCGTGTTGGAGTTACTTTACGTTCATTTAGAAAGGGCGGCTAAGGGGCAGGGCTAACGAGAGAAATCGAATTGCGAAATCCCCGGCATTCACGTAACACAATTCCGAGGCAAAACGAGAACTTAGGAAACGGTATGTAGCCGGGTATAATAATATACACTTTTAGTACATAACATAATAATAATGTTAACTTTAGCGGTTAAGCATAGTAAACTTGTGTTTATACCCCGAGGAGAGAAGCGTGAAACGTAATGATGATGAGCCGTCATTACATTATTCCCAGATACAGTTTGATGTGGGAAGCGGTTCACAGATTATAAAAATGAAGTACTAATAGCTTGTAATCAGTAAGTGAGCCTGACACATGTAATACGTAATCAAATATGAATTAGGGCGGGAACGCCGAGCGGACCACCCAGAAGAAAAAAGCAGAAAGTCCACATCAAACGCGTATTATTAGTTCATACAAACAAACACACAAAGGTTTTGGGGAACACAGAAAAATAATATATTCAGAAAAATAATTATACATTCTAGCTTGTTAATTCTTGCCATATTTGTATGTCGATTATGAAAACAGAAATACCTAATACGGTGATCGTTCCGTTCGTTCTGTTGCGTGGTCGCCGCAGCTCGACTCCAGCCGAATTCTAATAGGTCGGTTTAAGGCGAAGTTATCCGGGATTAAGATTAAGTATGAACTTGGTAAGTTGCCGGCGGTTCTAACGCCGCCGCCGCCGCCACCGCCGCGCTGCTGGCGAGGCGAAACGATCCCATTCACTTACCGCCATCTAGCGGCTAACTTTGTGACTTATTAACATTCAAGTTAGCACTGGAATTACGTTAGAGAGTTAATATTAATTAAGACAGAAGCAAGAACGTTGTTTAGTAAGGAATCATTAACTTAAGGAAGAGAAACACAGACGCGTATTTGCTATTTGAAATTCACCGCAACCAAAACCGTAACATTTTGTCGTAATAACGAAGTTGCCGCGCATACTGACGTAATGAATGGTGATCTACATGCTTGAACAACAGCTATAGGTACCTAATAGGTAGCGCCGACCATTAACAGCGTATTATGTTAAAATAGTGAGAAAAGTCTTGTCAAGCAGTACGACAGTTGGTATAGGAGACGAAATAACATGCAGGTATGTTTTATGGCAAGATATTCTGTTCCTTAAAGGCTTAAAAATACAATTTCTAAGAAAATATCACGGTAGAACAATTACCGGCGTCGCGTCGCGCGACAAGTCGCCCCAGTAAGCACGAGCCTTTACACGTCATCGCCGTCACGTCGCCGTGACGTACAGTGGCGCGTCACGCGTGTAATCGCGTCGTAAATCATAATCGCGCGCTAAATATTGAAATCCCCCGCCGCGACATATTATTATGAATCTGATATGAGGAAGCAATCTCAAGGTGCTGTATCTCTAAGGGGAACGGAAATTACGTTGTAGGGTTTTGAAAGAATATGTTGTGTGAAGCACGGCAACCTTACAAGATACTTAATATTGATCAATGAAATGATAACGATGTTGTTTAAACAAGTACGTACCTAAAGAACTATAACTAGCAATTTAAGTATCAGATTCCATAAATCAATTCTGCAGTTATGTGGAACTTAGGTTCCTGACCAAACCTTCCATTAATTCGACTGACGGCTGGCGGCATGCGCAGCAGAATCCGGTGCAGAGGCAACTCGAATGACAAGTTCAAAATTTTTATGAACTCTGACCGACATCCGTCAATTATATTAATATTGTATTCCTGTTTATGATAATAGCTACTACATATTCCATTAATTAACGACTCGTTACCGAGTTAATGAGCCGGTAAACAGGATACACCCACGTCACGTCATCCGTCCTTTCTCCTCTCTACGATGAGATAATTTTGTGTTAATAAAGTTAACTACTATCTGGTGGATGAAGATTGACTGCTGGGCAAATTAAGGGTCTAAGGTTAATTTCCCAAATCGAGGAATATATAATTGGGTTTTTTCATCCGGAATTTTACAGCAGCAGTCCCGACGCTGTTTAGTAGCCTGCTAATGGCAATAGGCTGTTACTCTTTTAAAGGCTCTGCCTACCTACATTGTCTCAATATAATGGAACTTAAAGGTGAGTAGTTCATTGCATAGTTCATTACTTGCTCAGTGGGACATAAATCGCGGCGGCCTGCATCGAGGCGGCAATGTACCGCGTCGTGAGGATTCATTACACGCGCGTGTTACAGCCAGGGGTAATTGATATATCTGCAAACGTGACATGTACTGTAAATTAGTTACCGTGTCCGTTTTGTTTCAACACTGGTTTACAAAACATTGCATAATCAGCCTATACTGTTCCCACTGCTGGGACACAGGCCTCTCTTCGAGAGGGAGTGGGCTGTGATCGACGCGGGCCCAGTGCGAGATGGTAGATGTCACCTGTCTTCGAATTTATGCTTCTAGGACATGCCGGTTTCCTCGCGATGTTTTCCTTCACCGTTTGTAGAGGTGTGGTGATGAAATTATTTACACAAACCACCACACCACTGCTTGCTGGGCCACCATTGCTCGCTGTGCCACCACTGCTTGTTGGGCCACCATTGCTCGCTGTGCCACCACTGCTTGCTGGGCCACCATTGCTCGCTGGGCCACCACTGCTCGCTGGGCCACCATTGCTCGCTGGGCCACCACTGCTCGCTGGGCCACCATTGTATGACAAACGTGACCCTTTGTCCCATAATTATGTTCTTTTCAGAAGTCATGAAGATCGGTCAACCTATTGAAAATGCGTGATATGAAAGGAAAAACGGCTACTTATGTAGATATTATTTACTTATTAAAATCACTCAAAGCTGGGATACTTTAGTGTTTGGTTCTTAAGTTGATGAAGTAATTCGTTCGCAGTCGGCAACACTTCATGTAATCAACTCAGGAAAATAAATAGTTTGCTCTATTTACAAGTTTCCCGCCAGAACTTAGAATAACTTTATAGCCCGAGTCCTTGTTTAATTATTATATCTTTGTCCAACATTTGAACTAACAACTTGTGATTTTTATAATGTGTGTTTGTTCTAAGTTATTTACACAAATATAAAAGTTCTTTTTATTTTCTTCTGCTGAACATTTTAATTATTTTAACGACACCGTACAAACGTTAATGATCATTGTAAACACGCTGCAGCCGATCTTTCCTTTCCTAAGTCATCTTTTACGAGCTCAACTAGCGGATAAAAGTGTACTGAAGTGTAATATTTCCCGCCACCCTGATTATTAAATTAGAATCGCGATACTACGGATGCTAACAATACGGTAATTCAAGCGAACCTTATCTCTAGCGGCTGAAAACACGGTTCTATAGTAAAGTATGCAACGTAGTGGATGTAAGCTAACGCCGAGGTGCGTACAGTCGCAGAGGTTATCGTTTGTCGGCCGCCTTCATTAACGCCAGCTCCGGCCAATTACACCGCGCACACCTGCACCCATGACACACAGGGACAGACAGAAGGTACATCTAACAAAACAGACACACACTTGATCAAATACGCAAGTGTAGTTGAAGTCAAATAGTCTACAATCACTGCAACCTGCAATGCTTTTACTTTGTCCATCTTCTGTGCATGTGTGCGCTTGTAACTGTGGACCTTCTGTTTGTTAGTATAGTGTGGTGTTCTCTATACGGCGGGCGTGGTGTTCGCACAGAGCACGTCCCGCGAATACTTTACGATTGAGCCGAGGATAACCACCTCGCAGCTTATTAGACACACCGCTCTAATAAGCAAGAGTGTGTTAATTAAACTTATCAACTAACGGGAGTTTACGGTAAACGCTGCTTTTAGGGCAGACTTTCATAATGCCTAGGTGTCTACTGCTAGCAAAAGTGTACAAAAGTATACAAAAGTAATCTTACAATAATATTATTCGGTACAACGTTCTAAGGATGGCATAAACAGATTTTTTTTATTTCTATCAATTAGCCTAATCTTATGTTAAGTGGGACAAAACTTTTGGTTAAGAAAAAATTAAGTATAATTTATTTCAGGCAATTATTAAACCCATTCCATATATAATTTATTAACATAATAAAACAACACAACATAGGTAATATATGAATATGGAAATAGGTTAGTAGGATGACGAAGAGAGAAGAAAACATTTAAAATATCACAAACGAAGAATTATCGAAGCACTTGATCGCGTAGTCTGTATCTTTGCCATGTCTTGAGCAGTGTTTTGATTGCGATAATACGGCTAGACTTTCTTACTTTTGATCAGTGATCATCTTTACAATATTAAGGTAGGCATTATGTACTATTGCTACTATCCTGAATCTATTCCACTCTACTCATTGCCGGTAACCCAGTTAGTAGCTCCAAATAACATTGTTGTCTCGCCCGCGCTCGGCGCCTCCACCACTAGGTAAGTGACAGTCAAGTCTAGCTAAACTAGGAAAGTACCAAGTTCCAAGTGCTAACTAAGTAACTTAACTAGATTTTAAGCTGTGAATTACTTATTCTTACGTGTATTCTGTTAGCATTAGTTGGGGCGTCTACGGTTCCAACACTATCTATTATTAGTCTTTTTTTAAAGTATCTGATAAAAATGTAAGGAAAATGTTGATTATAAAACGTACATGTCGAATTTGTAGTGCCCCTTACAAATTGAGTGCTATGATTTGATTATATGACTACTTAAACCCGAAATTCTAATTTAGATCACTTTAAAGATGTTTTTGTAATGACAATTTAGGTTAATTTTATTAGGCATTGATTTAGAGGGAAGGACGTTTATTGAAGTTTTGGTAAATAAAAAATGACATAATGCATGTTTATTAATAAGTTTGGCAGTAAAAACTGAGCAGTAAACTTAATAAAAATGAGTTATAACAAATATTTACGTAGTAACGTGTGGGCAGTCAACAAATTGGAATTAGTCGGTAAGAAATCTAACTTGGAAGCGCTCGCCGGCCGCTCCCGCAGCACCGCTTGCACCGCTCGCTCGGCTCGCTCGCGTTTGGTCACAGTTCTAACCCAACCCAATAGGTCGGGGTGCTCTGGCTTAGTTACGTAGCGTCCCATTCGGCTGTTGCGTGGTGGGTCACAGTTATCACATTGCAACATTTTTACTGGCCATTTATATATTATTTACACTGCTTGAGTATTTTGTGTACTGACACTAATTTACCAACCGCCGAATTTTTTTATTACAGCCCGTTACTTTTTTAAACTGATCATAATAACCTGCATTATTACCCATTTTAATACCTCAATAATTGTCGTCATTGTCAATTCAACCAATAATTGTTGGAAAAAGTGGTGAGATATAAAGTTGAAACCACTCACTAAAGGGATTAAGTAAGTAATTGCGTTTAACCTGAACAGGGGTTTGTTCACACTTTAATCAGATAGGTACTTTTGGAACAGATCATATACCTACATTGGTCGCAGCTATTCAGTTGTGGTATAAAATAAGTTACTGAAACTGAACTCCCATATTTTTTCTACCATAGCCACAGAGCTTTCCGAATTAGGAGAACTAATATGATATGTCAACAACTGCATATCTGTAAATACCATCTTTAAAACTAACACTCGTGATCGTAGATTCAAAGGTGAACGAAAATACGTCAATAAAAAGGAGATATCCGTCAATAAATATGAGTACCTGTGAGATGGTCGCATGGTGTGTAGCGTGCCCTACCAGACGGACGGGCACGGCCGCACAGCTCGCCAGACTCACCGGCTCTTGTCGCTAATTGACAGAATTAATTCTCGTTACGCTTGTGAATACACTCGCGGCTCAGTGAAATAGACCCACGACGACTATAACTGTTCTACACTCATTTATCAAAACGTTCGCGCACAGATTACTCCAGATTTCTTGGAAGTTTCTCTAGGTTATTTTGAAATGTGAAATGTGAATATTTCAAATACTTGGCTCTAATAATATTTTTTATTCAATATACTTGGTTACATGAAAATTGAAGCTGTATAGACAGCTTCAATTTACAGACCTTAAATAGCAATTACGTTTCATAATATAACAAAATATTTGTGATAATAATAATTATATTTTTGAACTGCAACTACAATAATATCCTGCGTGTAATCCTGCCGGTTGAGTATAACTCCATGCGGCTGATTTCCCTGAAGATTCTGCGATAATTACGTTAAAATTAACAAGGGAGTTATTAGTGGGCTTATTAATATTACCTTGTTTCCATTTACGTGTGCCTGTAATCTTATTATCATACTAGCTGCTGCCCGCGGCTTCGCCCGCGTGATTGTCGGAAATTACCCCATACATCCCCATGGGTTTTAAGTATAAATATTGAGTTTCGAGTTAATCGGACAGCGCGTTAAAATTCTTCCATACAAACACTGACACCCCTAACCCCCCTTTAGGGGGTAATTTAGAAAAACAAAAAACTACAAACTTTTTATTTTATTTATATAACTATTCGTGCGGAGTTTCATGTTTATTACCTCAAGGAATAAGATTTTTCATACAAACTTTCATCCCCTATTTGACCCCCTTAGGGGTTGAATTTCTAGAATAAAAAGCTTCCTTATTCCTTGCCTACATTATAAAGGGAATGTCTGTGCAAAATTTCAGCTTTCTAGGTCCAACGGTTTGGGCTGGGCATTGATGAGTCAGTCTGTCAGGACTTGTCTTTTTATTAATAGGTAGGTATAGATATAGATAGTAGGATAGGATACTTTTCCGGGATAAAAAGTACCCAGTGTGGTGCCAAGGATATTAAAGAATAATTATACCAAGTTTCATCGTAATCGAACCGGTAGTTTTTGCGTGATGCCTGAACAAACAGACAGACAGACAGACAGAAAGACAAAAAAAAATTTAATCAAATTTTTGGGTTCGGTGTCGGTCTAGTAACACCCCCTGCCATTTATTTTTTTGATATTTTCAATGTACAGAATTTTCACTTCTACAGATTTATTATAAGTATAGATGTATATTATACAAAGACCTTGTATTGTAGCTCCTTCGTTAATAGCGGCGACAAGCACGTTTGACGATACTGAGGTTTGATCCTAAATTCGATACCCCGTCCGGGCAAAGTTTGATTTCGATTTTTCTGTTAGGAGTTGTAATTTTATTGTAAGTTGAAAATTATGCCCGCTTGTGGAAAAAAGCTGATCACTATTTAGTATAAGGACTATAATTATTATAAAGTACAGCTTCGGTGGTATTGATGTAGATCAATAGGTACACCGCTGCCTTAACGATCAGGAACGAATTCGAAGTATGTAATAAAAAAAACAAAAAAAAAACTCGAATAAACGTATTTTCTTTCTTCTTCTTTCTTATATGAATGGGGTTTCGTTGACAATATGAAACCACTGAAGAACAAAGTTGAAGGCTGCTTTGAACTTCAATAAGATTTCATCTCATTACAATGGACCGGTGCAAACGAGAATAAACCAGATCAATAAACTTGGAACAAACATGTTTATCGAATATGTTGTATACAACGTTTAGTTGCGCAGGTAACAACGCTTATGTACAGAGCTATATCGTAGTTAACTAGTAACCAAGTAGCGAGTTTTGTCGCCACGTAATACATGGATTCAGATTTTAAAATGTTTTTATTCACTTTTCCGAAATTGCTACAGTGCAGTGAATATGAATCACCATGTTCGCAACTACATATTGATGGGGGCTTTCTCAAGATCAATGTGGAAGCTTTCATACGATTTCCTTAAAAACAAAGCAATGCAGTACACTGCGGCGTTGAAAATTTTAAAGAGACAAAAAGTACGAGCGGCCCAGAGCGGGCGGGAACATCTCTCTCGAAGCTTTGTGAATATAAATTATTATTGTGCGGCAAAAAATTAAACTAGCGAGATAAACGAGCAGTAATAAATTTGGTCACGTCCTGAAGGACCACTGCACCCCAGGCCCCTGGCTCTGGGCCCCGGGCCCCGGCTGTAGCGATAGAGACGATTGTCTTTGTTCCTAAGGGTGGGTAGAAAAAGTTAACGCGCGATGATCCCTGCCTCGAGTGTGAGCACACAGAATAACGGAATACAGTAGGCTCACTCCGGAACTGAAACTCCGAACTCAGCGAAACTAAACAAACGATTGCTGTCACAGTTTCCGACAAGAAAGACAGCAAGAAACATAGGTTGTTTCGTCACAGAAACACGTACATATAAAAATGGAAATTTAATAGATAGTAAAAGGAAACAGCTAAATCGGAATGGGTCTTATAAGTTTTCACGATATCTTCGTTGGGTTTGCCAGTAGTAATCTTCCAAAACATTAAATTATCTTAAACTAGACGTTCTATGTTATGATAACTAGCAACTAATGAGGCTTTGATGACGGAAAAATTATTAACAAATAGACCCAAGTTTCGGGCCGATAATTGATAGCAGTGATTTTTTTTTTTTTTTTTTTTTTATCCACAACGGGGAAGCTCTTGGCCAGAATCTCACCTGATGGAAAGTGATGATCAGGCCGAAGGTGGAAGCGAGCTTCACCCGGAATCCTCTACCACAGAGGAACTGGCTATCTTATCTCTAACTGCCGGAACACAACAATGCTTTTAACATTGTTGTTATGGCGACAGACTTAGATAAGATGGTGGTAGCTAGCCAGGCGGACTTAAAACAAGCCCTACCACCAACCAAACCGAGCAGAAAATTTTGCCCCCACTGGGAATCGAACCCGGGACCTCTTGGTCTGAGACAGGTGGTCTAACCACTAGACCACAGAGGCGGTTAAATCGTAATATTAGTAAATAGTGATATCGCGAAAAGGCTGGTCCTGCGAATCAGCTTGTTAGTACATCATGAGCTTTATCGACGACGACTGGAGTTGAAATTGAGTGTACCTTCTGTTCAAGCTTTATTTAAGTACCGGCAAATAACGCGTGTCCCCGGCGACGCGACGCGTACCAAATTACAAATCAGTACACACCCTTGTCCCGACGGACTGAAGACGAGGCAGGGGGTGAAGGGGCAGCAGGGTAGGGGGTGTCGTTTATTGATGACTCGTGTTACTGAACGCGGTTTACCTTGATTATCTGTGTGTCCGCGTGTGTGACGTGACAGGTACAAAGTAAGAAATACGACCGGCCACACAATGGAGGGTCAGCTTTCGTTGTTGTTAACTCGACAATTTGTTCAGCTGAGTTCGAAAACCATTTTTTTGTGTGTGCAAAATAACTTGGGTATCAAAATCAAAATCGTTTGTCAGTTTGTTGGTTCTCCTCTTTAGGTCGTATTTTACAACCGATCTGGATGAAACTTGGTATGGTGGGATGGATTGGATGAGGGGTACTACCTCCAAAAAGGGGAAAAAAGGGGGCTACTGAATATCTCCGTCTTATGAGATGCAATTTCGAAGGTTCTTATTTTATTCGAAAGTTAGTAACTTTGGTCTCATAAAAAAAATGTGAAGATCTGATGAGGATCTTCGGCGTGATGAGCAGAATAGCTCCTTAAAATGCAGTAAATTGCTCACTTTTAGATTTTCACCAGTGGAATCGGCTCTTTAACTACTAGGAAGGGATTGATGAAGCACCTGGGACCAGCTTCTCATCACAAAACTAGAGAATTCCGAAAAACATATCGGAATTCTCTAAATTAATGTTAGTTTACTTATGTTATTTTGATTTCCTAAATCAATCAATAATTTCATGCGTGAATTTAATCTAATCAAACGTTAACGCGTAGGTACGTCGTCGGTGTTGCGATCGTGTGTGATTACGTGCGACCGTGTGCGGGCGGCTGCGGCGTGACGTGATAGATCGCTCTCGTTGACGACTGCACCGCGCCGCGTGCCGTGTACTGCCATTTTATTAAAAAAGTAAATAAATTGCCGCCATTCGACACCCGCTACACGATCGAGTGGAGTTCTTCGCTAAATGAAATTGCAACTTCGCACATCTGATTTCTTCGCTTTTCCGTCAAGGGATCAATACGGCGGCGGAGGGTAAAAAAACGGTGTTATTTGTTATTAATCAAGTCATGTCAATAGTACGCTCGTCCTGTGCAAACAGACGCGGCATCGATCACAAATCGCGCGACCGCCTGCCGCTCGAGCGCGCGGCTCACCGGGCCTGACCGACCTGCCACCACGATGATGACGGACATCACACACTCTTGTGTACATTATATTCTGCTGTTAGCCGTCTTATAGAAAATATTTACCGAAAGGCGGATTGTGTTTTTATTTATTTGGGTTTTAGGCTTTGATGTATTTCCTGAGTCTGAGATTTAAATAAAATAGAGTTTAATTCCTTGGAAAAGATTCTAGTTGATTTAGTGTCGGAATATGTACTAGTAGGTACAGTGTTCAGGTAAGGACATCAATAATAGTCCGGTCGTATCTGTGAGGACATATCGTTTGTCTTGCGTCCCCTCTGCCGTCGGCTCTCGGCTCTCAGATCGCCTTAACGCCGTGTGCGCTACTCTTAAATAGGATTAAGGAAATAAAAAGTGGTATTACTTACGGAGTGTAATGTAGATAAATGCGTCTTAATATGTTGTGGACGTACCTGTAACAGACAAACATTGATATTTATTACAGGGCATAAAGTGTCGTGTGATCCTTATTAGAAGAGTTTGTGGTAACACATCGTTTAAGTTACACAATGTTTCATAAATTATACACCTAATCACATACGATAATTGATAAAAAATTACAATTTAGGTAAGCTTCATAAAAGTGGATATATACGTAGTTATCTAGGTCGGTAAAGGCTTATTGATAATAAGTTTCTTTAACATTAATAGGATGCATTCATCGTTTTAAATACGACGTACTCGATTCTTCCTTAACAAATAGCGTGGCGAGGTGTGTGCACCTGGCTATGGCACACTTACGGTCGCGGCGGCGGGCCGCAACAAGTGCAGCCACCCGCAGGCTCATTACACGACGCTGTCTGCTTACACCTCACACCGCTCGACTACTTGATGAAGCGCCATTGTTTGAGATTGACTCCTCTGACCGACGCGTATGCGTAGCGCTAATAGGTAGGAGCCTACTTATGTGCTAAGAGTGTAAAAATAATAATATAATATCCTAACCTAACTAAAACACGAAATAAAACATGGCGTACAAAAGTTCCTCTGTATTAAAAAGGTAATTTACCACAGGTTATAAAGTCGTTTTAAATGTACCTTAGCGCATGCTATCCCAGGTTGACGCAAAAAAAATTAGTAGTTTTCAAAGTAAGAAATTAGAAGCTGACTGTACGCCTTTGAAGGAAGGAGTACGTATAGATCATGTCATATCTTTGCCTAAAGCATTTCTTGAAGAGAATGGGAAATGATGATGTAAACAACAATGACATCATACTGCAGTCATCAATCCGTTGGCTACGCGCGGTGTCTACGCGCGGTGTCTACGCCGTAGGCGTCGTAGCAGTGGCCTACGAGACTACGGGGAGCCACTATTTAAATTCAACATTTCACATTCTAGCGACCGCTAGGTGGGTTTTTGAAAGTAATAGTTATATTTTTTGATGCAAGGTTTCTTAATGATCATTATAATTATTTACTTTAAACAGTACTTTACCTTTTTTTTATTGACTGAGAATAATATTTGTATTATTTGCCCAGTAAAACTGAAGAGTTTGATATTTAATTTCGCATTTAGTTTATTAGGTCTTCAGGTAGTCGGGCCTCGCTGAACAAAATCCCCTTTCATTAACTTCGGTACAAACAACCACGTGGGAGTTATTTATTATATCTACAACAACTACCTAAGTAATAATATTTTTTTCGTCTAAAATAAACCTCCCGAGTCTCCTAGTTCCTTCCCTAAAGATATTATTTCTGTTCCGACAAAAGTCCATGTAATGGAAACATTTAATCCTTTGAAATCTCTTTGGGTGCTTTGTCGTGGGCTCCTAATTGCGCCGGGCAAAAAGTACCACAAAGTCTAGATTAAAATGTGCATCCTTCCTGCAATGGAAGCCATCTAATTTCTACTCTAATTACTAAGCACTGGAGCTCGTTTTCGCAAAACGGCGGTAATAGCAGACAGCTTTTCTTAATGTACGGAGCTTCTAGGAGCAATTAAATGTAGAGAGGTCATATTCTGTCCACGATATTAAAAGTGTACGGAACGAGCGTTTACAGGCGGGATGTGCTTCAGATAGTACTGATACTTTGTGATGGAAATATCCGCAGAGTAAGTTTCATTATGATAAAAACAATGAGCTCGCTGACCGGTCGCCGTCCGGCACTGCGGCACATGCGGCCGGACTGCCGCGATGCCGTGCCGTGACTGATCACTCGTATAAATTACACAACACGTTAAAACTTCACAAAAATATGTCCCAACTTTGATGCATCGCCGCGCACCGGGAGGCCAAATAAATAAATAATTGTGTACGGACAACAAAAGTCCATATTTCCATCAGTATGAAAACATGTTGGCGATGTGGACTGTGGCAGAATATCCGGCTTTATGTGGCGTGCATACATAACGCAAATGATTTTATTGTCGGTGGCTGAAAAGTTGACGTCGTAAAGTTTAATGTGCGCTGAAATATATTCCGCGATGGGGCGGGGGTGCGGCGCGCGGGCCGCGCGGGGCGGGTGTGCTATAAAGTGGAGCCGACTTGATCCACGCTGTCTGCCCGACTCGATAATGTGGGAAAATAGCGGACTTTATACTGCGCCCTGCGGGACTGCACCTCGCTATTAATTCTTGTTGAGTAAGGTCATTTACATTGATTTGTTTTTTTTCTACTTCTATCAGATAATAGACATCAAACATTCTTCGCTATGCGACCACATTCTACACCTGCGTTTTTTCTACATGCCCCACATCAAATAAATCACCAACATGTATGATTGTAAACATAATGAGATGTGTTTGTTTATCAAGTCGTTGTTATCTTATATTTAGTACTTTAATTAGTGTCTTCATCGGTAATTAACGTTTATTCAATTTGACATTTGAAGTTTCGATTTATATGTGTGGGTTTATCATCGACCTTTTCAATACGTGGTAAATTACTATATTAAACAGATATCAATTAATTAAGTAATCGTTTGTATAATTTTCCACAACCAGAACCGGACGAGGTTACCTAAATCAACATTTACAATTTTATTATGGTAACATTTTATATCGTTTTATGTTTATTATCTTTTAGTGAAAGTGGAATAGATACAGTTAATAAAAGTCAGTTAAGAATAATTAATGTCTGACCGATCTCTGACAGCAGAATTGTCAGTACAAAGTTGTGGAATAAGTATTAAATTTACTGACTTATTAATTTGCGTCTACGTTTGCTGCGATTAGATGACTGAAACCTTGCTCAGAGGGTTCTAACCCAGGCAGGCGCTTTACTTTGTACTGATCTCAAAACGGTGAAGGAAAACATCGTGAGGAAACCGGCATGTGTCATTGAACCCGCACTGGGCCCGCGTTATAGATTATAGGCCACTCCCTCTCGGCCTGCGTCCCAGCAGTGGGAACATTATGCTAAATGAGTCAGGAAACACTTAGTAATTATTGTAAAGAGCGGTAGCTGTGCGTAAACGAAACAAAACATGGAATGGGAAGCACTTACCGAAACTTGGACTTCTTTACTAAAACTTTTCACTCGGCGCCATTTGAATATTTATCAATATGAAGTATAATTAGCATAAATTATAAGCTAATGTAGATGAAGTTACAAAGTTGCGTCTCCGAGGGGAATGCCCATTGGTATTATAATCTCATTGACTTACTAGAATTTACAATTATTATAAATGCAAAATCTCATGAAAATTCATAATTATAGGACCGAGCTTAGGACCGAGTATCGAGGGACTAGGTAGAGCAGGCAGTTCACTTCGGCGGCTTGGGCAAAGTGTCATTCTATCAGCGGTAACGATGATGAAATAGTTATTTATGCAACTGTTGTATAATAAGGGGTATTAAAACACGAATTTGGGTTTATCGTGTATTGTGTATTGTGATGATAATAGTATCACATGAGTGTTTTAATACCTAATTATATACAGTTGCATACAAGACTTTATGAATCCTCTATAAAAGTTTCTGAAACAATTAGCTTATTGCCAACATTAAAACGACCATAGACCGTACCCTCCAAGCGTGACGTAGCGTATTTTGGAAAATGTGTACGCGTGGGGGTCTGCACCTGCTGATCGCAGGGAATCGAAGGAGCAAACCAGTTGCATTATGAAATTTAGTACAACATTAGAACACTCGTTTGGATGATATAATGGTTACTATGACACTGGTCGTTTTAATGTTGGCAATAAGCTAACTGTTTCAGAAACTTTTATAAAGGATTTATAGCATGGGTGTAGATAAAAGTCAAAAATATATTGGATTGATAAATAAAATATAAGCTAGCGAGAAGCTTAAATATGTCAGTCCTGTTGTAAGTCGTAGAAATACGAAACGCTTTGAAAGCGACCAAGGTACAAATTACAATCACAAATCATAATTTATCTAAGTGTGAGAATATCGCGAACATGATCCCGTAATCTTTCATTGTGACAGTCTACGTTGCCATGTTAAGCAGTGAACGTTTACACGATGTTAGTTAGGTAAGCATGTGTACAATATAATATCGTTGTGTCGACAAATGATAGTCGCATGTTCCGCAGTAGTCCGCTTGCTCGCTAGTTAATTTCACGCGGCTCTGCCCGCTTCCCAAATAAGCCGAGATCACTGTTATTTATAGCTTAGAGTCAGCGCACACCGAACTGCAAAATGCTCGCGTATGCTCTTGACGTGTATTTAATTTTGCAATCTGTGGAATTGTCATAAGATTAATTTCAGTAGTCTCAGCAAATGCTCTGCTCTGCTCTTGGTGTGCGCTGACGCTTAGTGTTCATTAGTCGTTTGTAGATATCACCGCCCTTTGTTACTCTTACAGTCAAACAAGCTATTTAGTACACAGGCAAAAATATTCATCTTTACACTTCAATATTATTTATATTGTGTACCTACGTAATAACTTTTTGAACGGCAAATTGCGGCTTACTGAAGAGAGTGATGTAAAAGAATTCACTACTTAGCAAACTCACAACATTGTTTACAACTAGTTGCAAGTTAGCTGCCTGCATACCAAATAGCTTGTTCGACTGTACTAATACCATACTTTAAATACATGTCAATATATTCGACATGATAATTATCACATTTGTGACATACATTTCTGGTTTAATTCAGGAACTAACTTAAAAATGCACTAAATAAAGCCCGGAAGGTACTTCAAACTAATAAGAATCGCACTTGCGTTTCGATTCAAAGTTTGTGTGTTGGTGTAACAGGCAAGTAACAGGCAAGCTTGTTATTTTAGAAAATAATAAAGATAATTTCGAGGCAGTCGAATATAATAGAAGTTAATTTCATCGTTATTTACTATGACTGAACCACAACTGTTTGTACAAAGTTGTATTCCAGTAAGACAAGTATCCAAGTAATATTTACATTTACGTCTCACGAGTACCTATTCATTATAATGTGTAGCTTTTAATTTAGGAAGGTAAGAACCACATTTACTTGCCTTCAAGGCACTGAGCCAATTTTATTTCAGGATTGTGTGTCATTCAAACGAAGTTTTCTTTGGTAAATAACAAATAAGATGTTATTAATATTAAGTGTATTTTCAGAAGAGGTCGGTAACTATTTACGTAAACTTGACAAACATGTATTTTAAGCTAAATAAGCTTATCCTTTTAGTCAAACTTGTCTACACAATTACTTGCACTTAACTATGTACTTCTCTCTGAGCAAAACCCATTTTACAAAATTCTACTAATAGGCCTTCTTGATTCATCAATCAGTAAAGTAAATTATAAAGTACTTTCAAAGGGTATAGCGAAGTAACACGTGACCGGTGTAAGCTTTTATGATTTTTTCGTAATTAGAGACGATTAGCCATTTTGTTAAATGTAAGTCTGTTCAACAAAGCGAACTGTGTAACAGTTTCACGGAATTTTATGTTCAGTTAATAACGCGAATGGTTTTTGTTCAAAGCACGCTTATCCAATGAATAACAAACTCAATTAGTCGCGTCGTACCAAATATTGTATAATTATGGCAATATAATGTCTCTGTATTAAACACGACGCAGATCATTATGAGCAGAAGGACAACTCTATACATAGCGCGATATCACACTCACGTAGACAGTGAATGAAATAAAGATATCGCTGAAAGGCATGCTAAATGCAATAATTGCAGTGCTTGGGTAGCCCCACGACTGCTGTATGTCTCAATTTAAATAATGGGCCAGATAGCGACATAATACCTTCTGCTTAAATATCGGGAACCTTATTTTGTCGGAAAATTCTGCTTGTGCAAATCTGCGCACAAGATTGTGAATTGCCAAGTAATTCAAATAAGTAATTTAGATTTTGTTCTTGGACAGTCTTGTGCGTAAGTGTTAGCATGTGTTATGAGCCTACTGTACCTGTCTCCTTCATGGTTAATGCGAGTTTACACTCGCCTTGCCTCACCCCCCCTCGCCCGCGCAGCAGACTCCTGCACTTAATTGCTGTGAAAAGCGCCACTTGATAATAAGCAGCGACGGACAAAAGACGTGGGTTCCACTCGATTATGACACGAGAATCTCAGGCCCATGTGAAGGTCTGAAGCGGGTATAATGTGTTGAAGCGACCATTTAAATAATAAACCATCTTATGCAGTCGGAGGCAACAGGTCTCTATTGTTAAAATAAAGAAGAAGCCTCCGTCTGCATGAGATTGTATATAGTATTAAGTGGGATTGGGAGACAGAAATAGGTCACCGTGTTGCCATCTTTTTTAAAGTTCACTTTTTACGCAGTAAAGTTTTAGATTTTTAAATTTCCTTTTTTTTAAAGATGAGTATTAACGTTTTGCTATTAGAAAATTAATGTAAGTTAGATTTAATTTCTTTGCTGCTCTGAAGCTAACACATATTATTTTATGGAGGAATACCCTGTTTGTGGCCGTAAATATTTTCTTCTAAGAACATTTTACACACTCTTGAGCTCACAACTTGCGCCAGACTGCCGTCGAGTTACGTCTCGTCCTATTGTGAGGTGACGATGTCGGTGGCGAGTATTTAATTATAAAATTGTTTATTTAGCACACTAAATAATCCGCCATTCTCTGCCAGTCTCTGTCACGTCGTCACAGTGGTGTCATAGAAAACATTAGCACACTTTTACACATTATTTCCCTTTCTTTTTAGCCCCGAGAATGCTCCGCGTCTCTTCGACTTAGTGAATGTGAGAGATCCGCGCGATCAGAAAGAAACCGAAACGTCGACAAAGCAAGCAGTTTCCTTGGAGTGGTTAATTAAGTGGTTAGCTTGATATAAGGTATTAAATAATAAGTAGTTAGCTTGATATTAACATCTAGGTGTTAAATAATAAGTAGTTAGCTTGAACATCTTAGGTATTAAATAATAAGTAGCTAGCTTGATAATAACATCTTAGGTTTTAAATAATAAGAGCAAACAACCACGACGTCGGAAGACATTCTTGTTATATGATCAGAATCACTGTCAACCCGTAAGGTATCGCCTGAAGAAAAAAAAATAGCAGAAAATTAAATATAGCAAGTAGGTTTATTAAAAGATTATCTTGAAATAATTAAATTCATCAATCATTAAAAACGAGCCATTAGTAATCGGTTTAGAGTAGATGAACCCCAATCCATTCATGATTAACTAGTGCTCAATACGACATTATTATTGAATCCAGATTAATCTAGTCTGTAGAATATTATAAATATGTTTATAATTATTATCGAATATTATACTTTTCAATATCTAATTGAAAATGTTATCTTAATTATAATCTTGTAGCTATATCTCGCTTTATTTTATTTATTTTTATCAAAATAATTGTTAATTTTGGATAAATATGCTCCTCTAGTGGCAACCGCTGATCCTTTAATATTTTTTATCTGCGGATAATACAGTGGACTGCAGAATTACTATTTAAAGTTCAGAACCGTATATGTTATATATACATATGTTGTAGTTGTTTATTATCCCTTAATAAATAAAAATAAAATATCAAACTACAAGTTCTGGCTGATGGTGGCATGTGTGTTGGATCATTAAGCTCCCTTCAAAATGGTTGAGCTGAATGGTGCTAATCCATGCTTCATGTTCGTGAACGGCCGCCGTCAGTTGGGGCTGGTCATCTCTTAGCTGCCATGGCTTATTTTTAATTTTTGAATTGATTTTTAATTTTGATAATTTTATTACTGACGGTTTTATTATCCACGTTTCTCTACATTGTTCTCATATGTATAATTTCAACTTAAATTATGTAGGTAACAAATTTTCTGTAACAATTTTTTGATTTAAAAGAGTGTCCGTGTAGTTTCTTGCCCGTTCTTCTGCATAGGTACCTACTACGCTTTGGAATGGGCCACTAGATTCATATTTCAATTCAAAAGTGCCTGTAAATGGTTTAATTGAAATAAATGGTTTGAGTTTGAAATTCAAAGCAGTAAACATAAGCTCAAGAATATTGATTTGGGAACACGTTTGAATTGAAATCCCCATTTGATCTTCAAAAACTTCAACATAAATAAAAGTGTCACGGTAGGAAGGCGGTTGGTAAAAATCTCCGGCGGAGTGTCTGTGCCCCTCCGAACCGTACCGCACCCCACCGCACGGTGCCGCAGCGGGCCGTGTGACGTCGCGCGAGGCAATTCAAATCGGATGACGCGTCACATTCGCACGTGATCGGCTCCACTCGACGAGATTCACAACACGCTCGTGGAACCTCCAATATATGCCACAGTCGAACAAATAAAACGTCTGACTTGTAGTACCGTGCACCGGCGCGCGGCGGTCTGCCATCAAAACGCTATTTATACGTTTATGTATTGTTTGGATGCAAATGTCTGCAGTTATCTACATACTAGGACAGAGGGAGGTCGTAAAAAGCAATTAAGATAAAACGCACGTAGCAATTGGATCGTTATTAGAAGGTTGTGTTAAATGTATTCGGTACAGCGTCACTGCGTCCGCTGCGCGCGGATAAGATACCGCGGGGCGCCAAGTTACAGCCATCTATTCATTTATTTAGTAAATATGTAGTGATGTGTATCCGTACTGATAAATCTGTGTGTTTATGAATTACCTACTTCAAGTGAACACGTGCGTTTTAATTGAGAGGAATCTCACCTTTTCTGATGTTTATCAGTCCTCACATTTAATTTGTGACTATTAATATTATCGCGTTGCAACTTCCTCTTTATTCATAAATTCTTCTCAATATTTGCAAAGCCAATTATATTATTTTCAACAAACCAATAAATTCTTGTGTTCTCCACGTATAAAATATTCATAGTATTGAAATGATTTCCTGCACTGTGATCTGAGGGTAAAAAGAAATGTATGTGGAATGAATCAGCTGTTTAATATCCCGTACACGTCGTAAATTCCCAATCGTCGTAAACTTGAGGGAAGGGTGAATATTGTCGTAGTCGAGGAAAAAGAGGGCTAACTATTTGACTCCACGATAATTTTTTGAATAATTTATATTTAATGTGCACATATTCCGTGTATTTACAAAATCGTCCGAATTGTTTTCAGTGGGTGCACGTAGTGACGTCTAAGTGATTGCGTTAGTGCGCGGCTCACGCGTGGATTGCCATCAGTATTTGAGCGCAACACGTCACGCGTCACATGTATGAGTTACGAGGAGTAGCAACCCATGACCGAACTCACTTGATCAGCCGGTCTATTCTATAAAAATTTCACCGTGAAAACATTAGATCAATAGTGTCGCTATCATCAGGTGGAATGAGATGACATGATGATGGTAATGATGAAAACCTAATAATCTTTGATCTAGGATACATCATCATAATAAGACGAGGTTTAAAGACCTGTCTTAAAAGAGCTGCTTGCTTGAACAATGTCTTAATTAAAGCGTCTTTGCGTGTTTTTAGTAGTGAAACTTCTGCATTTTTCTTCATTTTGTACTTTGCTGTTGTAAGATAGTTCTGACAGATTTCGCCTGTATTTAATTTAAATGCACACGTTTTAATTCTTTATACGGTAGTGATTGCCAATTTAATGATTATAAAATTATTTCGTAATAATAGTATAAGAAATTCTTTAAGATTGGCAAATTACATTGAAATGAGCGGTAAGTACTTACGTTAAAGTTGTGACACTTGATTTGTGAATACCGGGTTGTTGTTGAGCTACGTTTATTAACTGCAAATGTCAACAGAATCTTGTAATTTGCTTTAATTGACATTTGAGATATGGAGAGGACAAGCTGAGGGAATTATTTTGATTGCAGTCTTGAGATTAGCTCACTTTATATGCACGCCGCTAATTGAAATACGGGCTAAGCTTTAATTTGTATTTTATTTTAATTCATTTTATGGATGTTGATGCCGTAGCTCGTCTCCATTTGCTCAGACTCCAAATCAGCCGGCGCTATTTTTTTAAATTAAAGTGTTATAACACAACAGCAACTTTTTTTCAGGAACAACCAGACATTTCAAATTTTCTTTAACCATCGAACAGACGATGCTCTAAACAAAGATCCGTTAGTCCATTACTAAACTACGTACTAATATGAATAATATAGCAATGAAACATGTTAAACTGCGACAGACTCAAGGCTATAACTCAAAAATGATGTCGCAGTGACGCAGTGACCGGTTATGAATGAATGAACGAGGTGGCTGTGACGGTGCGCGGCACGCAGCGCCCGGGATGAACGAATAAATGGATGAGGTGCAGGCGACGCGCCGCCGGGATTTATCGGCGCAGCCCACTGGAGCCGAATTATAATATATTGCTGTTTGAGACCATGAAAGACATAGGACAGAAGGACCACTACAATTACCGAAGGATAACCAATTTAAAATTAAGGAGACAAAGGATTGCTATAAAGCGTAGAGAACAAGCAGGGGGGTTTGTTTTTGTTTCATCTATATAGCTTATTGTAGCTCGAACAACATTGCAACCGTCTGGTGAAAAAGTGAATATTCTGATGCATCTGATGGACGGAAAGAGGAAGATGCAGTTGAATAAGTTCAAATTTTTAAGATTTGCTGCTGAAATCTTTCAATTTCATAACACTGTTGAACTCAGTTTCTTTCCTTTAATTAAGTGTTGTGAGGAGTGGTCTTTCTGTCCTCATCTTAACATGTACTAGGATAGCAGGGAAAGTAGTAAAAAGTTATCGGCTCGCGATTTGTCAGCGCGTGCGGTGGACTGCTGATAGGTATGTTTATCGCGGCGCATATATTATAGCGCGGCTATATTTTATCGCGTCGCTCTCAGTCGCGCTCGCTCGCGATGTGTTTCCTGTTGTTTTCGGTCACTGATCATAAACTTTTGATCCGCGGAAATTCCGACATGTTTGACGTTTATATGGGAAAAGTTGTTCCTTCTGCTTTTATGGTTTCACTGGTGGAAAAGAATAGAAAAGAAAATAGTGTTTTCCAATTTCATCGTTTACAAATTGAAGCTACTTTTATCAATTTTGGTCTTAAACCACAATTAAGATAAAAAAGGCTACACATGGTGCTAACGATAATTAATTGTAAGACAATGTAGCAACACTTGCGACACGATCAAACGCTGCAGCAAAGGAAACAATAAATTAGCTGGCGTTATCTCCAATCAATCAAATCAATCACGGCTTATCAACGTCGATCAAATTTAACGTTACAACGTGTCAGCGTGGGTGACGGGCGTGTTTTCTCGTGGGTCGGTTGGTACAAAAAGGTGGTCTGTTTTTAGGATAGGCGAAAAATGGGAAATGACACGTTAGGGTCATACAAAACGACGTTGTAAAATTAAGCTTTTTTTGTTGTTCCACGTCTTCTCCCTAGCCTTCGAAAGCAACAGATGATAGTACGCCGAATATATGAATAAATTAATTTGGGGCGATAGTTTGTTTATGTAGACGATTTAATTTTTCTGTGAGAACTAAACAGCTGACGAAAAAATACTTCGTTTGGAAATGAAAAAATAAAAAAATACAACAAAACAGTTTAAGGTGTAGTTAGACTGTATCATTAATTTATACGGTATCTTTAGTACCTAATGTCCAAATCAACGTGGTAGTTTCCAGCACTCTACAATTCAAATCCATACCTACCTACTCCTAATTATTTTAAATGCAAAAGTAACTTCGTCGGTCTGTCGGCTTCACACGCCTACTGATCGTAATGTTTGACAGATAGCTAGCCTGGGACCCCAAGAAAGACATACCTAGACTACTTTTCATCCTGGATATTTTTAGATAAAATAATAAAATACAACATAGACGTAGACAAGGTTGCGGGCAACAGCTAGTTTTTTAATAAGAAGACGTTCCCATTCTGCGATATAAGAAGTCTGACCATGCGTAGAAATCTGCATATCTTCCCATGCCTGGTATTCATATAGCTGTGTGTGTGTGTCCACCGAACACATAACAACTTACACCTTCGTTAATAGAAACACGTCAACCTCCCGCAAAGTTACAAGTACTCCACGTCTCCGTGTGAACATAACTAATCCGGCCGACGCGGCCCCGGCCCGCTCCGGCACCGGCACGGCATCGCTCCGGCGACACTGCGGTGCCGGCTATCTGATCACTGCGCTATTCACGCGCGCTGCTCGTTTAATCTCTTATTCGCGCGGATGAACTTTAAAAACACATTTGTGTCGCGTAATGAAAAAGATTTGCTGATAGAGATTTTGGTTTCTTTCAGAGGTTTAAAATTAAATGACTCTCTGTAAAAGAACAAGAGATTACGTCGACCTCATTCGAAGAGTTTGTGAAACAGAAAACAATCATTCTAGATTAACTAACTCCACTACTCGAGTAAGCGTTACGATTGATAGTATCTTTTACTAATGTATTCAAAGCAAACCAGTTACTATTAGTGCTAAATAAGTTGTTTCAAATGACTGTAATTACTATTACTAATGGACGCTTTACTGCAAAGCCTACTAAATGAGTTTAACACCGTCCAAGTAAACTGTTGTGACAAGCCCAATTATAATGTTAAATAGCTCTAAAGTGCGTCGATTAATTTGGTGGGATCCGTAGCCGCACGCTCCGGCTGCCGGCGCCGGCTCCCGGCTCGCAGACGGCTGCGGGGGCCCAGGACTGCGGAGCTCTATTAATCGGTACGTGACCCGGAATCAAATAACCACCGTGCCATCGTAAATAACCTAACAGATATGATAATTCACCCCTCAGCTTTCTAATAAATTAAAAATCCTGAAGAATTTAATAAAAATAGTCGTTGACGCACACAACCGCGCGGAGATGTAACCGCGAGCGAATTGATTTCATTTGAACGAGTAGACTGCGGCCGAGTGTTCACGTAATATCCGATAAATTATATCCGTCCGCTACTGTTCCTGTTCTTTTTCTATCGGTAACGAGCTTAACCGACGCGACGTATGTAATTACACCGGTTTTTTTATCTTTGTATGGTTTACTGGATTACCTACACGGTTACTTAATATTAATCATCATCATCATCTTCTAAGTGAAACAATTCATAATTATCTTACTGGTTCGCTAGTTCCCATATAGTACCTATTCAAAACTATTACTATTATTGCAAAATATCAGTAGGTTTTATTTATCTTATTTTCTGGGTTGAAAATTACCCCTTGATTGCAAAGTAACCGTCCAAAACACGTGATAGCACATCAAACAGGATAACGCAAACACGTTTCATGTTGATATACTACCAATTATAATGGTGATGGACTGAAATGATGATGTAGCTATCGTAAAATCAACCAATTTAGAGCCATTTTCAATCTGTTTTTGGAAGCAATTCCCGGAACACAAACTATTCTTCACAGTGACATGGTCGCATGCAAATACATTGTGGCATGCCCGCTGCCCGGGGCCCGGCGGCCCCGCGGTCCTGCGGCCCCGGCCCCGCGGCTCGCCATGTCACTCCGAATTAAGATTTAATGTCAATAAAGTTTTATGCGGCCCGTCCACCGGTCGGACGCTCGTAAAAATGATATTCATTCGGATATCGGCGCGCGGATGGTGACCGGACGCCGGCGACACACCGGAAGGGAATGCACGATTATGTTACAATTAGCGAGACTACATACTTGTGTGTACTGCTTTTATTTTACGAGGGGAAGTGTGGATTAGCAGGTAGGGCACGCCATTGTTGCGTTTGAGCTAATATAGTTTAATGAAAATTATACCTTCGTTTATTTTATTATATATTCATTCAATTCGGACAACAATATGGTTCAATTTGTTAGTAAAATACCTTATCATTAGTATTAGTAGTATACAAACAAGACTATGAATGGCAAGGAGAAGTACAGTAAGTGACTGTGGCAGGCTGAGCAGAGAACGATAAAGCACGGAAAATGCTACCTGACCATTCTACCCACATAGTGCCTCAGAAAAGGAGAGTTAGGGCTCTCCACCACTGTTTTCAGGATGCTATTATCACTGACCCGCGTTCTACGCATCAGTGATGCTACTTTTTTGCTAATCACTGCATGGAAGCCGTCAGTTCGGTTCTGAGCAAACACATATGTTTAGCCACGGCTCTGTTACCATGTTCTGAAATTCCCGAGCAGGTATTAGTGCGTCGGCAATAACTTCAAGCCCTTTAAACAATACACTAAAGTAATGTTCTCGCCGCCACTAACAAATGTTCTATTTAGCAACACTTAGCTCCATAAACGGCTTGCAAATTGCTTTTAACCATTTCGACTGAGCTAGATTAGATAAATGTGATCGTTTTATCTAAAGTTCAATTAGAAATAAACAGTATTGCCTTGCTAGCGCCAGACCTAGTTCGAAGGTAAACGTTACGCCTGTACCCGTACAATATCTCTTTATCAAAATGTCTGCCTAATTAATTTTGATATTACCTTATCCGAAAATGTACGAACTAGAATGTGCTCCATAATATAAAATAAATGAGTCCCTGAATGTCTTAATACATCGCTCGAATACAATTAAATAGCAGGTTATTACAGAATGTCGTATAAAGTAAAACGAAGCCGGCTTGTGGGAACTGACTGACATAGGTATAAGAGGCTTGGAGCGAAAGGGTTCAGTCAGTCATTTGATGTTGAGGCAAATTGAAACGAGTTGTGTTATTCCTACGCTGATCAGAAAGTAAACGAAATACTGAGATCTCTCACATGGTTTTCAGATATCTAGCCCGCTTCCTTTTGTTATACTTGCTGTTATTTTCCTACAGACATAATATATTTGAGAGTAAAATAAGTACTTTGATGTACCTTAGAAAGATTGTGCTTTCACTACTAATTATTGCATGCATTCCGTGGTTGATATACAAGAGATCCACTTGAGAGAGAGACTTGGTGCATCGCAAGCCGTATCTCGCTGACAACGAAGGATGCAGACGTGACGCGAGCCCTCGTCATGACCACATTATTTCATTTGATCAAATACTGACGTCCATTCAGCCGGCCATAAAACTGCCTCCTCTATGAATATGAGTCTCCACTGAATAGTACTGAATCAGCAGTTCGTACAATCCCGGGATATAAACCATTCGCGGAACGACGGCGACGTCTCTTTGAGAACGCTTGCTAAACCGTTTTTTCTATTATTGCTTTATGGTGAAAAGAAATAAAAAGAAAATACATTTCAAGCATAAAGGAAGTTAACGATAGAGATAGGTAACGGTAGAGATAGGTTCCTATAACCGGTAAATATTATGGAGTATTACGCAGTGGTACTGAAGTTTAGAGCAGTGAGTAATATATAGGTTCCAAGTTGGTCGTTTCGTATGTAGAACAGGTACCCAACTTGTGTGCAGGAATATGAGGAGCGTTTCAAGTGTTCTATGTACAGTACAAGTGCATCAAATAGGTACCTTCCTGTTACCTAAACGTCTGCTTCCATGTTATGTTTCGCTATGAATGCTATTTGACTTTAAGCCAATAATAACCTTAAGGTTATTGCAGTAATTTAGAACAACATAATGAACTTTTTGCACAATTACAACTTATGCACACATTAGCATTCATTCAAGTTAGGTACTACAGTAGGTACAGTGCTGAGATAATCGCCGTAGATCCGAGTTAGTAGTGCTTTATAATACAATATTATGGGGGTCCGTAGCGAATGCCGCGCGGTGCCACGAAATAGCGAACAGAACGGCAGCTTCACACAACCAGCAAAAACTCACGTACACATACCTAAACATGCATCTAGTTCCGTGCACGCGCACTAGCGACTAGCATTCGTTATAGTTTAAGATTGCCGGACTATGTTCGTGCACGTGCACATGTTTTCACTCGTTGCGAGGAGCCGGCCTTCTGTACCTATGTATTGTGTGGTGGTGCCAGTGGTGCGGTGGGGAGATGAATCAATTGCTATTGCAGGCCACAGATCAACTGCAGCGCGATCACAGCTAAACGGACGGCGATACGCGCAAGTGATAAGCGGTGTCCCACTAAAGCAAGTATCAAACGCTGCAGTTTTTGTCTTGCATTCGGTATCTGTTACTCGAAACGAAACGTCTGAACACAAAATGAATCAAAGGTGTCAAATTAATTAATTAGTGAACCGACCCAGCGATATCGGGATTCGATACTCGGCGTCTTTCACTCTCCTGCCCATTGGTCGAAAATTTAAATGCAATGATTACATGAACGTTCATTTGTATATAATTTTGTTGACTTCATGTGAACGTGGAATGAAACAAAAATGAACATTTGTGTTAATGCCGCTAATCATTTTTCGGACTTGTTTGTTAGTTACGTTATATTGAACGAGGTAAAAACATACTTTAAATGAAATTAAGGGAAAGAGCCCTTATAAAGTGAGAACAATAATGTCGTATCATTGCGTTGCAGTTGAAATATTGTTGCTTTAGCAGGTGGTCATTTTGAACACAAATTAATAAGTTTTGTTAACATTACAATACAATATAAGTTTTAGTCTTTTGAGTCTAGAATTTGGTACATCGATTTTTATAAATTTTTTAATCAACCTTTATTATGCCGCTGCTTGGTACATCAATATCATGCCTATTATTAAAGTCACTTTTCGTGTCTGTATATATGTGACCGCGTTGTTCTTCTAAACTACACAACGGATGTTGATGCGGTTTGCGCCATTTTAGAGAATTTATTCTGAAACGTTTATGTGTGACCTACAATAACAACAAACCAATTTATTAATATTTAACTTTCTTAAAATAACGACATCACGATGTTTTGTCAAGTCGTAAAAACCGTTCAAAGCAGGGCCGGTTCGCTAATAAAACAATAAAATAATATTATAATGTATTACGCTAACCTTGTAACTTGCGCCACTCCGCCAAAAGCGATAGCGGTCACATAACTCGGCCGTATCGGGTGTTAGGCGTGAAATATCGCTCCGCCTAATTACTACCCGGGCCTTATCTACAAAAAACGCAATCGGACCGCGGCCCTATAGTGGCACAATTAGATTCTGTTTTATAGATAGATAGAATACGCTTTATTATGTACACCATAAAAAATACGGACAAACTATATTTGGACATTTTACATAGGGTGACACAATGGGCGGTGTTACAGTTACTGATGAGCGCCATGACGTGCTGATTATTATTGGTATATCTCTGTTCCGGGCTGTATACTAGAGGATTACAGGGACAAGCGTGACCGACTGTTTAGTTCGACGATATTTGCATGACTGTGGTTTAATTATGCTCCTTAAATCGTGACCGGAGGTTAAGATTAACAGATCAGTACCACAGTTACCTAGGTCTGTTGTGTTAATAAGCTAATTCTTTTTAGGTTGTGGCTATCATTTGACTTTGACGCATACTGGTTCTGTAGAACTGATTCGGATAGCCTTTTACAAAATTCGAATAACGACTGCGAAAGTGAGGTGGCTTACGCCAGCCGTAATTTTACAGCCAAATTATGTACTAACTTAAAAATTGTTCGTCCAGTCACTATTATTTAGTATCACAGTTAGTAGATAATAGGTTATATTAAAATTCGATGAAATAAAGCAATTAAGCTGCGTTACATCACAACGGATGCAGAAAGGAACTAACGAGACAGGACAGCGTAGTGTAAGTTGTAATGTAACGTAATAAGTACGACGTGCGCCGACACGCCAGTTAGCCACGCGAGCCGTAATGGTGGAAGTAGTGGAGCATTCCCGATGTGTTATTATGGACGGCCGGGAGGCGTGACATGTGCGTTTTGTATAATAACAGGATAACCCCGAGAGCTAGATGCCGCGGAACGAAGGACCAAAGCCGTTTGACTAGTCCTTTCTTACACTATAGTTAATACGGATGGCTATTTTAATTTTATTTTCCACATGATTTTTTAATATTATTCAAATATTATGTCTGATATTTTATGACGCAAGCGTTTTTGTATACTATTGAAGCGACGCACTGACGTTTAAAATTTAATAAAATTGCCCCGTCGTTGTGACGAAGGACGGCCAGGCCAAAGGCTAGGGGCGTGCGGCCAACTCCATCACACTAATAGCGTTTGCGTTGCGTTGATCGGGTTACCGCCCGACGAGCAAACATGCTGGGAACACGCACCCCTGCCGCGGACGAGCGGAGCAGTTCGTATCAAGTAGTTCAACGTGTTGGTAGAGGCCTTAAATATAGGAGACTTAATATCACTGAAAGCTTGCTTAGTATTTCGCCTAAACAGGAAAATTACATTTATTGTAACCGTCTAAGGATACTCCTGAAGTTCGATGATGAAGGAGGAGAAGTCCACGATGTCATATTCAGTAGATCATATTCATTCATGGAAAGTTTAGAGATAGAATAAGTTACAGGTACTAACTTCTGTAATTTCTAATCGTGTCCATCCTTCGTTGAAAATGACCAATTTAACCCAGGAAAATTAAACTAATTATGAAGTCGCTCAGTTCCTAAAACAATGCAATATACACATAAGATACCAATAACACGCTGAAACAAGTAACAATAGCTGTGGTTTACGTCTCACCAACTTACAAAGTTTGTACTAAAGCAGCTAGTTTATAATGAAGTCAAACACATTAACTTTTGTTTCTTTCACGAATGAAAGAATGTTTGTTTCAATCCAAGTTGTGTTTCTTAATCTACATCGCTTCGTTAACATTTTATATAGAGTCGTATGTATATGTGTATAGACTCAAATATTTGTCAGACAATTCAATTACGGGTGTACATAATACATAATGTAACAAAGTTTGAGCTAAACAAACTCGCCGCCACTTCGCAGCGATTGTTTGTTCCGACCGTCTGTGCACACACCACATGTAAAGCCTATACATAGTACACATGTATAGCAGGAACTCTATACATAGTACACATGTATAGCAGGAACTCTGAAAATGTCACTTCAAAAAAGAAATAAGCTATGTGTATTGTCTGTGTTTGGATTGGGATCTCATTAATTGATCGACTGAACGGATGTCGGCTCATTTACTTAACTAAAATAAAAATTATAATAACGCTATCAGAATATTGTGACGCAAATGGTGTTAATTTCTGATTTTAATATTTAGAAGGACCATTTATTTTTTAGTGCAAGGAATTTATTCAGGATAATAACAAAATAATATCATTACTGTTATAATTTCCACCAAAACACTATTGACACTATTATTTCAGTACCTAGTGCCAGTATTACAGAACTGATTCTAGGACCAGCGTATGGCTTGCTTACCACTTCTACAAACCTACTATGTATAAATAATAATGTATCTGCAACCCCGTAATATAGAGTTATTCGTAACTTAAAAGCCATTTAGAAGTAATTGTTCAATTATGTATCGCCAACTGAATGTTGATTTATTGGCCGACGTACTTGAGCAATACTCGGTTTGTTAGTGATTAGTCGCGCTCGATGCAGACGTAAATAAGATACAGCTATAACATTTGAAATGTAAATTCTACACAATTTCGTTTAATCTCAACTCCGATATCTTTATTTATTAATTAATTTTATTAATCAAGTCTCGTTTGGTTTATTTATGTGCAGTTTCACAATAACTTTCTATTGTGTCAGCAATATAAAGTAAACTGTTTATTGGCGTCGTTAGTATAACGGAAAACGATACATATATTTTGTTTTGACACCTTTTTGTTCTCAATGCAGGGAGTCGAGATAAGTCTTTCGCAGTGGATTGAGTACTGAGTACCACATCGAGTACCTACCAGACAAATATTATTTGAATTCTTGACTACAAAACGGTTAATTTACTTCTTATAAGAGTTGGCCAACAAATGTATCAAATTCGGATTAATTGTGTAAAATTATGAAACGTGTTTGCGGAAGCTTTACCCACGACATGCGGGTCGCGATGCACGAAGATACGGCCGCGGGAGAAATGACCGTGTTGTTCAATTATTGCCGATCGAGCGCAATTAATGCGATGCACGCCGATGTATGATGAACGACGTGCGGAGTTCATAGAATGTGCGGAGTTGTTACGCTAACTTCCCATAGATCTTCATGAGCGGTGGCAAACATCAAAAGGGTCAATATCAACAAAGTGCATTTTTTTTCAATTTTGGTGGCAAAATTTCGCCACCAAAATTCTTCTTTTTTCGTGAAATGTATGGAAAAATCGCCACCAAAGCCACCAAAATTGAGGCACCTAAATTGGAACCAGGCATAAAAAAAATCTTTGGACAAACTTTGATCGAGTATCCTGTGCTTTTAAATTACATTTTCTAATAAGGTTTAATTGTTTTTAGATAATGTATCTTATGCATATACTAACGAAATTGTTTATTTTTTATTGTACTTTAAATTGTTACTTTGGTGAACGCAGTTATATCAAAAAATGGAGCTGGGACAAGCCACCAAACTTGAATTTTAAGGCGATTTTTTTTCCCCCATCTTATTTACTTACATATATGTAAAAAAAAATGTGGCCCTAATTGAACCAAGCTAGGTAGTATACTACAAAAAAAATTAAGAAACATCCTATCATTTAACACCTCGATTCTCAACGTGGACACGTATAATTTTCCGCTGGGATATTCACCCAAAAACAAAGAAATTTGGTTACAGTATAAACACAACAGTAAGACCATTTTAAGCCCAATCTACTTCCTAATTAAATCTTAAATTCAGGATTTTTGATGGGTTACTTACTTACTATAGGATGAAAGTTTGTATGGAAATTAGCAATTTTTTCTATTTGATAAAATTCTTATTAATTTTATTTCTTTCATAATAAAATGTACCTGTTGATTTTTACAACAAGGCACATTAGCCGATAACGATACCGACCCGACATCGACACGATATCGACGGTCAGATAACCGAATACGTTTAGTACCTACTAAATGCTTTTACATTGTGTTGTTATGGTCACCTATATCGTCGCAGACAGCGACCGACACAGATATCGGCACGATATCTACTGGCATTTGGCAAATACACAGTATGGGGTGACGCATAGTAGGGGCATTCTGTCACGAAAACACACTTTTTCGTATTCTGACTTTGAGACGGCGATATTTTAGTAGGTACCTACTGTGGTTGTTTGATGCGGCGCGGGACATCGATATTCACCAAAATCATCAGGCCGATAATAAATATGATCTGTATGGAATCGATGTTGCACGCTGGCTGCTGCGCCGACAAATCAGAAAAGAGCCTAACGTTGTTCTTTTGCATCTCAAAAATGTTACTTAGTTTTTTCGCTATACACTTTCACAAAGTTCAATTAACTTCGCGATCTTTCCTACATGCAGACCGTTAGTGACCTATCAGCCCATCTGCCTCGCCCTGTAATGAATACTTCCTCCGCCCGATGTACCAGGACACCAGTACCAGTGTAGCGGTGCATGCTATTCGCGACACGTGTAATCAGCGGCTCGCGGAGGTCTGCCACAGCTTGACATCTCAATTGAACTGCGCGCCGCCTAGTAGGGCCGCCACCGAATATCGCCGTAAGATTATTATTAATCGGGGTTTAAATATTTAGAGCACAGGCTTATAATTATTGTACCTGGGGTCCGAGCTTATTAGCTAGATAGGGATGTATTTGAAGAAATTGGTGGATCATTTACTTTACTATAATACTAAAATAGTTCAAAATAAATGAGGTTGGGTACATGTACAAGTTCTAATTAAACTAAAAACAAATTATCTGATGTACCTACGTGATGAACCCATGTTTCCCGCAAAACATTATTTTAATTTATTTAATCTGTTACGCTGTTTAGAGTATTTATGTGCTACATAACCCACAAATCCATAGATACCTATACTGACTGTTTTTTATATTTCTATGCACAAATCTAAGGGTTTGTTTCCACTGAAGCGGTGACGAGCGGAGCTGAGCGGAGACGTGCAGGAATCGTCCAATCACAGGCGAGACGAGAGACGCAACGATGATTGGTCGATTCCTGCAGGTGTCCACTCAGCTCCGCTCGTCTCGTCAGTGGAAACGCACCCTTAACCAAGCAAGCGCACCAAGCAAATATTACAGCTACTTGAAGAGGTTCGATGAGTTTATTCATTCCGTAACCGTAATCTACCGTGAAAAGCGAAATCGCATGGAAAACCAATTTAAATTACTGAAATGCATCAGCGTGTATCCGTCCCCTACATATTAGGCTTCGGGCAAAGGGTCGCCTGCACGGCATACTACGGCGTCGTGCGGGCCGCAAGACTCGCTCAGACAACTTTATAATTATGTCTTCCGGCTGTAGCCAATATCACAGACGTATTGAGCACGGCTTAGACAACTTTATGCTCCTGGATATTAATGTAATAAATATTTCTTTTCTTGTAGTATATACAGGTTTAACAGAGTTATTAAGCTTGACATACAATAATATCACGCGAAACTGCATCAATAATCGGCCTACCTACAGTCATGTATTAACGAACGATTAAGTTCCAGATTTACTTACAATTTTGTTCTGAATTTTGGTGGAATTTGAATCCGGAATAAATGCATTTAATTATCATGAATACACATTTAATTTTAAAGGAATTTCTATAAAATATTCAAGAAGAAGTGTACCTAATGAGAGTAAGCGTGTATTACATTAATTTATAGATTACTCTCGCTATATTTCAGGACGCCCGGCAGCCCTGTGTGTACGCGGATGATTTACCGACGTTGTTTCAACAGGGAGGGTCCGGCGCAAGTCGACGAGATCGCATTACACGTGATGTACAGCCCGAGGATTATCATTACATTTTGTTTACATTGCTGATTCAATACAGAAATTAATCGCTCTTCTTCAGCTCCTACTTTAGTCATGAGCATAACTAGATCAGAGACCGTATAACTATTTTATACGCTAATGTTGGCTAGTATGGCTAATATTCGTAGGAAGCTGTTCTACGTGTTCAGAGCAGAAAATTTAAATAGAGTTGTTTATGGAAAAGTCCTTAGGACTTGCCTGTCTGTAAGAGCCCTAAGAGGTTTTGCGTAACAATGCCACGTTGTGTAAACGTCATTACGGTTCGCATAATGTCGGATAATAACCGTTGCTTGGTAGCTGTAATGTGGGCTAAAGGTGTAGGATCAATTGCGTATCACGGAACACATTCTGTCGCGTCACTAGAGGAGTTGTGGTAGTCGTGATATGAATGTAAACTCGATCTAATATACATGGGAAGATTGATTTTCAGTATTTACATGCATGGAAGCAAGTAGGGAAACTTTTATAAACAAGCAGATTACATTTATTATAAGCTATTGGAGCCGGCAGTCTGATTATTTATCTACGAGAACCAGAAACTTCAAATTTTTCATTCATTCCACAGGATTTATTACACAAAAATCCCCTTAAATGTAAATAAATATGTCGGAATGACACAGCTAACATTAAGCCGCCTGTATCGGCGTGATATACGTCTTCATAATAAAGCGGATCGCGCTTGTCGCAATCAACGTTTTCTCTTGTATTTCCATATGGCGGCCATTTTGCCGTGTAGTCTACCAGTACCTACCTACTAGATCAGTTTATACATACAATATTAATCGCTTACGAGCCGATGAAAGAAATAGACATTATGTAAGCGATGAGCGACGAGCGGTCAGGCTGCAAGCAATTTAGATTTATTGAATTAGGTAAAACAAGGTGTTTGTAACAAAAGTAATTATACCCTCAGATCCATTTACTTCTCCTGACAGTGTAGCTGTACAGTAATAGTCCACTCATTGTTTTTTATCAATATAGAATTTGAAACTGGAATTTAAAAAAAAATGTTATTTAGATTATTCAGGGCGGATTCGACCAAACAGGAATAAATTAGTAGAAACGAGAGTAAAACCAAAAGTCAATAAAGAATGGTACAGTGAAGTTCCGATGATGGATGATAAACACAGCGTAGGCAATATGCTCTCTGGCAAATCGGTTGTCATTAAAGAGAATAGGTTCTCAATGTTTTAAGAACATGGTTTCTAAATCCCGCTGTCGCTCGAGAATTGCGTCTATCGCCTGTCGTCTGTAGTTGTCGGGGGCGTTTCACAGCAGGAATGTCTTCATAACGACGATGTCATTACGACCAACAGATAGATACGGACAATTAATACTTCGCCTGCCCCTCGCCCATCAGACACAGCGTAGGAAATTGCAGTTAGACGGTCTAATGAGTTTATGATCTAATAATGTCTTGAGTTTGAAGAACTTTGATTTTATCATTTTTAAGGCAAGATGCATTCATATTATCATAGGTACTTGATAACATTTATTGAATTGAATTTATTGATTTTACTATCAGCTAAGTAGGCAATTGGCAATCCGCTTAAATCAATTAATAATGAGATAGTCCTTACATTTTCATAAACTTTTGCAGCTGGGGTTAATATAGCTATTACTAAGACTGATTATTACAACCACATAAACATACATCTCTATAAACAAACATCTCGCAGCCTCACCTTTGTAGTGTAAGAATATGTACGTAGCACAAACAAAGTATGATCCTACTGTATGATTGTACACTGTGCTCTCGAGTAATAAACAGCTTTCAACCGGTGTTGTTATAACTCTCATTCAATGAAAAATTAATACTGATCGACATCGGCTAAGCGGATGGCGGTTTACATCGTCTTGTCAAAGGGCGTCCGTATACCATCGATTTGTTTTAAAACATGCAAATGCTTCCTCCAAAACTTAAACATAGGTATATTATAATGGGCAGAAACTAAATCGTCAAGAGTATGCCGAAACCATTAACAGAAATATGCAGACGAGTCGACCATGTCAGTGTGCCCTTACTGTGTGCCATGCCAAATATTATCATCAGTATCAGCTCATCGCTTTCCACTTTGCATTTATTCCAGCTTCCTTAAAAATTGCATAAATACTTACTTACTTTGGTCAGTACTTACTCAAGCTTATTTTAAACCCAATACAGGTGTCATTGAAATAATTGCAGTTTAATGCTGGAATCTTAATTTTTTGCGATTTTCAATGGTGGCCGAGAAATGACCACCCACAGCAGAAGCATCAAAGTTATTATTGATGAAGAAACTGGTCCCACGCAACATTATTTATTAATCGTCCGATCAGCACTGATAGGTGCAGGCGAAAAAAAGAAAAAAATCATGAAAGTGCCTGTCATAAGTATAGAAATAAACTAGTTTCGCATGGAAGGACCATAACTTACAGCATCGCGGTGAGATTACTCAGATATAACTTGTGCGCACGACTTTGGTAGGCCTAAGCCAGGAAAAGGTCAAACTTAGCCAAACGCGTAAGCTGACACTGAAGGATTTGGAACACAACATTATTAGGTACTTCAGAAGTTAGAAACATCCACATCTTACGTATACATAAACGTAATATTTAACAGAGATAATAAGAAAGATATAGAAATAAATAACACAATACCCCTTGTTCTCAAGACGTACGTATTTCTGAACAAATAAAGTAATGGACAAACGTATCATCAATCTTAATAACATTACGTTGTAACAAAGCAGTATTATATTACAGCGATAAGTAGCAGCAGCAGGCACAACACACAAACGCAACTGAATGGCGAAACAGACAAAAGCTGCGACGATTAAGAAGGGGGCAGAAACACGGTCAATAATAACATACTAATGCCCATTCATTACTGATGAACGTTAGAACGAGTCGACACATTCGCAGAGAAAAGGGTGCAATAGCGACGGAGTTAATTGTGATATAATAAAAGAGAGGTTTAGCGGGAAGCTTTAGTATTGAGTAATGAAGTCGCTTCTAGTGGAGATAAGGCAGTCGTTAGACGTAGATACGTTCTCTCACAAAGTTGCGCTCCTCCGCTGAATGGTAATTGCTGGTACATTGGAGTTAGAAGTTGTGCGCCTTTTATGTGAATCACTCCGATTAATCTCTAATAATTAATGTTCGACGATCGCAAATCAATGTTATTTGATTTGCGATCATCGAACATTTGAAACAGTATGTGCTAAGCTCAGATAATTTTGTTATAAAATTACACAAATACGCAACATGTTCTACCTTTATATATATGTACAAGTATTCATATGTACGTATTATATGCGACAGCAGTTGTTCGTCTTTCAGCAAGCCCTCATTATAAGTTACCTCCTCTCGATACTTTACCATAAATCAATTTGATAAATAGCACTAAAAAACATACCTTTTGGTACGGTCGAAAAAAACATCTGGATCTGGGTTATTAAAACCTCGTGCTGACTGGCGCAACACGACTCTAACAAAACAATTTCTAAGAAAACTTCACGGTAAAACAATTACCGATGTCGCGTCGTGTCTCACCGCTCTGCACGAGGCTTATAAGACATTAAATATACTCGATTAATAACAAAGCAGTTACTGGTCTGTTTATTACAAAACCATTTAGTATTCATGATCAATCCTAATCCTATTACTAGTAATGCAAATTAATATATTGCAACCTGGATTTACATTCTTTCGTGTTTATGTTAGATTTTATGTAAAAAGAACAATATCATGAAGCAGGAAGATGCTACTTTCTTTCAGTATCTATATTAATACGCTTAGCTTAGGTTGCCATGGCAACAGAGGCATGTTAGTTCAGTAACCCACTTTGTGGAGTCCCTGCGTGGGAAGATAATCACCTGATATCATGTTATTCTTATCCTCATTGAGTACGATACATTATGGTACGGCTCATATTATTTATTTGTAAGAAAATAATTAAAGGGTACGGACTTTCAGAAGTTTAAAGGCGTAAAAATCAAATTATTATTACAAAATGTTTTAGTTTAATTAATTTAGTTTTTGTGACGCCGTCAATTGTTTATAGTAAGTAGATTCCATTCTAGACAAATAAAGCTCGACATTTATTGGCCACCTTGGGTTATTTAGTAAGTAGTCATTGAATGAGGCGCCTTAGTATCATCCAGTCGAGATAGTCTGGTGCGATGTTGAGTGAAGGCTCGTTCACACTGGCGCGACTTGTCGCGCGACGCGACTTTAACAATACAATTTCTAATAAAACTTCACGATTGAACAATTGCCGGTGTCAAGTCGAGCGACAAGTCGCGCCAGTGTGAACGAGCCTTGAAGCTGCAGTGCGGTAGGTAGCCGGCTCTCGCCGCTCTCGCTCATGTTGTGCGCTCTTGTTACAGTTCCCAAATATTTGCACCAACAAAAAATATTGGAAAGTTAAAAAGAAAAAAGAAAATCTGTCTCAGTAATATTCTTGAGTACTCCAAAACGACATCCATTAGGTTAGCGTTGCGGTACTTGCGGTCGTATATTTTATAAATAAGAAACACTTTTTTATACCGTCAGGTGCTTTTAAAGAAAATAAACGTGAAGGTGCTGCCTAAGTTCCCGACTTTAACAATAATATTGATTGCTAGATTCATTTGATAAAATCTCGCGTAACGCACACCTTTTGTGTGTATATGATATCAGTAAAGGTATAGCAGAAGACTTAAGACATTCTATCTCGGATTTCGCATCATCCTTAAGATTCCAGAGAAACACATCAACGAGCTCGATTGAACCACAGACTACCGATATCACAAGCGGATTAATGGTTTAACTGTGTAATTGCGTCTTAACTGAGTTCGGTTTAGGATATTCTGTGTGAAAGTCGAGTGGTAGGTAAGTGAGTAAAGTCATGCATGGCTGAATGAAAATAAAGCACTCTATAGTATAGTGTCCACAGCACTGAACTGATCTACTTACGCACGGCTGCAGTGTGCGGATGTGAATTGCACTAACTTTATAGCACTGTTGTGTTTGGCTACTGTCCGTGGCTAATTTGTTTTGGCAATCGCTCAGATAATCTTTTGAATGAATATTGAATGCAGTATTAATTTGCAAGTGTAAATGGAGCGGAGTTTGAATACCGTACTTTTCAATAATCCAGTTTCATAGAACATAAAAAAAATACACTATACTTTATTCATAGTGACATTTAACTTTCAGCAAGTTCACTTGTGAACGTTCCTTGCTTTTGATGACCTATGTAATTTAGGAAGCTATTAGTTACTATTTTCGCCTACTTACTATTTCATGTACGGCAATTTTCTTACCAGCCTCGAATTATCAGTTCGAGGATCGTAGGTCAGAGGATACATACCTGAAACAAATAAACCAACATTAATTATATTTGCATGAAATAAATTAACTACCATAATAGCGGTGGGCGGTTCAATCTAAACAGATTTAATTAGATACAAGACACTTTACTAATTTTAATCTTAGGTCAAATTAGTAATCTGCCTTGTTATTATAGGGAATATGCACGTAATTCAAAACTTATTCATTATTAAAGTCAAGAAACAAATTCCAATTTATTTTACATTTTTTAAAGCATTCGTTATTTTACAATTCATTATTTTATGTTACGTTTTTTGGTGGAAAGGAATGCAAACTTGAAACGCGTCGTCTTCGAAAATACCGGAAGTGACCTCAAAATACATGTGAATAAGTATCTTTATTAGCAAACTGCTTGAATTCTCACTAAGGTAAGTTTGTAAGTGCTTGAATACAGTACAAAGATAATTTAATTTATATGATTTGGGGCTAAAAAACCTTAAAAACAGATGTAAATAAGCCAGTGACGTGTATATTGACGTCACATCCTAACCGCGAGAGAAACGGATGTTTGAACTGTAGTAGAAAACGGTTGGAGTTTCAAATTTTTTTTGAACAAAAGGCAGTTGTTGAATTTCGCTTTTAATACTTTTCTTAGGTGTCATATTAATGTATTTTATTGATAAAGTGAAAAAAAAAAATGACATGCCTATTCCCTATTAATTATTTATCATATAGTTTTTCTCAACGATCGTCTGCGGGTATCAGGGTCGCATACTCCTCGGCGAGTGGTCAGCGCGTGGGCTCTCGTCAGCTACTAGAACAATGGCCTGGGCCCACGCCTAATTGACAACCTTCCCTACTACAATAACTTTATGTAAAGCGTTGCCTTCATCTGTCTCGTTATTTTTGATAGCATCACGTCTGTCTCATTACGGCTCAAGGTGACAATGAACTAGCATTTTAGAAATAATTTGCGAATTGGCCACATTTACACAACGTAACAATGTAACAAATTAATGTCATATTCTTTTTTTTGTTCTTTCTTACAAAGGCACATTTTTTTTCGTTATCTTTTTTCGTTTATCTGGCCAAAAATGATTACATTCCTATTTTTTCTAAAGCTGCATCGATAAAATCTGACATAGGTATCTACATAAATAAGTCGGGACGTGTATTTAAAGGCCTCGAGTTACAATAATCCCCGTCCACAGCACACAAAGTACAGTAGGCACACAAACATACAGTTGAACACATTTAAGTTCAGATTCAGTACAATGAGGCGCAACTAAATTGTAGCAGTACTTCACAATGAGTGCGGGAGAATGGTGCAGTTGCGGCATGATGCAGACATGTGCAGAATGCCCAGGAGAAATCAGTCATAAATAAGCAAAAGTGTTGGTTAAACGTGACAATTTCGAAGTTAATACAAATGGAGGAAAGGCGTGGTTTTCAAACATTTTTGTTATAGGCAAGAGTAAAAAACCGTCGTATGTACCACGTAACCATCATCAGTTCAAAGACGACCATTGTAATAGACAGGCTTGTAATAACTAGTGATCGTCTGGGTGTTTTCTCGTGGACCTACTTTTTTGTCCTACCAGTAGGTCCACGAGGGTATGTTGTTCCTGTTGGTCCTACCAAAGTGTTGAAACCAATCTTACTAGAAACGTATTATCAAGAGTTCGTTAAAGAAAGAAAGAAAGAATATATGTTTATTTGTTACATGTCACAAGTACACACAATATAAAAAAACAAAGAAAACACTTAAAGCTATCTACAACTATGATTGCCAACGTTCACCAAGACGTCTGTTCAACATCGAAATAGCTTCTTTTTCAAATGACCGCGGATAGTTCAGAACGAGGCTTCTGTGCCTGCCCGTATAGCTTGGCTCTGCAGATTGGGTTTTACCAGCGAGGTGCGTCGCGCGGTGAGGCAGCACGGCACGCCGCGGTGCGTAGCGGAGGATTAGCCGGTTAATCCTCGGCCTACAACTGCCACGGCCGGCATTGTGCTCACAACACGTGTGCATGCGGCTTGTTACGACTTGCGAAGGTTTTAGTTGAAGATCTATTTACAAGCACACTCCTTAGCCCTAAAGATTTGAAAGCCATTGGTAATAAGAACCATCCTTTCAAATAATTTACTGCTGATTGCTGCAAACTGCAATCAATGCAAAAGTAATAAAAGTCGATAAGTTAAAAATAGTTTTCCAATTAATAGGTATGAATTACAGGCAATTGATTTGCTACCTACCTTTACATTTATTGAGACGGTGTCGTATCAATATTTTTCCAAGAACCTTTTGCTTTAGCTATAGTTTTCCTTCACTCTCCTTGTATGATGTAAGTATATCTGCACAAGTACTAACTGCCACGGTTCCCAGTTGCTCGCTACTTCGCTAGCAAACAATACACAATAGTTAGTTCCCGCACAATGCGAGGAGTGTGCGGTCGGTCAATGCATGTATTAGCCGAGTAATCCAGTCTTATTATCCCACCGCGCGACGTCAGGGCCGTCATTGTGGCGCTAACAAAACATTAATAATGCCTATGTAGGTGCTGGACAACAAGAGCTCTCCGTAAGGCTGAACTCATCCCTACCGGTGAACTCACCCTCACACTACCGGATATCATGAAAAAAATGTACACCCTAGATCACAATAAAGTAAGTTAATACAATTAATGGAACCGAACAAAAACGTTTGATAACCACCATCTGAACCCTTCAGGTGGTGGTTATCAAATATAAGTATTGTATTTTTAGTTTAGGAACTATTTACTGTGAGGTAATTTTGGTTTGTGCTTACTGCATATGTACTGACTAGGCTAATATCACAGATTATTGTCTTTGACATTAACTTTCATGCCCTAAACAGGCAAAATATGGACTGTACATTAAACAACAAACTTTTACAACTGGTAACATCTGTATTTTCTGCAAATTAAATAAATGATTTTTATTCTTGTTCTTTAATCTCGGAAATCTTGGAGCTCATAATATGAGTAAGTATCTGAGGAGGCAGAGGAAAAAATGATTGACAGTATACAACCAGTATGATAGCTTCAATTGCTAGTGATGAGCGAATACACACACAAATCGAACAAGTAACACTTTCGTTGTTCATTTGCTTTGTGTTATGTTGTATTGTCAACAATATGTGTCCTCACAACACAAATATCCATCGCTTGTTCATTCCACTCAATTACTCTGTGTGCAAACAAGAACAAGGCTTTATGCCTTTGCCGTCAAGCAGTACAATGTATAATGAAGGCTCGTGCGGTATGCCATCGGCGGTATTAACAGCCAGGCGGTAATCCACGCCGTCACAACACTAGCGTGACGTCCACTGTCGTAATACACTGATTAAACAATACGGGACTTTGATACTGCAGCAAGCAATCACTGTGCACTGCTGCACGGTGATTGCTTTGTGAGATATTCCTAATTAAATTACGTTGTTGGGCTGTGAGTTTCTTTAGCAGTGGTCTTTCCTCGACGAACAGTTTGTTTCAGGTATAGTTTCCATAGAATTCTAAACTCTGTGTATTGTTAACTCTCATCAATATTAAACGCCACAGCATAAAGGCCACTCCGTGAACATAATAAACCTTCAGCACTTTCGTTATCGAACGTACAACAACACGTGGAGTCTGAAGGATTTATTTATAAACTGTGGGTCCAGTGAACCTCGCAGTTTACTAAACAGTGTGGCGGGATCATGACACAATGGCGGTCACACCGTAATAATACGAGTGACACCGACGGCTCACGCCTTTATCAGGACCGCACAAAGGCAATGCCGAAATCTTAGCGATGGTGGATGCGGAAACTGTGGACTTGGACAATGTGGGAGAAGACAACGACTTAACAAACTACGAAGGAATAAGATGGTTAATTCAGGCGTGGCTTAATACATTATGAAATACAATAGACGTAGATATATTTAGTAACCTATTCCTCTTAACTATTCCAAAAGAGTCATAAAATACCCTGCAAGAAATCGACACGGATTTCACGTCGTGTTCGGGTTCGCTACAAGTCAATCATCATCCTGATGACGTGTTGCCACGCCGAGCGCCGGACGCAAATCGCTGCGGTTCTAAATTAATATATTTAAGTCTATTGTATTTTACGAGGGAATAAGGTAAAGACCATCAATAACTACTAAAAGACACAAAAAATGAACACGGACGTATCAGTTGTTAAGAATTCGAAGAATACTTTCAGTTGGCCAAAAGAACTAGCAAAATGTTCTCACACACGTTGTTAAGAAAAAGCCTTTCCTAAGACAGGCATATCAAGCGAAGAGAAGACATTTCCATATATTGATTCATGAATCAAATCGTTAACACGCATGAATTTCACTATGTATATTTCCGAGAAGCTCCGTGTTTTTGTTAAGTCAATGTGATTCATGTTGGAACCTCCACTTCATTCACGCTCAAGTGACTCATTGTTTTTAAACATTCCATACCAATTTCACTGTTTCTATTTCAATTTCCCCATCACTTAAATTGCTGAAAATATAACGGTAGTGATAGCCGAGTGGTGTGACCGTCGGATTGCCAAGTCATAGGTCTCGAGTTCGCACCCAAGGCACGCCCTCTGACTTCCGGATTCATAAGCTTAAAGTATAATTATGATTTGCTTCAAAATACACTGAAGGAAAACATCGTGAAAATATTACCCTTAATTCGATGTTATTCGACCATGACCAGTTTCGCAAACTAATATTGTTGTAGCATATGTCTTGAACACTTGGGAAGTTCGCAGTATCAGTAGCTTAGTTATATCCTTACAATAAAGGAGCAGCGGGTCGGATTACCCTGACTTAGACCCCGAGTGGCCCGCAATATGTTTAGTTACACCCCTCTCCCCCGCCACCATCTCCGTCTTCACCTTCTGGCACACCCACTCACCCGCTCCGCAAATTGTCTACGTCTTGAGCCCATAATTGAATTTATAATGGGTTAGTTTAAGAGGTATTTAGTGTTTTGCACGGGAGATATACGGGATTCACTGCGGAATGTATAAACGGCTCGCTGTTCAACTGACGACGTCAGGAGTCGTAGGCGGGGACCGAATGAAATATACAGAAGCAGATGGAATAAACAAAAGACGCCTTATACCCAGCAGAGGGTAGATATTATGGGATTTGAATGGTAATGTTAAACTGACTTAATTTACGAAACAAGATCAGCGAAGAAGGTTAGAACAACACTCGTGATAGAGAACACACACGTGTAGGTACATATTATATGTCTAAATTTTAAAATTTAAGACAATAAGATTGGTGCTAAAATTATATAAATGCATACTGATCCTTTATTATATGTGAATATTCAGATCCATGAGTTTACCGCAGACTAACGAGAGTATGGTTGAACGCGACCAGTCCCCAGGTCCGCTGACTGGACCTTTGTTTGTGAAGACACTGAGGTCGGCTAAATAAACTCTCCGTAATGAAGTTTTGTTAATTAGTTTTCTTTGGTGAGTGGAAGAGCGAATACAATTCTGCTTCTCGAAGGATTTACGAAATAACAAACAAGTGGTGATTCTGAGAGTTGCAAATGCTGCGCCAGACTTGATTTCCTGTTTATTGAGACTTATTTTTTATAACACTTTGCAAACTTATGCTGTTTTGCTTTCTCCGTAAGTTATCATTTTATTTTAACTTGTCTATGTTTTTCTGATTCAAAAGCTAATGTTTTGTGGCTTTATCTTATTTTGTCGTTGTTTCAGCATATTCTCTTCTTCACCTTTATACCATCTTCTGCTGTATAACGCTCCTCATGCGCACGCAGGACTGTCCCAGCCTTGGGTACTGGACTGGACATGGACTGTACCGCGGATAACCTAAATTATAGTTTCTTCTTACCGTCCAACATAAAAAGAAACTGCAAGATAATAGAACAGCGTCTCAATGCAAGATGTTCGCAGCAACTTCGCCATAATTCCATAACAGCATTAGAGTGCAATATGCTAAGATATTCATCACGGCAGCGCGCGGCCGCCATGCGCCGCCCGCCATGCGCCGCCAGTCCAACGAGCTAATTGCGTTACTAAACAAGGCGAGCTACCCATTAGCTTTATTACTGATCATCTAGTTTCTGTATTCGTTTTAAACTTGCAGCTTGCAGCCATGTAACCTTTTGTGTGGAAACGGGAAGTGGGTTAGTGGTCAGTTATGACTGCACAAACATATTTTTAGGTGTTGGAGAATGTTTTCATATCAGTCATGTATAATTGGTACTTTATCATTTCAGTCATACTCATTCATTGTGGTTATTTTTAAGAGTACTTTTTAGGATTCTGTACCTCAAAAGGAAAAACGTGAGCGTGACCTTATAAGATCACTTCCGTCCGTCCGTCTGTCTGTCAGTCTATCAAAACCCTGTTTCTCAGGAACGCGTGGAGGTATCAAGTTGAAATTAATATCAAATACTTACGTAGATTTTTGGTGCCTTGAAGCTCTAAAAAAATCATCTGCTAGGCAGCATCTTCTAAGTCAACGCAATTAAAAATATACGGAGAACTAAGTGACATATTTTGATAGTCGCAAATAAATCAAAACCTGAGGGCACTTCCCGTTGACCTAGAATCATGTTTGGCAGGAAGCAAGGTCTCACAGCGTAAGTAAAGGAAAAAGTTCGATAATCGTTAATTTGTAGATTTATCACATTTTTTTTTGTGGTTATAGACTTACATGAATTTGCAGTTGGACGATCGTAGCAGGTGGCGTTCTCGAAACATGGGAAAAAGGCGTGAGTTTATGTAAGTGTTTATAGAATTAACCTTGACGTATGTCGATGTATGGGAGTACATGTTTTTCAACTACAATGTTAAGTTTGTTTTTGGGATAAAATCCCAACTACGGAACCCTTCATTGGTCGTGGTCCGGCACGCATTTGGCCAGTTTTATATCATGGAATTATCTGCTTCTGCAAGAAAGAGGAAGAGAAGCAAAATAATCATGTGTCTGCAGTAATAATATCGGTGAAAGTGTTGAGATTTACAAAGTGTTATTTTGTAATATTACATAGAATCGAAGTTGAAGCTCATCGTCACCTATGCACAGCGCACGTAGCACTGTCCAGTCGTCCACTCCGTAACCCGAGCCGTGTCAACGAGTCAGTAGTCCGTACGCCCGCCGCGCGCCGATGTGACGCACTCACAGAAGCGCAGTTTCACTAATGGTGCGTGACACGACACAGTGACGGACATGTGTCGGAGACGTGACCGACCCGCGTGGTTTATAGTATAATGTTATAATGCGAACATTAAAGATTAAAGTCGGCCTACATCGTAAAATGTAAAAGCCGAACAAATCTATCAACATTACTACTCAAGTATCCTCTCGCACTTCATAATTAAATTACCTGAAGAGCATCTCAGTATGAATGACTACGGAGCGAACAGAAACGTCGTCTGTTTCTAAAGAGAACACTCAACCGCTCAACACGAAACTTTCGCATTAACCGACGCGGATCAGACTTCCTCACCGAAGTAATATTTCATGTTTCTCAAATTGTATTTGTGAGATGCAAATCAGAGCATCACAAAGTCGAGCAAAATTAAGTGGTATTAACAACAAAAGGGCTAAAAAGTTTCTAAGTCAGTCCTTGTATTCCCTGAAGACGTGTTGCTCAACCTGGCGTTTTAGTAAACTGAATAATTTATCGGACTTAACAAGGATTAATATGTCCTGGGAGCGTTAAAATATGATCCCGGGGGCGCCGGCGAGGGTTGAGCGGCAGCCTTCTGATCAAAGTGCTCCGGTATGACGTACTATTCGTACGGTACGACGTGTCGGAGTCAATAAAGGTTTGAGAGGATCCACTGAAGGGTTGTGCTAAAGGGATGATGTTGATGTACTGTTTTGACGGCGAATTAAATTGTTGTTTTAATATAACAGGCGTGTTAGAGCTTATTATAAATGTATGAAGGTGTTAGCTTTAGAAATCGGAACGTTCAATTTAATCAAATGTAAGCATGAACGTAATGCTATCTGCCGCCTCCGTGGCGGCTTATAGGGATTATAGTAATTATTCTGACGGATCAGACAGCTGCACTTAAAGCATGATATCATGCCCAGACCTGGTTTCTAAACCTGGTGCTTCTGACGTCAGCTGCGTTTAAGAGTGCTTAACATAGTTTCCAGAACTCATTATCATAATTATAGGTACCTACTTAACTTTAATTTCGGAAGTCGGTGTCTTTGGTTTTGAATTTTCGTTTTTTGCCACCGATTTTCGAAATTAAAGTTATTTTTCACTTTCTAGTGTTTTTTTTGGTAAAAAGTTTGTATTTTTCACTTTTTAGTTGTGGTACCTGCTATGTAAATAACGGTGACAGGACCACCTCTGAAATATGACCTACCAAACAAAAAAAAACATCAGTATCAATCTTCTATCTATCTATCTATATTAATAAAAAGAAAAGTCCTGACTGACTGACTGACTCATCGACGCCCATCCCAAACCCTTGGACCTAGAACGCTGAAATTTTGAATAGAGGTTACCTTTATAGTGTAGACAAGGAATAAGGTATAAAAGGGTAATTTTTTTTTTTAATTCCCTAAAGAAGTCAAATAATCCCCTATTTGACTTTTGAAAGTTTTTATGATAAATCTTATTCCTTGACTTAATAAACTTGAAACTTGGCACGAATACTTATCTAAATAAATTATAAAGTTTGTCATTTTTTATTTTTCTATACTACCCCCAAAAAGTAGTTTGCGGGGTGTCAAAGTTTGTATGGAAGAATTTTAATACACAGATTTCCATACTCGTTATGTTTGGGCCGCATGTTTGTAGGTGTGCCCTGTTTTAATTAAAGTAACAGCCCTAGCAACTTGAGTGGCGTTTAGATCTGGCATTCTCAATTTTTTTGTAGTCTCAATTCACACTTAACACGATATACAAGACAGTCAAGGCAAAAAACTAACAAAACCAAAATTTAAACTCAAATTCAAAGTTAGCAAACTTCACAGTATATATAAGAATGCAATAGTACGCAATAATTATATTAAAACAAATAAAATTCGAAAAAAGAAACATTCCGAAACTTTATTTTTTTAATAGCATTTTCTAATGTTTGTAACCAGTAAGCACGATAATAATTATCGTTGTAATAATTACAACAGGAGAAATTCAACCCTTTTTTGCGTTCCTCTTGTCCACGAGTGTATATAACCTGAATTAACACATAGGGTACTTTTAATCCCGGTCGTACGTTCCCGTGAAATATTTTTCCGACATCCACGCGGGCGAAGCTGCGGGCAAAAGCTAGTTCATAATAAATTGGCGGAGAAATCGCGGAACACAAAAAAAAACATACTGTCGAATTGAGAACCTCCTCCTTTTTAACCGACTTCCAAAAAGGAGGAGGTTATATGTTCGTAGCGTATGTATGTTTTTTTGTGTATGTCCGTCGATATTTTCGTCAATTGTGGACGGATTTTGAAAATTCTTTTTTTGTTTGAAAGGGTATGCTCTCAAGGTGGTCCCATATAAATTTTATTAACTTATCTTGAGTACTTTTTGAGTTAGCTTCATTAATACGTATTTTTCCCACTTAGCATATATGGACGATCTTTTAACATTTTCCTGTCACTGTTATTTACATAGCAGGTCGTGATATTCGAACTAGTAGGGGGTAGGTACCACAACTAAAAAGTGAAAAATAAAAACTTTTTACAAAAAAAACCAACCGACTTCCAAAAAAAACACTAGAAAGTGAAAAATAACTTTAATTTCGGAAGTCGGTGGCTTAAAACGAAAATTCAAAACCAAAGACACCGACTTCCGAAATTAAAGTTATTTTTCACTTTCTAGTGTTTTTTTTGGAAGTCGGTTGGTTTTTTTTTTAAGTTAATAAAATGATTCAGCGCGAGGTAAAAGAAAGAAAGGTTCTCTGGAAGGTCCAAGCCACAGTATATATAATTATAATTCTTAGACTTTATTACATAGATATATTAAAACTAAACCGTGCGAGAAAAAAAATAATGTGTCGGACGCTTATTTAAATACTTTGGTATTTATATTTACCTATTAACTAAATTGCCAGATCAAAATTTTCTGAATTTTATGTTACGTGAAGCAGAAAAGAAGATTATAAAATGAAATGTTAAAAAATTCTATCTCGTAATTTCTGTTCCATTTAAAATCTCACAAGTTAAATATCCAAGCGTGAAATCTGTCAGTGCGAGTCGGGACGGCTCGGTGCGAAACGGTGCGACTCGGTGCGGCTCAGAACGATCCGGAACAGTTTGGAAGGCTTCGACATCGCCTCAGAGTGACGTTATCAGCATCCGGGACTGTACCGCACGGAAATGTAGCGGCAAAAATATAAGTACGCGATATTTCAGTTGAAATGTGTTGAAAACTTTTCTATTTTGATGGTGTCTGAATGAGATGGGTGAGAACAGCTTTGTGACGAACGAGCGGTGGTGAGGTGTATGTTAGTACTGAGAGAGTGCCTGAGAACATGTCAAACACGTTACGTTAACGGGTGACGTGAATTATATTTCGATTTCTTCGATAAACAATGAAATATATAACAACATTTCCATTCCAAATTGCGATTTCTCAGAAATAAACGTACGTCTGCTGGATAACTGGTGAGTTACCTAGCCATTTATTCTATCTGATCGTCACGGTCACCATCAAACACACTTTGTGTGAACTGCCAGGATTATAAAGCTGTCAAAATAAATATATTGCTGTGCCTACTGTGTCGCATGGTAAACCTTTGCTCCCTATTCCGTAACACATAAAGATCATAATCTGGAAGCAGTAGGGCGACTTATAAGGAATTCTAAGTGCAGGTGTCAGGTGTCGGCATTCCTATCTGTATGTGCGTTTTGTGTCGCGTGCTTGTTGCGCGTCACCTCGCGTCTGCGCCCACCTATTGTCCACTCGGAGTCATGTTTGTCCATCAAACGCTCGGCTTGCAGGCTATATCTACACTCGCAGGTATTTTTATTATCTGTTTATATTTGCATATCGTCTGACCAACATTATTTTACGTAGCGCCAGGTGTGCATAGAATATTTTCACGTATGTAACAAAAACTTCCAACGATCCGAAGCATTCCGCTGTTGTAGCTCCGTATTTTTAACCGACTTCACAAAAAGGAGGTTATCACTTGGACACGTATCTATGTAATATTATTGGAACTGCAAAATTTGCATACACGTGCAAGGTCAGGGCTATATGGTGGATGCATTAACACTTCCCAAACAAGCTCTCAGAATTTTTGCTGAGTGGCTAAAGATATGTGTGGTCTGGCGTTATCCTGATGAAAGACCACACCCTTTCTGTTGATCAATTCCGGTCGTTTTTTCTCAATTTCTTGCCTGAGTCTCATCATCTGTTGGCAGTAGAGATCCGAATCGATGGTTTTGCGCGGCGGTACCCTTCCAATCCCACCATCACTTTATTGCGAGTTAATCCGGGTTCCACTATAGTCTTGACTGCCCTAGGAGCTTGACTGCCCTTTTACCATGATCTTTTTCGCACGTTCTTGTCGGAGGTGATCCACTTTTCATCACCAGTCATCAATCTTTTCAAAAATGGTTCGGTTACATTACGTTTCAATAGAGAAACGCAAATGAGTACACTATTCATTATAAAATACAATAGACGTAGATATATTGAGTAACCTATTCCGCTTAACTATTCCTAAAGCTTAGCTTAGCTTTTCTTTTTTCTCTTTAAGAATACTTAACCGGAATAGGTTACTAAATATATCTACGTCTAGTGTATTTTATCATAGATTTCCGCCAAGTCACGCCTGAATCAATTAACTACGATTCATTAGGTTTCATTTGGTAAGCTCATGTGACTTAGGACTGAAAACGCTTGAACCAACTTTGTGCTGCTCTCAAGGTGTGGAGTATCTTTGGAAAGGTCCATTAAAAATATTGTGAGTTTGTTCAAACCATTTTGGATTGAAGGATCCGTGTGCGAAATATTAAGCTTTAAAGTGATAATTTTTATAAGAGTCATGTAGGTAAATTTTTCACTTTAGACCAATATTTTCATAACTTTCATCACAGATACGAAGCTGATTATTTTATGCATAAAAGTAGTACTCATGAAGATTCAGTTGCAAAAAAAAAATCTCGTAAAAGTCTTTTTAAATTGGGCAAATCCAAAAATTCTCAAAAATTCAGAAAAAAAATCATAACTCGAAAACTATCAAAAATAGCGGAACATACATGGGGGTGATTCGGATACCTCACGATACAAAGGAACTAAATTTTCTTTTTGGACGTCAACCGTCCGGCCACCCTGTATAACGAAATTAAAAGGAAAACTATCACAGCAAACATAACATATCACAATAGTTGAAACAGCAAACATATCACAATAGTTGAAATCCTCACCGCGTCTCTCGTCTCGTCTGTAATTGGACCATTCCGCACGTCTCCGCTCGTCTCCGCTTCAATGGAAACACACCCTTAATACGAGCTACGGGCGTGTCAATGGGAAATCATCTCAAAACCTTAGTCAACCACAACTAAACAGTGAAATATAAAAAAAACAACCGATTTAAAAAAAACACTAAAAAGTTAAAAATAATTTTAATTTCAGGTGGCAAAAATCAAAGTCACCGTCTTCTGAAAGTTATTTATCACTTATCACACTCACGTGTGTTTTTTTTTAAGTCGGTGTTTTTTTCATTCATGTTACAATAAAACCCGTAAATATTTAATATTTTTATTGTGCTTATCCTTTAGCCAATATTTTTTTGTCGGAATAAAATTAAACAAAGATATATATAATTTTCATTCTTTTTCCCACCTTTGACTTACGAGGCTAACAAAATAATATTATTCTAGTCTTGATGTATTTTAGCGCTTCAAGTGTCTGCGAACAAATTGAGTTATTCAAAACAATACGATCCATAAAGCGTAGTGGACTCTTGCCAACAGCGGGCGATGGGCGAGACATCGCGGCTTGGCGCGGCGCGGCAACAAATAGTCGCGGCGCGGCGCGGTCTCGAGCGACGCAGATGTGTGGAGAGGCGCGATAAAATTTTACGACGCGCGGACGACACGCAAACGCTGACGCCGCGACAATGCGAACACCGCCTTACGTTCACATCGAATTTCCACTGTCACATAAAACGGATTTTGGTTCAGTAAAATATCTGATTAGAGTCGCATTTTTAAAAGCAACTATAGCAAGTAAAACTTTTCGTGCCAATAGTGTCTGTTCCGGGACTACGAATATCGGTATAAAAATATTGTATTACACTGATCTTGGAAGCACTGCACAAGTAACCAACGCAGGCTACTTATGCTCCCCGCCGGGGTTGCGGGTAGTCCTAAGGGGAAACCGTGGCCCCTGGCATGGCAAGGGAAGGAACACGGGTGGGTTTTAGTCAGTAAGAGTCTGACACGCCCTCCCGCTCCGCCCAGAGCGGGAGAAGTCATTGGATGATTTCCCACCCAAAAAAAAAAAAAAAAAAAAGGCTACTTATGCTTATGCAATAATTATTGATACAAGCAGCATAAGATAACGCTAATTAATACCACAGTGTTAGTACATTAGTTGTAACATACCCACATTGTCTCTCAGCAAGAAGTTATGTGTTAACCTTTCACGATTTTCGTCGGAATATTTATCTATTGCCATCTTCATTATTATACTAAATCTGTCAGTGCTATTAATAAAGTAAATTTATTACAAACACGAATGCGAGTGGAGTGGTGGGCCGCACCGTCTGAACGAGGCTCCGGAGTCTGCTTGACAGTCAAGTGGCCGTAAAGATTTTAGGGCTAATTCATACAAAGTTATTACCACCAGTGTCATATTTTGTGTGAGACGTAACCTTTTGCGTACTGTTTAGCATATTGCCAAGCGAGCAACGTTCCGGCTGCTAGATTGTTGCCTTTTGTAGTGTTTCAAGGATTTTTTTAAAAGTATATCTTAAGTGTGTTCTGTGCACTTAACTCAATATGTGTGCAAATGTCTTCGAACTGTTTGTTTAGACCACTTATATTCGTCCAGTACAAGCAGTGTTCAGAATAACTGGTAACAATACTTTACGGAAAGACATTCGATAACAGTAGTTGAGAACCGGTCGCTGATTCAGCTGTATCTCAGCGTAAGTGCTACTTTATTTGAGAGCTAGTGTAGTGCGACAGTGTACGCGGCAGTGCAGTCTCCGGGCGGCAGGTGTCAGTGCGGGGATGTGATGGCCGCGCGTCGCGCGTCGGGCCGCGCCTCGTGTGCAGCGCGCCCGACCGTGAAAGTGAACTGGCTAAAAATATGTTTGAACGAGTTCGTAAAAATCTACTGAGATCTTGAGTAAAAATCTGTTATTTTTAGAGCTTGAAACAAAAGTATTTTCTCTCAAAGATATTGAAGAAGCTTTACAATCAGCACTAGATCTTCTTATAAAATCAAAACTGAGATTTGTTATTGACAAACATTGTGTACCAATTCATTTCACCAATATCGATCACGAATGAATGTCGTCGTAGTCAATCATAAATTGATGTGCTCCACATTTCAATCAATGCGTCGCTTCGACTCCATTTGTGTTATAAATCGAGTTTATAAAGTTATATTAGAAATGGGGTCGGAACGACACATTATTTTTATTTCCTCGCACGTTTGGGCTCCATCAATTTGCGGTAGGTGGCAGACGATTTCAATCAATTGTAAATGTGTTCGCATATTTTATCATGTCAGACATTTCTTTTCATGGCGTGTCACAGTTTGTGTTCTTCCTCGAAGGGTAGATCATTGCCTTCATCATCTGCAACATTTTATATTACACAGATGTATACTATTGGGAAACGTGAGTAGGTTTGTTTGTAGAATTGCAACGCTTTCATCTCAAAACCAATAGTCGTGTTGATTCGTGATCTCTTAAATTAAACCTAAAACCTACTGTTCATTCATTAAAATGTCAGACGAGACAGTCAACGTTAACCAAAACAACGCATCAGTAACCGATAGGGGCGATCTGAATGGTATAAGTTTCCGAAAATACACGCGATGCGACAAGTCGTAAATTAGCGCGACAGATTGACGCGGCGCGACACTGCGACACCGTCTGTCAAGCACTGACAAACTTTATTTTTGTCACTCGTGTGCCGCTGATTATTGCATTGTTTTGTACGAGACGAGGAAAGAATGTCGCTTGTGACCAAAATAACTGTTTACTAAAATATATGTAACTTTACTTGATACTTAGATATTAATAATCCACTCAATATTTCAGAGGTCGTTTATATACGAAATTTTGCCGATTTCGCGGATATTAAGAATTACGAAGATTTGTGATTTTCCAGTTAAAATACTGTATTTCTAATGAACTACATAGTTTATTCATTTGATCATAAATGAAATGATCTTTCATGTTGTGCATTAAAACTTATAGAAACACAGTATTTTATTGGAAAATCACGTATATCCGCAAAATCTGAAAAATTTCGTATATGGCCACTTAATAACTGCGCAGTTTCTTAGCTGAACTACTTCTCACAGATGTTAAGATAACAAACTGGCTTATTTATCGCTTCCGTTGCAGCTACGAACACTAAGGTTCGCAAAGGCGCTGCTAACGAAGTTTGACAGTGAAATGCAACGTCACCGTGTGTGGCGACCCTAAGTGCACGAACATTGAGATTAAGAAAGTTTTTTACACATCTTTTATGCATAACATTGGCACATTAGAATCCCCATCTGTCACACTGAAGACGAGAATAGCTCCAAGTTACACAAACACGTGGGGTGCAAACAGGAATGCTTTTAAACGCCCCATTGAATGCGTTGACGTATGTAATTTCAGATTCTTTACAAAAAGTAAGTGCGACCGTCATCGACAACGCCTGTTACGCCGTGTCACAGTTTTTGTTGAACTTAAAGAGCGTGTTTCCAAACACTTTCGGGGGAGATCCTATCGCGAGCAACAGCTTTTGATAAAGTCCATGGGAAGGTAATAATACCCTAAAAGGGGCATGGAATTTGAAGTAGATTTAATCAAAAACTACCAAGTGCTCCCTAAGTTGGAGTGATTTATTTACAGTTAAAAGTTTGCGCCGAGTATGGAGTGTAAGCGATCGGAGTTGTTCTGAATATATACGGTGCCGTGCATTTTAATGAGGTTCTGGTCAATTTGGCTGACAATTCACTTTGACTTCGGATCATTTAGTCAAGAGTTAACTGCCATTAAAACAGCCTTAATGTGCAGTAGGATCAAAGAATGACGTGCCTTAATATAACACTTCCTTCATAAAGCTAGGAGCTACAATATTCACTTCCATATCGGTCGTCTTCACCTCTGGTGTCAAGAGTCGTGGGCTCGCTACTCTGAACCCCTCTGTGACGTTTATTTGTTTGTCCTCCTTCCGATTTGAGTTATTTTATAGCAACGTCTTTGAAAATACCATCTCTAGAGCTTTCAAACTTTTAACTTCCTCATAATTTTACGGCTGATTTATAACGAGCACTGATGACCCAGATAATGGTACATTAAATATGTCTAATTTTAGAATCGACTTTTATGTTATAGTAGTAATAAAACTTGATTTGTCGCGCTGTCGCTGTCTCGTTGACCGCTATACACTAACACGTGAAAATATGAGCATCGTTATCGAGACGAGATCAGTAATCAATGTGGGACGATGTCGTGTAGCACTGAGATTATTTCATAATCACGATCAATCCTGGAATTATTCACGTCACCTGGAAACCCCTTGCATAGCTAGTATTAAAGGCAAACAAGCTGCCCTCATGATAAGTAAAATGAATTGCCGCAATCCATTACGAAATCAAGACAACGTGGACTGTAACTAAGGCAATAACTGATATAGCATGATTAACTATGACAGTAACATTATCAACAAATGCAAATATTTAGATAAGAGCGGAATAAGCAATATTCAGCCGGAGAGAGCAGTTCTAAGTTAGTGAGCCAAGTCAACAGTTAATAAAGTAATAGGTGATTTCCATATAGATGACTCGACAAAACACTTCTACGCTGAGAGAAACCTCATTGCGCACTAATATAGATGTAAATTCACCTTCATTCATTAGATATTAACCCTGAGCAGGTAAAGATACCTACTACTGTATTTGTAAACGTGTAGCAGGGTAACGGTGTTCCTGAAAACTGAACTGATGTGGAATATTTGCTTATATTATTATTACTCTCCCGTAAATATCTCTACGTCTATTGTATTATATAATGGATTTCCGCCAAGTCACGTCTGAATCAACTAACTATTTTATTATTCGTTTTCATTTTTCATAAAAAATAATTCCACTATGTCACGATTATTTATATAAAACACCAATAAGAGAAAAAAAAAACCAGACTATTCTTGTCCATAACAAAAGAAACAAAATTTTCTTAGCTTTAAATATGAATGATTGGTTTGAATGAAAATTATTTACACGTAGTTACCTACTTATCAATAAACTTAGATACACACATCTAGAGTCTAGTGTTATGTTATCTTCGAAACTATGTATTGTTGGAACACTTGTTCTAGGACATTTTGTATTATTTTTACTTATAGCATTATAGCTTAAAACCTTAGAGTCATGGAACATCAAAAGGAAAACGTTGTATAATACAGGTATTGTATTGATAAATCGTTAAAGCCTTAATCTATTATACATTGTAACAGCGAATACCTCGGACCTCGGACAAATATTTTTTGATATTCGGATAGCTCATGACGTGCCTTATAGAATATGAATCTATACTTATAATAAATCTGTAGAAGTGAAAATTCTGTACACACGGCTACACATCAAGCTATACATTTCCAGTTAATGCTGATCTCGCATTATATAGGATTTCCGTACAATGCGAGGTCAGCTTATACTGGAAATGTATAGCTTGATGTGTAGCCGTGTGTACATCGAAAATATCAAAAAAATAAATGGCAGGGGGTGTTACTAGACCGACACCGAACCCAAAAAATTTTTTTTTTTTTTGTCTGTCTATCTGTCTGTTTGTTCAGGCATCACGCAAAAACTACCGGTTCGATTACGATGAAACTTGGTATAATTATTCTTTAATATCCTGGGCACCACACTGGGTACTTTTTATCCCGGAAAAGTATCCTATCCTACTATCTATATCTTTACCTATTAATAAAAAGACAAGTCCTGACTGACTGACTCATCAACGCACAGCCCAAACCCTTGGACCTAGAAAGCTGAAATTTTGCACAGAGGTTCCCTTTATAATTTAGGCAAGGAATAAGGAAGCATTTTTTGAAATTCAACCCCTAAGGGGGTCAAATAGGGGATGAAAGTTTGTATGAAAAATCTTATTCCGTGAGGTAATAATCATGAAACTCCGCACGAATAATTATCAAAATAAATGGAAAAGTTTGTAATTTGTTGTTTTTCTAAATTACCCCCTAAAGGGGGTTGGGGGGTGTCAAAGTTTGTATGGAAGAATTTTAACGCGCTGTCCGATTAACTCGAAACTCAGTATTTATACTTAAAACCCATGGGTATGTATGGGGTAATTTCAGACACTCACGCGGGCGAATCCGTGGGCAGCAGCAGCTAGTAAAAAATAAAAGTAATATAAATATGCGAAATTTCGCGGGATTATGCTGGTTATAGACAAAATCATAGTGATTAACCTTCAGAGCGCAAGCAAGAATAACCGTCGAAGACCGTGGATTAGAGGACAAAGAACCTCACTTGAATAAACATCCTACATTTTTGTCATAAAAAACCGTAACTCGTTGCTTTAGATTGGTGCCCGTAACGTGAACGTGATACGAACTAAGCATCAAAGACCTGACGTCACAGATCCTGCATCGCGCTATTTAAGTTTACCGCGCGATTCATATATATAAGACTATCCGACATCAGTCCTTGGGCAATTGCCCGCCAGACACAACACCCGTCTGGTAGGAGGATCCTCCCTTTTCTATGGGGGATGAGTGAACTTTACACCTTGTTCCTCATACCTATGTTGATGATGTTTATTTTACAGTGAACTAGAAATCGAATCTTTACTTACAACCATATTATTATTATATTATTGCTTACTTGCCTAGATCAATCGCGGTCGCACGTTACAGCGAATAATAAAACGCATGCAATTGTATAGTATTGTACATCGGTCGCCGGCGACTATCGGATGACATTGCGGTGATTCCCGTTTACGATCCGTTTTACTGGAGGCCGCGTCCTCCGGTTTACAGCGCGTGCCACTATTTAGTGCCGTGGGACTAGTTAGTGATGAATTATTTGTGAACACGAGGCGAGTTTGTTGTGAGGTAGGTACACAGTTCTTTGCAAGTAAGATGATGTTATGAACTAATATAAACGTACTTCAGTATTCAGCGAAGATCACGTCAGAAGGATTTTACCTGCAAAACCTAATTAACAACTATGATTTTTAGGGTTTGGTATCCGAAGGTTGCCCAACAGAACCCTTTGCTAAACCTCCACTGTTCGTTCGTCCGTCTGTCTGTCAGCGGGCTGCATCTCATGAACCGTAATAGGTAGACAGTTGAACACAGATTGTGTATTTCTGTTGCCGCTTCATCAACAAATAATAAAAATAAATAATTAGGTAAAGGAAACGTGTAACGTGTACCCATACAAGAAACGTGTTTAATACGGTACGGAACCCTTCGTGTGTTTTTTTCTTACTTGGTTCGGAATTAAATACATGAATGCAGTTTTTATTTAAGCAGTCTTAATTAATATACAAGCCCCAGCAGAAGCAACGGTCTGCTTTTACAACAGGTAAACTCTCAGAACCAAGCTGTTTACCAGCGATTTATTGCGATCTTTAAACTCTATCTTATCGACTGTGTAAGTTAGTGTTGCGTGCGGCTTTGAGGTGCCCGACAGACCGACACTCGGATACTGCTGTGCATAGTAAGCCAAAGAGAGAAATAGTACCAATAGCAGAATGAATCCTTCAAATTAAAAAGAGCATTGATTAGATTTCTTTTAGAACGATATCAGTAACATGACGTTGCACTCCATTTTTGGACACAATACATGGAAGATAAGGGCTGATTCTAAAGAATTACATTAAGTCCCTTTCATTTGTTCAGTGTTACTGCTTTACAAAAGACAGTACTTACATTTAGAATACAGCTAATAAAGTAATTCACAGCTGAGTGAACGATACATTTAAACCCGCTTCAGAGAAACAAACCGAAGTAACAAGTAACGCAGCAGTTAGATAGAACAATAACAAATTGTTATTAGGGCTAACATGCGCTATTTTAAGATTGTTGTGCAGGCACGCAGCCAGACGCAGACTGAATTACAGGTTAGACGCTAACTCGCTGAAACGGTGTTAAATAACAGACTAGCCCGAGTGCCGAGCGCCTATTGACTACGATTTACACCTGAAAGAAGAGTGTGGGAGTGTCAATGAAACAGGTTCAAAAATGTCTTTTAAAAATATAAATAGATACGAAGATACTGTGGACTAACCAATACATACAAAATATTTGAGTGAAAAGTTCAATGCTAATAAAAAAAATGGATGTCAAAATATAATAAAGTAATTTAAGCGAGCTAATGAGACAAGGCGAAACTAATTTCAAACCGTGGACAATGAAAACACTACGCCAGTTACAAGCCAGGTTTATAAATTTCAATTCTACATTGACAAGAAACAATAAACAAGGCTCCGCAAGCACTCGAGAGTCGAGACGAGCACAGATTCGTAACACAACGAAACTGACGGAGCTGTTGAAAAATTCATTAGCTTGAGGTATCGCCCTCGTAAAATTACATCGTTCCCTCTACGCCGCACTTAAAAACACCAGCTTTTTTAACGCGTCATAACGCGTCAGCGTTGAATCTTTCATGTGAATAATAGGTAGGATCATTGGCTTCAAGTCCGTCCAGCTGAGAATTTAAAAAGTGATTTTTATGTCCCAGACTCCTAGCCTGCCAGTTGCTCCAGTCAAGTTTTGCCAATGTTAAGTAGTCACTGATATTATGTTCACCTAATGTAGAGAGCAAGTTGCGGTCCAACCAGTTCATTATCAATTTGACATGGGTCTATAAAGATAGAATTGCGCTCTGGGACTAGCGGGGCAACTTTTACGAAACATGACAATTTTATTGTTAGGAAAGTTGACGAGTCGATTTGATAGTTGAATGGAAATATTGAAGGCGAAATCAACGCCAATCGCGTGAGAAGCGATGGAGTGCGGGGCGAGAGGTACAGAGGGTCTAAAGGCATATCCCAAAGGACTAACTCACTCTGCCAGCTCGTGAGTCTCGTGACCAACATTTCTGTGTATTTTTGACTCAGACCGCGTACAATCGAAAGAAAAGTAACAGCTGTCTATAATGCACAGATGCGGAACTCTAAGACGTTCAAGATGGCGATTATGAATAAAAGATTTGATATTAAAATGAAAATCACGATGCAAGATGCACAATTTTGCCCTAGCGGAAAATAAAATACTTTTATGTTCAGGAGATTAGATGTTATTTAAGATGGAGGGTAGCCTCGATGATAATAAAACTTAAAGTCTAAACACATATTAGAAGGTTCGTAGCTTACTGCTATGACATCAACAGTTTAAAAACAGCCATTTCCTTGAGCTCGCTCCTTCGTGGATTGTACGCGCGGCTAACGTCAGTTCAGTGTGTTATAAAAAGTTTTCTTTGTTTCAATGCGAGTGGCGAGGGCTCCTATTGTAGCCGTGGCCTCCGATATCGTCGATACCGTCTGGACTCGCAAATCGTTTTCCGATAGTATTTTATATGTAATGGACAATAACACATGCTCGAGGGCCTATTGTAACTCGCGAGTTTATATTGACGACCCGCATAAATTGGAAAACTTCTTCCATGCTTGCTCCCTGAATTTATAATACCTATGGATTTTTTCTTTTTCTGTGTCGACCTGAAACATTGGGCGGCAGTAAATTGTTGTTTTATTTTAAACGATACGTGGTTATAGGATTTGCCGGATCCAAATAATGGAGATAGGGTTGCGGATTATATTGGTTCCGATTGTAAAGGGTAGTGGACTACGGTTGCGATTACTTGCGATTTCCTCTACGGATAGATTGAGCTTATTTCATATATCCCTGTCGGTTGAACTGAAATGGGGTGTACCTTTAGATAAGGAAAGGTATTTATTAAGTAATTCAGTACTTTCACTTTACAAATTAAATAGTTCTCGTAGTCGGCATTACACAAACCGCCGATCAATCAACGTTTGATTGTTGGAAATACGTCAAATCGTTCCGTCAAAGTTTCCCCTAAGGGCAAGGGCGTGTACTACACATTCGTAAACATATGATTATAACTCCTGAACGGTTATTATTTGCCAGGCCTTAACCGTGGCACTATAAATAGCGTCCACGGCGCCACACACTCACTGCAACAGACTGTCAGACAGTAATTTCCCTACAGTCAGTCGTCATATAACATTCATAATGGCCTCCGGAAGGATTTTAAAATGAACGCCAAGGAAATGCACAGCCCATGCCGAGTTTACGATTAGTTCTGACATTGTGATCACATTATGGAAACCATAATTCAAAACGGTCCTCAAGTGGTCAGGTATTATTAGAGCGAGCTTGTTCTTCGTCTTTTGATGTCAGTGGCTTTTTAGTTGAAATATTGTGGCTCAACATGAGAGCTATAATAAAAAATCCGTAAAGGAAATGCCGTTTCGGAAACTCAGATGCCTTTTGGCACGGTATCGTGCAGTGCTAGTAGGCTATCAACTTGTACCGACATCTGTAATCAACACTACATATATAACACTACATATAGTACGGCAGCAATTTGCTTGAAGTTCTAGCTACACTGCAAGGTCAAAACAAACTTCGAAAGTTATAGCTCATAAGCAATAATAACCTTTAGGAGTCGATCAAAAATAGTGGTATTGGCACGCAACCACCGCGTACCGGTGCCGGAGTGCATTTGTGACTTTAACTGCATTAGAGAATTGATAGCGGTGAAGGGTTATGGCGGTTTTATTGTCTGTAGAGCGGAGCCGGGGCGGTGCCTTGTTTAGTTGTTCCGCATTCGGAATGTTCCGCGCTTTCAATGTTCCGTAGAACGTAGTTCGACGTGCTGGTTGTTCTGGAATTGTTTTATGTCTACGTTCAACTATCTTCATATACTTTGTAAGAAAAATACTGTTCTAAATACAGCTGATTTACAGAATATAGAAAATTCCAGTTTTTTTATAATAAAATAACGTAATAATGTTTGAGACATTTCACCCTACAGTTTTAGTAATGTCTATAAAAAATTGCTTTATCATCGTATTTTTTTATTGAGCTTTTTTTTATTAACGTTGCTGAGACAATCATCAATTATTATTTTAGCGAACACGGACATTGGACTTTCCTTGCATTATACCCAAGAATACCCAATCACTGCACGATTGACGTTTATCGTCGCTCACGATAAACATTAGTAGTTTTATGTGGCGCTTTATTTATTTCTGTGAATATCTCTATTTCCACGCACCGAGTGCATGCGTGTTCAACTGGTGTCAATTAGCCACCATGATTAATAACATTTGACGGGTAATGAAAATCATTGCCTCTAATTAGAAGTACCATTCGTCATACACCCAATCCTGTGCGGCACTCGAGCTATTTTGTTCTTGATCAAGTGTTCGCTAAGAACTTATGTAAGAGTGAGTCATTACCGCGTTAATATGGATTGTTCGCTGAACTCCTGAGATTGTCTGCGGCTCCCACGCAAATACCGTCCTAATGGATCCTTTAACGACATCCCATTTGAGAATAAAGCAGTGCTAATTAGAGAACCCCTGACATAAAGTGATGGTCCTATGTGGTGGGGCGCGAGGAGCCGATCGATTGCTGAGGGGTCGCGCTTCGGACGCGATGTCCTCCCCATACACAAACATCACAATGTCCCTATTACTTAAGCTGGCAACTTGCGACATAAAAACCAAATATCATTAACAGAGATTAGATTTTCTAGGATGATAATTGTGTAGGGTTACTTATGGGAATAAAATGTCCCTCGAAAAACATTTTTTTGTGAAGGATAATACGGGATTACCTCTATTTACTCGGCCATTAAAATGATTGAGACGTAGGTACTTAAAGCTTAACTAGTGTACAAATATTTTAGAGAAAGGCTGTAGTAGAGTCCAATATTTTAGTGCAAGTGATGTATTAAATACAATGCTTTTTTAAATGACTTCCTTTGTGCGCTTTTCTAAAGTGTAATGATATCTTCAGGAAGTGACCCCCCTCTAGCGGACGAACATTTGCGGTTTCGGACATCCGCCATAAATTATACGGAAACAGAATTTTAAGCACGTCGACATGATTGTAATAAACTAAATTATTTTAGAGATTTTAAATTGGGGTTATAAATGTTGCTATTAAAGACAGATAGTTTTAACAGTAACCAAGTAAACAGTGTGTGTATCTTTTCCTTTGATATTTGTCTCCTATTAAGCTGTTGGTAGGTAAGTAGGGTCTCCCTTTAATTTCGTCGGTGCGTCATCATCATTACTGACCATAGCCGTAGTTTGTAAGGGTTGCCTTTTATTTGGGCCATAAGTGACAGAGTTTTACTTGATTTTATTTGATTTAATAACTATTTGCCATTTGGTCACATACCTACCTTTAGTTTTACTACGGATAGAAAATAAATCATATCAGTAGTTTTTTTTTATTCAATTTCATTTGGGTTAGCATTTGAAGTTAACTTACTTTGTTTCCTGCCCGCGACTTCGTCCACGTGCACGCCAGTTGATGAACAAGTCTACATTTCTTGTGCCCCCGACACACACCGTCGCATCATATCGCCTGCCCGCGCTATTACTTCGTTTTGGTTAGCGTTCTTTTTGACTTTATCCTTTTTGCTCAGTTCGTAAATGTCTTAGCGTGATGTTTACTAGCCTATAGCCTTCCTTAAAAATTGAGCTATGAAATACAAAAATACTGTTTTATTTCGACTGGTAGTTCCAGAAATGCTTTGTTATTAGTACTATAGGTAATGATAGTTGAAGAGAAACAACAAAACAAACTTTTGCTCCTGAATATTACCATCGTAAAGGGTTACAATATCGTCGTACAACTCGGTTACTTAACACCACTTTGGTTGCGTGGCAATAACAATAGTAGTGGAGCCTGCCTAGGGGAGCCCTAGGCTTATTAACTTCCCGGCTGCTCTGTTATGGACCTCCGGAGACCGACTGTTTGTGAGGGCCGAGGATTTACTTTGACCTTTATAATCGTTCAATACTTGACTCCGCGCTCATAAATAAACAACAATACTAGATAAGTTTAACTGTATGTCTGCCATTGTTTTTCATGATAAAGTTTTTTTCTTTTTCTTAGCTTTAATTTATTTCAAAAGATTTTTTGTGGGATATTATTGAAAGTTCTGTACTTACTCCATTTATTATAACATGAGACAAACAACGGTTATCACCCTTTCGTTATTTCGATTCGAATAAACGTATTATAAACTCCGACATGTCAAATATTATTATGTACAAAGCAATGTAATCTATATACCATTTAGTAGCAGTCATTTCAATAATAATACACAGTCACTGCGGTTATTTAGCCGTTATTTGTCTAATGCTAAAGTAAATGGAGTACTTATAAGTTTTTCTAAAATAAATCAAATACAATTGTTTCGCTCAGACTTTTTTACTTACAATCTGGTATCAAAATAAAATTCTAGGTACTTAAATCCCGAAACTCAAATCCTTATATATGAAATCCAGCGTGAAATCTCGTATGAAGTCAAGAAGTTAACAAACCAATAAGACATAAACAGTGATGAGGGTATAAAGGAGCAATAACTCAAGTAATACATTCGGCTGTGGTCCAATCATGCGCCGCGACAGTTAACACCTCCATAACTGGAATAACTCGGTCAGTTATAAACGTATTTGATGCTGCATTCACACTGGCCACTGTCCCGTCACAGACCACAGACCACGGCCACAAAGTGGCCACAACGCTGTGGTCGCTCTGAGGGACGAGAGATTGACGGATAACAACGATTGCGTGAACGAGCTGTCTTTTCCATTAAATTGCCGGGTTCAACAGAAAATTGTGTGGGTTATATTGAAGTAACTTTGTCAGTATATATATCCACAATTTTCGAATTTGATTTGTTATATGAAAACAACTTCATATAGGCAATAAAACCCTTACCTTTACAAAGGCAAGAAAAAAATATGAATACAGTTTTCATTCACGAAGTAGAAGAGAATAGCGGCTCTCTGCCGTCTTCTATTCTCTTCTACTTCGTGCATCCTTCACAGCAGAAGTGGCCGACGAAACAAAACTGAAGTTTAATAACTTTAGTTTATACATAACTAACTAGATTCACAAAACGAGCACGATATGAACGCTGTGAAACAACAGGCTAACACTCTGACCACAGAACTTTTTAATTGTGGCCCGTGTGAGTTGGCCACATCTTGGAGCCAAGTTTTGTCCAAACTTTACGATGGCGGGCATAAAGTCGTAATAAAGTATCTCATCAACACTAACCCGCTGCACTCGAATAAAAGTTTATTACCAGTAAAAATATATGAAATTGTCGAAAACTCGACGAGAGCTGCAGAGTAGAAAGTTTGAAATGAAACATGCTCCGAGAATCTATGCACTTTACGTACCTACACATCAAAAGTAGGTGCATCAGAATAAAATGCTTGATAAAAATTAATGGAACAGTCGCTGAAAATATTATTAAATCATTTGAGTTTGGTATGCCGCTGCTTAAAAATTCTAGATCAGATTAATGCGAAAGTACTGGTATAGTACAAAATCACAATACCTAGCTACTAAAAAGTTCACCAAAAATTCAAGTGCATTGTTCTGTAACAAAACATTTCATCCCATTTTCTTCTTCTTAAGAGAGATCAAACGATTCAGAAGATTATCCAATGATCTATTATTAACGCAACAACGATTTACTTAATGAAAATTGTGCGCGGCAGTACAACTTTAATAAAGTTTGTACAACAGAGAATACACATAAAAAGTGTAAAAAGAGCCGTTTATATACGAAGTTCGCTCCGTGGGGACAGAGTAACGAGAAGTGAGCACAAAGGAGATAAGACGACGGCTTACAATACACGGGATACCAAATTATAGGCAGCTATAACTTACTTAACTTGTCAAACAAGAATAAAAGTATTGACGTAAAACGTTCTCGCAAGAACATCAAAACGGTGGCACAAAATAAGGGCGGAAATCTCTTTTTAAATCATTCTCACCTTTGAAAATTCAATACTATAATCCCGGCAAATAATTTAGGTATGAGCTTTAAGTAATCCGAGCCGTCGCTTTTTAATGTATTTTAATGTTGTTTCTCTTCAGCGGTTTTTTATGGGATTAAAGAGTAATTCGATCCGTATCCTGTCGTTCGTCCGAGTATTTACAGTGGCGGGTACGTTCACAAACACACAAATATTGATTCGTGGCACCCGCCATTCAACCGTTATACTGACAATGGTCGCGGGCATAATGCACACTCGCGCTCACAACCAACACATTCCGATGGAAAGCGCACGTCAGCTTCAATGTTTAGCTTGAGACCTGTTTCATTTGCTGAGAAAACATAAAACACGCTTCTGATTCAGAGCCGTACACTGTAGGTATCACAGCGTACTATAATTTTTTAACCAAACATACATAATGTAAACACTCACGCTGCAATATTGGTATAAAACTCTCAAGATTTCAAATAATCTCGCGGAGTAGGTATTAGAAGCAAGTTAAGTGCGCAAGGTGTTGATTGCGATTAAAGACTTAAGACGAAACTTTGCTTGCAACTTACTGACGAATCTCGAACAGTGAACTAAGTTTGTTCAGTACTTCAGGAACAATTACTGCGGGAATTTCTATAGAACATTAGAGAGGAAGTTCATGGTGTAGTGACGTAACAAAACGTATGGTTATTTGTTTGCGTGCTGCGAGGGAAATTAACTGATCGCGTGTTCACACCTCTTTACCTAACTCTATTGTAATTGAATTACTTTTTTCTAACTTACGGCCGAAGGAAGTATTGCTAAACTCTGGAGTGTGTTTGGCGTTCGTGAACTTTTCGAGAAAACCTCAAACCTGGAATATTGCGATAATATCAAAGTGACATAAAACTAGTTGACGGGAATAAAGCCGTAAAATAAAACTGCAGTATAAAGTGACAAAATAAATTCCGTCCTGAGGCACAAGACGGAAGCGGGTATTGATTACGTTATTTCCCCACGCCCGCCGTATTGTGTTGCTGCAATTTCCTCAAAAACCCGGTGAACAAGTATTATGTACACAACATTTTCTTTACAAAAACATTGTTTCCGCGCTCCCCCGAAACAGGGTGGTAACTGCTAACTTATTCATGGTACAGAGAATCATCGATGCGTACAAACTGTTTCATACTATCCGATTCTTACTACATTCATTCACGTCCCCGCACGCGATTTTAGACCGTATTCTTATGAAATAAGAACCATAAATGTACCACTGCTCCGTTGAATACATTTGCAATACTACATGAGGAAAAGTCTCCACCTGCGCCGCGTACATATTAGTATAAAATATACGTAGATTAAAAAAAAAGGACTTTAACGTGATACGAGAAATAAGCAGATTTTTTTAAATAAATATTTCGTGGTGCCGTACCTTTGTGATTCGTACGTTCAGATGTAGGTACTACAAGAAGTGTTGAAAACATTTGCTCACAGGTTTTTTCACTCCTGAAACTGTTAATATTTTCTCGCGGTTGAATTTCGTTTATTATAAAAGAGACAAGCAACATTTGCTTTGCTACTAGATACAACACGTAAATTGAACGAGAAATTCTCGACAAAGAAGCTATTGTGCAGCTGAAACTTTAATATGAGCAACGTTTTTAGGGAATCATCTCATAAGCCGGGAACGACCCCCATTCCTGCGGTGCCCTACGTAACGACGTCGATATGAAGGTTTTTATACCGCTTATGACATATAGAATATATTGCACGTATGATATGCACGCGGGCACATACACACTCGGCTTAAAACATCTATAAAGGGTCTACGTGACATCAGTCAGAGTGCATGTAATATGAGACGTAAGTGTAGAAGATAGAACACATACAGCATTATTTTATAAGAGTCTTAGCTTTACCGATGGGACGCGTTATGAACTTCTTTGGTTACATATCCCCATTAGGGCTAAAGTTCTTTGCATCATTTGAGTAGAAAAAAATGTGTTAAGAAAAATAAAAGACACTCTTTAATACTAGTCTCATAAAATTATATAAACCAACTCACTAAAATCGACAACTACGCCTCTATCTATCCCTTCGGCGATGTGTGAAGGTTTTTGATATTGTTTGGTATAGAAATATTAGTCTTTGTTTTCTTTATCAATATCAGTGGCAGTATCTGTGGATGGAAGAAAAACATGGTGAGTGCGGCGTGTGCCGGCTGCAACGTTCCCACGCCAGGAGGAGCGGTTAATTTATGACAAGTGCGGAATACCGATGTTATAAGCTTGCATATAGAATATGTGCTGATGCATCGTGGGGTAGGTGAAGAGGTTTTATAGGCCGTAGGTACCTTATGATGAAAGGGATTTTTGGGCTTTCAAAAAAATTCAAGATGCTTTCTTTTCAAAAAATATTTTCTTTACAACTTTAATTTCCATTCATCGTCACTCACTATACACTCGTCCATTCTCTACCGGAAACATTCAAATGGGAAATAAACTGTTGAACAAAAAGCCAAGTGCGAGTCGGACTCGCGCACCGAGGGTTCCGTAACAACCTGTACGTATATAAGTAAAAGTTCACCCATCACGACAATCGAGTCATAGATAAGATATTTTTTATTTTTCAATATTTTTAATAGATGATGAAAATTTACGGTTTTCGCAATTTTTCGTTTGTCTGTGCTTTATGACGTTGCTGCGGACCAAATTTCAAGATTCTGAGTTCATGTGAAGTACCCTGTAGGTTTTGATAACCTTGCGAGTTTCGAGCGGCGTAAACGGCTGTATCTGTTGATTGCGTTGGCTTAGAAGTTGAAAGAGATTAGACTTGAGTTTTTGATATAAATTTCAGCTTGAACGCGTGGAAGTACTGTTCCTGGGAAAAAGGGTCTTGTTGATAGACAGACGGACTGACAACAAAGTGATCCTATAAGGGTTCCGTTTTTTCCTTTCGAGGTACGGAACCCTAAAAATGACATCTTTATTATGACACTAGCTGCTGCCCGCGGCTTCGCCCGCGTGAGTGTCGGAAATTACCCCATACATCCCCATGGGTTTTAAGTATAAATATTGAGTTTCGAGTTAATCGGACAGCGCGTTAAAATTCTTCTATACAAACACTGACACCCCCCAACCCCCCTTTGGGGGGTAATTTAGAAAAACAAAAAACTACAAACTATATAATTTATTTAGATAACTATTCGTGCGAAGTTTCATGTTTATTACCTCAAGGAATAAGATTTTTCATACAAACTTTCATCCCTTATTTTACCCCCTTAGGGGTTGAATTTCGAAAAATCCTGATACACGTTATTCTTAATTTTTGGGTTTAAGTATAAATATTGAGTTTCGAGTTAATCCGACAGCGCGTTAAAATTCTTCCATACAAACTTTGACACCCCCCAACCGTAGGGTAGGATACTTTTCCTGGATAAAAAGTACCCAGTGTGGTGCCCAGAATATTAAAGAATAATTATACCAAGTTTCATCGTAATCGAACCGGTAGTTTTTGCGTGATGCCTGAACAAACAGACAGACAGACAGACAGACAGACAGACAGACAGACAGACAAAAAAAATGTTGATCTAATATTTGGGTTCGGTGTCGGTCTAGTAACACCCCCTGCCATTTATTTTTTTGATATTTTCAATGTACAGAATTTTCACTTCTACAGATTTATTATAAGTATAGATAAGAACACTGCAGTGACCTTTATTGTCTTCATAGACAAAATCATGTGATTTTGGATTAATTACTCCGTAGCGTCCCATTACAGTAGATAACTGAAACTTATGCAGCAAGTTCACCAGCATCTAATAACTTATTCATTTAATAATTTTCTTTATAGCTCCACACGACGCAATAGCGTTGTGTATATACGGTTGTTTTAATTCGGCAGTGGATGCAAGCCGAGCATTTTATCACCACTTATGGCTAGTCCCAGCAATGAAGCTTACTCATTAAGTTGCGACTGTGAACCAACAACCAAGTGAGCTTTTGTTAACACGTTTATTTTGAAACTTCACGTTAATAACGGTAGTAAGCAGAAGATTACTTTATAAATAATATTATGTATTTTTAAACTTTAGACACTTCTGATGAAGTTCTTTTTCATTAATTATTGTCACACGCGTTTAGTTAAACTATGGTAGGGACCTACTTATGAGATTATTGGAAGTTAAGTATATTTCTGAAAACCTAACATACAGGTAGAAACAAAATTATATTTCATAAGTAAGTACACTTATCACCTCTCTCAGTTTCAAAATATGAAATAGCCATAAACATATTCCCACAGTTCTAATTACTCCTAATCGAAAATGGAGACGACCACTGCAACAATAACAGTTGTGTTATAGCCTCATATCACTCCATGTTTCCTACGCGGCTATGTAATTAAACAAAGCTGTAACAATAGTCGACGGGTCTAAGTGCAACTCCTACGCAGGGCGTCGTGCGCTGCGTGGGCTAAGTAGGCCACACAATGGTTACCAACAAAAGACCCACTACGTTATCGATAAGCTTTAGCAGTTCCGTGCGTTACATAGCCATATTCGAAGAACGCCTATGAACATAAATAGCTTATGACTAGACTAAGATGTTGGATCTAGTTTTCCGATCCAGCAAACGCATGTAGGTAAATTTGACGTAACATCAAGTTTATTGTAACTTGAATATTTAATAAAATAATGTATGATTTACAAGGCTCAGAAAACCTAAAACTAACTTGATGAAGTGGAAAAACTAATAAGAAAAAATCTACTGTGATTTATCTGAAGTAACAAAGAGTGAACATACTGCACTGACCTCTGTTGTGGCTGAAGTAAAGCGAACTCTTGGAACACAATTAACCTCACCAGCTCTCGCCTTTTTTGGACAACCCGCTTGACTTTCTAGTGTTAGGGTTAACTGTTGTTCTCTATGTGGTGAAATTGTACCACGTTTAGCTACTGAAGATCTTAATGGCGATCTATTTATATTGCTTGAGGAATAAAAACTCGAGCGATCAGAACAAGGTGAACGATCAGTTACTTTACTATTTCTTGTAACAAATAATACTAGAAATTGAATTTCAACTCAGATGAGTTGAAATTCAAGTATTATTTGGTTCATTGTAATACAGTAGGTGAAGGAGATACAGATAACCCTATTCCAAGAAACTCATTTAAAAGAATATCACAAGCAATGTTGTTTCCGTTTACGTTGACTTGTTTCTCTAACAGCTTATTCTCGGGCCCTTATTTCTACGTAATGATAAATGTTTCACGAAGTTGTTTTAGGGAGTCCCAAAGTAAATGTGATCTTTAATACGTTTGAAGTAGCTAATAACATGTACCCTCTCTGTGAATATCAACTTGTGTACGTGGAACAACTTAACTCCCGTAACTCTAACTCTTGAACACGCCCCTAAGTATTATACAAACAGAATTCTATTTACTGTCCCTTTTCGACAAAACTTTTACAAAGTTTATCGTTTTATTTACAGAAATGTACAGAAAAAACTCTAGTCGAATGTTTTAGAGAGCTCCACAAATAACATTTGCTCGTTCACGTACTTGCTATGACAATTTTCCATATAAAAGGATGTCGTTTGTTCGGTCCACTTGATGGTAAGTCCACAAAGCCGCAGTCATCCACCAGCGGATAGGATAAGAGGATACTTTTGATGTTACAGTTGTTACACATCGTGATATTGTTTTGTATTCCTACCGCATTCCAAAACATATTTGTCTAACATGTTCTAGATAGGTACATCTACAGCTAAGCTCGTATTTACTTTCACAACTTTTGTAGTTTTTTTTTTCTGAGAATCATTCTTAGCTCTCTGATTAAAGAGCTTTCAGCGTTCCTTGCAAATAATTTTTTTAAGCCGGAAATTACTATCTAAATATCGCACTGACTAACGAAATGGCGCCTGCGGTCAGCTTGCTGAGCATAAAACCACTTTAGTGTAACGTATTAAGTTTGGAATTGAGTTGCAGAAGCATGACATTTGCGGCCACCAACATTATAGTAGGAATAAAAGTTTTACAACAGGTTGCTGGCTTAATGTTGCTTTGTGCGGTTTAACTGCGATGAACAGAACGCGTAAAATCTTAAATTTATCAGCAGAGTGTTTCTACGACGCAAGAACGAAGACGAAATGTTACTGAAGTTAATCAGGGACCCATAAAGTTAAAATTTTCTCAATTTATACGCTAATAAACTTTTCTTAAGCTTTAACAGGAAAAATTGAGTAGAGGATGTAAAATAAAGTTAATTACCGTAGGACTTTGAACCGAAAGATGAAATTAGGTTAGAATTTAGAGGGAAGAGCTATGCAAATTAAAAATTCCGGTGATTAGGTAGGTAGCAGCTTTTTGTAGGATTCCATACTTATTCTACCTATTTATTTACAAACATTTTAATAATTAATAAGAACATTTCTAAACTTGACCTTTAAAATTTCCTCCACTTTACGCAGGCAAGTAGAGTTCAAAGTTGTAAAGGTCAAGAAGAGTTCGCTATTCGGAAATATTTAAGTGTTCGGAAACACGCGAGTTACTTAGACTTTTCAACGGTACATCACGTCATACGGAACAATTCCTAGTGCGTTCAGCGCCCTCCCGCGCACGTCCCTACAGGTTGGTACACTTCCTGCCTTCGCCACTAAACTTTATGACTCGGAAACAGTAACACTACCAGTCTTTGTTATTCACAGATACACGGATTTGCTCCGACGGTGATGTATGCAAAACGTGCACGATTGTACTTTAAGTGTTCTCAGTTTGGTTGCAATGGTCGATTGAAATGGAACTGATGACGCGGCGACGAGGAGAACTGAGTCACATTTGAGTTAGAAACCTATGACCCTATTCTTTGTAGATCCAAACAGATTTCACAATTTATAGTTTCTAAATTCCTATAAATGCTATCAATAACAATTTTACTTACAAGGAATGACAACTTGATACACTCAAACGTGTTGCATTTGACATGATATACCATAAAACCAACATAATTTCGACCTATAAATGGTGAACAGAATTTTCACCAATAACTTCTTACGACAAGTGGGAAGTAATAAATACGTGCAAAAAAAACCAGTAGGACCGTGGGGCTCTGGAAGCGGTGTTCCCCAGGGCACGGTTCTCGGTCCACTACTATTTCTCTTTACGTCGGAATTAGTTGTGTAGTATTGTATTACTTGTAGCCCATCTATTCGCACAGTAGCAAGAAGCGCTTTGCGTGTGATCTAATCGTGCTGCCTGAATAATATTAAGATACTAACAAATTCGATGCCGGTCTTGAATCTATTAGTGATTGAATATCAAAAAGATAATGCACTGTTCCAATATCTTATTATATTGTATCGAAATAAAGACACCAAAATTTCTAAACATAACGGAACTAAATTGGTTGTTAAAGTTGAAATATTTGAACATGAACACTTTCCGAGCCCTTGAACATTGTTCGACAAGTTTCCAACTACGATTGTCTTTATGTTGGACTCGATAGTAATCAAATAACAAAAGCTTTAACAAAAGAAACATGTTCCGATACATGTCTAACACCCAAACTACAACTTTTACAAAGAAGAAACGAAATCAGGATGAAATATGGTCCTTATTCCTTTTGAGGCAAAGTTTGATATTTATAAGCACCGGAAAATTACACTTTGTCCATTTCCCATCATTTGTAGTTCGTTGTCTTGTTTGTAAATGAAGAACAACTAAGTTGTGGTATAGGACATGTCTCATCTGACTATATTAACGGAATTAAGAAATAAGCTGTCACAAAATTACCATCCTTTCCTGCGATAGACGTCGGCACATACCTGTAATAAAAAAGAAATGTTATTATTAATAAGGTTATGGGTTTTGTGCTAGTTAATCATAGGAAACATGACTAGTATGAATAATATTTAAATATAATTAATGATTGACCAATCTATCTATTTCAACATCGACAATCAGCAAATATATATTGACAGCATTAAATAATCATTATAATATTAACAATCACTCAGTCACCTAAGCACCAAGTGTCTTTAGTAAGCCAAATTCTCCTCTGTAACTGTCCATCGAACATTCAGTATACAGACACAGAACATCCATTCATTAATACTGTCAAGTGTCGGGCGACACCTCTCACGACACTCGGGATCGGCGGAGATTGACGCGCTTGTCTCTGCTCTCGTGAATAATTCACGCGGAACGGTTATCTGGCGACTGTTGAGTGTCCGGAGTGTCCGCAGTGTCCGCAGCCTCACGACGAAAGCGAGCCAACTGATAGTGCTCCATAATGGGAATAATGGAACACTATCGCCTCATGATAGAGACAACTCTTGTGATTAATAGCCTATCTCTGGTTTATCGGGTAAAGAAATTGATTTACTGGTGACGGTATTACAATGTTAATGAATAGCAATTTGTTAGACCTTTCGTAGATATCAAAACCATTTACGAAAATATTTGAAAGTCAACTGTGTGAAGCAAGAATTTAATGGAATTCTTTTTATAAAGATGACTGATACAATTTACGAAAAATATATTCGACCCAACTCCCAAAAAAACGCTGCAAATATCTTTGCCGAGATGTTTAAATCCGTATTTACTAACGTGTGATGTCTACCGCTAATCTTGCGAGACCTTTTTTTTAAAAGCCACAAGATTGATGCGGTTGGTTTACGCGCGGATTATTCGACGACATCCCCGTCCATTCATTCTATCACTTCAAATACAATCCCGCGTCGTCGGACAAAGAACTTTGGATTTCAAATTATTTTACATTTCTTTAGGTTACGCCTCGGTAAAACCTGTTTATGAATGGATGGATTCTATTACATTTCTCTAGATATTTATGATGTATGGACTTGTTCTCTATTATAAGATATTCTTGATCGTGAGGTATTTGAATAGTTATAGATGTCATAAATAAAATACATTTATTTTAGTACCGTAGGACATCTGCGCTGACTCTAAGTCAGGTCCTTTTATAGTCGCATCCGTAATGATTCATTCACCACTCTGAGTGTCATGCATTTTGATTGTGCAAAATTGAATATCTAAGAAAAGCCGCTTTGAAAAGCACCTCGTAACTCGTTCCATCAGAATTATGGGAATGATCTCAACTGCTTTTTGGGAATGTCTACAAAAAGTTACATTATATTATTAATATTCATACTCCTGTTGATCTGCTGAACTAAACCTACGCATCCACAGCCCTCACCGTTTTTGACATACTCTTCTGTGATCATTGGCGTTATTTATTGTTGTACGAAACATAATACCGGCTTCCATACAATTCATTGTGACTTGTATCAGCGTGTCAGCGTGGCGGAAGATTCCGCGGATCTTGATGGAACGAAATAAATAAACATGGAGTAGATCTGGGATGAGCCTGATTGATGTATTGTCTGGGATCTCCAGTTACTGCACTTAACCTTGGCAGGAGGAGTCTTCAATCAACCCACTCACTATTCGGATTATTCCGCACTCATGAACCTCAAAGGGGCGTTTATTTTAAAATATATCTTGTGAGAGATGGATTCGGGAATGGTTTTTTTCATGGAAAAGCTTGATGATTGTAGATACAGTAAGATGAAAAGGTTAAGATCCGGTGTATCAAACAATTTGTTTGATAGATTGTCCATATATCTACCATGGTATGTTGTGGTATGGTATGTATGTAATATGCAAGTGTAAACTGAAAAGTTAACACTTGCATAGGAATTGCAGATAATATGGGAAATAACCATTTTACAATAAAGAATTTATAATAATTACTGTATAGTGTCGTAACTTGTGACAAAATAACAATTATTATGTGAGACGACAAGTTTATTAATAGTTAATTCAGTATTGATGGGCGAACATACGAGCCTGACTTTGACAGAGGTCGGACAGGATACTTAGGAAGATCACATTTAACCGGATTTACTTCCACGTAGTAAATATGAATCACAATCAAACCCTTTGGGAACAACGTGGATTTCGTTTTATATTCTCTAATAATAATATTATATGGATTGACATAATTCTCATTTGCTTTTAGATTCCTTGGTACATACACTGATCATTAATTTTCGAACTGTCTCTTTTGAAATACGTCATGTTGCGTTACCGACAAAAGCCGGTAGCAGTCATTTTTAAACCCCGACGGAAACAGAGGGGTGTTATAAGTTAAACGTGTGTATCTGTGTGTCTGTCTGTTCCCTCGTAGCTCCCAAACGGCTGAACCGATTTTGATTATTATTTTTTTGTTTAAAATGTGTCTTGATCGAGAGTGTTCTTAGCTAGAATTCCAGAAAATCGGTTCAGCTATTTGAAGATTATCAGCTATTTTCTAGTTGAGAATGGATGTGCGCATTTTCCACAGGTCTGATTGATTCGATATTCTGTTACTTCAATGATATTAGAAGAACATAGTAACCTTGAACCGATACTGCAGCATCACCTGGAATTGTGGTGGTGGTTGTTGGAGGGGCTTTTTTTCTTTTTAGAGGTGTTTTTTTGTGTCGGGGGTTATTTTTTTTTTAAATTTTAACTTGTTAATGCGCCATTACAGCATGACTCGAGTCACAACATTGTACACCCACATCGATTTAAGTCTACACTAAGTGCATATTGTTTAGCCGAAAAGGAAATACGAAAATTATCGTTTTCAAATGTTAAATTGGATAAAGCAATGAGATGAGAGGTCAGACATCTGATATCTTACTGGTTTTGTTGCTGAGAAAGCGGTTGTATTTGTTTACAATGACGAAAAAACAACTTATTTAGAAAAATATTTACCTCTAATCAATAGAACAGAAAATTAAGTCTCTAAACTTTCAAAAACTACAAACGAACCTTCTAAAGTAGAAAAAACAAACAACTAGATAATCATGTTCAGTAAGGGCTGTCACGCACGCGATGCGACTACGTGGCGGACTGGGCCAGCAATTAACTAATTGTGAGTATAACTGGCCATGTTATAACTGCGTTCAATTGCACTTGACGCGATAACCTATTGGTCGGTAATTATACTACAGCAGAGCTCACTACAGAGAACTCATGGTGACACGTCGACGTGAGGGCTCTCCAGCCGCGACGCCTGATGGCTCGATGGGATTAGTACTCACATTTTATGTTCGTTAATTCGATTTTATATTTGACTCTTGACCCCGTTCGTGTTGAATGGGGTGAATTAGAGAGCTGTGTTGACAGCTTACTGAAGCGTTGAGTGTTATTGCCAATTCATTTTCATTAATGATGACATAACCCGCTGAATTAATGTTACTGGCTCTTTTTTTATATTGAGTTTCATGTAATTTTCAACTGTCTTTCGCTTGTCATTGTCAAACTTTCTTTACGTGTTGAAAAATCTTCTCTTCTTTACTACCAATTTTACAAAAACCATTATAACGAAATATCAGTCTATCGAGATAAAAGTTATCGATAATAATATTATTACTAATCCCTTTAAAGGAGCTCAGTGCTTCAGATGATTTATAACGTCTTTTTGAGGATTAATATTGTCACGGTTCTATTTAATGTGATTAATAGCATTACGGTTTTTAGGGTTCCGTAGTGAACATCGCCATGTCCGTCAGTCTGTCTGTCTGTCCGCGGCTTAGCTCATAGACTCTTAGTACCAGAAAGCTGTAATTTGGCATGGGAATACATATTAATCACGCGCAAAATTTGGCAAAATAAAATCATGAAACATTTATTTTTAGGATATCTCACCAACATTTTAAGTGTTGGGATATAATGGATGATTAGGGATGGTGAAAGGGATGATGAGGAGCTCGTGGCTAAGTAATAAGAGGAGCTCGTAGCTAAGTAATAACTGCCGCACGGGTCGATCCATCAGGTTAAGCTGCGCTTGCCAGGGTTGGTCCGTGGATGGGTGACCATCTTTACATACCGAGACTCCTCCGTGCTTTGGAAAGCACGTTAAGCCGTTGGTCCCGGCTGTCATTCGTGGATCTTTGGCAGTCGTTACGAATCATCAGAAGCCCGAAAATCTGACAACCAGTCTTACCAAGGGGTATCGAATTACCCAGTTACTGAGTTGTGGAGGTCAGATAGGCAGTCACTCCATGTAAAATACTGGTATTCAGCAGCAGCTGCATCCGGTTAGACTGGAAGCCGACCCCAAAATGATTGGGAAAGGGCTAGGCAGTATGAATGATAGGGATGGTGTTTTTTTACTCGTCAATCCTATTGTGTGTCGTTGGAAAGTTCGTTCAAAAATATTGTGAGTGTGTGAAAACCATTTTCGAATCCTGGATCCGTTTGCGAAATAATAAGCTTTATAGAGCAATTTTTTTAGGGCCAAGTGTCCGCTCATGCCGCCACCATGCGGCGCCGGCGACATGCCAACTAAATGGTTGGATTTGGATATTTGAAAAAAAATCACAGCAGTAGTATATATAACCAAATTAAAATGAAAAGTATCACAGCTAAGCTAAGGAGGCTCTACAATTTAACGAATAATAATCGACCAACTTACAGCTGTTTTTCAGCTACGATGTTAAGTTTGTTCTTGGGATAAATTCATCCCAACTACGGAACCCTACATTGAACAAGGTCCGATACGCACTTGACCGCTTTTTTTTTAACTTCTTGTATGAACGAGTTATTTAAATCGAGTGTGAGTCAGAAGTAAGCAATCATTTTGCATACAAACTTTTTGTTTGTCATAAATGACAAAGCCATCTACGGAACATACATACGATAAGAAGTTTAATATTGCAGATGGTCTATTCGTAGGTATACCTAATTTTATTTGTCATTTGCTAACTACGCAATGTGGATATAATGTAGTTAATAATATAGTGTCCGCATAGTCGCCAATTAACAGTGTGGTACCTAATGAAGTAATTAGCGGGACGGTCGATACAACGTGTTCCATTGTGCGATCAATTGCGTTCATGAACGAGTGCTGTCTCATTACATACTTATACAACATCATGCGCATGATTGATCAGGAGCATTAGCGGTCAGAGGTGACCATCGACTGCGCATTACTTATTGATGATGTCATAGATCAAACAAAAGCTCCCCAGTGGAATTTTAATAATTAATTCAACGGTACTGGTGTCTGATAAAAGTTTCTAGTCTAGTCATTGTAATCTATTTTCACAGGGATTGTAATCAGCAAAAAGTGGGTAAACCCGAAACAGAAAGCTTTAGTATTAATTAATGATCCAGATAGGAAAGATTGATTAGTCTAGGACCTAAATGTTGGGACAAAAACCATCGCAGAGGCTATGATGAAAGCAATTCAATAAAAAAAAGTGTGTTTACAGAATGATTTATTTCTTTGCTACACATCGGAATATCGGAGTCGGAGCGCGCTAGGGCCCATTTGTTAACAGGATTTAAACCGTCCGGTTTTTCCAATAAGGATTGTCTCACTCGATTCCTGATTGCTTTTTTGCTAATATCGTAAGCGTATAAAAGTCGCGAGCGAACGCATTGCCCGTGATATATGTGCGGAGGGGTGGACCCCCGGTGGTCCAGACCACCGGAGTGGACCTCTCGCTGCGCGGACCCGCGGACCTAGCCCGCAGTACCATTAGAACGCTATCGAATAATCTTTTTTTTTTTTCATACAACATTCATTCATTTTTTTTTTCTTAGGTATATGACAAAGAATCGAGATGTGATTGAAAAATTGTCCAATCGAGTTTGATTTGTTGTTGTTGATCGTATTCGTGAATGGAACCAATCGAGTGGATAATTGAGATATTTATTTTACTGTGTGAGCTACTAAAAAGCTTCCTAAGTAGAAATTAGATTGATTGCTATCATTATTTTTATTTTTTTTGATGGCATTATTGGCGTACCAATATCAACTTGAAACAGCGTGCTACCAGCTGCGAGATAGAATAAAAACCTTGACAAATACACTTTTGAATACCGGCTACATTAACAGTCCTACTTTGCTACTTTACCCTATAATTTCCCCGTAATCAGGCTCCACATGAGTGCGTCTATATTCTTACCCTCGGCGCGATACTATCGTGCACATTGTGTGTTCGGTGGTCGGTGCAAAGATACAATACATTGGCCCGCGGGGTTCCAGCCCTCTATAACTACCTCGAAAAAATGTTCAGTGAGCATGCTTCCTCCACAGTGATTTATAATGTTTTGTTCAGTTCCGGGAGTCAATGGTATTTTTATTGGTTACGACGTTATTATGACACAGTGCGACAAAAAACGAATTCCCATTGTGTATTGTACGTTTTTGACAAGTTCGTTCGTCGTGGTGATCGTTCAAACAGATGAATGTCGTGTCATGGGAGCGGAAATAGATATGACGACGATGTTGTGAATGAGGTAGGTAATGATAAATATTGTGTGTCCTGGGATAATATAACCTGAAGAAAAATAAAACAAAATAGGCCTTTAAAAGCAACTGTTTAAGCTTAAAATGATAAATCAACGATTTTATCCAAGTACCTATTGAATGTTATCTATACTTATAGCTGCTGAAGATTGGAAAAACTATCTTTGCATTGTATAAATTCAACCTGTTAATATTGTATAATTGCAAAGCACATGTGTGAGCACTGTGACCACATACCTTCTATAAAGCTACCATTTTACTGGGTACGTCTTTCATTGACTTGAATGTGCCCTGGCTGCTGAGAGTATGTCACGCTCACTCAAATGTCTCGCTGGTGGTGGCGTGTGTGTTGGATCATTAAGTTCCCTTCAAAATGGTTGAGCTAAATGGTGCTGATCCATGCGTCATGTTCGTGAACGGGCGCCGTCAGTAGGGACTGGTCATCTCTTAGCTGCCACGGCTTATTTTAATTTTTGAATTGTTATCTTTATTACGGACGCTTTTAACGTGCACGTCTTTCTACATTGTTCTCACATGTATAATTTCAACATGAATGATGTAACAAATATTTTGTATCATATATTTTTGATTTAAAAGAGTGTCCGTGGAGTTTCTTGCCCGTTCTTCTCCATAGGTACCTACTACGCTTTGGAATGGGCAACTAGCTTCATCTTTCTGACTGACCGACCCCTTGACAATTCAAAAGTGCCTGTAATTGGTTTATCTATACTTATAATAAATCTGTAGAAGTGAAAATTCTGTACATTGAAGATATCAAAAAAATAAATGGCAGGGGGTGTTACTAGACCGACACCGAACCCAAAAATTAGATTTAAAATTTTTTTGTCTGTCTGTCTGTCTGTCTGTCTGTCTGTCTGTTTGTTCAGGCATCACGCAAAAACTACCGGTTCGATTACGATGAAACTTGGTATAATTATTCTTTAATATCCTGGGCACCACACTGGGTACTTTTTATCCCGGAAAAGTACCCTATCCTACGGTTAGGGGGTGTCAAAGTTTGTATGGAAGAATTTTAACGCGCTGTCCGATTAACTCGAAACTCAATATTTATACTTAAACCCAAAAATTAAGAATAACGTGTATCAGGATTTTTCGAAATTCAACCCCTAAGGGGGTAAAATAAGGGATGAAAGTTTGTATGAAAAATCTTATTCCTTGAGGTAATAAACATGAAACTTCGCACGAATAGTTATCTAAATAAATTATAAAGTTTGTAGTTTTTTGTTTTTTCTAAACTACCCCCTAAAAGGTTGGGGGGTGTCAATGTTTGTATGGAAGAATTTTAACGCGCTGTCCGATTAACTCGAAACTCAATATTTATACTTAAAACCCATGGGGATGTACCTATGGGGTAATTTCCGACACTCACGCGGGCGAAGCCGCGGGCAGCAGCTAGTTTGAAATAAATGCTTTGAGTTTGAGTTGAGTTTGAGTTTATAATAAATCTGTAGAAGTGAAAATTCTGTACATTGAAAATATCAAAAAAATAAATGGCAGGGGGTGTTACTAGACCGACACCGAACCCAAAAGTGTGATTAAAAATTTTTTTGTCTGTCTGTCTGTCTGTCTGTTTGTTCAGGTATCACGCAAAAACTACCGGTTCGATTACGATGAAACTTGGTATAATTATTCTTTAATATCCTGGGCACCACACTGGGTACTTTTTATCCCGGAAAAGTATCCTACCCTACGGTTGGGGGGTGTCAAAGTTTGTATGGAAGAATTTTAACGCGCTGTCCGATTAACTCGAAACTCAATATTTATACTTAAACCCAAAAATTAAGAATAACGTGTATCAGGATTTTTCGAAATTCAACCCCTAAGGGGGTAAAATAAGGGATGAAAGTTTGTATGAAAAATCTTATTCCTTGAGGTAATAAACATGAAACTTCACACGAATAGTTATCTAAATAAATTATAAAGTTTGTAGTTTTTTGTTTTTCTAAATTACCCCCTAAAGGGGGATTGGGGGGTGTCAGTGTTTGTATGGAAGAATTTTAACGCGCTGTCCGATTAACTCGAAACTCAATTTTTATACTTAAAACCCATGGGGATGTATGGGGTAATTTCCGACACTCACGCGGGCGAAGCCGCGGGCAGCAGCTAGTCTCCAATAAAAGCGAATAAAAATATGATACTCTACAAATAGCATGGTTTATCTAGTGATTGTCTTACAAACGATACGGAATATCGGTTTCATCGCGTTAAACTGTCCGTAGTTGTTTGATAATTTAACTTTTTATGAGAATGGAGGCTGCGCAAGTGTTTGTGTTCCGAATCGTCGGATAATCTCGTTTTATCGTTGTTTTATTACTAACAACGACCGCACGTATATCTATATCGAGAATCAAAAAGCGAAACTGTGTTTATACCACAGATTTCGATAACGCCTTGTAGGGGCGCGGGACGGGCTCGGCGGGACAGCCTCCGCGGGACGACTCACAAAAACAAAGTGATTTGTTTCTCCGATGAAGATCTCAGTTTGTTTTTATTTAAAATTCCAATAATGATACCGAGTTTTTGTTGTTTATGTTCCGTTGTATATTTTGTTAGTTTTACTTCATTATTAGTTTAGCGGTGAAAGTTCTGAGAAAGATTAAAATGTTATTCTGTTAGGGATCGCATTCGCTACTCGATGAAGGGCCAATAAAAATATTATTGTAAGCTATTCGACTGGATGACGGGACGGCAAACAAACCCGTGTCGAATGATAGGACCACACACAGACTTATGATACAGAGTAAAAATATTGGAATGGACAATGTTTTTTATTTGATTTTATTACATTTGAAGTACGTTTAGAAAGTGTTACTCCAAGATACACAGTCTAAAAATATCCGGTAGGTACACATTCTGGCCGCAGTCACGATAGATCACGACGCGTCTCGCTATTCGTGTAGTGGCGATGTTTCACGAATGTATTAGTTTCCAGTTCGGCGGACATTATGCAGCCGCGTCAATCACACGTGGTCAAAATATTACATTGAATATTTACTATGTTGTTGTACCAAACTGGCTGGATACATTATTCATGTTAACCTTTTATGAGCCTATATATGTGGAGCGCTACAATCATAAAGTTTTTATTTACTGTGATGGAGTTTCGCATACCTATCGTAAACAAAAGTTTCACGGTTGCTCTTGCTCATAAATCCATGCACCCACAATATCGATAGGTCTAGAAAGTCTCATTAAATTTTAATTGCTTTAAGACTTTTTATTAATTTACAGTAAAGATAAGGTAAGCTAAGCATTATTGTTAACAAATTTACTTGTACTCAAAGCAGACAGAATTAATATTACAGATTGCTACACCGATGATGACTGGGCGTGTTCAATAATAATCCACCGCATACCTCTCAATATCTAATTAATTTGAATCACGATTACCTACTATGTGTGTAAATTAGCGCAATAATATTCAATGCTACGCCAAATTACTCATTAATAGTAAACACGCAGATACTACTAATAAACATGGTTTCTACATCACAACTGAATATTATACTAACCTAGTATTTGCAATGAATTTCAATTTGTCGATATCTCTCAGTTATTGAGTTAAGTCACGAAATAGGACAGCACAGAAGGGACAATAATGAGAAAAAGGAAAATGTTCACGACTCACGAGTAGCTACCGTAGCGTCGCCGCGCCCGCGCCTTCTGGTGGCCAAACATATTGGTAAAGGAGTGTAGAAATCTAGGACTGCGATTCGATACTGTTCTGCACCCTAATTGCGTAATACACGATCAATCACAATCATATTTCATTTTGACAGTTAAACAACATTCATTGCATTAGTTACGTTTTTGAGCAGGCGAATTTTTTCGTACATAAGAAGCAATGGGTTTGCAATAGCCTTCAAAATGATTCAGATTATGATTGATCGTGTGTTAGGCAATAAGGGTGCTGTTAACGTTGGAATTCTATGTGATAGTTACCGTTTCTTGTCATGTGGTTGTCATAACGTTGCCCAATTATTAGATACGCAATATGTATCAAACACACATTTTACGTACTTAACATGTTTTTTTTATGTAATTTGCGTGGCCTAAGCTCTGCCGTGATTTTAATCTCAATCTGCTGAAATAGTCTATGATCATGCGTTTCGTGAATGTGGGCCTTCTGCAAATTTCTACTCTGTCTCCTAGTAGTAATGTAGCCGTGTACCACAGTAGCGACAAATTAAGATTAATCGTGCCGCGCCGCGCCGCGGTATCGCGCGACTGAATCTGTGCCCTAATTAACAGAAACAGTTTCGGAGCAAGCGATGTAATCTGCGTTAGTGAGTTTTTAATCGATAGTGCATTAGTGTCGAACTTAGTAGAAGGCTGCTTACACGATGCTAATAGTTGTAATCTTATGGACATCGATCGCGGAAACCCGTCGTTGTAGTATTTTTTTGGGTTGTCATTGACCTTAGTTTCTTTATTTAAACTACAAGACGTCACGCCATCAATTTTGGTTCATAAGGAGCTTTAAGATTCATGGCAAACAAAAACAAATGTAAATTCAAGGCATTATTGAAGCATGGCTGTATAACACAAGTAATGGTTAACGTACGATAGTACCCAGTGGTACAGCAGTAGAATGCTTCTGTGGTTAGAGCCCTTGTGAGCGGTTAGGAGAATGAGCACTTTTTGTTTCATACTTGTATCAAGACATTATAACTTGTTCACAAACTGTAGATCAGCTGCTTAATATCTACACTAACTAACTTCGTTTGAATTCGTAAGTTTAGTTCTACTAAATTTTCTGACATTAAACATTAAATAGTTCTTAATGTTGCCAAATCTGAAAATGTGCCATCAAGATAAACTTTGCAATATTTTGTGTGGCAACGCTGGGATAGAAAATAATATTTCTAATGAAAATAGTGAAAGTTTTATTTGTGGATTATTATAATATTTATTAGTATAGGTAATAGTACCCATAACTCTGCCTGCTTATACCATTACCAGTCAAAGGCGTGATTTGTATAATTTACACGTTTAATAAATACAGCGATTGGCGTCGCTTTAAATATGCATTATAAAATGAATGTATTTTCATAACGTTATTCCTCCACTGTGGGTTTACGATACTCCGTTACCCGTTACTTAGGAATTCAATAAAAGATAGATTTCATGAAGCTTTTTATGATTATTAACAAACATAACGAGGTTGTTATACAACATGAAGTTTTATAGAAACTGCATATTGAACAAGAAAATGATAAATCATGTTTGAATGGACTTGCATGAATGCTCTTTTAGTTGAAGCATGTTATTAGTTATTACAGCATCACATCACCTTTGAAAAATTTGATGTTACTTAAATGATTTGAGGTGACCATCCCCAAATTATTTATTAATTTTGGTTTATAAAACATAAGTCATTACTTAGTTTCATTATGAGCACCATTAACGATCACTACGAGCACGACTACTCTGCCTACCCCAGTCTAATATCGCACCGCACAGCGTCAGAATTGCGGTGTGTGGTCTACACTGCTCGGCCTGCCTGTTAGACAGGGATGGCGAACCTTTTTCATCTATATATTATCCGCCGATATAACGAAGTTTTTTTTTTAGTTTTGCCAATTTTTTTCTCAGAGACAAGTAGCACCGCTTATATCTGTGAAAAAATTCGCAAAATTAAAAAAAAAAAAGCTCTCTTACTATAAATAAACAAGCACGATTTTTTACAAAAATAGATTAGAATTTAATTATGTAGTCAATGCACTGTCGATTTGCGTTAAGTATTAAAAGTAAATGAAGATTGTTGAGCTTGCTAAGGTTTGCCATCCCTGGTATACAGCCTAGTTTTATTTCGTGGGAACCGACTCGACGCCCGCCACCGCGTGGTCTGTCGGTCGGAACATTCGCGACAGGTGAATATTTGATACTAACAACTAACGGCTCGACTGTACCGGTAACTGATAACCATATACCGGTTCTATACTCAGGATAATATTCCCTCGGCGACTCTTTTGCCGAATGGTGGACTGTGATTAATATTTTTTAAACGTTGTTTTGAGTATTTACTTAGTCTAACACAGACCTATTAAGTTTTCCAAATACTTAACGACAAAAACTTTCAGAGTTAATTTCGGACGTTGTCCAAACAGGTTATAAAATATTGTTTCCTAAATTAGTAATTGTCTTTTAAACGCACTTCAGTTTCAAACTAAACAGTTAGTTTACTTAGTCTCACAACCTCATTTTCATTATTTTTTGTTGATCTCAAGTGAACACAACTCTGTTTTTCTTTAAGAACTTTCCCTAATTATTGAACTAACAAGAAATCTTCAAATACTTGGAATAAGTTCGCGAGTGCTACACAACTTCGTTCAAAGAAAACTTCCAACTTAAGTACTACAAATTAGTTCACGTAAAGTGGAGTTTACAGGAAAGGGTCAAATTTACCCATAATGGCTGTTTAGAGTAGGTTTATTTTTTAATATAATTTATCCTATCAGATTTAAAAAAATGCACATAACTGAAAAGATTTAAAGTTTATTTTATTTTTTTCGGATTTGTTGATCATATTACTTCAGTAACGTGATAGGAAGGTAATATTCCGAACATAATATTAATTAATCCTATCTTAAGCTCAAAGTGTCTCGTAACAGAACAACACCTCTAACCTCTTTCAGATTGAAGTAGTTATCGATTATTATGAATCAGCAAGTAATCATTACCTCACAAATACAAATTACAATTAGCAGACAAGCTGTCTCTGTGTCAGTTTATAAAACTGCATCTCAGCAGGATGGGTCACAATGTCAGCACTAATTGAAAACATGTTGCTTCAAAATTTATCGCCAAATTAAAAGTTGGAATAGCAATAACATTGCTTTTCATTAAATATTTACCAAGCATTGCACGACGGCTTGTTTTAATGAAGTATAAAATACAACCAAACCTTTTCCGATTAAATTACTGGCATGAAATCAGAGGTACCACGAATATAATTATCCCCCTTAAATAATTATTGTCCCATTTGAATCGTAAAAGGAATCAATAAAATTGACTAATTACACTCGATAGAATATTGAAGCAAGCAAAGTGCTTCTTAATAAACGACAATTAGTAAAATGTACGACGAAGAAGTAATTCTTATTTGTTTAATTTATAAATTGGGAATCTATTGGTAAGGCTGGAAGTGAAACACTCACTAGTTACGAATTCAGTTTCATGTTATTATTAAATACTACGCGCCAGTCCAATCGTTGTCGTCGCGTAATACAATCTCCTCGCCTAACATTTTTTTTAAATATAATTATCTTGATGCACCAAATATCATTCATTTGTAGCACATGTTTATGTAGTCGTTTTGAATAAAAAACCTTATTTTTAAGTAACTGTAATTGTCCACTTTACAAAAAGACCGTAAAAGAAGCAAAGACAGTGCACAAAAATAATAGATGCTGTGGAATTAGCTTGCAAGTTGAAATGGCGTTGGGCAGGACACATAGCCAGAGCCACAGATAGACGCTGGAGTGAGAGAGGGTTCTCCATTGGTACGCTCGCGATGCACCACGCACCCGAGGCAGACCCAGCCGCCGGTGGTGCGACGATATTGTGGCCTTGACCGGCGTCACCTGGAGTAGAATAGCCCAAGAGAGAGAGGAATGGCGAAAGATGGAGGCCTTCGCCCTTAAATGGGCGCCCAATTATATGAACTTATGAGATTATGTACCAAATTTATTTTATTTTATGCAATCTCTTTATTTAAAAACCTATTTTTATTTATCAAATTATTGTTAAAATGCATGTTTAAATTATTATGAATGAATTAACTAAGTACATGAATATTTGATGATACTATGTACCTAATGAATTTTTGAATGTACAGATTATTTTTTTTGTATAAATAAATAAGTAAATAAAAATTGTCCAAATTATAATGTAGAAAATTATTAGAGAGGCAGGTACAGTTGAGAATAAAAGTGTAGCGATATGATTTATTGTTTTTTTTAAGATTTTGATGGATGTTGTCTACTGACCTACCTATTTATAGACAACTGAACTGTAAAAATGAAGCTAATAATGTTGAACGAAAGTCGGGTTTTTAACACCAATCAAGCACTGTAAACTTTAAGCAAAACCAAGACCAGTATTATGAAACACCACCAAGAAAAGTGCACGACAAAGTCCTGGCAACAATAACTGTTGATAAGCGAAGTATCGGCGAGGGAATTATTCATGAGGCGCTTACCGCCGCCATCGACAACTATTAACATTTTAATCATCCACTTTATTGAAACACAACACAGAGGCGTACAGAAGGACGACTTCATAAGAATAATCTTCAATTTCTATTAGGACCAGAAAAATAATATGAAACAAAACTAGATTAATGCAGTTCAACATTCACCTAGTTTGGATAAGTTAATAAGTCTATGAAAAAATGGCGAAGCAATAGTCGCGATATCCAATTAGAGAGTTACATAATAGCGAACGTCCGACGACAGACAGTTTTTCAGGTCCCGTACTCACCCACATTCAGCGCCTGATTTTCGTGCTACAGAGAAAAGATAATGCGATTAGAATTTCATTTTCCTTTTCTTCTTTTTGTGCCTTTCCTTCCTTTACACTCAGGGACTGAAACTTCTGTGTTCTTTTATTTGATGTCGCTGAAACTAGAGCGCGCTAACTATAAGCTTCAGCTGACAGTTTGAGCATTCAATTTTGTGGCAAAGTAGATCGGAAGTAAACGAAGATTACATGTTACCGCACTTAATTTATATTTTGGCCAATTTTGACTAGTTAGGAAATTAGCTTATCCAAAAGATATGGAAATTACGAGGTTCGTGCATGTTTAGTGGGGAACTTAAGGACTGTTTATGACAACATGTTAGCGGGTATATTTATTAACGAGAAAATTATATGTTTAGTTTGATGGTATGTTAAACTCTTGCGCATGAGAGATTTAATTTATTCAACAGATATTTGCTACTACTAAAACGGTTATTTTTATTAAATAAATATTCCCAAAACCACCTACTGGTATAATTCAAATGAAAAAAAAAACTGAAATATGCAAACAGCGATATTATTCCACGACTAATATAATATTATTATAATAAATCGTCGATTTCGATGCAACGACAGTCCATAAGCGTTTAAATAACGTCTTATTGTTGAAGCCAGTTCGCTGAGTTATGACTCGGGATCTTTGTTCACGACACAGACTCGTAACTTCACACAAATGTACAATATTATGGAAATATTTATTTATTGCTGCATATTTCTGATATATTCAAAATTGTATGGCACATGCAGGTGCATTCAACCGAGCCCATAGTGTCAATGAATATGTTTGGGCAGTGAATAGGAATGTTTTGTACACTACTGATCATGTTGAGGAGCAATTAATAATGTGTGGTTGTGATTTATGTTACTGCTGGGACTTTTGTTGCTTTAAAATAAACTGAAGTAAGTAATAAACATCGATCATCAGAGATTATAATAGTGTTCAAAATGATGAATGTCTTTCGTGCTTCGAGTTCGTGTCATTTGGTGAATATTCAAAGTTTTGATGAAGATTAACTTGAAACCCCGCAGAACAAAGGGCACAGTAAACTTTTACTTAACTAGGAACGATTGAATTAATCCTTCACGAAAGATCCAGACATTCGAATAGTATCACCGTGGCCAACGCCCACTTGATGTCTGACTACAGACTACATTAGCCTAGTATCAGCCTAGTATCTACATTCATTAACTTTAGGTACAGTCAATTCCTACCGAACATTCGTCATGCTATTCCGCCAACATTCGAACGTTTCGCGATACGTGCGAAAATCAACATTCCAATCAGGATCGCCCAGTGGTCCGACTGAAACTGGGAAATTAAGGCTGCGTGAGACGTAACGTGTTGAGTAAGCAGTTACATCTCATTCTGTGCTGCAAGCTTGAACGGCGACTTTAATTGGACTAATCTTTCCTTCCTCCTATAATTCACTGTTAACTAGCCAGATTCGATTTCAAAATCAAGTGTCTGTACGTATATTAAGTAATCTGGTCTACTAAACGCGCTATCTAATCAAGTGGTCAGTATTCGAAACGCGGTGTGCACGTGCGAACGCCGCGCCGGTACATTCGTGGGCGTCGTCTGCGCCCCGTCTGTCAGGGCTGGCGGGGCGCCAACAGGCCCGGCCCCGCCCCCGGCCCCCGCTGGCACCCGAGACCCGAGAGACTCCGGAAGGAAAGAATCTCTTCACGTTATTGTGCACAGTTATGATAATGGCATGGCCTGTCTGCGAGCTGGTAATCAACTTTTGATAATGGGGGAAATGACAATGTGCCGCAAGTGTTCACGACTTTCTTCTTCGCTTGGTGCGTTGTGTGATTGTAGCTCCTCAAATAACGTTTTCGTCTTTTTGGTGCTGTGCGGCCTAAAAAGGCTAGATGATTTGCAACAAAATCCTACGGTAGGTACCATTATTCATTATTTGCCAACTAAACAAACTGACGGACTGATGAAATAGTAAAGTATTTCCGATACAAAGCTAGACTTAGGCAAGATGGATGAACTAACTAACTAACCTAAAATAAAACGAAAGTCTTTAAGAAGTTTCGCTATTTACTCTGTGTATCAAACTTTTCGGGTCTTTTGGAGACTAGACGTTAGTAAAGGTAAACCAACAAAATCAAGAGCCGTATCTATAGTCATATACAACAACACGATCTCATTAAATGCTCAACTACAAGATTAGATTCCAACATCTTACCCAAAACGAATCACTTTCCTCCAATTAAAATAACACAGTAGTAGTTAATAAATAACGTTTCTTTGCCCATCAATATTGTAATGGTATTTTATTTAATATTTCACAGTTCGTGTCTCGGAACAGTTCCAGGCGACTGTCACAGATAAATTTTTCACTATCACTTACGAACTCCAATTAATTAGAGATATAAAAGAGTATGTTGAACATGTGGGATGTCTTGTTACATGTCGAGACGGAATACATTAGTCTACAACTGTGATTTCTTGTGGTAATTAAAATTTTAATTAAAATAGCGGTTGTTATGGCTCCAATAGACGTTAGTATTGCTCAATAATTCATATAAATTTTCTATTAGCTGGGAACTAGGAAACGTAAGGTATGGAAACGGCGAAGAGGCAGTGTTTTATTGATTTATTACCTTGAAGTCGAGTCCGTTCACGTCAAGTCGCCTTTACGTCGAGTCCCGTCACGTCGAGTCGCCGCCACGTTATGCAAAAGGTAAGTAATCCGACTAATGAGACAGCAGATGGGAAACCATGTAAAATAGAATTTTATGAGAAACGCAGGATGGACCTTCGCAAAGAGTTATTTTGAAATCAAACGGTTACAGAACTCGAATCGAATTTCGAATCCCATATTTTTATTCTACTGCCATTTCTACAAAGCCAACCATAATGGAAACACAGACAATGGAAACATATTTCCCACTTCATCGTAGGTGGCGAAATTATGGTAACCGTTTAGCGCACTACATTTCCCTTCGTAGCTCGTAGGAGGATAAACATGACAGTTTGTGTTTCATGCTGAACGAATTAATCGTCCGTTAGAATCGTCGGAGGCGGACGTGTTTTTTGTATTTTACTCAAATTATAAAGAGGTTGGCTATGCAATAATGGCTCATAATGTTAAACAAAAAAGTGAACTAAAGGACTAAAGTGGTGTGAACAGTTTTTGAAATTTAATTCGCAAGTGCAAAATCGCGCCTACCGAGTGACCAGAGGTAAGCTCTTCCTCACCTCGGGTAAAAGAGACGGGCTGCGCAAGGAAAATAATTCGTCCTTGTCGCACAGCAGCGGACGCTTGAACGCCACGCACACGTCGATATATAGTTTTCGAGTAACGATAAAAAAATTGAAAAACTATGGCCAACGAGTGCAGCGCTTGTTGTTTACCTATTGGAGATGGCCTCTTCATGGAATGCTCAAATGAGAAATGTATGAAAAGGTATGATTTAAAATGCCTTAATATTAAGTCTGGTGCTTTTAAAGCATATACCTATACATATAAAAAAAAGTGGGTATGTCCAGATTGCATAAGTTTAAAACCAAAATGTGGAAACATAGAAACTCCAGTGAGAGCTGATGCAAAGGACCTTACTATTACCACTACACCTGAACGTAATGTTAACATCCAGCGTGGGAGTCAAGCTCAGTTCTCTCCTATTATGATGGACAGCGATGTCGATACTGCATTACTTATAGAACTACGACAGTTTCGTTCTGATATTATTGCCCGATTAGACAGCCAGGCGAATGCGATTGCGGAATTGCAATATCAATTTTCACAAACAAAAAATGATCTCAACAATCTGGTTAAAATAATAACAGTAATAGAAGGCAAAGTGACTCAGAACCACCAATCCCTACCAGTAGTGACACAAGAGGCAGCTAAGAGCTCGCCGAGTACTTTTGCTGAAGCTGTGACCCTAAATACAACTAATACACAGCAACCTTTAAACAGCGCGAATAAACAGCAGGCCGCCAAAAAACAAAACGTAAACAAACGTGCGGCCACGAAATCGCCTGTGCCGTCCGCTCAGATAAATGTTATGAGCGTACCAAGTGAACCATCGGAACAAGTTGAAGAAATAACCCAAGCTGGCTGGACTACGGTGCATAGCAAGAAACGTAACCGTTTACCTAAGGATGTCAGCATTGGAAAGAATACTGAATTAAAGGCAATACTAGCTACAGAACGGAAGAAATACCTACATGTATGGCGACTACATCCCGAAACCACCGTGGAAGCTATGACCGACTACGTTAAAAGTATTTGTGGCCAGGAAGCGATTACAAAGCTTGAAAAAATTAAGCATAAAACGGAGCGGGACTATTCATCTTTCATAATAGGTGTATCGGAACGAATTTATAACGAGTTGAATAAAGCAGAAATATGGCCAGTTAATGCAGAATTTAGTGAGTGGATTTGGTTTCGTAGATACACCAAAAACACTTTTAACGAGCAACAACAACAATAATATAGAAATATTTTATCAAAATACGAGAGGTCTTCGCACAAAACTAGATATCTTCAGGAATAACATAATATCATTTAGCTCGGACTTATTCGCTATAACTGAATCAGGCTGCAATGAATCTATTCATGACGCAGAAATAATCCCTCAAGGATATAAAATAATACGTTGTGATCGAGTGGATGGGCGCAAGCAGGGCGGAGCGTTTCTCGTGGCCACACACCGTTTCGAGCTGCGACAAGTACTTGTCTCGGACGCATTGATAGACGACTGCGTATTTGAAATGGTTTGTGCAACGGTTTATTTAAATGATAGATTTTTGTTTTTGTGTTGCGTTGTTTATATTCCACCGGGAAGTTCGGAGAATGATTATATGATTTTGTTTAGGTTAATAGAAAATATGTGTAATAGATATAGACAAGTGATTGTAATTGGAGATTTTAATTTACATTCTTGTTCTGTAAATATTAGCAATTATTACGAATGTTTTACGTCATATTGCGAGTTCACACAAAGTAACAGGGTACCCAATGTCTTAGGCCGTCAGCTGGATTTGGTTCTTAGTACGGGTTTTAGCGAAGAGGTGTCAGTGGTGTCGGCGGACGACGCGCTCGTTCCCGTCGACCCGTACCACCCGCCACTAGCGGTGTGCGTGCGCCCCGCGCCCCGAGCCCCCGCGCCTTCCCCGCCCTCGCCCGCTGCCGAATCCGTCGCTGACAGCGCGCGCAATATTAGACCACAATGGAATTTTTATAAAGCCGATTATGAATTATTGTATTCGATGTTAACTTCTGCTGACTGGAGTGCAATGTATGAAATGCATGACTTGAAAGACATTTTAAATTTATTTTATGAGGAAATAGGCCGTATTTTAGACGAATGTGTACCAAGGAAAAAGATTAGCCGAGAAAATTCGCGGTACGTGTATCCCGAATGGTACACCGCAGAAATTATTAAAGAAATCAAAATTAAAGCAAAACTTCACAAAGTGTTTAAAAAATCTAAACGGGATTGCGATTACGAAGAATACGCTAAATGTAGGGCCCGGATAAAAAAGTTAATAGAAATTGCACACAGAAATCACAAATATAAAATTCAAAATCAGTTCGCTAAAGATCCAAAGTCATTTTGGCAATATATCAGATTAAAAAAAAGTAGAATTAATCGGCAAAGTATTATAAAAGATGGTCAAAATCTGACGGATGAGCAGTGTGCTAGGGAATTCGCGGACTTTTTTGAGTCGGTGTACAATCAGGAACCACCGCAACTGGATGTTCAGGCGGCGATGGCGGAGGTCAGCAGTGCTACCAATGCACGGGTACATATAGAGACATTGAGTCTCAAAGATGTGCAGGACGCGCTGACGAATCTCAAGCCTAAACGGTCATCTGGTCCTGACGGTATACCAGCGTTTCTCTTTAGAGATTGTGCTAGGGTTTTAGCAAGCCCGCTGCATCACATATATAATACGTGTTTAAAACAGTCAACGTACCCGGATCAGTGGAAGACTACACGAGTCGTTCCAGTACCCAAGGGTAAGTCAGGTTCCGATATCAGCGGGTATAGACCAGTGGCAGTGTTGTCGACACCGGCAAAAGTGTTTGAGGCCGCTATCCAACGCTGTATACAGGGGCAAGTCCGAGCGCAACTGTCGGATGCGCAGCACGGCTTTCGACCCGGGCGCAGCACTTCCACCAACCTGCTTAACTTTATGGCACAGGTAATACCGGCAGTCGACGCTGGTGTGCAGGTGGACGCGGCGTACTTTGATTTTAAAAAAGCCTTCGACACCGTGGACAATGATGTCTTATTAAGGAAGCTGGCAGATGTGGGATGTACGCCGCAGTTGCTGCAGTTCTTTGTCAGCTATATGAAAGACCGCCTACAGTATGTTGACTACAATGGGTATGAGTCCGAGCCATACTTCACCAGATCCGGAGTAAGCCAGGGCAGCAATTTGGGGCCTCTTGAATTTATCATAATGATCAACAGCTTGCCGGAGGTCGTCAGACATGGTTCATGTTTATTGTTTGCAGATGACCTCAAGTTGCTGCTCGAGGTAAGGAACGAGTCGGACTGTGAGCGACTCCAGGATGACATTAATAGAGTGGTGAAGTGGAGCCATGAGAACAAGCTGTACTTCAATGTATCCAAATGCTCGGTAATATCCTTCACTCGTGCGCGTACCCCTGTCAGCTATGAGTACAAAGCAGAGGCGATACCGATGCAGCGAGTAACACAAGTGCGTGATCTTGGAGTAAATCTCACTCCAGATCTAACGTTTCGCGAGCATATCATTAAGATATGTAAGAAAGCGTACAGAAACCTCGGCTTTGTACTTAGGCAGTCACAGGGGTTCACCAATATTACGACAATAAGGGTTTTATACGATGCACTAGTCAGGAGTCATTTGGAGTATAGTGCTGTCATATGGGCTCCACATGAAGCCAAGTACTCGGTCATGCTGGAGCGCGTACAGAACAAGTTCACGCGTCACTTGTACTTCAGACTGTATGGTGTTTACCCGTTGTTCCCGCTGATGTACCCCACCCTCTTTGTACTGGGGATGGTCGGGTACAATGAGTTAAGAGTTCGGCGACAATTCACTCTTGTAGTCTACCTTATTAAATTACTCCGGGGCACGGAGCACAATCCGAGAGTGCTACAGCGCTTGAACTTTTGTGTACCGGACCGCTACGTGTGGAGACGGAGGCGCCCAGCACTGCTGTCTGTGCCAACCGCTAGGACCAACCTACTGGCCAAAACACCTCTCACGCGAGCAATTCGTACTGTTAACGAAGTCCAGTGTAAGTCAGATATCTTCTCGTGTTACTTTAGTGAACTCGCAAGGATAATTTTACATATATTATGTTACGAATGCAGAACTTTATTGTAATTTTCTGTGTTATGTTTTAATTTATTTTTATTTTTAATGTCTATTAAAATGTATATTAGATAATCCTAGCTATCGCATTAGGTTATTAAACCTGTAATGGTAGTTTTAAGGTTTTGAAGTAAATAAATAAATAAATAAATAAATAATAGCGGAGCTTACGCATTACTCGCGCACAACATCGCTAAGCGACCGTAGAATCATGTAACTGTACCGAGCTAAGTGATTTAGAAGTATCCGCAAATATAATAACACGGCTTTCGCAGGTTCCTATACCTTTACTAGCCGTTATTAGTTAATCTGCAAGTCAAAAGTGATGATTATGATGCTATCTAGAAAAGTCATGATGAAGATAAATCAATTAAGATTAAATAATTAAAAGTCAATTAAGTTAAAATAATCAATTAAGATAAAAAATAAAGTAATTCAATCCTTCACTTTCGGTAAAATTGTCTATTCTACTCGGATCTATCCCACTGTTTGGCTGTAGGTACATTCATAGCACCATTAAAAAACGAGGCGTATTACGTTATAGGAACCGGACATTTATAAAAGCAAGGTTCAGACGGGATATTAATTCGTGAGCATTTCGAGCAAATTGGATGTAAGTGAAAACATACGCGGGCAGTCATTTGCATGCGCCGCGGTATGAGAAAGCAAACATACGTGCGCTTGGCGCGGCCAGACGAACTGGCTGGTAAGATGACTGGAAAAAGAAGACATTAAGTTTTTATGGAACCGTGGAAAAGGAAAAATTATAATCTAGAATGAAATTGTCTTTGTTCTAGGAATAAAAACAGTCTCTTAAGTATTGTCAGGGAAGAAAGTAAGTCGAATGTTACTAGGTATGGTAAATATTACAGTAATCACACACAAAAAGGTTTTGAAGCGTTGATTAAATGAACTAATATTATGCCAAAGAGGTTATTTACAATAACAATAAAAGCTTATAGAATTTACAGTTTAAAATCAGTACCTACAGTGTAACCTCAGCACGACGCCGATGGGCTAAACCACCTAAATTGATTGACTGATCTATTTTCACAGAAGAAAATAATAATAAAGACATCTCCACCACCCAAACACCATAAAACATCCCATAAGAGTCTCCCATGTGTACAAAGCCCCATCACCCGTGTTAGCATACACTAAATAAATTACCGGCGAGTTAGAGGGATGCATAGTAATGTGTTTACACGTACTATAGCAGTTTCAGCAAAACGTTAGCGCCTAAGAGATTGCGAACCTCCAGCAGATCCTATTTAGTTAAGTGGAAAGTGTTCAAATAATAGAATGGTACTTGCCTGATAGTTTAGCGTTACGGGAATTAGAAACGTAAGCTGAAATTCTATTGTGTTGGCTGAGACAACAACTCGCGGTAATGGGTTCTGTGCGCTGGTTTGTTCACGATTGTTTCTTGTGGCATTATATCTATATCTACTGAGTCATTTACATTAATATTCTTTAAATACGAACAGAGTAATTTATGTTGAAAATAATATTTACGTTCATCATCATCATTCTATGGGCTGTTCCCACGAGTTCTCTCAATTCCGATACAGATAGAGCTATTAGCTAGTATTGTAGGCGTATCAATTGGACAAGATTAGATGATGTCAGACCTAAATCTACTGATTGGATAATACAGATGGTGATCGTATTGCCAGATTTTGGGTTTCTAAATTTCATCAGCAAGCTTCCTTACTGACAGTTCAAATTATTGTAGACGCAATATCTCGTTGCTCTTTGTGTGTTGTGCGGTCTTAAGATGTTACACATGTTTGTGATTCATTAAATTTAATTTACTACACTTGTCCCGGCATTTCCGTAATTATGTCAAGTCGAATAGTGTGGCGCTACATGTATTTGAAAAACGGCTGTGAATCATTTCTAAATCATTTACAACTACGCTAGTGGTGGATTGGTTGGTTTGGTGGATCAATCAAAGTTAGTATTATTTCAATAAAAAATATGAAAATACGCTGACAGTGTAACTGGGGAGAAGTCTGTTCGACGATTTAGTGTAATCAAGTTTTAACTGCGTAGAGAAGAAAAATAGGGTCGGTCCACAGCACTGAAAAGTTAACCACAAGAATCTTAGCCCTTTCTCAGGTTGACTTCGAAGTGCCGTGTTTGACCGATGCGGTGAACGCCTGGAAAGTGGCTTGCCCGGATACGGTTCAGCCCGAGAACCCATCTTCCCAGAGACAGTGGAATGAGCCGCTCTGCAGGTAGGTACGGAATGAGCTGTTTTTATTCTGTGGGATAGCATTTAAAATAAATATCAGTTGGTGAAATAACAAAACCAGTCAAACAAACAGGACTATAAAAACTTTATTAACATTCTGTCTTCTCTTCACAGAAATCTTATTACTAACTTGATTGTTATATCTATCTAAGCTAGGTTGAAGAGCTATTTATCCGTGTCGCCTCAGACAGACATTGTAGTAAGCTAGAAGGCTTTCGTTTTAATCCCTTATTTATGGCTCGACTGAAATCTGCACAACAGTTACTTAATGTTACCGCGGTGCTACCACACGCGGTACAACTGCTGTGATGTAATCCTTGAACACAAATCTATCTAATCACAGGGTAGATACGGGTAGGTATACCTATACTACCTTCAATATATAACAAAGAAAGTGTTACCTATAAGTGTAATTCCCACAATTTACGAAGGTCAAAGATTAATTTCATTTTTAGTTGATGATAACATGAAGTTTCTCACTTAAGCTCTACCGAAGAGTTTTCATCAGAGACCAAAAATCAGAACCATTTCACAAATACGAAGCTCATAATTCCAACCGGCCGCGGCCCGGAGCCATCAGTTCCCCAGGGTCAAAAAAGGTTTTACCTTTTGACCCTGAAATCAACATAGTTATCGAAACGCTAAATCCCCGACGGTTCCGTAATTAATTGTCAGCGCCGTGTCCGGGGTTCCATTTCCGGTTGGAAGTGGTTAATTTAGGGTTCGCGATAAGGGCTCGTTAATTTCCGTTGCAACTCACTTGTCATAGGCGCCACCTCGTGGAGCTTTTTGATATTATTTCATCATACTCATTTCCTGTGTTTTGGCGGGTTAAAAAAGTTAATGATACTACGCGTGCTCCTTTTATTTGTTAAAGCAGATAGGTAATGTGTTTGATATAAATATAATATATAAGGCGCTTAGTATTTATTTAAAAAATAAACATGAGTTTTTAATTAAAATAAACCGCAGTAACGGTTCAGTAGGTGTTTAAAAAATAATCGAAACAATTCATTTCAACAAATGACACGCTCAATGAGCTGTATTCAGCGACATCACAAAGGCGCTGATGGCAAAAAATAAATTCAGAAATTCTAAATCGTGAAAATCGGATAAAATTCCAACAATGAAGGAATTACTCTGTAGTGAGGGCATCATTCTGTCAAACTCGTAACAATTTACATTGGGTCCCCTGAACACCCCCCCCCCCTCCCGCCCTATCGCCCTGCGCGTCATTACGTCTCGATTGTCGATTGTTATCATCACGCCGACTCATTTGGGGGCGATCGCTCGGCAGATCTCCTAACTCAATAACAGGCGACAAATTCACCCAAGATTAAACGAGACGCCGAACGGATATTGAAATTTTACGATCTTTCCCCTTTAAAGTTTATTTTTGGACGACGGTTTTTGTTTAAGAGATAATGTTCCCCGTTATGTTGGGGTGACATTATGTGTAAACATAGGATCCCTTTGTTACTTTCCCCGAACGAGAGCAGTTCACTGTAATCAACTTCAAACAATTGATTAATTAGCTGAAGGTGACGTGTTGTGACAGCGTGCAGCGGACTCTTATATTAACCTTAGTAGATATTTCAGTGTCAAATATATTAGTCTGTACAGTACATAATTAGGTCGTCCAAAGTGTCGCTCGCTGACATAATTGCCTATTTGCGACAATCACCCGAGCGATAACAGTTTTCTTGATGTCTATTTTCGACGATGTTTTTTCTTAGCAAAGTTGTAACTCAGTTGGCTTTCCTTTCCAATTGTAAAAATATATTATTCGAGTCTGTATTCAACATTCAGAAAAAAAATTATATCCTTGTATTTTACTCTGGCTACCAGTCTTTCCATGCCTATCTCGCATCATGAAGATAAACTACATACTTAGCTACTAGATGTAGCGATGCAATATGTAACATTTATGAATAACATAACTGGGTACATAAATAACGCCAGATAAGCAGATTTTAATTCAGCAGATAAGTGGCTGGGTCCCGCGGGCCTGCCGTGTCGTACGCCACAGAGTAGCGACGTACAGAGGGCTCACTTCTAAATACTGCTGTATGATGAGACGAGGACTGACATTTGCAGAAACATCCGATATGCGATATATATCGGATGTTTATATGATAGACAAATAATGTTACTTGTAGGTCCGTATGGCACAGAATTCACAGAATGATTTTACATTCTGGGAATTCTGTGCCATACGGACCTACATTAAGCCTTGTGCAGACTGGCGCGATGCAACGGCGCGATGCAACGGCGCGACGCGACTTTAACCATACAATTTCTATGAAATCTTCGCTGTATAACAATTACCGGTGTCGTGCCTGTCCGCACGAGGCTTTATACGTGAATTTGGCATAATTACTACTTCAAGGTCGTTAATTGTTGCTTTCATTGAAACAACCTTTCATTAGCAGTGAATGATCTCAGGCAAGTATTATAATAATGATTCATTTCAAATATTAGCATGCTATTTTATTCAGTTGGCGTCATTCTTTATGCGCATCTTAATTTCGCACGTTAAATGAAGTGAACCTCCTGACCGATATTCTTTGTGACGTGGTCCCATGGCTGGCACGTTATAGCCCGCGGATCCCTGCTGCTCGAGGGCGACTGTCCCTGCTACACTGTTCCAGATAATGCTTTGTTTGTTTATTACCATGACGCGCTGTAATTTTAGAACATTTTCTTTGGAAACAGGCTGAGTGAGGTCGGTGCTTGTCTCTTTACAAGTATAAATACAATGTTTTCAAAATGATACTGGCAAGATCACGACTAAGTAGATTTTCTAGGTAGAAGATCCAATACTAACGTCGTAAAAATAATTATCTATAAGTGGTGAACAAGTTCAGCTAATTAACGCTCGATGTTATTTCTGTTAGCAAAAGTTGATTTTATGCCTGTGTGACATTTTAGGCCAAGTTCATTTACATAATAAAAATATTCAAAATACCTATTTTTCTATGGAAATAATTTGTAACTTAGAAGCGATAGAAGTAAGTATATTTAAGTAGGTATTGCTAGATAGATCAAGTAGAAATTTATAATAACTTATACACAGGCTTGTGAAAAAAATAATTTCTTTGTGAATATTATTGAGTAATAATATTACTGAATAAAACCTTATTGATAGTAATACTCATTTGTAGAAATACTAAGATATAAAGTAGCCCCACTCAATACGAAATAAGGCCAGCGCCAAATGAAGCAGATGTTATTAGCTATCAAGCAGATGAATTCGACTGAAGAAATAACGAACGCTACAATGGAACACAACTTAATAAAGAAAGTGGAAGCAAATAGGAAGAAAAGAAAAAGTATTGAAAACAAACATCTGTCGCGAACGAACTAAACGAAACCGACATTAAGCGACGTTCTGTTGTGCCAATTTTTGTAGAAAATGTTTTGTTACGTAAGAGTTAGTAACGAGCTTTCTAGGCAACAGTTTTAGGTTTTCTTGCACCAGAAGGATTGGAAATGCGAACAAAAAAGTTAATAAAAACGTTGCCGAACGACGCAAGCTTCCTGAATATGAAGATCGCTCAACTATTGAACTAAGTATAGTAAACTGCAGAAAACGATTAAATAATAAGTCAAAGAAACTTGTAAGGAAAGGACAGCGGATACAAACGAAACCAGTTACGCAAGCCATTAACACTTTAATTGATACCAATGAATAAGCTGAAGTTATCCCCTATAAGTCAAATGCTAGTCCAGATGTGTTTGACAGTTTAAAGCAAGCATAATTTCGCGCTCATTTTACCCCAGTCCATGACCATTGGATAATGAACCTTCTGCAGCTAGCTAGCCAGGGGGTTAACGTTCATACAGTTAAGCACGTTAATGCTATGTCTGTCCCCCCCGGCGCGACGGAGGGACGAGATTACAACACTATTAAGTTTGGGGATGAAAAATATGAGCTGTATTTGATTTCGATTTGCGAACACAAACGAAACCATTTATTATTTGTAGATTAAAAGGGTTTTGGAATTAAATGGGTACTTATTTATTTTGAATGTGGAACAGAATGACACACCTATAGTATCAGTTACTATTGTTATAAATACGTGTAAGTTGTGACAATCAATTGAGGGATATGGGTTGTTGAATATAGTGCTCGTTATGCGTCAATTGTCAATAGACTATTGTACTGTTATATTGGTATCGTCAAAGAGCTAGAACCTGGCACTTTAAACAGTTCCACTGAATAAAGATTTTGTACGTACCTATTCATGTCACCTAAAAATACACCTTGTTTTAATATTTGGGTCTTCACCCAAAGGTAGAAAGCGTGGCCGTGACACGTTGGTGAAATCCTAAATAATGATGATACTACACGCAAACAATGAAAGTATTATCTACGTGACACGCTCGTGTACAAAAACGTCAGAAAAATAAAGTCCTCTCAAACAAAAGGTTGGATGAAACAAAAGTATAATATATCTGAGCCCTTTAAAGACATCGCATCGTAAATCATTGAGAAACAAAGATTCGTTGTAACGCTCATATGTGAAGGAATTGAAGACAAACTCAATAATAAATACGAGCTTACTAAAGTAACGAAGTATGCGTTACGAATTGTTACTGACAGGGTTATGTACCAGTCGGCAGAATACTTTTTCTCAAGATCAACCTTTTTTCTGAGGACCAACAAGATGCAGGTGTGGAGTTTTATTACAAATCGTGGCAGTTCCTATAAAATCTAGCGAAAATAATTTATAATAATTAAGTCAAGCTGATCCCACTTACGGCCTATTGTGCTATTTTGAAGTAATTTAATATATTAAGTCCAAGGCTAATCCTACTTATGGCCTCCTATGTTACCAGGGCACAATAAAAAAGAGACAGCCACGCTTTTACGGCGGCGTCGCTCGTGGCAAGTGGCGTCAAGTAGCAAAATCCGACGTAAAGCGTCCTCAGTATTGTATGATATACAATGGTCGGTAATGCACGCCTGCCTAATGGTTCATTTACATTATTCAAGGCTGCGGGATGCGTTACATGTCTAATGTCATGCAAGGGGGCCACATATTGTATAGCGTACGTCGGTGGTCCATCCATATAAATAGTATGCTTAGGTATTTATTTCCATCTCTATAAAGATTTTTTTCTCTTTTCCCAAGTAGTACGTTATCTCCAGCGACAAGATCCATTAGATGTGGTTTTATATCAGTTTCGTTTTCTATCGGTATAAAACTTTTGTTAACATCAGTTGTTTGGGTAATCTATGGGTTCAACCCGTATTCAGGAACTACGGAAGTCGTACGAAACGACCGACCCATCGACTTTCGTCGTATTTCTGAATGTGAAATCACCCTCCATGCTTTATACCGCTCGAGTTGTCGACTAATGTAAACGGTTCACAATTTAGCTGAGACATAGTTTGCGCGAGCATAAAATACCACGCGGAGTTGTTGAACCACTGCTTTAGAATTAACTAGTCATTAAGGTGCATTAGTCACTGGGAGTTCATTAGTCAAAGTAGGGTTTAGTGGTGTGTTTGCTGGAAGTTTTAAAGGTGGGAGAGAAATGTTTTTTTTTCCTTTTGGATAAACGTGGACATAAGGGAATCTTGATAATCCATCTTGTTAATACGGTGTTTATAAGGATGATGCTGTACCTATTCACGCAAACTAAAGTTGATAACAACGAAAGAAAAAGAAAACATTAAGAAAATGACTCAGTTTTTCAATAGCTGTGACGAACAGAATTCGAAGCGTGTCAGTCGTTGACGAGTTGACGCTGCATAAATGAAAACATAAAATTACGTTTATTACATCGACGGCACGGTACGGGTCATGTCGCGAGCGACAAGAGCGTGAAACGAGACGAATACAATACATGGCCCATTGAACACACTCGTGGAACGAATGCTGGTTAGATACGGAGAGTGCGACGTGTGTTGTGGTGGAGGAACACTCCACCAAATGGTTTGTTATGAAGATCAAACCATTGAATTGTGGTTATATGAGATAGTCATTAGCCACCCCACAATTATGTGGCTAGTACGTGAAGTTATTGAAAAAGCTGGATAGCTTTTTAGAGTGATTAACAGGTACTTTCACGAAAATGTATTAATGTAAGATTAACATCCTACTAAGAATACTACACAAACGTCTGTATAACACAAACGTCATTCTTAAAATATCTTTTGTTAAAACTTTAAACCTTTCTGTATCCTCAAGTTAAAGTGCTTAACTGCTAGACTCTTTATCACAATGGTTTAACCATTGTGATAAAGAGTCTAGCAGTTAAGCAAAATGTAAAGTTTAAAATTTGACAAAACTCTATCGTTACTATCCCTATCATTTACTTAACGTAACACATTAGTAAGCTTAACACAACTGAGTCTCCAGCTGAGACAATAAAGGGATTTTCTCAAACGTTTCACAACGCCCCCGCGCGGCCGTCAGCTCAGATTAAATAAACTATTAATCTCTATCCAAAAGATATATTTGCATAGCGATTATAGTTAAGATCCGGAATATCTCGCAACAAAGGGTCTGCACAAACTGATATGTAAATTGTTCTACAGCGACTTGCAAAAGCGTTATGACTACGGAATAATCATCAACTGGAGCGGTACTGTGCATCTACTTCGCGGTAATACTGCATTCACCACTACTATGGCAATCAGCTAGGTATACACTACGAGATAAAACACCGGCCAAGTGAGAGTCGGACTCGCACACTAAGGGTTCTGTAAAGCGTAAAATAACCTTGGAGTTTCTTGCCGGCTCTTCTCCAAAGGAAACGACCAATTGGCACCGTGCACCTAGATTCTGACATTTCATAAGTGCCCATGTAGGTTTATGTGAAATAAAAAAAATCTCAAAGATAGTGTTTCATAATGATACTGTGAACTACAAAGAAATCAATAACAAAATCTGTTTTGTTTGTTTAGTTGTTGCGATAGAGCTCGTACAAAAATGGTCTAAAACTGACCACTTTTACGGCGCCCTATTTCTTCATTTTTTAAGGTAAAAAAAACTATGTTTGTACTCTACTCACAACGACAATGACACCCCCACCCACACACATGCCAGGGAAGCTTCTTTTTTCTTCAAAATCATAAGATTATTGTAAGCCTATGCCCCTGCCCTGTCCCACCCTGCCCTGCTGCCCTTTAATTTTTATCTTTATTTAATTTTTATTATTTGTTAATACAGCGGCAATAGAAATAAATACACAATCTGTGAAAATTTCTACTGTCTACGGTTCATGAGATACAGCCCGCTGACATACAGACGGACTGACGGACAGCGGAAGTTCAGTAATAGGGTGTTTCCGTTTGGCACCCTTCGGGTACGGAACTCTAATAAAAAGCCTGCAATTATCATGAACAATGACCAAAGTTACTTTTTTAGCGTTTACCACAGAATTGATGAGTTTAATTTGAGCATTTGGTTCTAGCACTTCATTTGTTATTCATCTGTGGTTATGACGCAATGTTCGGGAAATTTTAATAGTCGCTTGTGCAGCTCGTTCGCAGAATTGTAAAGTAGGAATTTAGATTGATACAGCTCCGATTGAGTGCAATCAGCTGATTGATTCACTTCACTAGAACGTGAGCTGCGATCGCGACTCGTTTTATTGTGACGAGTATTTTAAAATTCAATCGTTTCGTCTCTGCGTTTGTTTGAATTGAAACCAATAAAACCGAAGTATTCCGTGATTCAAAATAAATACGTAAACTAAATCCTGTTTGCTTATTTATACGATCCTGAGGCTTAAACTGTTAGCTGTTCACTTATTTATTTATGTTCATTACAGAAGCCGTGAAACCTGTATTTAAAGTTTCTTTAATCGTTTTTATAGACCTCCCGCAGTTGCGTATAAACTTTAATGGACGCAAAAAGTACTTTACACAAATGCAATTACGTAGCGGAACAAAATAAATAATTTAAAAATAACTTAATATTCACAAAGGAGTCTGTGTCGATTGAATATGGAATAAAAGTGCGCTTACAACAACAACATGCGGTGTACGGTCGGCGCCATTGTGTACAAACAGTGGGCCAAGCTGGGCATTTTATCATGCAAATGGGCTTTGGACAATGTGCTATATAGTTCATATAGTGCATGGGGCAGCTGCGCGTGCGATGAGGCGAGACGACGAAACACCTTGTTTATAAAAAAAAAACAAAGATTACATGGAACAAGGTGTAGTACATAAATTATTCGTCTCGCTTCACTAAATGATACAAGTGATAAAATAAAAACATCCTCGTATTCAGCAATAACTCACGTGTGTTTGAGTTTACATTGGGTGTTAAATAGATGTAACATAAAATAAATTATCATAACAACGAACTATGACAATATCTTGACGTAAAAGTTCTGGCTGTAGGTATGTAATACAAAAACTTCGTCATTACGTGACAACATTAACGCAATGGCTCTTACACGATACTGAATTAGATACATTTCCAACAACTTCCCACACAAACTTGTAACCACAAACAAAATAAACAAATGAAAGCAAACAACCAAACGTCTGTATTCAAATACAAAACAAACTCGTAAAACCGAACTCTCATTTTAAACTCGAGTTAAACTATTGACACAACGGTGCGATCAAAACAAAAACATCCCTATTCAATGAAAAAGGGTTGAAGCGTTGTCCGAATGCACCCCTTTTTTTTCAAAGGGCGTGATTGTAAGGTCATTGTGAGGGGTGACAGGGGATGGCGTAGAGTAATATTAGCAACAGAAGGGACAGTTGGAACAATGCAGTTATTCGCTTGCATACATTGTATCTATGTCACCTCCATAGCCCATTAACTGGGTAATGCAGACAGGGCACCCCTTGCTAAGACTGGTTGTCAGAGTACTTTCCCAGTCACGTAAGAGTCTCGGCATGTTAAGATGCTCACCCATCCACGGGCCAACCCCCGCAAGTGTATCTTAACCTGATGGATGTACCGTGCGGCTGCTATTACTTAGCCACGAGCTCTTCAACTTCAGCCAGCCAACTTCAGCTTGATTAATTAAATAATAATAGTTTATTTCTAAAAGTAACTTAACAATTTAAAATAAAAAAGAGCATGGTTGCTTACTTGGCTGAACTAGATTGAACCTGTGCTTTATGCTACCAAATAACCCTTATATGGTGTGAGCCCTCTGTGGCTCTTTATTCAGTGGCGGATGTGCATTGGTTAGCCAAGCTGGCACGCGAGCACGTGCTGTGCTGTGCCAAATCGCCGGCATATTGCGGATGCGTGAGAAATTGTCTGTACGGTGTACAGTAAGCAGTCATAAGTGCATTATCACGCTTAGGATTGTATTGCTGTGAACGAGCGACAGGCCGAACCTATATCTGTGTGTGTAAGTGATGTATCAACACAGAATACACCTCAGAACTCTCACACTGGCGTCGAATGAAACAAAAAGCATACCGTCACTTTTTCGCAGAGTACGTAATTACTCGTGACCTTGGTCGGTTCATAGTAGTGCTAAAAATTCACATATTGGTATCAAGTTCCGATAGCCGGTAGCGTATCGAAGTGTATGGTGAAACACATAGGTCTGGGTTCAAATCACGAAACCAAACTTTTATTTTTCTTTTAAACAATCATCTTCATCTGTTCTTTTATTATTCAATAAATTAATAAACAAGATTATTAATTAATAACTAATTTTATTATTACTTATATTGTTATTGAAATAAGGGGTTAAGAATAAAAATGTTTAATAAGTGATTACAAAATGTTTATTCGTTATCATTTTATGAAGTTTAAATAAATAAACTTCTAGAATTAAAACAGTTTATTTTCCAATAAATAACAATTTATTGAGATAAAGTACCGTGAACTATGACAATCAGGCTTAATATATTGTATCTTAATAATAAATAATAATGTCCTTTAATTACTTTTGTGTGTGGGTAATGTAACAAACCAACTCGCAAATCTACGCAAATCTACCCACGTAAATATAACAAATGCGGAATCGTTGTCACAATACAAATAAATTACTCAGTATTACTACTTTTATTTTACTACGAGTTTGAGACCTCACGTTCGTGTAATGAATAGTTAACAAATCGTATTTAATAGGACTTATTGAGGCTATAGCTTAAGTGTTCATTTTCATTACGAAAAGAAGATTGAAACTAAACCTCAAAATAATCCTTATTACGGATATGACACAATATAATTATAATAATAATTATTATTTTATTATAATTATTGTAATATAATTATTATAATATAAATTTTATAATATAATTATAATTATTTTAGATTTTAATTCATATATTGAAGCATTTATCTGTTTCCCTTAAATTTTCCCATATTTCTATACAATGCAACTTCAACTGCTCATCAGACCGCTCATTCCGTGCTTCCCATCGCTGTATCATCAAACCCCATAGGTGTTCTATAGGGTGGAGGTCAGGAGATCGTGCTGGCCGTGAAATAACTATTATCTCCGGGTGTTTAACCACTCACGCACGTAAACATTGCACACAGTGGGTAACATGTAATGCAAACCTTCTGCGCGGATTGCACGGCGCACGGTTCGTAAAGACGTGTTGAATAATTCTCTCTAAAACAAAAAAGTTTAATAAGTAATTATTGTCAATAGAAATTTCACATAAATAATTAAAATGTTATTTTCATCGTTCAAAAATCTAAGTAAATAAATTTACTTTGAAATTATATATTTCTTCTTCTATTTAGACTTTATCCACAGATGAGACATTTAAAGATCAGTGGTTGTAACTAGACGAGCATTATTAAAGTTAACAAATGTTTTGAAATAAGAATAAGCTACGAAATATAATTATAAATATATTAATGAAAAATTATATAAATTAAAAATATATAATAAAAATATATAACTACTAATAGCTACAAAACCAAATCAGATCAGAAACAATTTCATTTACTTAAATTATGCAATAAATAAATAATATTAATAAGGTAAAAATAAAACGTTTCAAAAAACAATTACCAGGATCAGCAGTTATAATTTAATTAGATAAATGTTTGATAAAATAATTAAATCATATTACTCACACTCAGTCCGGTTTTATCAGATATTTGTGATAAATATTAAGTCCGCTTTTACGCAGCGCAATAATATTCGCTTTCATTTCTATATTCTTTGCTTGCATTTCAAAATGAACTTTAGACACCGCTAATATATTGAACACACGTCACTAACCCACAATAACAAACATCGTTCTATTTATTCGCGGTGAATGAGTCGTAAGTTAACTGCGTTTGTCTACCTTAATTATCATTTAACTTTATTTAGGTTTTCGTGGGTATAATCATAAAGTTTTGGCGAGTTTAGTGAACACGACGAACATAAGAAGGATATAGTCAATAGCGTGATTATTCGAGTGATTTTTAAAACATTAAAAAACTATCACCGCTCGTGAGATTTGAACCCACGACTCTCTACGCATGAACGCGTCAACCCAAACACGGTAACCACTAAGCTATCATGACATAAGCGTTACGAGTTGAATTTATGAAATACTATAATTGTTAAACTAATGAGAGTGTGTGTGTGTCTATGACTTATTATAAGAAGGTCGTAAGTTAAACCGAAGCGTCAATCTATTGCTTTGTGAAATTGCTACTCCACTTATGACCGTTACTGTACATACAGGGGCTGAGCTTTATGTTTATTTATAGAATGAAAGGCTCTACAAGGGTATGTAAAATATAGAACTGTAATGTTTATTTTTTCAGCCATCCTATTTCATAATCAGCCTATAATGTTCTCACTGCTGAGAAACAGGCCTCCTTTCTTCGAGAGGGAGTGGGCTGTAATCCACCACGCGGGCCCACTGAGGGAAGGTAGATGTCCTTACCATATTTTTCTTCACCGGTTTGAGAGTAGTGGTAATGAAATTATTTACACAAAGTAGAGCGCCAGCCTGGGTTCGAACCCACTACCTACAACTCGTAAGTCGGGGCGTTTACCACTGGGCCACCACTACTCTTAGGTTTGCTTAATTTTAAGATAGTGTTACAAAGAAAACATTATTTCAAACAATAGAAAGGACAACTACAGCCTACTCTAACGGTAACGTCGTTAAATATAAATTAAGTGAACACGCATCCATCTTCATTATTAAGAGATCCAAGAGCCGTGATACGGAAGCTTAGCTGTAATCTTTACTACAGTACACCGAGGGGCAAGCCAAAACAAACTAACATTTGTTATTACTAGCTTTTTACTGGTTCTTCCATATGAAATATACAAAATCCCAATTAAAATGACAGAGCTGTAACAGAGCCCACAACAAAATAAAAACTTAATACAATTATAAAGCAAGCCGAATAAAACTTAAAACAACAATGGTTTTAACGACGTAAATTCAGCTAATAGTTAATCTGTAACCATTGCGTAGTAACAGAGGCGTCGTTAGTCTGCCACGGTGCGCAAACAAGCAATCAGCGTGGAGACATAAAACAAACAGATGCGGTCGTGGCGCGCCTATCAATGTGTTACCGTGATGGCGAATCGCTTTTATTTTTATGAGCGTTTTACGAGCCTCAAAAGGATTTGTTTTAGAGCCGTACGTGATAAATGCACCACTGGGATTGAATAACGTTTGGTACGGTTCCTACTTGTGACGTTTGCGAACATTGTCGATGAGTGGTAGGACTGCGACAGATGTGTATCGTGGCAGGCGATCTACTCGAATACTGATGTTTGTTTCGCTGATTGATAGTTCGGATTTGAAGCGCAGAGTTTTTAATCAAAGTTTAAAAGTAGTTTTGAATTTGTGATGGATTAGGTTTTTAGATTGATCGGTTCGGGTTGGTTTGTGATAGTTTTTAATTTGGTTAGGAAGAAAGTTTTAATTGCATTAATCTAAATAGTCTAAATTAAGTTTTGGTGGAATTGTCCAATGGAAAACTCTTGAAAAGAAAAGGATGGAAACTCTTTTATGCACTGCTTACCGAACTCAGCATGTAGATTGATGATTTCAGTAGGATGATGCTGACTCATTTTCCATCTCAGCCTTTTCAATCTTCTACAACCCACAAATAGAAAAAAAATTAAATGATTTTAGTAGTAGCGCCTACTTCTGCGCTACACCCATTTTCCTTGGAACAAATCTCACCAACACAAATTAGCTAATCAAGATTGTAATTATCATAAGTCTAGCACTGATTACAACACTATAGTTTGCACGTGCGAGTGGTAACTGTTCAGTCTGTAGACCCGTCTGGTGGGTCCATTAGACCACGTGCACCCGTCTTGTGGGCCCATTAGACCACGTGCGTCGCCGATCGAACGATAACACAACAAACACCAATAATCCCTAACTTGGTGTTAAGTTAATTAATTCAAAGTATTCGAAACATTAGTCTGCGCAGTGCGCATAATTGAGTGGTAGTTTCAACAGGAAACAATACATAAATCAATTTATTGTAAAGGCTCTTATTGTAGGGTATGCAAGTTTTGATCAGAGGGAAATTCTTGCGGTTAGTGGTTAGACGTAGACATTGGTGCAATGTGGCTAAAATATTACTATGACCCAATGCATTTCCAGTTCTAAGCAGACTTAGATGATTTTACAGACGTTAAAATAATAACTTAGGGAACCGACCATTTTCCTTAACGAACTTGGCTTGAAACACTGCCATGTGTCAAAAATGTATTATAATCCTATCAGCATACATTGATACAAAACTAAATTATTTTGATGTAGTCCAGGAAGAAAGGAGAAAGTCTCGCAAATAAACTTCATAGCAGCCATAACAAACCGATGCGTGTTAAAATCACCCAGCGCGCCTACCTCGGGACGTGTAAACGCGCGGCTATAAATATAAACGCGCCGTAACGCGCGATATCCGCGTCTATTACCAGCCAGCAGCTTTCCGTTAAATTTTTAGCCAAACGCCTCCATCAATGTGCTAATGTGTTTACACTAATATCCCCAGATAAAAAGTTCAGAATGATCATTATTTTTCGACAAAAAAGTATGAGAGGTATCAGGTAAAAAAGTATCACATAACATGAGATGAGATGAGTTCCTTAGATACTTTTTCAAAAAATATGGAGACAAACTACATTGTTATTTTCTAAACCTTCGTTCTGCAAACGATCGGTATTGACGTAATCTAAATTAATAAAAAACAAGGACATTTTAAGAGTGTATGTTACAGAATAGCACTACTGTGCTGCGATTGCGACTGCGATTTATTGGATCGAGATTTATTCCAATTTCCATCAAGAATCAATTTCACTCAAGAGCGCACTTTTTACCAACGATATGAAAAATGGTCCTTCTGTTCTTCAAGTCCTCCCTACGAAGGGATAATGACTCTAGATAAGAACACAACTCCCAATGCTTGCCAGCCGCAATAGCAGCCGACTGCTGCTCATAAAAAACACGCAATGTACACATATAAGTAGTACGTAACATGACGTGGCCTGTAACTTCTTTTAGAAATAGAAATATAATAATAAAAAAGCTTGACTGTCGTCCGTGCTTACCAACCGAAAACAGTAATTTACCATTTAGAACGAATAAGGGCAAAGCAATCAAACAATCGAGCTTAGCATTTTAATTAAGGAAATTAAACAAAGAGACAATTTAATTGAATTGTATCAAGCAACAACTCAAGAGGCGCATCGAAAGCAATTTCCCTATTACCGAACAAAGTCAACAAAGACAGGAATTTTAAGTGAAGGAACGTATCGTATACGTAAGGCATTAATTAGGGGCTCACGAACGATAAAATTGAGATGCAGTGGACAGGCACAGAAGGTGTATGCGGTAGCTAAAGTATGGACATGGACCAGGAGCTGCGAAACAAAGGTTACTATTTAATTGGCCTATAAAACCACACCGGTAGACTTGAACAGTAAATATCACTGTATTCTCTGTTGTGCATCTGAAACTGCTTCTTGTAATCCGTTCTTCAGAACAACAGTTTGTTTCCCACAAACTTACTGGCTTAACTCCAGCACAAAGCTAACTGCTGGCATCTCTTATTATATACATAATGTATGCTGTCTGAATCCGATAAGACATCATTTAGAGATGACTATGACTTGCCCTTCTGTATCTTCTTACTATATTTGAGCTCTCAATTACTGAGGAACGAAACTTGAACCGTGCTCAATGCTCGCTGCTCAACAATTGATTGAGTCAACACCGCTTATGAGCATCACTGCCCTTTTTGTTTTGAGTGTTTAATTATATTAGTAAGCAGGTATCAGTTTACTTTACCTCTACACCAAGATTATTTCTCTTTTGAAGATTTATTTTTGAGATAGACGTTTAAGAAAATGAGATGACAAGATGTTCTAAAGTTCAAAAGACCTTAGTAAAAGTAAAATATTAAAACTTCATTTTCAAATGGTTAGACGTGGGACGCGACGGCAAATTCAATAAGGGCAAAATCGTGTGTAAAATATTTTAAAGAAAACGTTGAGCAAACAGGTTCGTCTTTGAAATTCAACGTCGAATCTTAAAATATTCGTAAATCTTTCACACCGTATTACCCTGAGTAATGCAGCTTCGTTAACACACTCTAACGTGCGGCCACTTAGTAAGGCAAGCGCGTACGCACCTCCGACGAATCAATTAGTTTGTTCCCGCTCCGACATTACAACCGCTTTCCCTCACGTTGAGCAGTTAAGCTAAAGGTAAAGTTATTAATTTTACGTGGATGTTGTGCTTTCATTCCACATTGCGGTAGTCGCAAGGTTATAACTTGTAAAACGCCATGTCTATTTGAACGGCCTAAGAGAACACAAGCTTTTGTAGAAAACCAATTAGTAGGACAGTATTCAAAATTATAGGTAGGTACTAGTACTATGTGTATTAGGTAGGTACTAGTTACAGTACTTTTCCTTCCATTGGGCTCTGTGTCGTATAAATTATTTAATTTCATTGGTGGTAGGTACTACACTGTTTAACACTACAGTCTTTAATTTTGATCATGTTCTGTCACCAACTTCCACGGTTGCACCAACGTATTTAGTATATTTTATCACAAACAGCATTTATATTTCAGTCATTGCTTTTTCCTCGTAACTAGTAAACCGCTGAAGCGATTTTGATGAATGATATTATGTCGTTAGATTCGTTTTCCTATCGAGTAGGTGTATCAAAATGAACAAGGTGATTACAATAATATATACAAATTATATCTATAAATGTAATTTGGAATGAGAAATGATAAAAAACTAAAAAGCTGAAAATAAAAAACTTAAAAAAAACGAAAAAAACCCGTCTGCAAAAACACATAACTGAAAAGATAATCTATAGCATTTTGGTATCGCAGGCGGGACGAACAAAAGCTTCACGATATTTCAGGTTATTGGTTTGTCCCGCCTGCAATACCAAAATTCTATAGATTATATTTTCAGTTATGTGTTTTTGCAGGGGTTTTTAAGTTTTGTTTTACTTTGAGTTCCATTAAACTTGCTTCTACGAGAAAATCAGTTTTAACATGCTCGGCGGATATAGAGATGTTTTTAGTTACATACAGGGTGGTAGGGAAATCGACGCGCAACCTGTTATCATGGATTCAGTACATAATTCTAGACCCCCTACGTTGAAATTTTTATTAGGTTATTAAAAAAAAAATTGCTATTTTATACATTTTGAGCGAACCGTACTGAATCGTCGAAATGCGTCGATGACTGCCACCCAGTATACACATAGTACAATATTTCCATATTATTGTTTAGTGTTACTGTTACACTTAATATTTAATTATGTGGATTGCACAAATTGAATAAGTTCAAATCAATCTTCCGCTGTTTAAAGTCCTGCACGTCTCAAACTATCTCCCGAAACTAGTCAGAACTCTATTAAATTCAAAGTCTCAAAGGAATTGATTAGTTCTACCTAATCTACCACACTGTTATTAGGTTGTCCGAAGTTACATGAAGTTATTAAATAATCAATTCCGCATAGATCTTGAGACTTTCAGATCTGGAGCGGAACGTGTTAAATGTATCAGCTCTAAAGTTTCGTCTCGAAGGAATCAATTTACTAGAGTCTGTTACTACAAGCTTAGAAAGTTTCCCTCTATGCGAGTTATTATGATAGAATTATCGGCGTATAATTAGCACGTTAGAGATAACAGCGTGTACTCCATTACTCGGCGGAAGGTAGTACTTCGCGTAGTAATCAATTAACTTTGAACCACTTTTATCATAGGCTTTCTTTAACTTATTGACTACATTTATCAACAGAGTCGACCTCTTCACTCAATTTTGCTGTTGATTTAATTTAGGATTTACCTATTGTTACAAGGTCTTATTTTTGTATGAACTAAAGTTTTCGTAGTAGCTTACTTTCATGCTATTATTAAAACAGCAGAGGTATTATAATGATGCTGCCGTGAAAGGTGTTTTTCCCGCATGTTGTTGCCTCGGGAGCTGGGAGTCGGTTCGTGCGGTGCCGGCGACGAATCAATTAGGTCGACACCGCGCCGCCATTACCGACGCTCGGAGACTCCGCCACCAAGTGATCCCAGTCACGAAAGCTGAGCGAAAGTAAATACTTAAATGCAGGTTTCACGAACGACAATGTTGTAAAATTAAGGGAATCCCTGCCTAACAGGAACCAGTTGTCCTATCTTGAGTGTTGTTTCTAATATAAGATGTGGTTTTTTTTTAAACCATTAATTTTAAATGTATTCATATAATATATGTTCAGGTCCAGGTTCATATTTTTTAATGATTCAGATTATAAATCATCACATTTTCAAATTAAAAAATAATATTAACCGATCGCTTCGTATCCATCGCTTACTGCTTATGCTTTGCCACCTGCTATATTTTGTCGCGCATAACCCGACTCCGGCGGGATTCGCGGTTTGATTCCATCCGACTCAGTATCTTCCTATACCTACTTCCTGTATATCTTCCAGCTCAGGTTCGTTCTACGTGTAATGAGCAGGTGGTAGTACCGGTACATGTTCTATATTAATGCGATTAATATATAATAAATCGTCGTAAATATTAATTTGTAAGCTTTGATTGGATGTGAATTATCCTAAGTAGTCCGACACGGTTTGTTACTTTTTGGTTTATCTCATTATAATATTTTAGTGGGCAAACCAAATATTATGCTGAGACTTAGCAGACAGCTATTCTAGAGTATGGAAGACCTTTACATATCGCCAGCGCCCACAGTTAGTACGTCTTTAAAATAGAAAAAAAAAATCTCCCGTAGCAAATTTTAAGCTGCCAGCAGATGATATACTTCAGACACTGCGAGAATGGACACTTTCTGAAATAATAGTGCACACGGAACACAAACGGATCAGGTCACTATATGTGCGTTGTAGTGTAATATTAGTTTACTCGTGAATGACTGCCGCATACCACGTCACTTATTTTAGAGTGACGAAGTACACGGTGGACGTAAATCATTTGTCGAATACTGCTATTCAATTGTAGATTGCTCGACTAGAAAGCTTTGAGTAATATTTGGTCGATGGATTTCAAAGACCAGTCTTTGATAGTCTACCATTGCCATAGATAGTATCTTATTGATATGGTTAGTGACTGATATGCTATTGCTAAATATTGTGAAAAGTAGAGAAGGAGGATATCCAAGAGTGGAAAATTGGAATCGGGTCCTGCATAGCTGTTTGAGTAGGTCTCTAATGGAGCCTCAAAAGTAACAATACTTTTATCTTCTTCATCATCAACCGTTTCACTCACTACTGGATATGGGCCTCAAGTTGCAGGATTTTTATGATGTAGGTAACTGTTTATAAAACGACTGCAATTACAAACATTGACAGAACAAATCAAATGGAAATGATTCTGATTACGTACAAACAAACGGCGCAGATGTGAGGGTCGTAATTTCCTTGATGTCAGTCGCGTGTAATGTACCCGCGACTCTCGGTAAATATTCAATTAGGTTCGTTTGAACCGCGGCGCGTTCGGTGGAGGCACTAATATTAAAATTGCTATGCTGATTATATGTAGATTTTGAGGTACTCTGCATAATGATTGCGATGCATTCTGTTATTGGTTTTGTTACGATTTAGCGGGAAGACAGTCCGTAATAAAAAGATTGTCGTCCTTCTTATTAGGAATTTGTATAATATAAATGTGCTTGTTCAGTTAAGACCTCTCATGATCATGCTCAAAGTAAAAGGTTCTTAGGAATAAGGGAAAATTTGGTTTCCTCAAAGTATTGAAAATGGTCACAAAATCAAAGTAGTCGGTCTAGTAATCACAGCAGCAAGCCATCAATCGCCACGACTTCAACTAAGTGAAAGCCTGGGCGGAAGCTAGTCTCAGGGGATTTGCTGAAGATTTTGTGATCGAATTTAATGTATCAAGTCTTTATTATGTAGTTACCGAGATGTTGTTCTTAACTCTGAAAGAGGAAAGTAAATATTGGGTCATGCGTGTTGGATTCCTTATTTTTCGGAATATATTGTATTAACTTTTCGTGTGAATGCTTTTGGCAAAAAAGACTTTTAAACATTGCGTGTTAATACTGTTTTAATTGTTATGAAATAACTACGTTTGAAAACCATAACCCTGTCTTTGCCGTCGCGCAGTCAGGTAAAAATATCAAAGTTTAGTTTTTCAGTATCGTGGTAGGTAGCTTATACACTTACTTATTTGTTATCCGACTTATAATATAGCTGTCAACGTGCTTTTCCGTATAACTTTTACATATTATTGAACTGCAACTGTTTTTCCACCAGAGAGTGAGCCCTGAAAACTCTATAAACGTTGAAACAATGTAGAATGTTAAAAAGTAAACTATTGTCACTTCAATATTCCTGATACCTACACAAGATATCTACCTATTTATAAGAATTTAGACGTTAACAGAATGTCATTTTTAATGTTCGCCGCCCGCTCTAATATCTTCTCCCTAAGTACTGCTTATCTGAACATCTCCACAAGGCAGGCTGGTTAGAATGCATCAACGTAAAACGCACTCGACGGCGGTAGCGTTACCTCGCAACAACTCGACAACCAGTTGCACTGCGATTATGTAACGATAGCACAGAGATTGTACGATTATCGTAAATTTCAATTATCTAATAAGATTACTGCTAATTTGTTGGCTACTCGGCAATTTACTGCAGTCACGGTTGTAACGAGAAATCCAACGAGTCTTAGAGTGTAAACTACGAAAACCCTGTGGGTTCGATGAAAAGAAACTGAAAAGGACCAGTTTTAGTTTTTAGAATAACTAATTACTACCTACCTACTATATATACCTACTTAGAAATAAATGGCTAGTATAGAATGGCTGAAAACGCAATATAATGAACGACAGATATCATTGTTCACAATATCATATTCTTCGTCAAGCTGGAATACTTAATTGTTATGGCAATCATAATGTTATTTGATTTCGTGTGATGTGTTCATACCCGTATGTGACGGAATGACATTATTCCGTAGGGGAGACCATAATGACCAATTTATGAGATATCTCATTTTCTAATTCTGTCTCGTTTAGATAGGGACTTATTAAACAATTTATAGCACTTACTCCAACACCAGTATTTCAACTGATTATGATAAACAAATAATCATTTGTCATGTTTTATCACTGTTTGTCATACTTAGTCAAACATGTTACTTATTTATGAATTTTTGTTCAGACGAAGATCAAAGATCAGATCGAACTATTTTTAATTTGACAGAAAAGAATGTAACAGATTTAAATAATTAAATGAACTAAGCCCCTGACTATTTATAAATGAAACGAAATTTAAATCTGACTATTTATAAAGTTAGGGGATTACATTGCTGACGAAAATGCTTGGCTCAAAGCTGGTCTAGCTCCACAAGGGCGCATAAACTACCTAGTTGATAAGCATTCGAAAATATTGTTGCAGCTGCTGAAGATTGAAAAACTATCTTTGCATTGTATAAATATTGTATAATTGCAAAGCACATGTCGTGTGAGCACTTCGACCACATAGGTACTTTCTATAAAGCTACCATTTACTGGGTACGTCTTGAATAAGCCCTGGCGGCTGAGAGTATGTCATGCTCACTCGTCTCACTGGTGGTGGCGTGTGTGTTGGAACGTTAAGTTCCCTTCAAAATGGTTGAGCTAAATGGTGCTGATCCATGCGTCATGTTCATGAACGGGTGCCGTCATTAGGGACCGGTCATCTCTTAGCTGCCACGGCTTATTTTAATTTTTGAATTGTTTCTATATTTTTATTACGGACGCTTTTCATGTGCACGTCTTTTTACATTGTTCTCACATGTATAATTTCAACAGGAATGATGTAACAAACATTTTGGAACATATATTTTGATTTAAAAGAGTGTCCGTGGAGTTTCTTGCCCGTTCTTCTCCATAGGAACCTACTTCGCTTTGGAATGGGCAACTAGCTTCATCTTTCTGACTGACCGACCCCTTGACAATTCAAAAGTGCCTGTAATTGGTTTATTTGCAATAAATGCTTTGAGTTGAGTTGAGTTGATAAACTGCACAATATGTATTTTATGTAGACTCAAACTCTTGACTACTCACTCACATAAAAAATAATGCAGTTACCATTCTATGCATACAGTCATAACATAGTAATACCGAACCAGTGAACACATACGTACTGCTGCGGCCGCTGCATTCATTCATTCCAGTAGTGAGCTAACAATGGAGCTAGACTCAACGGATTAGTTATGCCTAAGTCGCGGAACAAAAAGCTGGATAATTGCACTGGCGAGTAGTCACGCCAGTTAAGGCTCCCGCAGACAGGCGCGACGCGAGTCTGATGGAAAACTTCACGGAAATATTGTTCTACCGGTGTCGCGTCGCGCCTTTTGGGGAGCCTTTACTCGTACTAATTAGTGTAGAGTGGTACGTGTGAACGGATGTCAGCTGCACAGTGGACATTATTGTTGGTGTTAATAACTGGGTGCCTTGTACAACTTAGTGCTATTGTTATGTTTAAAGGTAGTTGTAAAATCTTTACCTTGCATGAAATGTTGCTATCAGGTTCAGAAAGTAAAGTTTCAAAATGAACGGTCAATACGCGACATTTTTTTAAAAATCTGCATCAAAATAATCTGCAGAAAAATTAAATTAAATAGGCAATAGAGTAGTGAATCCTGGTTTCCATGTGATGGCTTAAGTCCCATAGCTTTCTTGTAGCTACACTAAATAGTTTTCTTTATGTACCTGTGCAAACATAGAGTTTACTGAAAAAGTCTTATCAAATAGCTGTAGAACTCTGTGAGGATATCTATTTTCGTAAGCCGCGCAGGTCATAAAATACTCTCTATCGAACCAATTCCACAGAGTTACAGTCAAACCTTTACAATTTCAACGAATATAATATATTAAGGTTCAGCCTTTATTACCTCGGACTCGGCTACTATTTATGTGCCAAAATAACCGTATAAATCGCTGGCACAGATTAAAGTTTACAAGCTAATGTTGACATAGGCTTCTAAGGACTTCAGTGTATTTAGGAATTATTGAGAGAATAAGCAATCACTATGTATTCATTCAAACTTAATGGGATATTGTTGATAGAGGATCATTTACATTATAGTAATTTGTTGGACACTCACAGTGCGGTGAAGATTGAGTAAAGTTTAGATCGAGGTGTGTCACGTCATGCTTCAGACTTTAATGTGGTTTGGATAGGAATCTATTTGATGTCCGTAGCCTCCCACACGCATAAAACTCCTATTTAAGATTGTTCTACATCACCGTTTCTGATTTTGAATGATTTCTGAATATATGTATAATCTGATTGTAGATAATAATTTAGGAGCGGAGGTACCTTGTCAGTCACAGTCAGTATTAAGGCTCCCGCGATTCCGTTAGACTAATTTCTGTGAAGTTTTCATAGAAATTGTTCCACCAGAGTTGCGTCGCGCTGTCGCATCGCGCCTGTCTACGGCAGCCTTTAAGTTTTTCTATATTCTATAGCATTGAACCGAACTCACTACCAATTCTACTAAATCTTCGTTCTGTGTATAGTGACGATTGTGACATTTGCTCAGCCAATCAGTTTTGTCGATCGTTTGGCCCTTTACGACGCCAGTGACTCAGTATTGAATTTTGCTTTGCTATGTCTGTATTCCTACGTGTTGGTTCAAGTTAGCATTGTACAGAATTTAAATCTCCGCCGAATGATTGACGACAATATTGTTCTTATTGAAATACACAAGTACTCTGATGGCCGATGACCCGCGTCATAAATTAACTTGAACGCACAATATCAAGAGCTTACAATATTCCAATTTTCCATCCACTGCACATATTTAAACGAGTTCAATCGAATCAATTACGTATTTTCAAAACGAGTACATAAAGGGATCAGCACAATGAGTGCTCCACGCCTGGCGGCGGCCGTGGAGGGCCGGCCTGCTATACAGCCGTCAATAGCGCGGCCACCAATAGCCGGCCACTCCACAGCACCCAATAATCCAAATAAACACGGCGCTGTCAACGACACGCGACACTTTTATCGGTCTAGTCACCACCCCGGACCCCGACCCACCACTTTGTTTTATTGATTGAACATTGGTTCCCATATTACGCTGCTAACTCGCCCAAATTATCGGTTGAACACGTAAGCTCAAATATTGTTGAAACGCACCATTGAACTTTATCACACAACGAAAGTGACTCCGACCAAACGTACTCGCTATAACAAACGGTTGCAATACTAACTTTTCTTATTATAGATTATGAGATATAAAAACAAAAACAAAAGATTCGTAATCATCAAAATAAACTGGCGGACCGCGAACAGAATACTAACGACATAATTCAAATTCAACAGCAATATCGGGCCAAACAACAACTCGTAATAAAAGCTCAACTCCTTTATTATCCAGAGCCGTGGGCCCCGAGCCGGGCGGGTGCCGGGGACCCTCGAACTGAGCCGTCACCCCATATTCTCGCCATCGGGCGTTTATCATTTTTTCCATCTCGAGCCGCACCGCCTGATAACCATGGGGTTAGTGACAGCTTTCAACTCCGGATTAACTTCGTATTGCGGCTGAGAGGGAAAAAAATTAATAGCTCCGAAAAGATTGGCTTGAACCCCTCCCGTGAAGTGTTAGTTAATGTTAAGGAATCTTTTGGACCCTACAATTTAAAAACTATACGCCAAGAAATTGGCAATATGTGTTAAATACGATCGTTCGTTTAACGAAATTACGGTTAGGTATTTGAAAATTTGACTAACACCGGACGCGTTGAATGCATTATAAATGGTTTACAGTTTTATGTAGCTCATGAGTGTGTTAATAACACAATCATTATCAATAATAATTTTGATGAATACCAGATCGACTCACATGATGTACGAGTACATAGCAAAGTAACAGTACATAGTAAGTTGTTGATTAATGTTCACAAATCGAGGACGATGCAAAATTTACACAGAATTGAGTGATGATTAAATCTGGGAATGTTTTGTTGAACAATGTTGATTAAGTTCATCAGTTGAATGTTGGCGTTGGTACAGATGGCGTTAATACAATCGGGGATGTTTGCTAAATAAACAGGTTTGTTATAAATTAATGCCTAATATTAATACAACAATATTTGATGATTTCAAGAACCTTTTTCAACCGTAAGAACAACAAATATGGTGATGATTCCGTCTAGATAGTTATCATAAAAAAATAAAAAATTTGCTAAGTTAATTCACCACGAGTGATTCAATTTCATATGTATGTCAGTTCACTTGCCTGGTGGACAGACGCAGTCTCCGTAGTCGCGGATGCTCCTTCTTGGGCGCCAGTACATAGGTGGCCTGGCCAGCACCTCGCGCCGCAGCCGCTCCACCAGCGGCTGCTGCGGCTCCAGCACCGCGCTGCGCAGCGCCAGATGCTGCTCCTCCAGCAGTGACAGCCGCCCTTGCAGACCCTGCTGCTTGTACAGGCTGTACCCGCTCGAGATTAGGCTCATGGCACAAGCACACCATAACACCACACAGTAAGCCCACGGATCTCCCGGACATCTCTCGTCACATTTCTCCCATTTCTTTTTAATCGTCTCTTTCTTCTCTTCCTTCTTCCCCTCTTTCTCCATCGTCTTCACACTTGGAGGCGACTTTCCTCCCATTTTCAAAATCATTTTCTCAGAATTCTATATCTCATGAATTGCATCTATTATACCAATGGAATGTTAGCAGCATAGTCTTCTTCTCATCGTAAATGTTCTACCCCATCTGCGTTCAGACGATACATTGTAGTCACAATAGAAGCGTCCGGCCCGAAGCTTTTCACGGTAACAACCTCCTCTATTCTTTAACGAAATCGAATCAAAAAATCTTAGAAATACGAAACACAAACAAAAAAACACACTAAAGATTTTTTTTGGTGAAAATCAAAGGAACACGGAAAATATTTATTATGAATGTTGAGTAGCGGTCGTAGTTGTCGGCGATGGGATCGTGTTTGAATTCGTTGTGTTCGCGCGCGAGAAGCGTAGAGGCGTACCGTCTGGTCGGCAGGCGGAGCGCCACTGACTGCGAGTGGATCAAGTCGCCGCAGCCCCGCAGACAAGCCGGCGTGCGCCGAGCGCTGGCACCGGCCGCGGCACGCGGGACACCCACCGGCAGCGTTTGGGAATTCTCCTTGAATATAGTAATATGTTGTTGGTATGTTTGTATTTTCTTCCTTTGAATGTATAATTTCGTAAAAGCTTTTACGTTTCTTAATTTACCTCGTATTTCCAGGCTCGTTTATGTCTCGGATAGGAATATATTTTGGATGTCTCTTTTCCGAAAATAATTACGACGCTGTTAGTTGTATTGGCACGGAAACAAGTAAAATAACTGAAAACGAAGAAAATCCCACTTTGCATGCTAATTTAATTAACGGTACTGAAAAGACAACAGAAAGTTGTAGATCATTAACCTTTCTCATGCCTTGGAAACGATTTCGAGAATCGAACTGGCGCTTTTATTGGCGAAGATTTTTTTAACGCAATCAAGTTACACAGCGTGCCGGGGCTTGTTTTATAGTCGGTAGTTGCGAGTTCGTCGGAAGGTCCATATTAAGGGGATGCGTGCAAAAACGTGCAGGCCCGAGCAAGCCGCCAAATTGGGCGCTAGCTCGCGCGGAAGAACCGAGGGGGGACGCCAATCCAGTTAGTCGCTCACCCCCGTACCCGGACCCGGTTCCCGGTCCCGGTCTACTCAGACACTGAATCGTAACACCGGTTTAAATCCAACTTACGCTGTCTCATCTTTTAATACGAATTGAAGCTAAAGCTAACGATGAATTAACTGCGGAGACAAAGTATTGTACTGCGTAATCCAAACTAAACAAATGTAAATTGATGCAAGAGATGAGCTTTCAATTTGTAAACGTGAAGCTGTTTGTTAATGTAATTTTGATAAAACGTGGAGCGTTGTTAATGATGAGAGATGCGTGCTTCAGATTTATAACGATGACATATTCTTAAAGGATGTCTAGGGCGTGGTTAAGTGTAGTTTAGTATGGACCAAGTCTCGTTCATAAATGTACTTACGTATTGAATTTCTCATTACCACACCACAGGATATGAAATAGAAAGATCTTTGAACACACGCATTTGCGGTGTCTCATGTAGGTGCATAATTTTCCTTATCGATCAAGTCCTTTTAGGGCGATGAAGGCAATCAATTTTGATAAAATATGAAACAAAAAATAGTAGCCGCCATAATCCTTGATAGCCTAAACACTGGTCCGGTTAAAAGATCCATATCGACATTAATTAAATTTGTAAAGAATGAAAAAAGTCCGGATGTTTTTTAAGCGATAGACGCTATTAATCTCTTTAATAGAGTCATTAAAAGCGGAGTGGCGGCCGCAAGCGCCGACTGCCACAAAAAAAAGCCACGCCACTTGAGTCTGACATGCGTTACGAGCCTTTGTAATAAAGCACTCATAATAAAATTAAAAGATAATCGTGATAAGGGCTCATCACGCGCATACCGATCTAATAAGGCACTGTTCCTCTAATGTACATCCTTATCAATACTATACACATATAAATGGTCATTTAAACAAAAAGTATTCTTATTTACGATCGCCATTACAATTCGGTTTAAAGTTACGACTCCATAATTGGATTTCATAAAATCTTAATACAATATTTACAGGATTGAAAAGAGCGTTTTGAAGTTTAATGATGGCATTATTTTTGATGCGTCGTTCGAGTCGCTTAAATGCTCGCTCTCAGCTCGCCTTTGTGAATATTTAAACACTGATCACAGAGGTGCAGGAGACGTGATGATATTAAACTCAGTACAATTTGTGTCGATCATTTAAAAACTCGGAGTATTGGTGTTCGCTTTTCGTAAGTGCTGTAATTAATACGTTAAGAGTATGCAAAATTGGTCCATCGGCGACGCAATCTGCAACAGCGGAGCGGTGACAAATAGCTGCAATTAAAACTAGATTGTCGTTATTTAGCTCCGCGTTGTGTTGCTCGAGCCGCGCCGGACATGTGCGGGTGTGCGCATAGCTATCTCCGCTCGCTTCTATAAATTTAATTTAAACTTTTGTACTTCGTCAAACGCTGAGTTTAAGACACCCTCCTGCGCTGACAGTTTATATTTTTTTAATTTAATCTCGTACTCTTTTGAATAATTGAGTAGCGCGATGGCTCCCTCGCAGCCGACTGTGTCCATAGAACATTCTTGTTTAACTTCAAGTTTGTCTAATCATTATAGAGGTCGACGAGTGTCGAGGGAAATCTTCGGCGTTGAATCAAAATTATGTTGCTTCTTGACTCGGCTAAAAACCGCTAAAGTTAAGAACTCTTTTATAATATTTAATAGAAAACTTAATAGGTAACAATATTTAAGAGTAATTCCAAAAACTTACAATAAGTCAAAACTCAATAGCGTATTGTATTCTCGTTTGGGTCAATTAAATTTCGTTCACAAAACATTTTCATACTTATTTTTCGAGTCAGCATTATACAATAGTGGGTACACCTATTTGTAATTAAGAACTATTATTATTCTGCAGCTTTAAAAAACATTGTCAATGCATTACCAATCAGTCCAAAAACAGTGGTTCTCTTGTTTGATTGAGTTTTTCCGATGACCACTTACCTGCTCCATCATCAGACCCTGGACATCATCATTTCTTGGCAAGACAAAACCAACGAGTTCAAACTCAACGACGCTATCCTATTTAATTGAGGAGTACCTATGGCTATCTACGGGCTTCATTATCCGACCAGCTCCATATTTTTTTTAATGTCTCCGTAGTTACATAATTATGCCAAGATTCAGCTCAATTAGATGCCAGGAAGTGGCAAAATGGATGACAATTGGTGTAACTGGAAACCTACGAACGAAGCTAGTTAATATAAAGCTTGTAGAAATAGAATTAGGTAAGCATCAAACTCTCATGGATTCACTTTAGAGTGAATTCATTTGAGTTTATTTTGATTTTCGCTTCACGTGCTGGTGTGAATGAGAAGAATATTCACCAGTAAGTCACATTTCCTCCCATTTCCTCCTAAGTTAATTCGAAGTCAAATTCAAGTCAATTAATCAGAAGCGGCTACTCTCCAGAATTCTCATAATTGTTTGTAGGAACATTCAATTTCCTTCAAGCAATCAGAATCGGCGTGACCTTGTTAAATCCATTCCAATTTCAATGGAATGAAAGCGTAAATATTACCAGCAGTGGCGCGAAATGTAAATAGCTTAGTATCGCCGAAACGAAAGTGAAATATCCCTTCGTCCGTACACCAAATTGGAGCAGCCACGTTATCGGATCGTTTGCTTTATTTACAGTTTGTGGTGGAATTGGGAAAAGTTGTGAAAGGGGAGGCGACGAAGTGGGGGCGAGGGTGTGAACTGAGGCACTTCCTCCACTTTATGAATTGTCGGCGAGCGGTCACCTACTTGCGAGTTGGCGACACCAATACCGAGTCCCGACGCCCAATGTTTTGAGCTCGTAAATATTGAACTCGGAAAAAAATTGCAGTCCGCACTGCGGTGTGCGATATTTACTGTTATTACTTGTTTGTTCTGCGACACTGATTAAAACTCTCATTTGTATTTATTTGAAACAAGATTGTAATCGGAAAAGTTCAAGAAATATTTCGTGCTAAAAGTTTTCCTGGCTTTTGGAATTGGGATCGCAAAACAAGTTTAAATTCATAAAGTAGTATTTCTGCTTAAACTGCTATCAATACTGATACAGAATCACTAACATGACCCAGTAAATGTAGTTGACAAAGGCACACGTGGTATATGAGGACCGACCAGTCACAGATTAGTATGCGAAGAGCTGAACCGAAAGCAATTAGACGTTTCGATTCCATCTGAATTCCAAATGGGTTTCGATTGGGACAAATAGTTTGGACCCTTCAAATTGGAGTCGAGGTGACGCGTGATGTTCTAATGTAATTACTCCGAGCCGCGGGCTAGATCCAATTTGCGGCCTTACGACCAAACTTCGATCAGTGTGATTTTGTGAATTGTAATTGTGAAGTATTAGGACCGCTGTCAGTTATACCAGTCTCTGTTCCTGGATATGAAACTTGTTATTGGATGTGACGATGTTGGTCACGTTTGTGTCTCGTAAGTGTTGATTAGACTTTCGACTGGTGTCACACCTCACACAGTCGCACTGACCTCAATACTCAATTGTGTTACGCATCGTAGATATTTACCTAGCATTGCTAAACCGATTCAGAACAACCATTACATTTAAAGGTAACATAAAGTTGGAGTTTATCAAGAAAACTTGATATTTATGGCAGCGATATGGAAGGGGATTGCTATCTGAGCAGTTCATAATTTTAAAATGGTACAATAGTTTGTAAACAGTGAAGATTAGAACAATAAAGATATAACGCGCCGGGGGCGAGCCGCAGACGAACGCCGAGCTATAAATCACAACGAGTAGCACGACGCAATGTTGAAGTTGCAAGCTATACAGTTTCTGAATGTAGGACAAATATTTCGTCAAAAATAAGATAGCACAGATTAGGGTCATTATTGTTTATAGGGCACATTAATTATGTTCATGTTGGTATAAAATATTGGTAGATATAGGTACCTGGAAATGGAATCTGGTAAAGCTCGTTCACTAATAGTAAACGAAAAGGACATCAATTATGGTATTTAATTGTTTTGCCAGTTCCATCCCTACTTTGTTTTTTTTTACAGAAAAGGAACTACCTACTTTACATGAAGTTAAAGTTGTCCGGCACACAGTGAAAACTAAACAACGTGTAAATTCACAACAGATTACGAACTACACACAAAATAAGCGGCAAACAACAAGTAATGCCATAAAATTATTCAGCGAAGAGGAGGTTGGACGGGTAAAACATAAAGAGTAACTTTGTTTTCGTGTCGATTCCGGCATTTCCCACCGAAATAGTGTGGCGAGCATAGTTCCCGCAGTTGTCGGGATCGTGACCGCGGCCGGCGGGACTGATACACAGCCGTCCAAGTGTTTAATACTGCTCTTACTGACGCTGGTGACGCGCCAATGAGCTGGCTTTCTAATGCCCTCTCGTGATGGGAAACACATTGTTTCACCTTAATGATCACTCTATATGGCTTCGTTAAATCTCGATCTGTGGTTTGACTTAAATAGAGCAATGTGTCTGGTCTGTTAAGGAGTAAAAAAATGAGGGTTTCCCTTTTATGAATGATATGTTGCAAGAGAGTTAAAGCGTGGGTTGTTAGATTAAACTTAAGTATCAAAATAAAGTCATTCGTTTCGGCTCTATAATTGCTAAAGTAAGCAGAACGGTTTCAGTCACAATAGAAATCGAACAAACAATGCGGTGACATCCCTCGGCTCGTCAACACTAAACTTTAGGGCTGTGATATAAACTGATAAAGAAACTATGCAAGCGGAAACTTTAACACCGCCGAAGTTTGGACAAATTATCTGTCCGCAGAAGGGTGTGTATGTTTAGGACCGGCGTGTGGCACCGACTGTTAGGAAAATTTACCTAGACCAGTTTAATGAGACCTCCGAGCGTTCATTAAGCTTCTCCGCTAATAGCTCACGCTGGTGACGTGTGGAGATGTGTGAGAGGTCAGGTCACGCTGGCCACGTCAACACTTGCATGCGACATTTGCGGCCCGGCCTTTAATTTTCCTGAGTCGCTTGTTGTCGTTTGTGGAATTTATACACGCATATGTTTTGATGATTTTGCGTTTTAGGATTGCGTCAGGTTTATTTTGGTAACAGATTTAAAAAAGGTCTATCTGTCTGCCTCGTAATGTTTGGTGGTACTTTGCACATAAATGACGGTTGAGTTTGAAAGTCTCACAGGGGATAAACATCACCCCTCATTTTGGTTATTTTGTCAGCCCAGAATTCATAATTTTAAAATTCATTATGCTCACACTATCATCAATATTATCCACATATTTCATTTCATTCCAAGAACGAGAAGCTCTTTTAAAATATTCTATAGGTACATCTACTGAATTTTACTGGTTAATATTGATCTTATCCTTAAGAAGCAAGCAATATCATCAGAACTCGGAATCCATGTTAAACGTGAATTATTTTATCAATTTATCAATCTCGATTCAAATTTGATTTAAATGAAGTCCTGAAATTCCGTGAGTTTATTGAAGCCCACGCTTCGTTGACTCATTCAGTTAAATTTATCATTAACTCGAGTTATTACTGATTTGTGTAGCCGCCACGATCGTAAACTGTCTCCTTTATTATAGTCGTGATATTATTTTGAGTTAATCTTATTTACTTTCATTACCTTGAGAATTTATTACGTTTAGATGTAACGATTAGTATTTAGATGTATAAACAATATCTCTGGTACTATAAGATGAGAGATAATTATATTGTGATAAATTATATTAATAGGTGGTTTCAAGTAAGCATTTTAATAGTTAGGTATAAAGGTAACATCTTTATGGCATTATCGGATACTCTATAAAATGTTGAGTCCTTTGAGAGAAAATTGTAATATAATGTTTATTTCTAGTTGATAATGTATAGAATATAACAGGCTGGAATAGTACCTATTTGAAACAATAGAGCTATCGTGCTTTCCAAGCCAACATTAACAAAAATGACAATACCAATAGAAAAAGACAAAATACTCGTAACAGTAATTAATAATGATAAAATATTAATCGTAATGAATCAAAAGTTTCACCACCTATACACAGTTTCTAATCAACAATGCCTCAGAGGATATCTCATAATTCAGGGATGTCACATGTCACACGTACACGTCACGAAGTTACAACCGTGGTAAACACCACTGCACAGCAGAGCAATAAATATTAGCAGAGAAAATGAATCGAGATAAGGAAGCAAAGGGGACGGCCCGGCGCGGTCCGGTGCCGGCGGTCGCGGCGGGCAGGCCACGCATATCGCCGACTTTGTTCGCACTCATTGAGCTGTGTAAAAAGATACAGCTCCCCTATTTCATTTATACCAGCCTGTTTATCTAGCCTTTATAAATTGCTTTCATTTGCCCAGTAATCTTCTTTTGTGCTTTGATCTCAGCTTGTTTATTCGAAAAGCGCTTTTCAAAAATTCAATTTGTTTCAACGAGCCGCTCCGCTCTCTAACACTTGCACTCATAAAACGCGTCTGATTTTACAATCAATAAAATGAAAAGTTGAATAAATTGTACGCTCGTTTTATAGTAAATTACGAGTACATTTATGAATGAAGGCGGTAATAAAATTACTCGGTTAGTTATCTCTACGGCGGCCATCTTGATATTATAATGGTGATTGTAAAACAGTAATAAACAGCCATTTAGATGGTTGTTGACGATTAGGAATACACGTTAAGCGATATCTCCAGGTTGATTTAAAGACGTACAAAAGTTTCGTAAGTCAGTCATTAGTAAGCAATATGCAAGTTTAGTAATCATTAGGAAGAAATTGTTGCATTCCAAGAATGTTACAAAATTGAACCAAGTAAAATAAAGTGTTTAGTTCATGTTGTGCTCAAAGACAGGAACACATGCCTTTCGTGTCAGATAACATAATTATGAAACGTAATTCACAAAGCTCCAAAATAAATAAGGAAAAAAGAAACAGTAACAAAAACTGACGAAGCACAGAAATCGTACACCGTGACAATGACAAATAAAGTAGCAAAGGTAGCGAAGTAACAAATGTCATATGAGAGCGAACGATTCCTTGCTCCCCGCCATCGCGCCATTCTCCTTCGAATACATTTATTTTCCACCGTTTGGTTTCTACAGGTATTTTCCTTTATCAGGAAGACTCATTCATGATAGCGACGGCTACGGAACCATTCTTTAACCAACTGATGTCGGATCAGCAATCGATACTTAAAAATAATAAAACTTTACGGGACCTTTTGTCCGTGATTTCTTACGGGTACCATTCCAAAGTAATAGTTCGTGTAACCGAGATTTAGCTCCAAGCAAAATCATTGTTCCCGAACTTATGATTAAAGATGCTTATAGAGATGCAATATTCGGGAAGATGAATGCTTCCGAAAGCGTATTCGGTCGACAAACTTCCTCAACATTATTCTATCAACGCTTCATGGAATGCCCTAAATTACAGCCATCAACGGGTCTATGACAAATTACGAGGGACAAACTAATAAACATGAGAACATCTAAATAGCATCTGGTGTTAAAACGGGACGTCTCAATAATTCAGCAGAGTCGCTCCTGGAAGCAGCGGGTAATGTTTGGGCAAATGTTTGCGTATGGCCCATCCCGGCCCCTAATACGGGGGAAATTGTATGCGAATTGCAAGAGTCTTGTTCGCACTGCTCGACATCAAGCGGGCCACAGTCTAAAATATTACAAAACAAAATTCGAATAAAATAGGCAGTGTGATTGAGGTGAGTTTATAAAGTTGTTAGTCTATGCAAACACATTTGCCGGTAGCCAAATAAAGGTATCAAAACACAGGGATTATGTGAAGCGGCAAATATAACGCTGGACTTAACTTCTTTCAGCACGTAGCGCACTTCTGTCGGTATTGGTATTGCACGCTCGGCTGGCACTAAATTGTAGGCTCAGTGTTCTCAGTGCCTGTAATTTGTTGAATGTGCGTTCAGAATTGATGATATTACATTGAAGTTTAAATGTGTACGTTTAAATGTGTATGTTTAAATGTGTATATTTAAAAGTTTAAATATAGTAAAGGAAGGAGAAATAAAGATGTATTGTTGCAGAAAAATAATTTATTAGGTCATTTCTTTCATTTTTCTTGAACTATGAACTGGCTTTTTACTCTATGTCAGTCTTAAAGACATGGAGGTTAGCAATCTTTGCAAATCATTATTTAGAAAAATAAAACTGAAATTAAATGGTATGAAACTTTCACACGATTTCCGAAATGTAAACAACAACAAACGAAGCGTGTTACTTGTGTCCAGTTTGAATTTTAAAACGAACTGTCCAAAGATACAGATTGGAATCCTGCTCGCGCCGTGACCAAAATATTGTGAAACTTGCAAGATCATAAATTATGTCTTTTTGGAGACATGGGACCAGCAAATACAGGAGAAAAGACACGACAATTTATAAAATTATGATATTTGTTCTATTTTTGCAAACATAAATGTATGCATTTATCTTGATGATTGCATTTTGTCTCTTTACTGCTATCTTACGTCTTGTTTTTTTTATACTTTTGCAATGTCATTTTACTCGTTAGAACTTTTTGCAATCTAATACGGCGAGTACGGCGCGCCATGGATTTATTTAAATCAGAGTGACAAAATATACGGAGCGAAGCTTATCAATAATACATGGTAGACTTCAATATAATAATTAGGTATATAAACAAAGCATGACCTGCAGTTTCAATGGTCACATATCACGCATAAAGGCTCGTGCATACTGGCGCGACTTGATGCGCGACGCGACACCGGTACCTAATTGTTTTACCGTGAAGTTGTCCTAGAAATTTGTATTGTTAGAGTTCGCGCCGTCGCGTCGCGCTGCCGCGTCATGGCAGTCTGCACGAGGCTTAACCTTGCCTTGGCAGAAGCGTACAAAAACTTTTGTCACAGTTACAGCTGTGAAATGATAAAACATTAGTTAACTATATAACTTAACACATACTAGTATGTGTTAAGTTATATAATTTTAAACTTTATCATGAGTTTATGACTTCCATTATTAAAACAGAAAAAAAGGAAGAGAGAGAGGAATGTACATAGGAAGATGGATAATATTCTTTATTGATACACACTACTGATAGACACACACTACTGATACATACACTACACTACTATTACATACACTACATTGAAAAATGAAGGGAAAAGCACAGGTAAGCTTAGATATATAACTACAAGTTAGCAATGGTTAGAGTGGAGTCGAGGCTGCTACACCGACAACTGACCCGCATTTTTTTGGAGGATCCTACACGAACGACAATTTCAAACTAAACCAAAATTAATAGTCGCCTTCAAAACAATAGAAGCAAACAAAAACTTGTAAGTTCCCTTTGATTACCCAAACAGTAGATAACCGATGGCTTCACCCACATCCCTCGTCAAACATGTGGAAACAATGGCGCCGAGCAAACATTGGGAAATAGACACGTTTGTCTTGGATTCTACATTACAACAAACATACACCCCGACTTAATAGCGTGGTAGTAGCAGCGTTGTGGAAGTATCCTGTTATTCCAATATTGGGATTTGCTTAGGGTTGGCCGATAATAAAGTGGTGATTGCGTAGCTTGAATGAAAGACACTGATATTTCAAAGTTTGACTGAGTGATGTTTATAGTTTACTAGCTTCTGCCCGCGACTTTGTCTGCGTAAAACTTGTTTTAACTTAAAACACTTAAAACACACGTATGACACTCGGCAATACAATTCTCACAAGTTATTTGATCAATTAGAAATTAACTCTTATGCAATTATACTGTGAAAGGTTAATTACATCACAACAATTGTAGCTGATAAGCCAGCCACAGGTAGGTATATAAAGGGATCTTCTGATTGAATCCGAGTTATTACATTGTCAGCCACGTTGAGAATGACTAGCATCGGTGGGCACTGTACAGGCACTGCTACAGTCAGCGTCAATAATATATTTGTTAGCATTTTTAACACAAAGAAAATTGTTAAAGTTACGTTTTTAAAACAGTTTATTTTGTTCAAAGGAAGAACAAAGGAAAATCTTACTGGACAGTTTGTGAGCGGTGTTACATAAGATGTTAAACAAATTAACATTTGCTTAAAACGTAAATGCAGATAATGAACAAAACAACTGAAAATTAACAGAATTTAGTTAACCCGAGTGTCCTGAGGTACCTTTCTAGTAAAGTTGTGACGAGTCGTCACTAGAGTTTACTTTTCGTTTGTAGACATGTTATTTTTGAACGGAAAGTAACTTATCTTTGACCTACGGAAGATCATTATTTTTTTCCTGGAAAACGGGATATGAGCCAAGCACTTACTTACTGTTTTTAGATGAGTATTTTTATTGGTCTCGTTAATTAATGGCAAATCCTCTTCTATCGCAGCTAATTCTATCAGAACTTTTTTAGATATGGTCAGGTCTTCTGTAGTACCTATGTATACGTATTACAACCATGCAGAAGTGGTATAAGTACAAAACGTTGGCATACTGAATATTTTGTGATTTCGACACAGCTGAAGCGTCAACACATTCATTGTTAGCTGGTACTTTATATTTCAACTTCACAATTTATCACCATCGGACAAAGCTTAGGGCGATCACCATTGATTAATATCACCATTTCTGCATATTTTGTCTCCAAACACAATTGTTAAACGGGAAGCGTGCTCTAAAACAGCACAGCTCGTGTTTTGCAAGTGGCAAATTTATTGCTGGTCGGATCTTATCTGCAATCATTTATCTATTCAATCTCGAATCATAAATCTGCATTGTATTGTAAATCTATTGCACCCTTGTCTGTATTATAATGTTTTACATATTAATACACAAAAATCACGAACTGGTCTTGCAAATTGGAACATGACAATGAGCTATGAAGATAATGGAATGAATGCGATAGATAATCTTATACAAAAACATTCTCAAGACACTCAAGTCAAATTCTATTCGAATAACCAAGAGCAGACCCTCGAAGTTTTAAAGGAAAACATCGTGAGGGAAACTGTACATTTCAAATAACACAATACTGAGAGTAGAAAAGATAGCATCGTTTTATACATTGGACATAAATTACAAAGGAACAAACCTCAGCGGCACGGAAGGCGATGTATCCGAACGATACTAAATTCGTTTTAATACGAGCAATATTTGAACAAAGCTCATATCAAGAATTAATAACAATATAACGTAGTCAAATATGTACGTAGTTGGTAATGGAATGTACCGAACAGAGCAATCTAATGGCGGGATCAGACGAGCGATGGTCGGCGACGATACGGCACGCATTGCGACTGTTCCCGCGCTGTTGACGCACCCGCCTCGATCGCAGATAAACGACGTACCTCCTTGTTCTGTTCCGATTGTTAAAATTGTTATTGGTATAATTGTGTCTTGAGAGATGTCTGGTTAGAGCTGACTGTTATTTATTAAGATTTATTTGAAGGTGAATCATTGACAGTTGACGACTCTTTGTTTTGGTATGCCTTTGTTTGTTCTGCAGCTGAGGAATGCTTACAATGTTAGGTTTTTATCCACTAATTGAAAGACTAACATAGATTAATAGATACTACATCAGTTATTTCAAAATTAAATTAACCTGGTTGTGTAGTTGGGAAATTAACAGTGAGCGTAGGTTTATATTTGTCACAGTATGATTATGAACATCGTTAGTTTATAATCTATCTAGCAAGATTATAAACTATCGAAAAATTGCGAACTGCAACAAACCATTTACAAATTAACGCATTATTTTGCGATAGTTTATAATCTATCCATGGCAAATCGACAAATTGTGAGCTGGTATCAAACTTGCATATGAGGAACGCAACTTACGCTAATACTAAATAGCCGAGTAACTGCGACCAACTTGAAGAAGCGCTAGCCGGCCGCTCGCGCTGCCGCGGCACCGCTCGCTCGGCTCGCGCGCGCGGTCACCGTTCTAACTTATCCTAACCCCTATTAGGTCGGGGTGCCCTGGCTGAGTTATTGCGACCATTTCCAAGACCTGCCAATCACGGACGGTTTACAATTTTACGGGTGAAAATCAGACAGATATGAACCTTGTCTATAAAATGTGCAGGTTCGTTCACGATTTGAAATTGATAGATTATAGTTAAACTACCGAAAATGCATGCGTTATATTGTAACAGTTCACAATGTTTCTATAGTTTATAATCGCGCTAGATAGATCCTAAACTAACGGTGCTCACAAGGTTACGGCGACATATTCACTGAAATATTTCATTTGTATAACATTATGTTTGGCTAGGCAGCGATCTCCTGAATAAACAATAAATTAAATATCTTTAAATATAAGTATCATTCAGTACTTTTAGTAACACACGTTTCTGGAATTGAGATAGCAAATATCATTATAATTTTTATCAAGAATTATTATAAAGTATACTTGGAGTTCGACTAACCGACCGGATACGGAACACGATATTGCGCTCTAAGACGCAAATCGTGGACGTCGCCCAAAAAGCAGCCAAGCTCAAATGGGACTGGACTGTCACTGGACCGGACATGTTTGCCGCATGTCGGTGCATTGTGGCTAAGACCACCACAACATGGGTTCCTGAAAATGTCCAACGGCATCGCGGTAGACCCAGGCGTAGAATGATGGCGGGACAAACTTGACGTTTATAGGAGGGATTGGTCCGTATTGGCTCAGGATCGAGTTGAGTGGAAAAAGGAAAGGGAGGCCTTTGCCCTGCAGTGGGGACAATACAGGCTGATTATTACAATATTACTTATTTATAAATTGCGTTGGTAAAATGTTTGAGTAAGTTATAAACATATACATAAACAGTAGAAATATCGTATGCCAATGTCTCATCTAGTGTAAAGTAAACTCTGTGTCAAATTCCCAGTGAAAGCAGCTTTGCACAAAGGTAAGTATGGGCAAGACGGTGGAAAGCGACCGGCTTCCGAAATAATACACGGCAATGCATTCTGGTCTTGATTAGATCTAACAAAGACAGGTGAACAATATAGGAACACGTTTAAACTTAGGTGGCTATTTATAGGTATAACACTGTTTGGAATGCTGATAAGTAAGTTACTAACAGCTTTTGCAAATAGGAATACGATAAAGAGATTAGTGAGATGAGACTGCACTGATGAGACGCATACTGAAAACGTGAGTAATCATTCCCACGTCATATTATTCATAATTTACAATGGATAACAATACCACAATATAAGTTATATACATGAGACATTATGCCCGCAATTATCTCCCACCGCGCCACACGTATATGCAGCCCAATCAATCGAAAACCACGCGATTGTCAATCAATTAACTGTGTGGTGTGTGCCACTAAAAAGAGCTAATAAACCATGTGCGAGATGAAAAGATTAACCAGCTTCCGATATCAATTGTAACCGAATTACGATCAACAACGAATTGGAGATTAAAGACACAAAGACACAGTAGTGTTGTAAACAGTGAGTCTGCTCGCTGAAGTTTTTGAACATAGCCTGACTGAAGTACTTATCTATGATGCCAAGAATTAAAGATGGCATTAACATAATTATATTGTGCATGTAAACTTTATATTGAAGAAATCTCACAAAGTATGGGACGTGTTCTCGTGTCGGTGCTTTGTTCCTATTTCATTTGTCAACTCAACTCAGTAAAGCTGGAATCATCTACTTAACATAAGTGAGTCGCTTATGCTCGTAAACTACGCGGCACTGAACAGACTACTCAAACTTTGTAATACAACAAACTTTGCGGATTATTTCGAGAACTGTTGTTCGTGTGACAGGAATGATTTCAACTGCTAAAAGAACATGAAATGAAAAAGTAAAGGCTAAGTGCTGAAATTGCTGATGTTTTGCTAGCATGCTGATATTGTAGACGACAAGTACTACAAAATAGGTAATAATATCATATTTTAACCGACTTCTTTTATTGCACTGAGTAGACTTTTCAAAGGCAAAATCGAATTGATTTACTGCCTTTCACGTCAGCATAGGACGATTATCTGCTATCGGAACAGCCGTAAATAAATTCATGTAGATAAGTCTCGTAACACCCGCATCCAATCGAGATGTCACACGATCGCGATCGTTATCAATCGATTGTTGAGTAGATTATAAATTCGAATACAATAGAATCGATGTTTGTGTTGTAACAAATCGAATGGCTCGTTCTCGGAATAGGTAATTGGTCTTAGGCGATTGACTGAATAGAAATTATGGTCAATTATTTTTTTATGAATTTTGGGGATTGTGTTTACAAAAAGTTGGTTCGTAGCCGTTTGTCTAAATTGAAGTTTAGGGGTGAATTCTTCGACGTATTATTTAAAATACGTGTGGGTTAATAATTATAGTGTATGAATACATAGTTAAGTTATTATCAGTAACAATTTGGTCCCTTTATTACGGGAGCTTTTTTAGTGTGAACAATATTCAGAGCAATTTATTTAGAGCCGGTTAGTTCACGACTCTTTTTCAGCACGTTTTTATTTTGAATTTTCTTTTTTCGTGTGCATATTGTTTTTAAAATGAATGCTTAAATATAAATATATTTCTGTTTAAACTGGATTTTTTGTCGTTCTACATAAATATTATTACATATTATGAGGTGTTTTGTTATTTTAAACTATTGCATTACACTGTATTACACCTTTTAACCCAAACTCTAGGTACGATTAACAATTACGATGTTTTACTACATACGCAGTCCTTACCATTTAGTATTAAATTAGTTTAATACTTACGCCACTTGAGGTTTTCAGCAGCCACAGCAGCAGCGCCAGCACAGCATGCTGAGCCAGGAAGATGGAATGGCGCAAGTGTGGAGGCAAAATTTTTCCTGATTAATTTCTCAGTACCGTGGACCGAGGATATGAAAGCCGGTAAACTAATACTAGAAATTTTGCGGACGCCGAGGCCTCCCATACGAATGGGAAGAGTAGCTTGTGCCCACTAAGCTCGGTCGTCCATGGACACAATTAGAATTGAAGTTAAATTAAGTGCTGGCGCTGCTGCTGCGGCTGTGGAAAACCTCAAGCGGCGTAAGTATAGGTAATAACCTTGTTGATAATTACATTTTTGAGCCGTTTGGGGTTGAAACCCACGGGCCACATTTTTTTGGCGCGTTAAATAATATGGTTACTTCACTCGTTACGTCGCGATGACAAATGTCAACGGGCCTATTCAATTTTGACGACTTAAGGCATAGTTGACAAGCAATGACTTAAATAACCTCTAACTAAGAGACTACCAGGCGCCCATAAGCTCTGAAGTGATCGCCAAATTCGCATGATTACTGCGTCCCCATAAACAACGGCTCGTTAATGGTGTGTTATCCGCGGTAAAGCACGGCGGCAGTTTGGCACGCGGCCGGCACATGGAACATCAAATGTGTACTATAAGCCTGGTTAGGCTGTGTTCATGGGCCGACTAATGGTAGGCGACAAAGGTTAGGAACACACTTGGTGACTATCTACTTTGGAGATAATGCCTTTCAAAGAGATACTTGTGAATAAGCTTCGTAGATATTTGACAGTCGTTAGGCCTCTGCCTCGAATCTTGCGGGCAGCGGCGCCTTTGAACGCGCCGTTTGCCACGCCGCCGCTGCTTTCGAGGCCATATAAATATATGCATATGAACGCGCCGCTCCCGCGCCGCGCGCCGCCGCCGCCGCCGCCGCCCTGCTGCCCGCAAGATTCGAGGCAGAAGCCTTATGGGTAGTCAGAAGCCCAAAAGTTGGACAACCAGTCTTATATATTTATTTGTACTTTATTTTTTCTTACGAAACGGTATCTTGTACCCAGTAGCTGGGTTGTGTGAATGTCAGTTAATTAATCGCTCCATGTAAGATACTGGTATTCAGCTGCATCCGTTAGACTAGAAGCCAACCCAACATAGTTGGAACACGGCTAGGCAGACTGCTTGTATTATGTTCTATTTCTCGAGCAGTATTTAGGTACCTACAGTTAGGAAAATTAATTGTTAAACAAACTGACCCTCCACGTCAATTTGCCGTTTTGTAACCACTTCATACAATTGTCAAATAATCACAGTCGTGATTTGAATATACAGACAATTTATGTTGCTATACCTATGTATGCTAATTCATTTCTCTGACTTTATTATTTTCTGACAAAAAAGAAAGAAAACCCAGGACAACAGGAACGTGTCCAGTAACGTGAGCAGTAATATTGTGCCCACCGCTCATGTGCCCGCTGCCTATCTGGTATCTGAAGCCTGGCTTCACGTTTATTTACGCAGTAAACGTATGCTGGTTTATTGACCACTAACGTTGTGGCCTGACTTTTTATGTTCGACGGTAGACCTGCCAGCGTTTATAGACGGCGCGCCGGAAAAGGTGTAGCTTCTAGCCAAAATGTTGGTTTGTTGCCATTTTGAATCTTTGAAGAGCTGGCAGTGTTGTATGGCTGATCTTTTCATAACTCTTTATTTTTAGTTAGAAAATAAAATGATCTTGGTGTGGGAAAAGATGATGACAAAATGACAACATTTATTAGTCAAACAAACTGTGGAGTACAAAAGGTTTGATAGACAAAATAAACAATTTTCTGTCAATATCTCAGTATTCTCAGTGCGCCCTAGAAACAGTTAACTAAACTATTCGCATCAAACCCTTCAGCCGAACAAATTGTTGAAAAACGGCCTGTTTTATCTGAACCCTCAATCTCATTTCCTCGGTTCCGTGTAGCGCTTAAGTTGTAAATGGCGTCTATTCCGAACAACCGATACTACTACAAAGCCTGCTATTAACGTAATGCTCATATAAATAGTGTGATTTCCTACAAACCGTGTATCGTACGAGCGTTCCTTAAACTGAATCCTTCGGTGATGGGATCAATTTGTATAGCTTCCCTCGAAACCTCCGAACAACTCGCAATCGAACAAATAACGACCTTAATGGAACCACTTAGAGCTAAGTTTCGCTCATAAAGTGTGATGATGGTGTGCAGTCACAATAAACTAGCGGATGGGTTGGCGACAATTACGGTTTGATCCTTAATTCGTCTCGGGCGGTCAGTTAAGGTGATGTGAATTTGGTAGGTTAGTGAGTTTGCTAGATGACCAGACTTAGCTGAACTGTCTAGAGTCTAGTCTAGATATTTAATGCAACGTACTTACAGAGTTTAGTCTCCAAGGATAATTATTCTACAATAGAACCCAAAGAGATGGAATCGATTTTTGATAAAATACGGTCCTGTAAAAGGGAGTCGATTTGATAAATATCGTTGTTTTATTACACAACACAAGACCACGGTAATATCTTTATAATATTACCGTAACGACACCTACACAAAAATGCATAATTTTAATTCAACCGAACTTCAGCGCTACCTCCCCCATATTTACATCATTTAGGCTTTACCGAGTGGCCGTTATTTGCGCTCGTATAATTTGTGCGCATGAGTGGCGCTCGCAAGGGCTCGTTAGCATCGATATGCGAGCATGCTAATGGAGCAGCTGGCCGGCTAATAGGCGCGCCCTAATAAAGTAACGCAGGTTGTATAATAGCGTGTGAAGGACGGTGTTAGGCTTTGATATCACGGTCTTGGTTTAGATTTTAGAGCAATCCCGTGTAGTTTCTGAAATTCTTGTGTGTGAAAATATGAAAATGGACCTCGAATAATAATCAATTTCCTGATTAATTTATGCATTTAGTCCTTAGTTTATTAACATACATCGTAGTTCAATGTATGAAAATGAAGTTGCGAGCAAGAAAGTTCATCCAAAAAGTGGGTAGGTTTATAAAATGAACATTGTCTTTAATTTCAGTGACATTAGAATAACACATCGTTTTCTATTTAAATTACATAAAAATATGCTAAACGGCTTAAAACTCAAAGGTTAATCGCTCCATTTTTTTTAATTTGATGAAGTTGACCTGAACATATTTCGCTGTTACCGATGACATGTTGAATATGTTGATCACCCACGTAAGCTAACCTGTGCAGGTCAACATGTGTTATAAATTCCTCATAAATTCCCCAAGTGGTCGCTAATTATATTTATTGTACCTTGATTTCTTGAGATAATAATGCACTTATAGGTCACATATTATCTCAGGTGCTTTTTTGCTATTTTATAGAGTAGCAATTCTCTAATAGCATTTTCATTAATTATTGAGGAAGTAATGAATAAACCATATTTATTAAATCTACTTTTCAGAATCTACAAACAGTTTGTATGTTATGAGCTCAAGATAAACATAATTGTAAACCAACGTGTTACTGTCCCGCTGCAGGGCTAGGGGCCTCTTCTCATACAGAGAAGGCAGAATTGATCACCACGCTTGCTCATGACGGGTTGGTTAAAAATAAAATATACGTTAACCAAAATACTTTCCTCTTTCGTTTAAATATTCTAATTCCCAATCAAACCAGGAATCTACTAAGACGACGTCACTCGATACTTTGACAAAGTTCTATTAGCGAAACGACTTTATCTTTCGCGTGACTTTAACAAATTAAGCTCATTTAGCGAGCGGGCCCGCTTATCAACCCCCTCTGCATTCAACAACGTATTTCCTAGTTCTCTCCGCTCCACAATAAAAACTTTTCATAAAGAAAAATAATTGAAAAGAAAGGAAAAGATTATGGCAAGTTCGCGGCCCTCTTTGTTACTGACACTACTTATACAATGGAAGACTTACAAATAAGTCTTTTGAGGATTTAAAGTTCATCTTATAAATGAAAAGGTAAAATGAGAATGTATTAATGTAGGCTGGGTTATAATTATTTTTGGAGTATGATTGAACTATCGTCAACCTGGTTCATAAAGTTTATTGTTTCAACTGTTTAGCACTGAAATTACGTTATCATAGAGGCTGTTCCCATTCAGAGAAACATCCAATGGTCACCCGTGTGTGTGATTTTAGAACAGTCCAGGTTTTCTCGTTTTCCTATTCGTAGGTACATTAGAGACTAAAATGTGATGTCAAGCAGTTCTTATAGAGATAGTCTGTATAAAGCGTTACCCCTTTTGCGCCATTGCGGATAAAGAAGTTGTACAATTTTAAGTTCTTCAGGACGAGCGGAGAAAATTTAACAAAAATGAGCTCAAATATGTGTGCGAACAGCTCGGAACTGTTGTAAATTATAGTTTTTACAAGTGTAGAAACATTTTTACGTGGTCTGAATATGTAGGATGGGCATAATGTTCAAGTTTATTTTTACTCAAGAGTTTTAGTGCTTATTTATAGAATGTTTTTTCTGATGCCATTATAGTATCTACGCGAGCACCGTGTGTTTATAATGTTTAGGTGAAATGAACGGAAGACGCCTGAAAGAGCAATAAGGAACTATTCAAGGTTGAGTTTCCTAAGGCACTGAAACGCAGACTCATGGGCATGTGTATTCTTCCCGTTGTAACCTATGGTGCACCGAGTTGATCTTTGACCAACACGCAGAAGACCAAAGTCAATATCTGCCAACGTGAAATGGAGCGCAGTATACTAGGCGTTAAATTAACGGATCGTGTTCGAAATACTGCACTCCAAAAAAAGATGGGACTGGATATTTATGAAATATATTAGCGGGAAGCGATGAATGAAACTGCGATTCCGAATGACAACTGGTTTTTTTTCACATACCCACATATAACATTTATTAACATACCCTACAGGTGGGACTGTGGTGGAACTGTGGGCCCAACTAGCACAAAACTGGTGCCCTGATACAGTGAGGCGGGGTCGCGGCAGGCCACGTAGGAGATGGCGGGACGAGCTGGATTGGATCCGTCAAAATTGGAAAGAGGATGCGCGGGCTCCAAGATGGAAGGAAGGAGTGGAGCCTTTGCCAAGGCGTAGCATAGCACAGGCTAGTAAAAAAAAAGAGGTGAGAAACGTGCATTTTCATATTGATCGCGGGTGTTTTGCTTTTTTGTGTGGTTCCGGACCGAAATAACCCATCCTAGATCATACTACAAATGACATAGCATGCAGCCTCTCGCCACCGCGCGTGCTCAATTTCAATAGTTTGATTTCACTGTTACTTTTTACTTGTTGAGGGTGGTCTACAACGACAGCAGGCCACACGCGAAATCATTTTAAGCGTTCAATATGCATACACATCCATCTTCCGTAACTCGGTAACTCAATACTATTGTTATTTATTCACAATCTCGAACATTTCGTCACGATCAGCAGCCACTCGGTCATAAACGACGTTTTACAATCAACGCTTTCCAAAACTATCGACCATAGAGTTTTTATGTCTTTACAGTGATTACCATAAATGGTTTCACATTCATAGGTGATGGCACCTTTATTATGTTTTACTACGCTAGCTAAATGTCCTGGATTTACTTGAGGAAATTATAAAAGGATCGTTAATTTTACTTGGAAATAGTTTACGAGGAAAAGGTTGTCTGAATTAACTATTCATAAGAGTTTTCAAGGTATTAGTTAATCTGTTATTAATCTGTAGTTATTGTCCTCTTGAAGCATTAATGACCTTCTCAGAGCACTGTATCAAAGTTTATTAAAAACTAAGTTAGTTATAATACTTTATTGGATTTTTATAAAAGGAACAGAGCGTTACGTAAAGTAGGTATAACTGTAGTACATTATACTTCTCAAAGAGGTTCAGTTAATATCTACATAGATAACTGATAGACCAACATCATCAGTTTAAATATCATAACAGACATACTTATTGGAAACTACAGATTGACCAAAACACACAGACAAACACATTACTTAAATATCAATGAAAAAATATATTAAAAAACGAACGCATAACATTTTATACTACCTTATTACAAGCTTTACTGCTTCATTATATTTTATCTAACTGTAAAACACTTTGTAACTCCTTTTTAATTCTGAGCTCGACCGATAACGGGCTATCATTGCTCTGCGGCGGAGTCGCGACGTTTACTGACGTTTATGACGTCCCCGGCGCCCGCGCAGCCGTATAATACTTCTTATTAAATAAGAAAGCTTATTTATCGACCAATTATGAATTTCTTAAACGGAATATTAACGTCGGGGCTGTGATATTGTATTAGTGTTATAAGGGGTCACGTTATTTAATGTGACATCGATGTACTGTGAAGGAATTCAACTATGTTTCTCGGGACGTTTGTCGGGAAATTAGACGCTTTCTAGTCGGTGTTTATGATTTAATTAGCTTCAATATTCATAAACCACTTAACAATGTTATGGTAATGAGTACAATTTAATCAGATAGACGTGGAAGCACCCTAATTGCGTGAAATACTCGCAGTCGGAGACGTTAGCAACAAAACGAAAGCTAATGTAATTGTGAGTGGTTGCCATAAAGTTTTTCGAAATGATAATCTGATCGAACTATAAGTTAGTTTGAAATAACCAGCTAGTTCGGTGAACCTAAGCTGATAACGACGTGGGTGAGGAAAAATAAAATAGGGATTTCAATAATCATAAATCTAATTGAAACTTTAACATTTCAATCATTGGAACTATATAATTCATATCACAAGTACTAAATCAAGTTCTTACAGTAATCCAGCCGAAGCCCGCCTCAGCTTACTAATTGATAAATTTCCACAATATAACATTAACATAATAAAGACATAATCCTCTGATTTATGACCTCCTAGTACCAAGCGTTTGAACGTTTTCACTTGCCTCACTAATTATTATTACGATAATTGTAATTTATGTACAAAATATTTATGCTTCGGTTTATTTGAAATGGTACTTAGTATAAAAGTGTTTTGAAAATAATCCTGGGTCTGTATGTTGTGAGAGCTTGTAAGCAAACGAGTTTATGTAAAGGTGGCATTTGACATAATTATGATTGATGAAACCGCCGGAAATGACATAGATATACTGCACTATTTATTATATCCGGAAGTTGGGTTCATCCTATTCAAAATTGCTTTACAATAAGGATTCTATGGAACGTTAATAGTGGGTATCGGCGGATCGGCAACTATTCCAGTCGAGACGATTTCCAAATGTAGGTCAGGAATGTATGTGGTACTTGTGGTTTTCATAAAGTGACCAACATTTAAAGAGCGCCAAGACATTACCTTGTTGAAATCGAATAGATACCATAGACCTAAAACAAGCAGCAAAATGATCTAAATACTTGGTTGATCCTTTTCAGATACCCCATTCTTTGATTTACTCATATCATCAGCCACAGCAGCTGTCCTCAAGGCTTTAGTTATTAAGAAAACAGCTACAAAGACAAAAACTATGCGGCACTTTTAGTTATTAAAATGTTAAAAACATTTTCGTAAAGTTTTAACACAAAAATGATATTCCCACGAATCTTTTAACCGCTTCTTGCTTTCCTCCAAACTTGAACACTGAAAGCTATAGACAAGAAGTAGTCATACATAATAGACACGCGGGTGTAAAGCCATTCATTGTGAGGACCCTTGGCTTCATGGGTGTTGGCAGAAGTGCATTAATCATAGCAGAGGCGGATACAACGCTGAGTTTTTATTACCACTCCATGGCTCTGGGGATCAATGAGGTGGCGTTGTGGAGGGAAGATGTAGAAGGTTCAATAAGTTACTGCTACTGATGATGACTGTATAAATGATACTGATAAAATATTTCCCCAATACTATTCTGTTTGAATATGATTTGATTATCCCAATTTTAAATTCTGTACGAACCAGCAAGGTAACCAGCATTACATACCTATATTTAAAAAAAAACCTACCATATTTGAGTCTGAACTTCGACACATTATGAATAATTGGTGGTGTAAAGCAACAGTTTTATTATACAAACGAAACACTTGCAATAACTTTGGAAAAGTGTTACGACCGCGCATTGGATTACACATTTTGCGTGATTATTTTGGGTCGACACATAATAAGTAATTACTTTACAAGTGAGGTACTGTGCGCACCCACCACTCACCAGGCTCACATATTATCTTTGACTCGGACCTACCACTCGTAATTTAGTACTTACTAGTAGCAGCAGGTAACACTTACTGAGATTTGCATGTTTGCATAATGTCAGCACAATTATTGTAGGTGCCGCCGCGAAAGGTTGATCCTACCTGGAACAATAAAAATGACTCATGTTAGAGATATTTTACAAATACACATCATTTTTGATTAAAAGATTGTATTATCTCCGACTGGAAAGGTGCCCGGTGTGGCTAACTTCATGCATTATTTTAAAAAATTACGACACAAAGCCTGAAGAATCCTTAACATTATTTGCAATAAATTATACAACTAACTATTTACACTAGGTGCTAAAATACAAATAAAAACAAAAGGGGTCGGTCCGTAGTACACATCGCCACACCGCTGTCATACGGAAACGCCATTCAACGTGGCTCTGGGCGACTGGCTACATATATCTGTAGCGAATAGCAATGCTAATTCTTTGGCCAAAGAATGAGCTACCGTGAAATGTCTATCAGTCAGTATTCTTTATTTTGCTTTATCAAATGGGTTATTCCCAGAGTTCCCCGATCCCTGAGGCCCCCGTACCGGAGGACCACAATTAATTTTTATCTTGTTAAACTAAATAAAAGTCAGTTTAGCTTAATAGTACCGTCAGCAGATGATATGTTAAAAAAAATTCTCCGGATCCTTAAAGTTAAGTATCATAATTTTAGTAAGTAAAAAAAATATATTTAACATAACATCTGCTGACGGTACTTTTAAGCTAAACTGACTTTTATAGAGTTTATCAAGATGAAAATAAATCGGGGTTCTACGGGACAGGGGACCTCGGGGATAGGGGTAGGTGCTCAGGGAATAACGCTATCAAATAACATGTAATATTTCAAATTTCGTAAATTAAACGCACAACACGCCAAGCAGCACTGGAAGCTAACTTTTAGAAACTGAAAATCCAAGTGGTCTTTCTGTCCGTCCTCCTCGTAACGTAAGGTCTAAGGGGTGTTATTCGGTCGAGTGAAGATAGCCGACGGCGCGGGATGATTTACTGACGAACACGACGTGTGATGAAACGCTCGGAGATCATCGGGTACCGAGCAGAAACGGTAAAAAATGGCCGCGATAACGCGTATGAAAGGAAGCTGGCTTTCAATGAATGTAGTGTAATGATTGATAGTTGTGGAAAGTTTGATGGAAATTGTGGTTATTTAAGTTATTTCGTTGATTGTAGTTTTGTTGCGAAGGAGCCAGTTTTGGGTTTATTTTTTACCTCAATATTTTAACAACTTGTCTTGTTGCTCATACGCATCGTAAACACGTGTCGTTTTACTAAATGTGTAAAATTGAAGGTTATAATGTTATTCACCATCTATGATGAACGTATTTTCTGTCTCTGTAAAGCAATTCAAGGTTTCACAACCACAAGCCTAATATTGTCGCCACAATTCCCTCAAACGAATGATTTTCACACAAATCGTGGGTAATATTGCCATACAAACCGCATCGCCTTATTAGGTACGAGCAGCATTATGTACGAGTGTGTGTAATGGTGGAGACGCCGAAAACCACTGAGTCTTAATTAATAACACCAGTATGAACAGTATAACGCGACACGTCGTGTTTGTATGATATGTAGTAGGTAATAGCTTAACTTAACCACAGTATAACAAAGTAATAGTATTATGTCTCGGCGGCGACCTTCAAGTAATTACCTACGGTCACTCGGTTGATAAACCTTAACTGCCGCGCACTCGAAACTGTTGCATACTGATGTACACTGACGTTTCGAAGCGCGTCGTTTCGGCCGATTTTCTATGAAGAAATAATACTGTTACTTATTTATACTGTGACTTAACCATCTGCTCTTTTATGAATAAATTGTATTACTAATAATTGTTTTAATGGTCCGAATTATTATGTTTAGCTCTGATCGAGAAATATTACAATCTTTCGATAGACCGGAAGAGTTCAGTTTATATCGACTAGTCTTTCTTATTTTAAAGACGTAAAGATACATTTAATAAGCTCGAAATCGTATATATTAATTAGTAATCACAGAGAATACTCAAATATCGAAATATTTTGATTTAATGGAAATAAAATCAAAACGAAAGTAAATCTTTGGCTGGGGTTACTCGACGTCACTATTACGACTACCTAATTAATACCAATACGGAACTTAATACGCTCTCTAATAACCCTTGAACGAGCCCTTCCGTCGTACTACAGATAATCTAAATGAAACATAAACCAGATTTTCCGTTACACTACCCGGTCATATATCAGGCGGTATGAGTTGAGTCGATAAGAGAATCCTCAAGGGATGAGAGGGATATAAATCGCCTTCCCTTGCCCTCCCTCCCTCCGGTACTGTTGACCGCAAAGCAGTTTTTGCGAGAAATCAGCGAAAAAGCCTAATGTACATTTTTAGTCCAATAGTCGGCAAGAAATACGGATAATTAGCGGTTAACTTAGAAACTTGGGAGTTGGGGACCGACTGAGGGTAATTTATGATATTGCTTGTAAGGAAGATCTGAAAACAGTAATTGGTATTTTAGGCAACCGTTTTAACTTACAAGCATAAAATCAGAAACAACACGTTTGTGATTTTTTGTTTGTGTAAATTGTAGATAATTTGGTAGAAAATTAAAAGCGCTGTTTCTAAAATAAGACAATGAGAATGTGGTGAGGATGTTAGTATCGCTGGTTGATAGCATAATAATATAGTCGATCTCGTCAAAATGAATGCCTTCGTCTATAAAGGCTCGTTCACACTGGCGCGACTTGTCGCGCGACGCGACACCGGCAATTGTTCAATCGTGAAGTTTTATTAGAAATTGTATTGTTAAAGTCGCGTCGCGCGACAAGTCGCGCCAGTGTGAACGAGCCTTAAAACGTATACGCTAACTATACTTTAGCTACCTATGTAAGATTCATAATAGTTCCTAGAAATCAAATTCCACATAACATGCTACGCTGAAGATTTATGTTTTGTCAGAACAGCAACGTTGGGTTGTTAACAAGTTAAGTTTATACATCTATATATTTCTGATTCCAAGGTATAATTCTCATCCACAGTTTTTTTATAACTCTGATATCAAGGGACCAGTTTTTTTAACCTCATAACTAACTCTAACTTAACTTAATCTTAATAAAAAGTGCAAAGTTCGTTACACTGCACATTAGACAAAGCATGTTGAGACTAGCGAACAAGACGAACTTAAATGAAAGTTACGGTAACGAGATAACACCGGCTATTATAGACATTCGCCGACGTGCTCGGGGCTACTTGCGGGCAAACTTGCACAATGTGCAGGGTGTTGTACTGTATTTACTGTATCAGTGTTTGATGGCGGATTTAGTTATAGTTTGTCGTGTTTTTTGTTTAGTTGTATGTAGTGTAGCTAGGAACAGGAACAGCCTTTCTTCACTCACGGTTAAAAGTGAATCAGGAACTATTTCAGCATCTTCTTGTTTGGATTACATCAAAATTTTGTTCTGGTCTGCCAAGTACCCAGTTTCGGATCTTCAGGTTAAATGAGGCTTTTACTAATAGCTGAGAAGTTCTGTCTGTACCAATCAAAATAAATTCTACAAGCTTTTCGTAAGTATATTTAGACACATTGTTCTCGGAATAGTGTAGTGAGAATCAGTACCAATTCGTTTCTAAGGAGGCAAGTTTTCTTTCTTACTTTCTTTCTTATCTAATCAACACTCCAACTACTTAGGCTAAAATAATTAAGGTCCGTCGATGAAACAGCAGAATTCATAAATATACTCTGTTTTTCCACGGGACTGCCTTCGCAAACGGTGTGCTAAGAGTTTTCGCTTAAGCCAAATTGCGCGGCCTACGACATGCCTCCATTTGCAAATTAGACATTTGCAGAGTTCCTAAATTCACACAAGCGAAATTCAACCTTGAGGACGTCAAAATAGGGTACCAAATAGTGGTTTGTGTGAATGAAAAAGTTTTTGGCGTGCTGGCAAATGATATTAATGGACACTTAAGTTTTTTATTTGAAGGCTAAAAGAGTTATGAGTTTAAGTAATTAAATTATTGGAACGAAGAACTGTTCGGAGTTGAATGCCTGCTAGAGAAAATTAACCTTTACGCTGAATAATTCAGTATGATGAGCCGGAAAGTTAAAATCAATTTATTCTGTGAGGGCGATAGAGCTCTATTTATAAAAATACTATACCTTTACATTTCTTCAACACGATTTGGTTAGGTTAATAAGTTACAGGGTATTTTTGAATTGGAAGTCGAAAAAATGGATTTATTCCGTTCTAATAACATTCAACTAATACCACTGGTATTTGTTTGAACTCATATATATTTTCTATTCCGAGTTGAGTTGAGTTTGAGTTCACGATATTTTATATTTCCATACAATAATATTGCGAAATTAATCAAAACAGGTAAATATTTGACATCTATTTGCGACGTTGCCAACTTTAAGAACAAACGCTCTTAAACCTCATAATATTATTACAGTCAGTAAAAATGCTTTGTATGTCAAAGCATTTTTACTAACTGTACCTTATATCTTTGGACTTGTTTTTCGTATTAGTTTATACAATGGTTCCGTTCGGAATAGAAAATAAATATGAGTTCAAACAAATACCAGTGGTATTAGTTGTATGGCATTAGAACGGAATAAATCGAAAAATGTTCTGATTACCTAGATAATTTGACTTGTTACACTGTGAACTTGCTATTGGAAATTGGAAACACTGCCTGATAAAAATAAGTAAAACAAAACCCTTCGGGAAGCTGCACCTAATCAGTCTAAATAATTTGTAATGGAAAGCTTTCACAACAGCATCAGTGTTTGTGGAAGCAAGTCAGTGAAGATGTCTCAGTTTAAACTGAGGGCAAATATTTATTTAGCCAATGCAAATGCTGGGACGTTGCAGCCGGCACTACGAGGCAATAAATTCTAAAGACAAGATTAAACTTGTCATGGGACCCCATTTACTTAACGCAAATTTATGCAAATACCCACTCGTCTCGTTGAGACCTCTGCAAATCGCTGAGATGTTTTTGTTTCGGTGCGATAAGGGCCCCTGAATAGTTCAGTAAATAGTTGATAAATTGTGCCATCGATCACAGTAGTGGCTCGCTTTGTCAATGCGCTTGTCGCCTCACTAATATATCGCCGTGCTTGTTCGTTGCGCACATAAGAACGCCTCGCTATGTACTGATACATTAGGCTTTGATATCAAAGGAAATACGGTTAAGGCTCAGTAAACAAAGCCTACAATGTATGGAGGCGTTCGTTTATATTATTCGTAACGAGTTGTTGATGGTGTGTATTCAAATGAAGAAATAAATTATACTCGAGAATAGCTTCAGTTGTTTCGCTTTGAGTATTGCACAGTCTCGTGTTACACTGATCTTAATATAGTTTCTATCAGACCCTCCGTGCTCAGGGTTAACGGTTCAATTATATTATCAACATCACGTAACAGCAGTTCTGAACGTTGCTAAGCACATTCGAAAGCTTTAACTGTTATCTCGGCAAAAACCTCCCAGACATGCAGCAAGAAAACTCCAAATGGAATTTAAACTGAAATAAGAAAATAATTTCCGCGCAACGTCTGGGTACCGCCGTTTACGTAAAAACATAAAATGTCCGCCTCTGGATTATTAGCAGGAAACATTTGTTTGTAATGAGCATTACTTCTTATAACTTTGGAAAGAAGCTTTATTTCGCATTTGTCTTATCACTGTTCCCGCGTTAGATCCTTGTTTTCCTACATTGTCTCACATAGATTTATGGTTTTCCGCAAAGAGTAAAACATTCCTCCTCCAGTAAGTCTTAGTTAGAAAGACTTTTTTAAAGCTATTATTTGAACTAATACATCAATGTAACGATTAAACACCTCCCCGTGTACATTGAGATCTGTTTCATTAATCACGTCAATGTGGGTACTTAGCGCATGATCATGTATCAAAATAAATTAATCCTTAATTCTTTCGACCCAGGGTTCATTATCACTCGTTTGTGTGCGGCCATGTACTACAGAATGCGGTGTTTAGCGGGCTCAAGTTGATTGATTGGCAATGGTCAGGTCAGAGATCATTGCGTCTCCACTAATTCGTTTGTGTCGATTATTATGATGGATCGTTATGTTCACTACTTTTGTTACCATTACATTCTTATGATTTTTAATACTAAAAACAGTTTATTGATGTTTGCCGACGGTAATCGTTCAAAGGCATTTGCATAACTGACACTCGTCAGCTTCAACGTTGAGAGGAAACTGTTCAAAGAACAAGCCGATATAGTGTTTACTCAAACAACACAAACAATAAGTAAAGTTTAAATTACCCGAAACTTATAGCAAACTCTGAGGTTTAATGGAATTTACTGTAAGTAGGAAGTCTTTAAAATCCACTGACCGCTAAGTTAAGAAAACTGACTAGGGCCAAGTTACAGGCGACGTGGTGTGCTATCTATTGTTAGAGACGTAGATAATTAATGTATTTGAGAGAATAATTACTGAAGCAGTGGTCCTTCAGCGCTGGGTAAACATATAGAATATTATAGTGAAGTTGATAAAAGATTACTAGAATATTAGCCTCTATTGAAAGTGCTTGCTCGAAGAGATACGAAAAACAAAAACTCTTCATGACATGGAAATTCTCCCCAAAGTATTCTCTATTCCGTAAGGAACCTATTATGACGATAGGATTTCCGAAACAAAACTCAATCCCGAACCTCATAGCTTGCGCCAGCGTCGTCCGTACAATCTCAATTGTATCCTAGCTTAACCCGCGATCTCTAAACTGAAAACTAACAATGTCGAGCTCTGACCAACTTCGCAAACTGCCGTATCTTTGAAAATGTGAAAACTTCACTAAACTAGCGATTTATTGTCGACTGACGATTGTTTTAGCGTTTCTTGAGAGGAACTGTTATAGCACATTTTGATACTATGCTAAATATATCAAAATAAAAGTTTAAGGTTTTCGTCAACACACATTTTTTTTTGCTGGTATTTTTTTAAAATATTATGTAAACTTCTAGCTTGTAAATCATGTCTGGTCGGTGTAGTTAAGGATGCCTCGGGCTATATTTCTGTAATTTAAGAGTGAAAGATTTCTTAGAAGATGTTTATTTTTAATATTTACTTAAATAATATTTTTGATACTGATAATTGTAACTACGTCATGAAGCGAACTACAAAGCTACCAAAAAAATCTACCAGGCGAGAAATAATTGGCGAAACTTTTACCCCGCTTGGTCCTAAAGGTCAGGACGTAGCCGTGTGTGTGTGAGTGGTGCGCTCTCCCAGGTCAATCAGCTGCTAAATGGCTAACAAAATAAACTGTCACTTCCACATTCGTTCACTTGCGGCATGATAGGGCTGTTTCAATTCTTCATTGACCTAGTAACATAGCAACTGCGGTGTACTGACGATGTGTGTTCTACATCCCACTGACAGACATTGATTACTTTGCTTGTAAAACTTGAAGATTTTTCGTCTCAAAAGTTCTCTTGGCCATTTACCTGGCCCAAATGTATGATGAATGTGTGATGATGGTATCCCATTTAAATAATCAGAAATGACCCGCGCCAAATGACCCCTGACGAACAGAAGTATCCTGAGGAAATCCAAGCATTGCATTTCATTATGACTGACGTTTAGTAGTTCATAAGTACTAGAAATATTTGAGTGATAAGAAGATTTAATATGATTGTATAAGTTTAATTTTCTTGTTTGTTCATAAGACAATATTTTTCTATAGCATTGATTATTACAATGACTTAAACATGTTAAAATTATTTTGCTACCCGTTTCAGTTATGCTGTAGGTGTCTGCAATTGTCTCAGAGGCAGGTGCATCTTAATTTTTTAGTTTGAATAAATATGCAACCTTAATTAATTAATAATTTGTTTGAAGCAATAAGCTGTTGTAATTTTTTTGCAGCATTTGTATTTTTAAGTGACAAACACATTAAAAATGTTGTTCTAAATTGTAATTTAGTATGATTGAACTGTTACAAGTTGTAAGAAATGTAGTTTGATTGAAATATATTGAGCAAGAACTAAAAAAAAAAAAAAAGAACCGCAAACACTGAAGTTCTGAAGAGCGAGAGAACGAGAACGAGAAAAGTCTGTAGTATTAGGGACTCACGTCAATTTTTTTGCTTATAACCACGAGTCTTTGATTAGTCATTAGTCTAAGATATCCGAATGGGTTCGTCGACCTTCGTCTGTCTAATTCGGATCCCTCAGAAGGGATCTTAATCCGTCGCGTCTAAGTGTAATGAGCGTTTACAAAAAATCCCAGTTCTCCCCATTCGGAGATAGCGAATGCAAAATGTAACTGCAGAAGTTTGTGCGCAGAGATTCGTTCACTAGCCGAACTTGTTATAATCTTTGAAGAAAAGGGGAATCACTTGACTTTTGGTGTTACTTTTACAGCTTAGCTTGTAAATTAAACACGTTATCTAAACAATAACATTATTTTAATTTTATCTGTAGAAAACTTACTTAATTAAACGATGCGTTAATAAGTTTAGCACTCTGTTGCAGTACTACACAAACATTAATTGTCGCGGTAAACATGAAAGGTTGGTTTTCTAGTTACACATTAGTACATTTTAAGGATAACTTAGACTAATTTGTGAAAATTGCTTCCAATTTCCTCAGACTAGACAGACAGACAGGCATTTCTCGACATCATGAGAAAGATCGATTTTAAAAATACCCCTCTCTAGCTCAGAACATAATTGCTTTACGCTATACCTCAAATACGCTATAGATAATCACGGCACCGGCCCACGGCACACCGGCACCGGTACGACATGGGGACGAGACGAGGCGGCCACAGAGAGAGTCGACGCTAGGCGGCCGCAGAGCGACCTCCACGCCTTACAAATGAATTAATATTGTTTTAATGCCACTTCCTCTTTCATAATTTATTCTTATCTCCACTTTTTAGCGATTTCTTTCTTTCAAGAAACTGGAAGCAGTTTTATGAATTTTTAACCGTGTTCTGTCGGAAAATTATGTACGCATGAATAATGTACACTGTATACGATTTATTGGCGAATAAATTCTCGTTATGGCGCCAAAAAGGTTTTTATTAAGAGAGAAAATAAATCTTCGGCGTATTGTTAATAAGATTCCAAAAATATTATCTTCTGATGTAATATTCCTTATCTAACGTACTTATCTTATTCAGGCTTTATTTTCGTACACAAAAATATGAAAATAAGTAGACATTTTAGCCTAACGGCAAAACAGAAGCCAATTTTCCTTATTTATTTATTTATTTATTTATTACAGCATGGAAGACTTACAGCTAAAAAAAAAACAATAAACTTATAACATATGTTAGATGATATTCTTTTGATAAATGCCATATTCTTGTGTGCCATGTGGCACATAGCTATTAAGGCCGAGCCTGTTTTTCTCCGCAGTGACCGTGGCATTAGGGAACTTTTAATCAATTACAATCGTTGTACCTTTTTCACTGCTAAACGTTCAAATGGCAGAACATTCAAATAACCTGAAATAAGACAGCCGCAGTAAATACTCAAAAGATGTTTCCAATACCGAAACATTTTCCGTAGGAAGGGAACTTGATTTTCTAGATCAACATAGTCCAAAACAACTGAGAGTCAAGTTATTTGCGATTGTATAATCAATAGAATCGTATCATTTCGATAGGCCAGCTATATTGGTGACTGGCTTCTGCTCTCTACTTTGTCCACGTGAAATTTCGGCCCCTGACCCACAGCGTCGCACGCGCACCCCTTCGGCTGCCCGCGCTATTATTTACGTTTTCGCTTGGCGTTCATTCAAACTTTTTTTTTTGTTCGGCTCATAAAGGGTCGTAGCGTGATAGCACCTTAATTCTGTAGTTTCCTCAAGAATTGGGCTATCCAATGCAAAGATATTTTTTCAAATCCAACGCGCATTATTTGAGAAAAGCGCTATTCAAGCCTTGGCCACAACCAGGCATTGATGGACTCACGTATGTGCCTCGGCTACGCCTCGGCTCACATTTTCACGATCGTCCATCAATGCTTGAGTTGCTGGCCTCGACAGAAAGTACTATTTATTTTAGGTAATATATTACGTATCTAATATAGGTATGACTGTAACTAGACAATAGAAAGACTGGTCACGAAATCATAAGCTAAGCTTCATGGCCTTGGCTGTCAAAAATACTTCCTCAACAGATGCAATATACTTATTTACTCAACACGAACTCACGACCACTTCAAAACAATTGGAACTGGGAAGTTCACAATCTCTTTCTGAAATCATTGTACGCCAGGCTCAATTAGGCAGAACTAAAACAAAATATTTTATTATAATTAAAGTCTTTGATGATGAATTAGAGTGTAAAGCTGTGTGATTGTGTACTTAAGTTGGACAAATTGTATGCCATCTGAAGCCATGCGTGTGCGGCGTGTTTTTGCAAGGCGTTAAGCGTCCCGGCTCATTAGGGAACGCTTTGATCGCGGCCCGCGGCGCGGTAATGCACTACTTGTGTTTTCTTAAAAACCACTTACACACACATTTATACGGTGTAATAGTCGACTTATTTTCATTTGGTTGGGCCAAATGAAAATAACCAGAGGAAATAAACGTTGCATTACTATAATTTTGCTTAAAGAAACAATGTAATTTTGGGTCGGATTTCAGTAGGGTAGGTAACGAAGACAGGTCAATGCCAGAATTGTTTTAATGCAATAAACGTTTAAATAGTTAGAATCTCCCATTTTGGATGATAATAAAATCCAGAAGTTATGAAAGATAAGATTTTAGATAAGATTTATTAATGGCAGGTAAACTTTCTAAAGATAAAACCCGCCAAGTACGTGTCGAACCACGCACAATGAAGGGTTCCGTAGCTGGGAAGAATTTATCCCAAGAACAAACATAACATGTTTTTGCAACTTCAAATGTAAGTTGGTCAATAATTACTCGTTAACTAGTAGAGCCTACTTAGCTGTGATAGTTTTCCCTTTAATTTCGTTTTATATACTACTGCTGTGTCCACACATCCAGAACTAACCATTTAGCTGGCAGGTCCCCCCCTGCCAGCTAAATGGTTAGTTCTGGATGACTTGACTCTAACGAAAACTAGCACTTTAAAGTGTAATATTTCGCAAACGGATTCTTCAATCCAAAAAAAAAAAACTCACAATATTTTTAAACAGCCTTTCCAAAGAGACCCCACACCATGGGATTGACGAAAAAAATAATGATAATAATATAATATATTATATTTTTCATGATTTTGTTTTACCACTTTGTCGGCGTAATTAATATGTATACTCATGCCAAATTAAAGCTTTCTAGTACTAACAGTCTCTGCGCTAAGCCGGGGACAGACAGACAGAGAGACGGACATGGCGAAACTATAAGGGTTCCTTTTTGACTACGGAACCCTAACAAACTTGACATTGTAGTTGAAAAACATGTTCGCTCATTCTCCCGTAGTTTTTTATTGCGTCGACTTAGAAGCTTGATTTTTAGAGCTGACTAGCTGATAGACTAGACCTACCTTTTGATATTAACAACTTGATACTTCCACACGTTCCTCCAAAAGGGTCCTGACGGACTGACAGACAGACAGACGGATAGCGAAGTGAGGATCAGTTCGTTGTCCGTCTGTCTGCCTATATAAGTGTTTCGTTTTTTCCTTTTGAGGTACGTAACCCAAAAATATTGCCAAGCCATCTTTGCAGCACACTTGGACACCTTCAAGGCGCATTATGTATGTGTGTGTGTAGGCGTGTGTGCAGTAGTAAGTCGTGAGTAAAGGATGTGAATTAAATTAAGTAATGAAATAGCTTTTAACTTTCTGCTTTAGTATTTTATCTTAAGTAGAAAGTTAAGTAGTAGTGCTGCTTCTATCCAATTGTCTGGCAAAGATTCAGGGTATCTGTGCAAGTACTAAGTTAACTTAAAAGATAGAAAAAGAACTTAGAAATAAAACGTTTCTAGCTAGTTAGTAGTAGAAGTAACTAGATTTTCACTGGCTTTGGATATTTCTGTCTAGCCGCAGAAAAAAGTCTGTCTTTAAAAGGAACCATTTGGCTAAAGTCAGTGGCAGTGATTCTAAAGTGTAGTCTCATTGACGGTACTATGGCAGTGATTCTAAAGTGTAGTCTCATTGACGGGACGCCAGACGCGGCAATGTCACGGCAAATATTTGTGTGCCCCGACAGCGTGCAGGGTGCACTGTATGCTGAGTGAATCAAGTCTGCGTAGGTTATTTGTACTTCATTGGTTTTTATGTTGAATATCTACCAAAAACAAACAAGTTTTGTTCCTTCTTATTTTAGAAATTAGCACTTAAACTTGTTATGGATACTTGACTTGGCTGTTTTAAGTAATAACAATACATTTATTACTAATTGTTCTGAGCTTTATTACATTTGTCATTCCCACATAACTTCCTTTTGTCAAAAGATTGTAAATAACACTCTATCTGAGAACCAATACGTTTCTCCGAAAACTAGCAAACTATTTGCACATCAATTCCTTTATAAATTCAGCCAACCTCATCCCCTTCAATTAGCTTTATGTGTGACTAAATCCAAACACGACTCAACCTCCACAGGTATGTCAAAGTTTTATCTCTCCTCCCGTTTGTGAACACGTCTGTCTGTCATGTCAATTGAACGAGTGCAAACACATCGCCACAGAATAGATAAGTACAGAAGGTCAGCTCCATGCAAAGAGGGAAAGCGCACACACACTTATAGACATGCGGAAACGTATAGCCAGTGCAAGGGTACTCGTGGCAGGCATTTGTTTGAGAACGCACGTACGTACGCGTCTGTATGTGCGCATGTGTTATCTCGTTATATGAAACCGATCTTCTGTATATAAATATTTAGTGCCACCGCGATCCAGACGCGTACATTCCGCAAACTCACGAGCCTTCATCAACTGCATCACTCCCTTAATTAACCCTCTCCCACTCCTTTCCCCTCACAACCCCCCATAGATCATTAACGATCTGTATATTTACACAATGTGGATGCTACAGTTTACACCTATCATCATAGATGAGATGTGGTGCTGAAATGTCGTATGTTTCGATAATAATTATGTTCCATAATTTGAACTCTCTTGGTTCATTATTTGCATTGAATGGTGATCAACGTGAAATCTGTTGATTAATTTATACTTATAATTATATCATTATTTATGTTTGTTCCATGGGTGTTTGACTTTGCAATTAACTCTAATATGCTACTCAAATATGGTTTAAACGTATTTATAATGTCAGGTTACCATAAGATTTAATTACAATCACCGCTGTCTTTAACAAAGTGCTCGACACGATTACTAGTTACAATTTCATCTTGACGATTGTCATCATTGGCTCTTAAATTAAAGTCTTTTGTTTGAAAGTTTAGTTCGTCTTAGTCTAAGACGGGCTAAGTATAATCTTAAATAATTCAAATTAAATGGCGCTGATCCTCGCCCTCTCCGAAACACTTGAAAGCCCTCTATTTCTGTCCCTCCCCGACCTGTCGTTATTTACACGCCCAGATTAACTAGATTGATGGAATAGTTTAAAAAAACGTTTAATCTTTGACTTTTTTAACTAAATTCCGAGGGTGTTTACGGATTTAATTTGATTTTGTTTCAAAGGGACGTTTGTTAGAGCGTTTCGGAAATAGTAATCTGCTGCTTGCGTGAAATTCTCTCTAACGATGCTCTACAAAGAAGTTATGCGTTTGAATTTTACGTAAATATGTCTATGCTATGTAATTTTGTGTATGGAGTCCGTGAGTATTTTTATTAAAACTTGTTACTTTTAATCTAATTATTGAGCCTGAGAATAATTTTAGACAGATCTCTCAACTATTGTTAGTGCGAAGAGAAAGTGAGAGCATATTATTTATGTATCAAAACATTTTACGAAGAACACCAGAAGCGTAATTTCCCGTGCTGTTACTGGAAGAGCCTAAAATATATTTCGGTTTAATTCGTTTGGGAGCGACGCATACTATCGTCACGACTTACTGAACTGCAGAAGGTTTGTTCTCTGCAAACTGGGAAATAATTTTCACGTTATTAGATTATGTCTGAGAAAAGGCGCTCGATAGCTCATTATTAGGGTGTAGGAGGAAAAGCCCGAAGTCTGAACTCATGACGACGCAATATACTGGTATAGTGTACACTACAGATGTTGGGGAATGTTGGTAGGCAGAGATATTAAAAGGGCTAATGCAAGACAAACAAGCAGTTTAAGTATGTATTCGAATGCATGTTCAAATCTGCCACTCTTTTAACATATTGTTAGGAAAGTTGGAGTTTATTTATTTATTGAGGATCTCCAACAAACGATAGACATGAATGATGGGCAACATTAGGTAGTAAGCAGGTGTATCCCTTCACTCTCCTGTAAGTGAAGGAGAACACCAAAGCATTGAGGAGTCAGCTATTGTTAAAGCAATGGTTCTTCTGAACTTCTCTGCGACGTATTTCTATCGCAGTGCGGACGCAACGACAATGAGTGTAGGTTGCACGGCTCCAATAATTCGGGTGCGACCGTTCTAACGGTCTACTACCGGCCTGACTCCCGGACGTCCGAGCGGATGACCGGTGGGCCATCCTCGTACACTCTCTACATTGATGTACGGAACCTGGATGAGATCTTTTAGTAGAGATTTTAGGTAATTAAAATGACGTTCGATTTATTCATCTGCTTGGAATGGAATAGAGGTAAGGTACTGTTGAGATTGTAACCTATTTAGTTGTAACCTGCAATCTTTTCTATCGTAATTATAAGATTGGCATAGAATTATTAGATAAACGCTGATAAGAATTAAGAAGGAAGAAAGAAAGAAATTAAGACTGACGTGGAGATGTCAGGAAACAGAAAATTGTAAAAAATATTTTAATCACATTTATAATTACGATATAAATAGTCTTTAGTACCTACTCAATTCAGTTCAAATACATTAAAGGTCTCTGCACACAGCGGGCGCGACGCGGCGGGACGGGACGGCGACGCGACGCTGAGCATTTGTAATGTACTAGATATTACGGAAGACGTCACACAGAGCCGTCCCGCTCGACGCGACGGTAACCGTCGCGCCACGCCGCCGCCGCGCCGAGCGGGAATACAAGTCAGAAGCGGCGGGGACGGGCGCGGCGGGACGCGAGCGCAGCGCCCTCAGGGCGCTGACGCTTTGTGTTGTTTGGTTTACGTATGTAGTAGTCACACTGCCGGCGGGGCGTGAGCACGTCGCGTCGGACGGTACGGAGCGTGAATGTGATTTTGTATCGTTTTACAAAAATGGATGTCGAAAAATTAGTCGAATGTGTTCGTGCTCACGTATGTTTGTACGATTTGGGCCATAGGCAGTATAAAAACACTGTTCTTAAAAATGAATGGGCGCGGCGGGACGGAACGTGATCGCGCCCGCAGTGTGACCGATGCCGTCGCGCCAGCGCAGCGTCGCCGCCCCGCCACGCCACGCCCCGCCGCGCCGCGCCCGCTGTGTGCAGAGACCTTTACTGCTCGTTATTACGTTTTTATACCGATTTAAAAAAAGGAGGTTATCAATTCGATTCTCAAACTCAAACTCATTTGAGTTGAGTTTGAGCACGTTATTAGGTTTTTTTACCGACTTAAAAATCAAGGTTATTAATTCGATACAAATATCTATGTTATATTATTCGAACTGCATATAATATAATATATCGCGATTAGAATATGATATATCGCGGTTGAAGCCGCGGGTAAAAGCTAGTTTAGCAATATATTTTCAAGAAAAGAGATTATGTGAAGGCAAAGAGGATGGGCAGTAGAAACGATCGCCAACACGGATGCAAATCTATTATGTATTGATTAACCTGGTTAGCTATGTACGTTTACTACCAGTTTTGAAGATAAACCTATGTATCCTTGGTTTCCATTGTCACATCTATTCATCCAATCTCTGGAACATCCTGTGCTGTACGCGAGAATATCTGACAAAAGGGCCCGAATTACCAACGGATTAAATTATCGTGAAAGGGTGTTGAGTTATGACCGGCTCCACGGAAACTCGTTTAGGGGGTGAATGGGATGTACTTGTAAATACACTGCCATGTATTATGTACTGTTATTACTTGTGCAAGAGGGTTTTATACTATGAGAGGAAGCTGGAGGTAAAGTCTCCAAGATATTGTTTGGGGATTGAGAGGTAATTAAATTAATTCTGTTGTCAAAATAAGACATCTCAAATGTACATTCTTAGAATGTAGAATTTTGTTCATTTTATGTTTCACATTGCATTTTATGTTAATGAAATTAAGATTATCTTCTCGATAAATCAAAGGTAATTAAATATGGTGCAATACCGGTGCAGACTCGTATTTGGTGTTCTAAGCCATTCAGTCCAGTTATTTCGTGTCAATCCTCATAAAATTGCACGTTATACAATACAGCTGCCGCCTGCGAGATCAGTTTCTAAGGCATCGCCAGTTGCAATCGTAGCTATAACACTTCTTGCCGTTATAATTTCCCACAACTGTCAGCGCAGCGCAGGCATACATTCGATAATGATATCGGTATAGATACGATAGGATACGGCACGACTGTCGCTGTGGCTCACTCCATACATTTTGTATCCGCATGCTTCCTGTTCACGAGCTGCCTAGTTCTGTGTTGGTTACATATTGAAGATGTCGGCTTGATGCTAATTTTACTACATTTTCTACAAATCAAAACAGCCATCTGAATGTTGCTTATTGTTTTCTATGGATTGAATACATAACTTTTGACTCATAAATCATAAAGCTTTAGTACTTCATAACTACATTCTAATAGGTCCACTGAGTTATTACCTATATGTTAGATAACTATGAGGACCTATAACAGCTAAGCTTAAAGTCACATGACCTCAAGCACTGCAACATTATCGGACTTCGGCGAAGATTCGCATCGACTTGATAATTATACCCAACAGATTTGTTAGAGGAAATACTGCCTACACTTATAATGACTTAGACGAGTATATTTTCAAAAGCTCGATACTATTTGACCTCACAACGAAGAGATGATTACGCAAATACGAAGCCGTTTTGATAGGAGTATATGCGGAAGTCCTCACGTCTAAACAGAATATTTACCTACGCCCACTTAATGATAACACCAATCTTTCCATATCAGACGAATTTCATCACAAGAATCAAGCAGTTAAACCCAATTGTGTCGGTCATTAAGCTAGTATGCCAGTCGCACACAATCACCACAATAGTGGACTTCCTCCAAGGCTGGTTCCCGGAAACCCGTCGACAGTTTACTCCACTATTTTTGTAATGGACTCTGTCCATTAGCAATAAATCGTTGGGACGCATGTGTGGGTGCGTCTAGACATCTCATCCTTTGTTTGCGAGATGTCTTAGAACGTACACGAGATAAATGAATGGGCAGAGTAAATATTACATTGATGCAAATGTATGGTCGTGCTGAGTTGTTTATAGAACTGTTGTCTTCAGTTTTTGTTGTGATTGAATGGATTGCCAAATGAGAGTTTATACTCTGGTTAAGTTTTATTTTTGTTTCTAGGGATCTTTCTTTCTTCGTGAAAAGCGACTAATTTGCCCCGCAACATTACCATTTAATTATATGGAGACTAGAACTATGTAACCTAAATGTTAGTTCCTACATAAAATCAATCTTAATAATTAACGTTTTCATTATCTTGCTTACCTAGAGAAAGTCCACTACTTTCATTCATACATATAATCATTGACAAATGTTTCTCATTATCTCCTTTATAAGCCTCATCTGTTACATTAGCCGCACTATTAGGCACTTGCCTCACGCCTATTATCTGAAAGGTGTTGATTGACAGCGCTCTTATTATGTCTTTACGTCTGTGTATAGTCCTTATGTGACAGTTTATCTATCATTAGACCGGTGATGATAATTACACTATGTTTGTGTAACATGTTCGTGATTCCTATACATTTTCCTATCGCAGACATCAAATTGTGTAATCTGGTAGCTGATATGATCTGCAAGAGTGTTGTCTGCCATATCAACGGGATCAATGAAAAAAATATAACAAATCTATTTATTAATAAATTAACATTTTGGGATTAGAAGAAATGCCAACATTTTGAATCAACAATAGCATTTTAAATAGTAATGTGTCCTAAAATTCTTATGTTTTGGAACCAATCGATATGAAATAATATCTAATCATATCTCTGTATATTACGAGTAGTTATTCCTAGCTCCAGCAAATAAATTCCATCCTATCTTAATGCTTGGCATACAATAACATTTAATGCCAAGATATCTTCATTGTTGCTGAAACAACTACAATAGCTTACATTTCATTAAATGTCTGCGCCATTCCACAGTATACAATAACATCCCTTGCTATGAAGAAATAATGGAATCTGATACTCCTACGCTATAACCTTTGAAATGTCAATACGCAACAAAACTGTAAAGGCAGAAAACATGTGAATACAGAAGGACGGATCCATGCAACGAGCAAAATCAGGCGCACGCACACATTGACGCGTTCAGTCAACCTTATTGTCATGGTAACAATTTGACGTACGCAACGCAGCAGCAAGGACAATTTTCGTTGTTCAAGTCGTAATACCACTGTACGTAAGGTTATCTCAAACTATGTCAAACGACTAATGACAAATTCAAATTATCTTTATTGTGGGCATATGTTTGTAACAGGTCTTGACAAAAAAATTAAGTTCCAATATGTCCTGCCTAATAGGCATACAATAATTATGTATTGGTGTTAAATTTAAATTATTTTACATGTTTACTATAGTTAGGTAAATGTAAAAATATCAAAATACAGTGAAACAATACACGGTCAACAAATCAATCAATAATTCAAGAAATCTTGGATCGTGTAGTAAGCTTTATCAATTAAAAAGTTTCGTAATTTATTTTTAAATACTGGAAGTTCCTTAGTGCTCAGAATGTCAAAAGGTATTTTGTTGTTGTTGTTGTTGACAGTCGCGAGTGTACTTGCACTTGCTGTACGTAGACGCGTGCCTTTGTGTGCAAGCGTTTTTACTCGTTGTATGGAACCGACCTTCTGTTATACCAACCTATTTTGAGGTAATGGTGCGCGCACCCACATATGAAGAATGCAGTAGTAATGATGGGTTTTTAGCCAAGCTCACTTGTTCGGCTATCATCGGGTCTTGTCGTGACTTACTCGGCTTTCGAACGCGTTTCCGTCACGAATTGGAAATTGCCAGTGTCTTGTGCGAATTTGTGTGGTAGATTGTCTGTCATTAAAATGTATTGAGGCAAGAGGTTTGTACATATTGATGCCTTTTTAATGATACGTTGGTTAATTTTATTAAAAGGGTAAATCTCCAAAATTATTACCAATAATTAGAAGGTTTGTGTTATTAGTTCAAGGGTTGTAGTCGTGTAGTTTTCCTAAGGAATCCGCTCGGTCTTTGTATCAATTTTAGAACGTTTAGAGTAATCATTAATGATTTGAATTTAAGTAACCTTTCAGCATTTGATTCATTTGAAACTTTAGCTATACGAGTACATGAGTTTGTTTTTTTGCAAGAGTTTCACGCACTTAAACGTCATACTGCACCTCTCAATAATAACTATGAATTAGCAACAGTCAGTGGCAACCCCGACAATTGGCCTCGATATGATCAGCACTGAATACCTGTGCCGACAATGAATTCTGAACAAAGAGATACACGGCGACACGTGTAGCTTGCACACTTTTGCCACGGAATAGACGGGAACAGAAGGGAAAAGCTCAGTTAAACAATAAACCGCCTCACACTGACAAAGGTACTGAAGCCAAACTAAGCTTAAATACGGAAGTGAGTATTGTTTATGGAAACAATAATAAAATTAAGGAGAGGTACCGACAACGTTCAATCCAAGATGTATGTTCGGCTTAAATGGTCTACGATGCATTAATTGCTGGTAAGACCAGTACCTAGTGGAGTGAGTTACGGCAGGTAAGACTGCCATTAATTAATGGCGTTAACTAATCTTAGTTTCTTCGCCTTCCTCTTTCCGGCCTAACCATTCATCAAATCGAATCACTACAGTCATTGTATTCGATTTAGCTATTCGGCGGTAGCACGTTATTGTGTGCAGTCTATCTTCTGGTGTTCGTTATGTCCTAGTACCTCAGTACCAGTATTTGTGCGATACGTGCTACTTTGATTGGCTGAATGCTGTTGTATAATCTCGTTGAGTGACAATATAAATAGAGCTGGAAGGTCGTCGGTATTGTGCGTAGTTTTGCGAGAGCACAAAGGCATTTTGTAAATCTATTTTAAGCTGATGATGGGCACAATCTGGGTCAGCACTAAGATGAAAATCTAAGGAGATATTGTGTTCTGTATACGGAGTTTTTAGTTGCATCTGGTGTTTGAAGTCGTGACTGGTTAATCAAGCGTACGTAAACCTACACAGATTCTTTTCGGTCGATAAATCAGATGAGCAGACAAACTGGTAAAATTAGCCAACAGTTGCACATGGCTTAAAATGGTGGGTTTTAGAAAAAAATCTTTGGAGTATGCTTAAACGTACCCGTAAACGTACTGAACACAAATGAGAATTGCACTGAATTTTGAGACGGCTCACATCTTAATTCCTGTAGTTCTTCAACCGTTATTTAGTACCTTTTGTGTATGGTTCAACAGCATAACAGTCTTAGGGTGGATTCCACCAAACAGGAATAAATGTTATCCGCGGAATAGCCTTCTCTTGCATTTTTTTTTTGAATTTTTGATATTTTCTGCATAATTTAAACTGTCAGAAGTACCTAAATCTTATTCCGCGGATAAAATTTATTCCTGTTTGGTCGAATCCGCCCTTAGTGTAACTTTCACTAGGTAATAAATTCAACAGATTACTGTTACTTTCAATTGCGACAATCTACGATACAATTTCTATCGCATTCGCGCTATAAATGATAAATAATAGCGCCATTACTTTTAAAAGTAAGATATGCTCAACAATACCTAGATTGACGATTACAAACAAACTAGCGCTTTCTAACTGATTCTAAAATAATATAAACTCAACGCACGCAAAGCAAGCATGTCCTATTTAGCGAAGCTTAGCTATTTCAACATCGCGTCGCATTTACTGCCCAAATAGGCCAATACTCCTATCTGATAACCACTGAATTTCACTGGCTATATTTTCCACCTTAAACATAAAAAAAAACAGTTTGATTTCCTATAATTTTCTCAGTTGCTTGAGACTGGTGTCTGACACTAGTGACCATTCAACAACACGTAATGACTGTTTGCATCGATATTTCAACATGATACTCCTTTGATAGTGTGGCGCCGGCTTTATTACTCTATGGTACAAGGGGAAGTAAATTGAATTAGTGGAGTTTTGTTTTTACCCTTTCGCGTGTTATTGCAGAGGGGAAAGTGTTATCAACACTATACAAACATTGGTTGATGTTATAAGCGGGAAAATGTAAAATTGTTGGTGATGATATTGTGTCCTAGTTTACTGTTTATTTTGTATATTATGTTTCTTTAAAAGTATTGGCAGTTTTATGTTTTGTACACCTATGCAACGCATTTGACGGGATGAAGTGACATGATTATTAATAATGACATAAATACAAGCGGTCATTTAGAATTCCCAAACGAGAGGTTGCAGGAGACACAAGACTCATTCGTCTTATTTACGAGTTGATGGTACATATAGTATATGTATAGGTAATGTAAAATTACTTAGACCCAGTAGGTGGTCAAACCAAGCGCAGCATCAATAGCAAGCCCCATGTTACTCATGAAAATCTGAATTTGAAAAGCTAATCCCTAAAAACGCCACCAAGCTGCCCAGTTACTTTCATTTCGCAAAGTTGAATTTTTACTTGGCGTTGCGACATATTTGACATTTGTACTATGCCCATAAATGTACTTATAACATATAATTTATAATATATGTGCTTATAATACAACTTTCTTTACTCTATTAATATAGGGTTCATTTATTAAAGGCATTGCTATAACCGCTCTCCGCTCATAACTTAATTCATTATGTAATTGAAGTCGGAACTGAGTTATCAAATATCGGAGTACATTAAGTTTTATTGAAATGTTGGCAAGTAGGTCGGTTCTCATTAGTGCGTAGTGTCAGGATTTTGTTGACAGTGTTGTTTGAGTAGTGTCGCACTTGTCATTGTCATTATAATGTTAACACCTTAGTATTTACAATGTCATTTAATTGTGAATGTACTTAAGTTCAAAACCCACATCAAACGTGTCCATAACAAAATAGCATTAATATAAAGCCTACGTTAAAGACAACGATGTTTGGCAATAATTCCTTCTGCACATGAGGCTTCCCTGGTTCCTCATTAACGGCATCATTACGTGTCTATTAAGTGCTCCCAAATTACGATGTTTATTTTACATTCATCGTTGACATAATCATCTTATTATTTGACATTATATAAAGACCTACGAACTCTTTATTTGTGGCTTTTGTGGACATGATAATTAATTCAGATTAGTTACAGTTGTAATGACAATAATGTCATTTGGTTTATACAAATGTTTTTATTTATCTTTTTCATAGGTTCTTATCCATAGGAAACGACCAATTGGACCCGTGCGCCTAGCTTATTTCACGTACAAGTGCTTTATTTGGCTGTTTTTGCATGTATTACTACTTTTGTACGCCCTAGAGGCAAAGCATAGCGCCCTCAATGTATTACCAAATAAGAACTTATAATGTACCTCTGTTTTACATATAAAAAATAAGGGCGTTCTTATTCAATCAAATCTCTTCCGACGACATCTTTTCGATTGTTCCTATATGAAACTCGTTTGTGTTTTCACGAATTTTCTCAATTTCATATTAACATATTTTGCACTGAAATCCGTGTATTGTAGGTAGGTATATGAAGAAATTATTTTGTATGTGATTCGTAATTATATTTGGATTAGTTATTGTGTTTGCTGCATACAATAGCCATTTCAATAAATAGGCTAACTGGGCTTGAACTGGGTTTGTGCCAAATGTTACCCAATTTAGCTTGTGTGTAATATAGGAACACCATATTAATATTAATCCAATACACTTTTACTTTAAGATTATGGGGGTACTGACGATTCTTGGTTAGTCAAGCTATTAACGGACAGTTCGATGGTCAGATTCCATTGAACATGGTTGTGCTGGCAACCAATAAGACAGCTTAATTTTCAATGGACCAATGTGAGCCATCATCATCATAACTGCTGTATAAAGGCCTCCACTCCCCCGCCAATTTTCTTTCCTGGAACTTTATTCCTTTTTATTTGTTTTATTTTTATCTTTATTTGTCTACTGTTTTGATATATTGTGTGCCTTTTAGTCTGTGTCAAATAAATGTATTTTCTTTCTTTCGTTTGTGCCATACTTTACAGTTCCGTGCATGCATCCCTTATAATCTTATGTGTGCTATATGAAATACATACGACGCTCATATCACTAGCATCAATATCCTGGACTAAGTAATAACCCAGATTGACTTTCAAAAGCGTTCATAACTGCTTACCTGTAACAGAGAGAACAACCCCGTTACTAACAATTCACAATAGTGTTATTATAGCAGTGGCGCGGAGGAAGTGGCTCGTATAACACAATCAGTTTGACAGCGCCGCCTAATGCGGCGCTTATTGGTGTGTGGGGCGCATCGCCGCTGCCACATAACACACTACTTTAACTGCATGTTTTATAAAATAAAAAAAAAAATTGCGGTTTTTGTTTGTGATCTCCAGAAATAACGCTTAGTTTGCTAAGACAACAATGTCAAGGAGAAACCCTGACCCATAACTACTGATATTCTCTCTTAAATACTATTGGGCAGGGCTCCTACTGTCTGACAAGAATCGAAAGCGATAAGTTTGATATTTCCTAAACAAACTTCTAAGGAAAGATCACACAATAGCCTAATATACCTACAAAACAATGTGTCTGCGGGGTCATTATAAAACAATTCTATACATAATTATAAATTAAAGTCGGTTTTTGTGTCTGTCTGTGTGACCGCGTTATTCTTCTGAACTACGCAACGGATTTTTATGCGGTTTTAGCATTATTTAGAGAATTAATTACGGAAGATTTATTTGTATAATATATTTATGTTAAACGTATATTATAATTATAATAAAGAAATCTCGATGTTTGGCAGGTCGTTAAGAACTTAGGGGCGCGGGCGGGTCGCTAGTAGTTCAAAAAATAAAACTTCACCAATTCATTGTGGTAAGTAACTTCTAAACGGTTAAGTTAAAACGTCTCGCAAAAGGTAATTGAACCACAAAAATCAAAGCAACAGCAGAAGCGACAAATCGTGTTAAATTATTTAAAGAAAAAAACCAAGAACCTAACATTTGCATACGAACACTTCATAAACTCGTTCGTTCTGGGTCCCGCCCACGCGGCACACTCATAAGAATCATTATGGCTATATAAACAAAGCACATAATCCTTTGACAGCCTTTAAGAGTAAACTTGCAGGAGTGGAACTCAAAAATACCACATTAATTGATACCATTTTTGAAAAGATTGCGGCAGGAATCTAAATTCTATTCCGTTGTGATAAGGGCGAGTTGTAAGAGAATTTTGGAAATATATATGTAGTGTTAGACTGGCGGTTGTATATGAGTGAAATAGTTAGTGTTGCCGCGTGAGTGCAGTGTAAATTTGCCGATCTCGTTGTGTGGCAAGCCGTTTATTTCGTCCCTACAGAGGGCTTTGTGATTTGTTTTATTGATATTGCCTTATGTTTGATGGCTGTGCGAGGAAAATTGGAGTATTGTCGTATGGTGTGTGTTTACCTGTCCGGACGTGGAAGACGGGCTTGGGACATCAAATGCGTAAAATGTTGTCATGGTTTACTAGTGTATTTTAGGGAAAAGAATGTTACATGAGAAGTTTCAACACCTCATGAAAAAGTGGATATAACCTGATTTTTATAACTGTGCGCCTGTCAATGTCAAAATAGTACAGTTTATGTGGTTTAATATTAACAATAACAACTTAACGAATATTAAGACACAAGAACACTGGAAACGACATGAGATGAGTAGACCGTATTAAGAGGTGTCGAGGCACTCGAGGTAATCGTGCGGGTGGATTCAATACTAACAACTTACGACTTCGACAGTTCCAAGCGCACAGTTATAAAAATCGAGTTACATGGTTTTGGGGTTAGGCAAAGTTTAATTAGTAGCGATAAAATATAAATATGTAACAGCCCGGAATTAGGAATAGTGTATAAATTGCAATAAGTTTACTAAACCTAAGACGACCCATTGACCAAATGTTGTAGACATTGTATAAATTTATAATTATCCAATCTAATTCCAATGATAGAAATACTGGTTGACTAGTAGATATACGATTATTTACAATATAGGTAGCCCATACCTCTGTGGGCTTCCCGTAGTATTTATAATCTACATCTCCGAATTTGTTATCTACTCTACCCGTCATGTGCATTTTACACCTTTCTAACACAAAACTCACAAGCACTGATCGCAAAAACAAGGCTAAACAAAACAATTCATCCAAACTTATTGAAAATCCATAGCGTAATTTGTATAACACTGATAAGTTAGGTATTTGATCAAGTTATTATTTAATAAACAAAAAGTATCTTCTTTGTGACAGCTGTGCACAGAAGATAACAAAAGTTTGTTTGTGTTCTGCCTCTACACGGGCGTCGATGACGGTGCATCCTATGCACCGCCATGTTGCCATTCAATTATTATCGTTCCTTTATATCATTTTCAGTACATATTATTTTTATTAAAAAAGCCTTAAAGAATTTAAAAGAAATAGTAGCGCATCAGGAACAGAGTCCAAGCTGCCGGTGGTCAGAGCTCTAGAGAGAGGAACCTCCTCACTTTGCGTGCTGTTTGCAGGAGTACTGTTTTCTGAATCAAGCTCTTGACCCATCCGCGCAATGAGAGCTTTCTGAGGTGTTGGTCGAGGTTTTCCGCTATTAGGCGAATAACCATAACTATTATCGGTACAACGATTGCAAATTCTACGTCCATCATTATGTATATTATTTTAATTCGTGGATCTTCATGCTGCACTGGTCGACGTCCTCAAGTCAACGCCTGCCACTGACAACCAGCGCTAAGGCTCTGTTTCGCTCATAAGTCGCAGCATTAAGTTGAGCGATGGCCGTTTCGCTTGGATGTGACTCATGTCTTCCCCATGATTGTGGAATTAATTTTTACTGTTATAAGTAAGTTTTATTAGCCGCAATTTTTTTTTTCATTTTGTTAACACCACCGTCGACTTACCTAAAGTAACAAGCAAAGTAATTCAGAAAGTAATCGTTCCCCACCTTGAAACACTAACTAATTAAGTACACATAACTTGTAAATAAACTTTACCTCCGTAACTTCGAAATGAAAATGTTACAAAACAAATGTTAGTATCAAACCTCGCCTACAAAGTGGAGTAACCAAATAATGAATTAAGTGCCTGTTGGGGAATGGCAACTTGTGTTTAGGTATTACTGAGAAGTTTTAGTTTGTTCTTCACAATACTTCTACACAAAGTAAAATGATGAATTGAAAAAACTTATCAAAGTTTAGCGGCAAAGGGAGTTTTCCAATTTTAAATGTATGAAAGGAACGACTTTCGAATTTCGGGAATTCGGCCATTGCTAAGCAAGTTAGAAAATAGTTACTTATAAAATATATTTTAGGTTCTTCTTCTTCGTCGTGTCAATGGCTCAACAGCCAATTCGATTTTGTTGGCCCTAAATTTCGCCACTTCCACGTCACATCGTCGTCGGTGGCAGCGCAGAGGTCACTATAGCTACATTTTATGATGTAGCTATTATAAATATATGACTTAAGATACGTCAAGTTAAAACATTAGAGTACAATACTCTTTATTATATACCTACATCATATGAATTATAATAGATGTAGAAAGTTTGTGTTTTAGAAAGTGTGAAACGTTTGCAACTCGGGGAAAAGGATTCCAATTATTCCTAGTTTAAGAATATAAAACAAAGGCCAAAATGTTGAAATTAATTGAAAATGAATTTAAATGAATATTTATAAAATTGTAACATTTAACATTATTTTGTTTCATATCCCAGCCTTTTCTATAATTTTTTATTTCCTTTTTCCACCGTAAGACTATTTACCCCCCGCATTTATCTTTATTCTTAGTATAGTGATTTGAATATTCATTGCAATTATTAAATAGAAATGAAAAATCTATGGATATTCTCAATGCACAAACAATTACTAAATTGAAAACACAAGTGATGTTCTCAGGTTAGGCAGCCGACGACGACGGGGCGGCGACACACCTGACATGCGCCTACGCAGCCGCCACAAATTGCCGCAAACAATCGCACGCACATAAATCTCTTTACGAAACAAATGCACCGCGCGCGCACGTGCCCAGTTAGCGGGATACGGCGTTTTATTTGGAGCGATTGCGATGTTTATAAATGTGACGTCATTTCACGTTATAGTGGCAATTTTTTAATGGTAGTAGCAAACTTATTATAACTTTAGCAAAAACGAAGTTATAAAAACGAAAATCTTTTTACATTGATAACAGTGTAATAAAGATTTCCGTTTAAATACAACTAGATTTCATCGGGTTATCCTGTCTGACTGTATCTTACTTCAAGAAAACTCAGAGGCACTGCCATTTAACTAGAGCCTTCCATACAAACTGAATAGCCGTATTAGAGACCTCAGGGAAACATAGCAAGTCCAAATGTAATAAAAACTACGTGAACTTGTTTCTTTTGAGGAAAGAGCTAATGCATGCTAATGCATATCGGCCTGTCTGAATTGCCAGCTTGCATGCATCTGTCATCGAGTAACTCAACCGCTCACTCACACAGCTCAACATCACGACATACACCGGCCCTAGTTCTTCTGCCTTGACTTTTAGGTGTGAAGGTGATCTCCATTTCAGTGGGTCATTATTAAAAGTCAACGGGGCGGCGACGTAGTTAACATGCGCCCACGCACCGTGGACAATGAGCACGCGCTCGTATTTCAACGTATGCACTGCTTTTGTTAGGATTACGGGGAGAATGAATTTTGTTGACAACAGGATAAGAAATAACCATGCGTATTCATTTGAGAAAATATTCTGAAATTATACATGAAACTTAAGATACCATGCATGCATGGTAATCTAAGCTGTTCTAAAAGTGGAACGGATTATTTAAAAAAAAACACAATTGTCTGAATAGTATATTATTCAGACAATTGTGTTTTTTTTTTAACAGGTTCGCTGCCAGCTGTAATATGGTGATGTCATGGGAAAGTCCGATGTATTTTTTTTGTAATATATGCATGAGGGACGTTTCAATATTGTTATTTTGGATATATTTAACTATTTTTAGGAGTTTTTGGTAAGAAAACGCTAAACAAAAAAAACCCGCAAATTTGCGGACCTGGCACATAGATTGACAGTTTCAACCCCAGTGCCAAGTCCGCAATTTTGCGGAGTCGTTTTTTGTGTATCATGGTTTATTTAAAAGTGTCTATCAAATTTGAATACAAGATAATAGTAGTTTGTTTAATTCTAATACCTTTGGTAACATTTACTAAAAATCTTTCACAGGATAATCTTACAAAAAATAGTATTAAAAAAAAAAACTGAAAGTAAAGTTACTTTCAGATTTTTATTTTTTTTATACGATTGCAACAAAAATAGCTGAATTTCAGCATTCTAATTTAAAATAAACACAAAAACCTCTTAAAATAATCACAGCTTCCTAACCATACAAAAAAGCGGCCTCTTCTTCGTCATCTGATGAGATATCCAAGTCCTCAAAATGGTAGTCATCGTAACTGTCATCACTTCCAAAGAGCTGATCTTCAATATCACTGTCCGTAATATTATAATTTAGTGGCACTTTACATCGTTTTGGCCTTCTGCTTCGTCATCCATATTTGAACCTTATTTGTTTAAAATTAAAAGTCAATATCTAAAAACCAAAACTTGTAACGGTTTTTTACATTATTCAAGCGCGGAGCCAGCCTACAAACGTGTCGCCAAGCGCAGTACCGGGCGCGTAATAATTCATAGAAACCGAACGGCGCTACTCCGCATATATGCGGAGCCGGCACCCCCGGCTCACCCCGTACCCCGCATATTTGCGGAGCTGGCAGCGAAGCTGTTAATAATCCGTTCCACTTTTTTTTTTTCAAAATTATTTTTCTGCATACAGTGCAGAAAATCGCAGGTATAATAATTTTCTCTTTGGATTGAACTTTTAATAGCTATTCATCATATTATCTAGAGGTACCTATGTATAACAGACATACAACACCCACACATTTGTATCTTATACCAACACATATAAGATATCTATTACATAACACTCGATTCACAATTGCACAAACCCCTCATGACATCAATCATCGCGGTCCCCTTTCAATACTTACTCAATTTACTCAGAGCTGAGTCCAACTTGATTTAACTTTCTAGACAGTTATCCTAAGTGTTTCTCCGTGTTCGTAATATCAATGTTTACTTTAAAAGTTTCAATCCAAGGAAATATACTTATAGGTACTTATGTATCTGTGATAGGGTTATTACGGTACTATTATATGCTACAAAATGTTAGATTAGTTTACAACTTCTTTGAGAAAATGAGAGCAATCTTTACTTACAGAAGTTGCTTGGTAAAAACTAGTAAAAAGAGAGAATATTGTTGAAGATAAAAATATGGTGTGGTAAAGTGTTTTTTTGTTTTTTTTTAACCTATACTTTCCCACTGCTGGGCAAAAGCCTCCCCCATACATTACCATTCATATTTGTCTGCTGCTTTTTCTGGCCAAGATAATAAATAAATCCAACAATGGTTTTAATGCCAAATAGGAGTAAAATCTGCGGCCTACCCCAGATTTTATTCGAGGACATGTTGTGTGGGGTGAAACGTCGGATGTGAATGCGGAATAGATCGATATATCTCATCATCATCAGTCTAGCTTTTTCCCAATCATGTTGGCTTCCTGTATAACCGGATGCAACTGAATACCAGTGTTTTACATGGACTAAATCGTAAGATCTAAAAAGTTAAATTTAACCCTTGTCAATTCGTCCAGACTCTATCACATAATTATACATCTAGAGGTATAGGACTGAATCCCTATCGTCCCTAACATGATGGTCCCCCCAGCGATACATCAACGCCTGCGCATCCCCGCCGCACTAATTACTGAAACACCGCCGACAACGGACAACGCTAAATAATCAACTGTTATGTTCCTATAAATACCTACAGACAGATATGGGCTCTGAATCAGGATTATATTTTGTAAGGACTTAGTGCTTTATATTTGCTACATTCACGCAGTAGGGACTTGAAGTTATGATGCGACAAGCTTTTTATTAGCTTGCTTCGTTCGTGTATTTTTCCAGTTACTCCAATTGTCGTCCATTTTTCAAGCATTTCCTGGCATCCGATTGACCAGAAACTTGACATACTTATACAACTACTGAGACATTTTTTTAGTAATGATACCATGGAGCTAGTCCGATGATGGAGCCCGAAGATGCTTTGACACTAGGTGGTGTCCAGAGTCTGATGTTGGAGCCAAAAGGTGGCCGCAGGGGTTTTAGGCTCGTTGGATTAAACAAATTCTAATGGTGAAAAGTACAAAATAAAATATAAAGTAAAAATCTTTTTAAAAACAAGCTTTTATGAACTAAAAAGTATTAAATAAAACTTTCATAAACTTAAAAATTTAATATTTTCTTATTTAATAGAACATTCGAACGCCCGCCGCGCCGCCCCCCACGCCGCAAGACGCACCGCCTTATGTCGTGGCCCTGGCTTTAAGGTTTTTTTAGGAAAATATTAAAGTTCTATGTTTACGTAAGTTTTAATTTTTTTTTAAGATTTCTACTTAGTTATATTTTATTTTAACTTCTATGTAACAGGCTACGGTTATAGATTCTTAAAGGCTAATAAAAATTAAAGATGAAAATTATGCTCTTACAGCCGGGTCCAGACTGGTCATGATTGTTTCAAGCTACATTAAACTATAAATACTAGTTCTGCGAACAGTAGACCTCGCGAGCACAAACTTTTTTGCCACAATTAATATAACACTAAAGTTATTTTAAACGGGATATTTACCATGTTTTTTTGTTTTTAAAAACATGGTAAATATAACTATGCCGTTTTAAATAACTTTAGTTGTGAAAATAACCATGTCAGTTCAAAATCCTATACTGGCTTTGCAACCACAGTAGCCCAAAGAAAAATGAACGATTTCGTTTTTGCAACTGTGGTTGCAAGAAGCGATTGAGGGGGTAATGAATATACCAATTCAACAAACAAAAAAACTCGACTGCAGCTGTAGGCTATTAAAAATCCCTACCTACTTATTAGTTAAAGGGCCGATTTCAGTGGTCGAAATCTAAAAGTGAGCAATTTACTGCATTTGACGAGTTGTTCTAATCATCACGCCGAAGATGCATATTAGATCTTCAAAATTTTTTTATGAGACCAATTTAAAGTTACTTTTTCAAATAAAAAAAGAACCATCGAAATCGGATTTCATAACGTCGTAGTCACGCGTTTCATATCCAGTAGCCCCCTTTTGCCCCTTTTTAGGGTTCCGTAGTAAACAAGGAACCCTTATAGTTTCGCCATGTCCGTCTGTCTGTCTGTCCCCAGTCTAGCGCAGAGACTGTTAGTACTAGAAAGCTGAAATTTGGCATGAGTATACATACTAATTACGCCGACAAAGTGGTAAAATAAAATCATGAAAAATAATTTTTTTTAGGGTACCTCCCCTACATGTAAAAACTAAAACCATTTTTGGATTGAAGGATCCGCCTGCTAAATATTAAGCTTTAAAGTGCTAATTTTTGTCAGAGTCAAGTGTCCCCCCCCCCTCCAGCTAAACGGTAAGTTCTGGATATGTGGAAAAATTCACAGCAGTAGTATATACAGGGTTACTTGTAATTCGACGTATATCCGTCAGGAGCTGATAGGGGGGGCAGAATACAACAGATTGAACACCCCATATGTATGGCCGAAATTCAGTAGTTTTCGAGATATTTGAACTTTAAGAGTTTTTCGATATTTACCCAAAATTTGACATTTAATTCCAAATTAAAAAAGAACTACGTATTGAATGTGTACCATTAAAGAACGATATCGTAGCTGGCACTTCAATCTAGCTATGAACCTAATTAAAAGTACTTATTTCAACGAAATAATTAAAATTATGAGCGATTTAAGAATAATATCTTACCAATATTTTCATTTTACGCTTCAAAAATGTTGTCTCGTCAAAAAAAATACTATGACGTTAATCGTACAAATAACTAAAACAACTTGTCTATTCTGTAAGCTTTCCAAAAAGCTATAAAAGTTATATTATTGATACGTAATTCGTGGCATGGCATGTGTTTGAATCAGCGCGGGGACAGAAATCATCTGTGTTTTTAGTTTAGGATGCTCCTAAAACTACCGAGTTTACTGGTGAAATTCTTCGTGATAGGTCGGGGTGTGCGGGCTGTTTTATAACCGTTGCAGAACTTATATCGGCACATGGGAACCCAATGGGAAACGTGAGTATTCATCGATCACAGTTATTATGTACTATTGTACTTATTTCTTGTATTGGAAGGTACATAATAACTGTGATTGATGAATACTTAAATGTCTGGACCTTTAAAATCAATACTTTATCTCTCCATAGGTGAAGTAGCTTTTATCAAGATTGGACCTGGCAAGGCAGATCTGTAGAATTTTATTTGTATTTTAGAACAATGTTCTCCAGCTGGAGAACATCAAATAGTTGAAGCAGAACGCCAGGCCACTGAAAATTTAACTACTCAGCGAAGAACGACGAGAGATCGTAGGCTTCCAAGCCGCTACTGGGATTACGTTCTGAACTGAATAGCTGTTCTCTTTTAGTAGTTCCAATCCCTCGGGGCGGTCGAAAGTTACTAAGGAAGGGGACGCTAGCGCAGCAGACGCCTTTTATTTCCCCGCCCGCACACCGTGCCCCATCACGAAGAATTTCGCCAGTAAAATCGGTAGTTTTAGGGAGGATACAAAACTGAAAACACAGATGATTTCTGTCCCCGCGCTGATTCAAACACATGCCATGCCACGAATTACGTATCTTAAATTTAACTTTTATACCTTTTTGGAAAGCTTACAGAATAGGCAAGTTATTTTAGTTATTTGTACGACTAACGTCATAGTAATTTTTTCGACGAGACAACATTTTTGAAGCGTAAAATGAAAATATTGGTAAGATATTATTCTTAAATCGCTCATAATTTTAATTATTTCGTTGAAATAAGTACTTTTAATTAGGTTCATAGGTAGATTGAAGTGCCAGCTACGATATCGTTCTTTAATGGTACGCATTCAATACGTAGTTCTTTTTTAATTTGGAATTAAATGTCAAATTTTGGGTAAATATCGAAAAACCCGTAAAATTCAAATATCTCGAAAACTATTGAATTTCGGCCATACATATGGGGTGTTCTATTTGTTGCATTCTGGCCTCCCTATCAGCTCCTGACGGATATACGTCGAATTACAAGTAACCCTGTATAATGAAATTAAAAGGAAAATTATCACAGCTAAGTAGGCTCTACTAGTTAACGAGTAATTATCGACCAACTTAAATTTGCAGTTGGAAAAACATGTTCTACCATACATTTTGTATGGGAGAACATGTTTTGCAACTACAATGTTAAGTTAGTTCTAGGGATAAGTTCATCCCAGCTACGGAACCCTTCATTGTGCGTGGTCCGACACGCACTTGGCCGGTTTTTTGGAGGAAGGACCCCCTCCAATCAAAAACCCCAACGACAAAAAATCCCGAAAAGTTTAAAAACCTGTATACAATGTTTCGTCCAGATCAGTTGGAAAATACGACCTGTAGAGGAGTACCAAAAACTGACAGGGGAAAGCAAATTTTGCCAGACTTGAAGCAGAGATGCTTCGCTCGCTCGGTGAATAGTATAGCTATTCTACGTACATAGTACTACTTGTACGCGTAGTCGCGTACATTAAGTAACCGTGTTTCCTAACTTCATCGTTATTATATTCTGCGAAAAAATAAACAGCGGTGTTATTCTTTCATTTTCACGACATCCGGGAACAAGACGTTGTTTATAATAATAATATGGTAAGGAAGAAGTTTTCTAAATGAGCTGAACTTTAACATGAGGTCGTATTAATTAACTGTTGGATAAGTGGAGACATATTGTAGAGATAAGCTGCTATTTAGTTTCAGAACTGGTCAGTGCATCGGCCTAGCCTTTTTCTTATATTGGAGCCGGCTTCCACTCTAATAGGATGCAGCTGAATATCAGTATTTTACTTGAAGCTTCTGCTGATCTGACCCCCTCAACTCAGTTACGAGGTAAGTCTGGTTGTCAGACTTTTGGGCTTCTGACGACCCGTAAAGACTGTCAAAACGGGCTTAACGTGCTTTCTGAGGCAAAGAGGGGTAATGGATGGTCACCCATCCACGAACCGAACACGGCAAGAACTTTTTATTTCTTTTTCTGTTTTTCAGAACTTGTCAATAGAAATGAGTTATTCATTAGGTATATATAATGTCTCTCCTGTCTCTCCCTGAGTCTGGATAATATGTGCACAGTTGTTTTGTGAGTAAAGAGATATGTACAACATCATTGTAACAAATATTTAGAATCTTTGGCACACCCTCCAGCGGTCAGACATTAAACCAACGCTTAATAAACAACTTAGTTACTCTTTTCACCATGGCTTATATTTAGGTCATTGCAAAACGAGACGAAATCTGAAATCTTAACAAACATTTTTTTTAATATCCTCTATTACCTATGTTCTCCGAATTAGAAAAAAAATCTTTTAACAATATTATTGGCTCCTTCCGTGTTTTCCTTAGCCATTAAAATAATAGCTTAATGTCTATCGCAACTATCAAAATGAAGTCGTGCGGTGCTCGGTAGTCCCGACTATTAGTTGACGAGTAGGTCCTTCACTATAGCCGCGGTAACGAGCCGACTTGAGAATCACTTGGGACGTGGCCATTGAACAAGCGACGGTACGACACTGTTGGTATTTATTTAGTGGTGGCACTATTAGTACAGTAATGATCTAGTGGTGGCTTTGAATTTTGAAGATGATGAGAGATACTCTCTATAGCAGTCTAAAACCCAAAACTGATACAAACCCTTCTATAGACAGGCGTACCTATTGAAGAACTAGCTTTTGGTTTACGTGAGAATCGCAACATGATTCACTTGATTCATAAAATGAACTAGAACAAAAGTATTCGTTATTGAAGAAATGTAAGATTATATTTTAAGTGTAGGACTAGGAAAACTAATATACCTACTACCTAGACCATCACAGAATGTCAAAGACATGTCCTACATCAGAAGGATTTTGGAATAATCAATAAAAATAACAACAACTACATGCAAACAAGCCCACGTCATCATATTTCCACGGCTATGTTTTAATACCCAATCAGAAGAAATCCGGTCGTATTAAGTCAGCTACCAAGAAATCCTTCAGATAAGGATTATATTTTTTATTAAAAAAACTTGGGAACACAGGCGGCACACAAATGACTTTTCCTGAAATATGTATTTTACTAAAACGTTCCAAGAAATTTATTTAGAGAGACAATAATTAACCCGGAGGCTCTGTGGAAACTGGAATTGGTTTTTAAACATTTTAATTTGAATAAGAAAATTAGAAATTAGTCATTGCGGGGGTGACTTTGTTTGTCAAATATTGTAAATAATGCCTTGCGGTGCTTTAGGATTAGGTTCAGAGTCTCAAATGGGATGTATAATTGTAGACACCAGTAGGGAATATGCATGTATTTTTTTACTTAATGAATAAAAGAAAAGTATAAAAACATAAGAAAAGTATTAAAAGTTAAATTCAACAACAGCTTGTTGCTCAAAAAACAAATGAAGCTCCAACAATTTTATACTTTCTAGTTTTATTCAGGTGCAACCTGGGTTGGTGGCGATACCAACCTGCTGCCTTGCTATTTTTTTCTACAACATGAGATTTTCGCATAGCTTACTTCCATGCAAGAGAAGAAGATGCTTAATAGTATTTTGATACTAACGAAGGTAGGTGTTTTTAGCCAAAACTGTCTGTGCCAGCATAACCAACAAGCAAATACAGCTCGAAGTGCCGGAAAAGAGCACTTACATCAGCAAGCACACCATATTTACAAGAGGGGTGTTCCTCTTAACCCTTCTGCGAGTTTTGTGGCTCCTCACTACGGGGAGGTTTCTCCGTAAGTCAATATTTGAAGTTACACACGACGATTGGAAATAAACTGTGTCTATACGAGGGTAGAAGAGGTGCTATCGATCACTGCAGAGATGATAGTTTGCGTTACGTACCCATGTTGGTTTAGAATCGTGAGTGACAAGTGTGGCTTAAGGGATGCTGGGGAGGGTTGCTGGGTACTTCAAGATGGTACTATTTAGATAACTGCTGTATTCCCTACGGTATGGGTATGGTACGTTTATGCAACAATCAGTATGAATGTAAAGATGGTATTCAATGGGTTGTAGATGGGAGACAGCCTAATTCAACTAACTGAAAAAAAGAATCCCCAAGTTCTTATTAGAAGCACACTAACAGAAAAAGCTAGTTTCAGTGCTCTGCTTAAAAATTACATCCTGGACTTCAACAGCCCCTTTTGTGGGCACGATGTGTAATCCCCATGACTCAGTTAGGTGTCATTCTAATGATTTCGAAATTCTATAAAATCTGTTATCAGATGGAGGTAGACAGTGAATATTAGGTAGTTATTATGTAGTACGCTGTACGCTGAGCAACCAGGTGAGCTACCAAAACTGACACGAAGTGTGTCATCTACTGCTGATCTGCAAATTACGTACTGTCATGTTTCTGACGATGCTTGGGTTCTTTTATAGTGCAAATCAGAATGAAAATTGTTACTTAAAATAATATAGTTAAGAGTTAATATAACTTAATATTTCATTACGCCAACATTTTGTGAGACAATGATGTGTGATATCTATAATATTTATTCCACCCGTCGTAAGTCGTGTTGAAAGTGAAATACATGGCTTTCTATCCTTTAGACACATAACTTATCGCCTAAGTATCAACTAACAGTAAATACCAATCGATTGATAGCTTTATATCGATGTCCCGATGACGTTCGTTAATAAATAAACCGTTAACACGTGCGCTTTCAATAAATAACTTCAAACAAACGGGAACCAGCTGTTGTATCAATCAGATTGTCAGTCACTCAGCAGGTGATATTTATTTTCTCTAATTTTCTCGTAATGCAGATAAAACAAAAGGTTTATTGAGTCAGCTAAGGCCTTACACAACCATTTCTCCCGTATGCACTTTCCCGTGTACACATGAAAAATGTTTTAGTTAGTTTGGAGGTAGAGAAAAGTGGTTCAAGGTACTTTATTAAATAAGGAGGATCGTTCAGGCGGATAATCAGTCTGGTATAGCGCCTTCAGAACAAAAAGTTACTGTGACTTACAGTTCGATTGATTTTAGCCTACCTCTGAAAACACCGTGGCCAGAACTTAATTAAAATAAAATACTGACGGTCAAAATGGACCACTGCAATTATTATAGCTAATCCGTTGAAAATGCCATTTTGTCTCGCGTCGCTATCAATTAACTTCTTACCACGATGTGTTACTTGTGATCCTTCTGCCTCTTTCATTTCTTTGTTTAGCTGTTGAGTCAGAATGATTATCTAGTAGTGATTGACAAGAGTTTAAGATAAATAGTGGGTGTCGCAGCAGCCGTTATGTGTGGTTATGTGCTTATACGATACTTCGTGACAGCTGTCCCGGTAGAAGAGATTTCAGAGATTTAGTTCTGATTGATAAAAAACTAAATATTTGATTGTTCGGCCGTTTTGGGAGCCGGTTAAGCGGTAGTTCTGCGAATAGCGGTTGTTTTAAATGTCTATGAAGAAAATGACTCATTAAGGTAAAGTGAGGATGATAACGATATTGCTCATATAAACATAACATATTATACTTATTGGTTATTTCAAGGGTTGAAATCCAAGTTTTAAGGATTGCTTTAGGTTGACCGCCAATGCTGATGTTTATGATTTTGAATAAGATAGGTATTTAATATCTCAGCACAATTCTTTTGACTTGAATAGGATTACAAGCCCGTTATTTAATAAATAAAATAACAATTCCATTCTGTTTCACCTCCGCGCCTGTTACTGGAACGCCCATAAAGCACAAACAAACAAAAAACATTCACAAGTAATCTATGCAGATATAAATATCATTGTCTTGTCACCATACGCTAAAGTTGATTTAAATTGAACAATACCCACGCAGTAAACCACGGGAATTGAAATTACCAAACAGTGATTGCAATATGTTATGTAGGCATTTTGCTATACATTGATGGCTATGTGTGGGAGATACGTAGGCATACAGTGCGGAGTGCGCAATGTATTAGTCAACATGCAAGTAATTGGTTCGCGATTTGTACACGTGTGTTGTTAGAATTTGTTTTGGTGTGGGACAAGTGGCGAGCTGAAGCGGCGAGTGTGCTAGCTAATTTAAGTCAAATGTAATTATTACCTATGTCTGTTTCTTATTTCACAATTTTCTTCTAAATAGCTTGTTACACAGACGTCTTTTACAGGCAACGGTACAGATGAAATTACAGACACATGAAATATTTTAATTTTATCTCTAAGTTGAACACCGTGTTCGCCGTATTGTGTTAATCTTGGGGCAGTACCTTATAATTTTCCCCCGATTGGAAAAAACAAACAAACAAACAAACTGTTGCTTACATATAATTTCAGTATTCTTATTTTCTGGAAGAGTTTCGGTTTGACCAACTGAGATTGTCCAGGTGACCTACGTATAATCAAAGCTGTTCCGCTTATCACGTGGTTCACACCCCAGCTCCTGATAAATGTGGGTACAACAGGCAATTAGGCGGAACACGAAAATAATAAAGGACACTCGCTCTGGACAGTGTCTACACGATTTATAAATGTGGTCACAGACTACACAGTTATATTTGAAGCTAATTGTCTAACTGGCTTCAGTAAGGATGAGTAAGTAGACTATTTAAGAGTTTTCCTTTGTGCGTGCTTTGTGTTACTGGATACATTTATTGTAGTATTTAGTTGCGATAATTTTGTCGTGAGCAGTTTGCGAAATCTACTTAACTTACTGATTTCGGTTTTGTATATACTCAAAAAAGCGCCTAAGTGCGAGTCAGACTCGCACACGAAGGGTTCCGTACGATAATTTCATGTGTCTGCCTATTAGGGTTCAAGAGCTATAGCGATTGTTAAGGTCGGGTAAAAAACGCCGAAAAATTCACGTTTCTTTTAAGACCCTCTTTTTATTTTTTACTGTGTTAATATAGCGGCAATAGAAATACACATTCTGTGAAAATTTCAACTTTCTATACGTGTTATGGTTCCTAAAATACAGAACACTGCAAGAAAAAGCTGAATAATAGGGTCCCGTTGGCACCCTTTGGATATAGAACACTAAAAACCTTTTCTAAGAAATCGATGTGTAGTTTTCTATAACGCTTTATAAGCATCTTAAAAAAGAAGTGCTAACTTGTCATATATAGGTCATCTATATTATATTATATATATTATATTTCTAACTCACATTATTATATCACATTCCACTAGATATAAAATACATTCAGAATATCTCCATAATACAGAGCCCATGAAATAGGCTCATACAATAAATTCAAAGAAATTGAGACTTAACGCGCCGCGGTGGCGTATTTACAAACACCATTCTCACGGACGCACAGTCGACTGGGTTTGCGCCGGGACGCAGTATACTTGTATAGCCGTACACTGCACAATTTATTCATTGCGCAGTCGAACGCCGGTAGATTTATGAGCGCGATATCGCATCCGCGCCGCATATGAAACATCGATTTCTGGAGACACGACTTGACGATCGTATAGTAGGTATATAACGAAGCAGTAAAATCTCGGTTATCCTCTAAGGGTTTTCATTACATAATGTCGGACGTTCCCTTGAAACTGTCTTTTTGAAATCTTGGTTTAATTTATGATATCGTTACGAAAAGATCTCAACTGTCCAGATATTTTTTTTAATTTAAAAAAGTTAAAAGCCTTTCCATCCAATAGGCGCATATTTAACCGCAATCTTTGTAATCATCAGATTTTACGAGACTTTCTGTTATCATGAGAACTCCTTTCAGGAAAATGTTCATTGGCCTGCCAGTCTATTCAGCTGCTTGAAAATTACCTTTCCAGTAATAGTCTAATATCCTAACAACGAGCTATCCAAGTTTTAGGAGGGCGTGGAACATCTGAATTCACAGAGTAGATAGCAAATGGATGAATACGGCGGGAGACCTCTTGACATCCATCCCAATTTAAGAACAGTACCTACTTGGTTTCTCCTCGCACTTGTCATTTTGTTAGCACTCCATTTACTCATACCTCCGTGTCTGAACATGAACGCGTTCGGAGGCGTGCCATAACCGATTTATGTGGAGGTCTTGAGAGCCCCCGGGGGCGCCACTAGTTACCACAGAAGCTTTGTTCCACTGCCACCCACTACCTAACTTATTGTTTGCTGATTTTTGAAATATTGCTCACTGTATCAAATATATACGAGCAGATTTAGAAATGTGATTTGTCGCTTGTTTTCTGCCGCGAGAAACAGAATTCTACGTAATACAAAATAAATATAATTTATGACAACCTGTTGTGAAAAAAAATTGGCACATTATAAATATATTTATATTTATACAGCATTCTTATGGATCATTTACTGAATACAGTTATTTATGTATTACGGAAAAAACATGCAATAGACGTACCTAGATTTATTTACGGAAGAACGGAAAAGAGACCATAAAAACTTTATGCAAAAAAAAAAACGACTTCTAAAAAAAACACTACAAAGTGAAAAATAACTTTCATTTCGCAAGTCGGTGTCTTTGGATCTGTATTTTAGTTTTTTGCTAACTACTTCCGAAATTAAAGTTATTTTTCATTTTAAAGTGTTTACCTATACCTAGTTGAACACTCGTTGCATTTCTTTCAAATCTAAACGCACATTCCACTTTATGATTATATTTACTAATGATAAAACACAACACAAAGGCACAAAACCCGAAAATAATATCGTAATTAACAAAAACAAAATGTAAAGACGCGCATCCGCCATTGCGCATAGCATAATTGTACTGACAAAGAATCAACATTACGGCTCGAATATTACCAATTCGTATACCACTATGTACTTACTATGTAAACAATAGTAACAGGATGTATTATAACATCAAGATGAACAAAGCCACCATGCACCAAACGATCGCTGGGGCTCTGCGTGGATGTGGCACATATTTCCCCCAACCTGTTATTTTCGTGTAAGTATTTGTTCTTTCTTTGCGTCATGTCCTAAAAATACGTCTAAACGTATTTTGTTTCTTTCTTCTTTCAAAGTGGATTAAATACGTGCTATCGAAGGTAACTCAAAAACTACCAGACGAACATTCACACCTCCTCCTTTTTTGAAGTCGGTTGATAAAATAATAAAAACACAAGCTGTTAAAAAACAAATACTTCACACCAAAATGTCCTACCAATACACACATATCAATTAAGGCATGTACAGATTCTCCTAAAATAAACAAAACAAAAATTCAAGTAGAATTTCCGTTGAGAGCGGAAAAAGAGCAACATATCATAGCAGTCGATGCATTTGTGCTAATGCAGTTGCCTAACAGCGTGCATATTTGATGGAGCCCGCTCCGCTCATGTTTGAGGATAAACGAGACGCGCTTAGAGCATAAAAATGTAGTGCATGTGATGCTCATATTACTAGCAATATCGGGAGAGATGGTATGAAAGTATTTTAGAATATTAAGGCTCGTTCACACCGGCGCGACTTGTCGCGCGACGCGACTTTAACAATACAATTTCTAATAAAACTTCACGATTGAACAATTGCCGGTGTCGCGTCGCGCGACAAGTCGCGCCGGTGTGAACGAGCCTTTAAGGATGTGAAAGAACGAAAATGCTGACAAGATAAACGGAAAAGGAAACACTACTTGGAAGACGATTGAGTTTTAGGCGATCCGTTCAATAATGAAAACTTTAATCATTTACCTGAAAGTTTGAAAAATACAAAACACTTGGAGAAGTCATTAGCTTAAAGAATCAAAATAAAGAAGAATAAAGAAGATAGAAGGTAATAACTACCCGTTAATTCGTAACTAGAATACATCATTATAAACAAAATTAATCAATTTACCGAACCTTCTCAAACTCCTTTTAATTTTTAAATTGGTTCAACCAATTTGATCAACACAAAAGTGCCAATACTTGTAAACATCTTCTCACCCCAACATAATGAATAGTCATGCTAAGCCAATAAACTCAGTTAAAGTATCAGTCGTTCCCGTTCCAATCGACGCTAACTCGAAATTGATTACTTGTGAAACTTTGTAATCAACAGAAGCTGGAGAAGAGGCTTTTATTAAAACGGTATCGACAGCCGGTAGGTAGGTACTAGGTACCGACTGCCCTTTGGTTATCGGATCGTGTCATTTCATTAATTTGGTTGGACCTTTGATCGCCTAAGTGTCGGCTATGAGAATTTTTGGAAGTTTCATTTTGATGGATCAAAAATTGTGATGCGAGACAAAGGTCTTTAAACGAATTTCTTACAGATGTGTGTGATTCTATCTTCAATAAGGGTATTGAGAATTTAACATACCAAAACTAACTATCTGGCGAAATGTGGGTGTACTATAACATAGGTACACCTCTGCCTAACCCTCCTGGGAAAACAGGCGTTACGTTAAATATGTGTTTTATTTTTCTCAACAAAAAAAGAAACAACAGTGTGTCTACCTGTGCGGTAAAAACGTGCGTTGTGCAGATCAAACAAAACGGTATCAAACGGAACAGTAATCGGTTTCCTCAGAACTTCTCAGAACTCTATAATATTCTGAAGCAAAGTTTATCAACACACATTATATCCCAAAAGCAAGCAAATCTATATTCCAAAGCACGTCTACAAACTATACCGCAGAATTACGAACTTTTCAAAGAAAATATTCTACCATTCATTCACTTTGCAAAACTTATCGACGTCAATACTGTTAACCTTCGGTTATTCAAGCAAATGTATCCCATAGCCGTATAAAATGAGTCAGTAAATCACATGGCGCATTCATTGCCGCTTGTGAATGGAGCCGAGAGGGAGATACAATAGCGGCCGCGCAGTGGACCTAGGTACATGATTTATGATCGTAGACATGCTTTGATACAGGCTTATCCTCTAATGGACTGAAACTGCGGGCATTCCTTTAACTATGATATTGGATGGGTTTGAATGTTGCCATAGGTAAAATATTTGGAAAATGTATTGCAGTTTTATTTTGCAAGAATATTGTTAGCTTTAGTTTGTACAACCAATTCCATTTTGAGTTTGTATGGGTTTGAACATTTAATCAATTCCACGGAGGGACAAAACCATCAAAAAAACAAAAAACTGTATTTAGGTTGAAACTGCATATATAATTGGAACATATGACTTTATATTGAACAGCTGTTTTAAAAGTTGCATAGTTGCCATGCCAAGCAACAATATTTTACACGGTACCGCAGAGATGTTAACCTTATTATTAAGCAAATTATTTAATTATTAAAAATACACGAAACGCTAAATTACTCAAACATGAAAATTTCTCACTATAATGTTGTCACGTCATTACCTATATGAATAATATAAAGTATTGTAAAGTATGTTTAATAATAACGTAAAATAAACAGGGAATATAAATATTGACTAAACTCAGCAGCAATAAAAAATCTCGAAGGATATTTGAAGCAATATAGCCAACGTTCAAATATGGAGGATCAACATTATGTAACTCCGCGTAAACCGTGTCTGACTAAATTGAAAGGCCACGAGCAAGATACGGCTACGGTCTATAGTCATGCAAAACAACGATACGAATGAGTGAATATTACAATATACCACTGCACTGGCCCGAACGATTTCAGCGCCAGCGGTAAAGAATAAAGAACTTTTCAAAATCATTTTTATATGGAAATTGGTTTTTAAATATATGTGAAATAATATTGCACATTGGTTATTGTGCCATGAATAATCTGCAATATAATATGTAATATATATTCTAACATGTGTGCAAGTATGAACACCAACAAATAGTAGGTAGGAATATTATGTAGAAGCTTTTTAAAATGTCGGGACTGAGGATAGTTATGGTAATAAATAAGCCCTTAACTGTTATTTTTGACATTACGCGGGGTATATTGCCGAGTTTATGCCTCTGTATGACAAAGAAAAAAAATACTGGAGAAGGTTCACTCCGACACAATGGATAACTGAAAGTAAGTCGCGTTTCTCCAGAATCTGATAGACCAAAGAACCGTAGTCCTTATTGTAGTTTAGTTAGGCATGATATTGCCGTACTTGTAATGAAATCTTTTATAGGTTGGACCTTCTGTTTCTCTTCGTACTATAACAATGTATGTTTTTATTTCTTTGCAAATAAGTATGGATGATATTGAATACCTACTTGTGAGGATACAACCATTCGCAATCCGATTTGACCTTTTAATAAAAAGGGTTTATTCCAATGTTTTGTGTCGCGTTGCTTTTAAGGAAACTATTATTTTATGCATTGAGTTGTTGACATTTTATGTTACAAGCTTTTCCCTGTAGTGTATGGGCAGTTTAGTAAAATGGTACTGGTTATGTTATAAATGGTTTTGATGGCGTAAACTCATGAATGGAAATGATGTAGAAGATTATTTTTATTGCTTTATTTTCAAGGTGTGGTCAAGTGATGATCACATTTTGGGACACAATATTGTTTTTATTTGTAATAAAAAAATGGCTCTGTGCGTGGGTCTCTTGGGCCATTATCGAGCAACTATTTTAAAGTTTATAATAGTTGCTGGATAATAGCCCAAGAGAAATGATCATTAGGGGGTGTCAAACTTTGTATGGAAGAATTTTAACGCGCTGTCCGATTAACCCAAAACTCAGTATTTATACTTAAAACCGAAAATAAAGAATAACGTGTATCAGGGTTTTTCGAAAATCTACCCCTAACAGAATGGAAAAGAGTAACCAATTTTACAGTAGAGGATTTTACTGCGTGGTTTAATTAACTTGAAAGTTGGTAAGTACTGATATCACCTATATCATAAAAGTCAAAAAAAGGAAAAGTTCCCTTAGGATATATAACCTGAATTAACATATTATGGGGTACTTTTAATCCCGGTAGTACGTTCCCGTGAGATATTTTCCTACAATCACGCGGGCGAAGCCGCGGGCAAAACTAGTATTTAATAAAACATTCAGTTTATTTGAGAACCTTCTCCTTTTTGAAGTCGGTTAATAATTTTCAAGCACGATCTTCAAATAACAACAATATATTCCACAAATCTACAACAAACATCCAAGCTACCTCTTGACTGCAACCCACCATGTTTACAAAACACAAATTGTTGAACATCTCAATGTTTACAGTTTACCCCGTGCCGTATTATGAGTATTATCTGAGACAATATTGGCTGTGCCCCGCGCCGCCGCCCGGATATTGGTAACTCGGTGGCATCCGCAGACCGGTCAAATTAAAAATCGTATTGAAATAGTGCCAACAGTATTTTGAAAGGGAAACCGTTCGTAAACCTTTTTGGGTGTAAAAGATGAAAATGTGATTAAATTGGTTTTTGGAATTAAGCGATCTCTTCTTGGTCGCATACTTCATTACTGAAGGTCGTGTCCTTGAAAGGCCCTCGTGGCTTTACGTATGATTTTCTTCATTTCGTTCGGTTCTCCGCTTCTCTCAGGGCGGTCGTAACAGAGAGTCCAGTGAGGGCAGTTACTTGGACAGACCAGCGGTTAGGTGACCGGCTGCGAGGCCTTTTCCCATCTACCTTGCCCATCACCATCAACTTTTCAAGGTTATCTAGTTCCCGCCGGGCAACGTGACCAAAGTAACTGAGAATCCTTTCGTAACAGATCGCGTATAGTCTGTCTTTACGAGCGATAAAGTGCGACGAATTAAGCGATAAAGTTGTAATATTCGTTTAATATATGGCGAATGAACTAGATAAAAATAATAATTTGTAAAAATATATGTATACGGCAAATACATACACAGTTTTTTACACATTATTATTTTAATATAAAGCTTTAGAAAATCCATATTAAAACCGTCGTTTATTAAAGAGAATAAAATTATCTTTGCCTACCTTTTATCCAATATAAACTTTCTGGGGTCACGCAGGAAAAATGCTAACCGTAGGCGCTGATCGTACCAAACTAAATATTACCAAAACGATATCCTCTACAAACAAAAATCTTTAACATAATAAGAAAAATATTTACACACTTTAATGAAAAACCTTATGAATCTACTCACGAACCCATATAAGGCAAATAAAAAGAAATATATGTATTTAATAACCTCCCTGTAAGTTTGTAGCTCGTCTAATGCGTACTACCCTGAACAACGCGTAGTTGAGACCACCTGCTGCTAGAATATGAACTTACTTTGGTAGGTACTGAATTCTTGAGAAATGATCATAATAATCATAAACCCGTTAGTATCATAAAGGCGACTAAAGGATTGTCGCAAGAGGGTAGGCAGCAGAGTCTTTCTGTCTGCTAAACTAAGTATTAGGTATGTTCCTCACATCAGAAAGTCAAACCCAATGTTCGGTAAGAAGCTATGCGCATGATAGATAAGCGTGGTGATTACGGCTTCAATATGACGGTTAAAAAGAGCCCTTTGTTCGGTACTTAACGTACATGTAGTCTATGCCAAAAGCATCTGATGAAAGTGTAATAAATACCTTGGGAATTGACTGAAGGGAATTAGTAATTATATTTCACCACCTTTTACAATCTTATTGTTTGGTTATAATTATGATTATTAAATTGTAATTGAAAAATTAAAGAAGGATTATTTTTTTAAATTAGTATTTCGGTATATTATTCAAATAATCAAATCAAAGCACATAATTTGTAAGTGGCACTACAATAAATTTAGCTTCCACAGGTAGGTTTTCTCATTAGATTTGTTTACATTTTTTATTTATTTATTCATTCATTCATTTTTTATTACATTTTTTTTGTACAAACCTATTTAAGGAAAATAAAATCATTTCATTTCATTTCGATAGTTGTTTCTGTGTGGAAGGTACGGGAAGACGGGAAGTCCATATTATGTATGAAGAACTGCTGATTTTGATAACGAGCATCTGACTCAAAATGTATTTTAATCATTCCTACAGACTGGTTATCTTAAAAATTCTGCAAGCCTTCATTTTTTACTTTTAGCATTTAAAAAGTATTTTTGCGACGAGTTATTTCAAAGTTAAATTGGTCATATTTTATTTAAATTACTTTCTAATTTCGTTTCAAGTTTTTTCTGCGTTGTCAATTTTGATTACAGTCTTCAGCGTAATAACTTATATTTTTTAATCACTTTTATGTTCATCTGGAAATGACAGACGAGTTATCTGAAGATCTACGCAGGTATAGAATTAACTTGATAATTTGCGTTGTAAATTGCTTTGTTAAAAATAAATTTTAAACTAAATAGACTACGGAGTTGCAAGTTTATGATCTAATTAATAATGCCCATTTGATCTGTCTGGTGATTTGTGGGTGTACTATAGGTACTTCCTCTGCCTAACCTGGCTTTGGTTTAAATAGGTTTTTATTCTTATTATTTTATCCAACCTTTATATAGATTCCTTTATATTTTGTGAATGTGAGAACGTTGTAGGCTCAAAAGACTGTCGATTTGCAGACTATTTTGTATTTTGTAAGTTTTCTATTTTGTTAAGTATGTTGTTGACAGGCCTACACTATCCTCTCATACCTATTCAAACTGTACATTTTTGAAAACATTGTACAACCCATTTATTTTTAAAAGAGTAACCGTGGAGTTTCTTGCCGGCTCTTCTCCATAGGAAACGACCAATTGGAACCGTGCACCTAGCTTCTGACGTTTCATAAGTGCCCATGTAGGTTTATGTGAAATAAAATATTTTGTTTTTGATTTTGATTTTGAACCCTTCGGGGAATACAGGTGTGATGTTACGTTATATATTATGTAATAATGCAAATTATTAGTTGACTCCTAAGATGCGTGGTTTCTCGGTGCTCAATACGATTCACTTCCACAACAACAATCCATGGAGCTTACGAATGTTATTCAAATTCTCTTATAATTCGTAAGCACCCATATCACAAGAAATCCTTTTGTCAGTGGGGCTGTAAGAAGTATTTATATTTAGCCAAGTATGTGTCGCTTCTTGTCGGAATATTAATATTGTTCTAGTGTGAGTGACGCACAGCAGCGGCCATTTATCATATCCCCTCTTATTATTCTGTTAGAAAAAAGTCGTCCCGTGAAGTGTCAGTCTAAACAAATAACCCTTTAGGCGGGAAAAAACGATGAAAGAAAAAACAGCTACTTACAGCATGGTGTGTGGCTCGGTCGTTTGTTTTGATTTCATAATTTGATTTTTAAATAAATAATAGTAGGTAGTATTCTTAAATTGGTAATACCCTAAACATTACAAGGATATTGATTGTGTGAGGTACCTACGGCTGAGGTTTACGGTAACTACAAAACTGAAAGGACTTTAAGATTGATATTTTATTTCAATGAACACATCATAAGGCTTATTTCATTTTAATTTTGACCAATTTTTTAATTTAATATATCTGAATTTTAAGTCTATGACATGTATTATAATTCATCTGACAATAACATTTTAATTTGATTTTTTTTGACATTGTAGTATTCTGTTTTGAGTATAATCATTTTGTAATGTTATTTTAATAATTATTTAATTAGATTAACAATAATATAAATATTTGAACACCTTATTAGGTATTGATACAGAGTACTTTATATTTATTTGTAACATCTGTTTTAACTTACCTGTATTAAGCAAATAAATAATTCGATTTTATTTGATTTTGGTAAATCCCACGCCAGCTGCGGGATGAATTCCGCTCTCACCGATTGTGTCAACTAACTTGTATGAAGGTTTTCGAAATGGCGCGAATAATTGCGTGACTTCCTTACCAAGACTTTCCTAGTCCAGCGCTGCGCGTGATTTGCTTCAGTTTGAACAGCCCTTTATAACCACTCCTTCGTAGTCGAAAACCATATCTTTTATTTGTACGTAACGAACTAAGACTTCAAGTAAGTCTTCCTGAGCAATATATTTAAATAGCTGTCCTTGGAGCACAGTTTATCACCACAAATGCGATGAACGGCACGTTGTGGGTATAAATCTAGCTGCCAACAGTTACCGGCAGTGAGGTGAGACTTTGATCAATGTTCATTCACTTACTGTGATGCATTAATGGGAGATAACCTACTACCACGTTCGACCCCAGTATGTCTTCGTCTTCTCCGTAATATTAGCTCAACAGCAAGGGGCTTACTGATCAAAGTGCGGCTGTCGTAATGAAGCACGCAACTCCTGAAGCTCTTTGATTTTATTATACTTAAGTAAAATAACATTTCATTACATCACGCCTTCTTTCCTCAAAGGGTTGGGCAGAGGTTTACCTATAGTTCACCCGCATATTTCGCCAGTTATGTTTAAGTCACATGTAATAGGGGGCGAGCCTATTGCCGTTAACCGGGCACAAATCCAGATTCCGGGCTGCTACTGAGAAATTCCGGATAGAAAAAACACAATAACACTTTGCCCGATCTAGGAATCGAACCTAGGATCTCATGCTCAGCAGTAGCGCTTGCGACCACCAGACTAACTAGGCGTGAAAAAAAGATTATATTCAGCTATTGAAGATGTTTTGCTACAGAATATCAATGGAGCGTTTGCTCAACATCCGGGGCCTGAATACAACTGACAATGCGACATATTTGCCAAAAAAAATCAAAGTTTACAAAGTTTCAAGAAAAAAATCTGGAATATGTCGAATTATCAGATAAACGCATCTCACCACACAGCCCCTGATATTTAATCTTCAGCATTTACCCTTTACGACTTAGGAAACAACAAATCTAATATCCCATATCGTTCAATACTGTCACTTTCCAACTTTGCAAGCTATGATATACTAGCACCGATTGGTTTATACATCCATTTGTCATGATACCACATTTCTTGGACCTCTAAGATATTACTCCAGGGGTAGAGTTGGCTCTGTTTTTATGTTTAGCCTCGCGTCACTGACCCGCTTACAAAAGGAGATGAGGCGTTCCTAGGAACCTTACACATGAAGCATAACTAAAGTAAGGGCAGGGCAGAGTTGACAATGGTGAAAATTAAAGAAAAACGGCAGTAATAACACACTAAAACGAACCACAACATCCTTGCAATAGCAAGAAATAAACACAAATCTGATGATAATAGATCAGAAGTGAAGCAACTTAACGATTTTCATTTTAACCCAAAATGATACTTAGGAATGATCGTACGATTATAAATAACAATATAATATTATGTTGCCAAAATATTGACAAGACCTTGAAAGGCTCAGACTTAGCCCCGAATCTTCACGCTCTGGTAAAACACACATTAAATTAATTTATAAACTCATCGTTGTGTACAATATCTTAAAGGACCCTCACAGCGCTGCCTAGCCCTTCCTCTACACAAAGCGATACACACATGTAGATAATGGGATTTTACATTTGGCCGAACATTGTTCACAATTACTCCACAGGGATTTGAACGCCGTGAAAATAATTTAGCAATGAACACGAATATTTTATTTTAATGAACCGTTCCAACTCAGATGGGAGAGAGAATTAGGTACGTACATAAACTTAATTTGTCTGCTGTATGTTCGGTTAAACTCAATTTGGATTGGCTCAATTTTGTTACGTTTAAAGTAAATTAGAACAGAGTGTTCGTATTTGTTATCTGAACAATCTAATTTCTTATTTTATTGGCTCGTCCTTAGAAAGCGTTCAACCTATTTTAAACACTGTCAGTACAAGTGTAATGTACCTATGTTATAAGTGTGTATCCACCGCAACACTACTGTTTAATAATACCATACGTAACACTGCAATATTGTTCCGGAACATTCCACGGTTTCTGTCGTCCTGTGTACGATGCGAACCTCATTCTGAATACATGTCTTGCCGAGGTAGAGTGTAGTAACATAAATATAACATCACGCCTGTATTCCCCGAAAGGATAGGCAGAGGTGTACCAATAGTACACCCACATTTCGCCGTTATGTTTAAGTTCCATGTGATAGGGGGCGAGCCTATTGTCATCAACCGGGCACAAATCCAGATACCAGGCTGCTACTGAGCTATTTCATATGGAAAAACCAAATAACACTGTGCCCGACCCGGGAATCGAACCGAGCCCCTCACCAACTTGGCAGTCAGTTGAGTGTAGTACCAAGTTTTATTACCTGACCCTATAACTTGGCTCCAGTATATCTCAACAAGCTTTTGAGTACCTAGTGACAGTTCATCAAAGGACGTCAGCATTCTAAAGAAAAACTTGAACGCGACTTGTACCAACATTTTACCTGCAAGTCTTGCATCGTATCGTACAACTAAAAAAATTTACTTTTCAAGTCAACTGAAGATACATTCTGTAAAAATCTCACGGTGAAAACATAGGAAAAGTGAGCTTAAAGTGAGGTATAGTGTGAATCCCTAGCATTATGTCAGGTGCAATGACAGCTCATTTCAAGCTCACTTCAACTAAGTTTTCACGGTTAGATATTTACAGGATGGAGCGACAGGTCTACAAACCTCCTAAAACAACAAAAATATAAACACAAAACCCCGTAGAATAGGTTCACGAACAATTTGAGTGGCTTTAGATACGAGTCAGTGCGCGGTTGGCGACGCGGTAAATAACGTCAATATTATGGTCCGAATAACATCAATATTGTGTTTCCAATACTGCCACTAAGTTAAATTACTTGTAGGAGACGAAGCTACGGTCTATGGAACTTTATAGTTGAATGTGGTTCAAAGAGTGGCTCTGATGCTTGAACAAACTTTGTACAGGATAAATATACGTAGGTACCTAGCTATTTCCTGTGATAATATAAATGATATTTATTCCTGTAAGAGGAAAATACAAAAACTTTTACACGTCAATAAAAGAAGTTCCGAATGTCATGAGCCATAGCCTATTGGTCTGGATCATATTTTAAACAATTGTAGACTTGTGAAAATGTCGATGAATCGACAGGAAAGCAACAATTTATTCTAAGAGTTATTTTATTTTCAAACAGAAAATTCGTCATCAAACAAAGTGCGTGTATTAGCGAAACATAAAAACAAAAAAAAAGATATATTTGACATCCCCGAATTTATTAATTCACTGGCGGTTATGCAATAAAAATACATTGCAACACTTTCCGCGTTTCAAATGTAACAGCGAAATCAAAAATATCTGCATTTTAGTTGAAAATCCCGAATGGCTACAGTTATTCATTGGGGGGCGAGAACCAAACGAGTGTCGAACAATACGGCAATTCATTTGTAAACTGACGCTTTGTTTAAAGCCATGTGCTAATATGTGGAGCACAATGGACAGATTTTACTGGATATCTGAATATCTGATAGTAATAATGGTTGAAAATAAGCACGTATTTTGGAAAGCGTAGTAACAAAAGGGGAATGTAATTTAATTTAATTTTTCTTTGTTTGCCATTCGTATAGAAGATACGTTATTGTTAGCAAATGCTCTCCGATTGAACAATTTGCAGCATTGAATGCCACTGCATCCAATGCAAGGTTAGTATTGTTCTTAATATTTTTGATATAAGTCATATAAGGCACAGTCAGCGCTTACCTCAATTATCTGCTGTGTATAGGCTACCATGCTACGTGTGTTGTCCCTGGAAACTTGAACATACCTGAAAACAAAATAAACAAAGAGTCAATATGGGTTTTACTACTTACTATAAACAATGCCAAGTCATTTTATTTTTCATAGTAGCCATAGTTAAAAAGCCGTTTCGAAAATACGCAAAATACTCAATAGTCGCAAAACTTCTTTTCCACAAAATATTTACCACAATAAACCGTCATATCTGGCACGAAAATATGCCATACAAAAGTGTATGAATGGTCCCTTCCAACCTCACCCCCTCTGCCTCCTTCCGAACCGAAGCATTTACGTGCACACGAGCGTAAACCACAAGCACGACGGATATTAATATAAATACATGACATCTGGAAGGACGGGTATTATCTGATCAAATAAGAATCAATATAAGAATGTCGTACGTTTGCAGATGATCCGTGATCAATTTACCATAGTTTCTGGCAAGGAAGAGGTCACACAAACTGTGGAATTAAGGGAATTACGAATTATAATGGTTGTTGTATGACCAGCAACTGCGACAGTAGAAAAAAATAGAATAGAAATGTAAATATTTGCATAGAATGTAGGGATACAGGTGAGTTATTTCAAGATAGAGTTTGGTTCCAGGTAAATTCTGCCATTTGGCATGCAAAAATTATAACCATTACAATATCTAATTGGTGACCCTAATTTTACAGTTTTCGGCAGTAGTCACCAATTTTTTTACTGAATGATCATGGTCATTTATTGGGTGGCAATGTTCAGCAGTTTACTTTAATGGTCTCACTTCATGATGATTATTATTGTACTGATGAACCATTTCCAGCAGGCAAACAATGGAGTTGAAACAAGGATCTTATTTTGTAGAACAACTGAAATACAATGTATTCATGTCTCAAGAATGTAGCTGGTACTACTAATATTTAAGCTTTCCCGTATCTCGTGTCTCCTTAATATTATTTATTTCTTAAGAACCCAGTTATTTATACAGTTTAAAATGTACGTCGCAAGAATATAAAATGAGCGGTGCATGCTCTTTTAGGTTATCAAATACGGGACGATGTATTATTTCTGAGGGAGCTTCTGAAATATTATGCACCAAAGTGGGGCATTATAACAATGAACAATGTTTATGGACATAACCATGTGATCTTATTCTTTGTGCTTACATTCTGGGACATTTTCCGGATCGTATTCTTGACTAGAGTTACTAAGATGGACCAGTATTCTTGAAAATTCCTTTTGAAAATACAAGAAGAATGTTTTTCTTTATCGCTGGTAAGCTTGATATTCAATTCTTGTCATTGTCTAAAAGTTTTAAAACGGGTTTAAACCATCCCCAATAGATATGAAATAAATTGCCCCACGCGCAAGTCCCGCGGTGATAAATGAATCCAAGTTCCAAAACCGTTCAAAGAGAAAGAAAGTTGCCACTAATGATACAGTACTATTTTAAACTCGATAAATCATGGCTGCATCCTATTCAAACGAACCAGAGTCTAATTGAGTGGGTATCGATCCAATACACTTTGAACGGAATCTTCATACACTTTTAAGCGAATGCAAAATAAATAGCTGGAAGACGGATGGCCCATGATCAGGTTACGACTAATGCATTGTGGACTCAAGTGGGAACGGTATTGTCATCAATTGAGGATGCATCGATCATGACGTCATCGTCTGGCAAACTGCTGTTGTAGTAGCGTTTGGAAATGTTGTCTAGAATCTTATATAGACCGTCAAAATGATGGAAAACGATACAAAATCAGTTCTTTTTTTATTGTTTTGATAATTTTGTAAAAAATCATTGAATTTGACGCAATAATTTTAGAAAACACTAACACCTGATGTGTCTAACGAGCTTATAGGTCTTTTTTCCAAAATAAATATGCAATGTTAAAAAAGATACTATTCCAATTATACCTTCATTAATTCAAATATCCCTTCAATGCGTGAAACTATTCCAGTCCCCCAATCTTTCCAGTAGATCGCCAGTTCGCCACAACTGTTGGACCATTGCCACTTTATGATTGGCTTCTTTCTTGCTTTCTTTGCTTTTCAATATCTTCCTAAGCGATCTTAAGTTTATCTCGAAGATTCTCAGAGTTTTTGCTGGACTAAAATATGCCAAGTTGTTCATTTAGAGATCCAGACAAAGATTTGATGTAATCTGAACCGTTCTCAATGTGTGATTCTATACGCACTTGGTAGGTTTTTACACTGCGACTTTGGACCCTTATTATAGGGCATTAATTCTTCCCATTTCGGTAATACGATCGCGATTGTGGCTCGTACGGGCCCAAATTGCCTGTAAGCGGCTTAGTGCAACTAATTCTGACGCGAACCGGCGCCCCAATTATTAGTAATGAGATTATCAGTTTAATGTCACTCGAGTCAGATGCGCCAGGTCGTGTTCAATGGAGCTCACGCTCACATTGAAATATGAAGATGCAAATCTTACCTTCAATAAGGGATTTATAAGACTAAGCGGAATACAATCTTCTTTCAAGATTTAACTTTTAAGGAACCTGAGAAGTTTCCTACCATACCAACACCAACAAAAATTAATTAGAAACACAAATGAACTAAACAAAAACATTACCTACGGATTGTTTATGTTGAAAAAAAGAAAAAGAAAGCAAATACGTTTAATTGCGGCAAACATGACGCAAAGAAAAAAAAGGTTCATGTGAGAATTAAATACTGAACACAGAGTACATAAGCTACGGAGTACATAAGCTAAGTACATAAGCTTGGTTGCTGAAACAATTCATCAAAAAATTATTTTGCAGATCCAACCAAACAAAACAATGTATTGTCCCAAAATGAGATCACATGTTTCTACAAAAAACGCGTCTTGTAATCCAAGTGAATTTGTCAGTGAACTTGTACACAGGTGTAGGACTCCTATCAACTAGTATGATCTAGCAAGCGAAACATCTTTTCCCTGTTGTTTGTTACAGCTTCTTGGTAAGTAAGTTACATTACATTTTTGTAGTTCTTTATAAATAACCTAGTCAACCGAAGTTACTTTATAAAAAAATAAGGTCGGGCTTATTGTCTGTTTTATGTGAGAAAACATGTTTACACAAGATATTGGATTTCATATTTCAGTACATAAAATAATAACAATGTTTCTTGACATTCTAAAAACACGCCTTGAAAATTGTTTTTCCTTAGAGATTTTGTACCGGAAAGTTTGTGTCAATGATTGCACTTTATTCTGTGGCGTTGTTTACAAGTAAATAGTTGAGAAACAATTTATGAATCGAATGTTTTTTTTTATGTCACACAACACTGCTTAGCTTCCTTCAGAATTTGACTTAAACCATCCATTAAATACTATCGTCACACCTCGGATTCTTTAATAAAACACTATTAAATGCGAGTTTTTCATCTGAGAGTAAAATACGACAAATATTTAGCATAGAAACGCAAGAAATATTCACATTTCGGTGTGAGGGGCGCCGGGCGGTCGTAACGAAGTAATCCTCTAACAAAGGGACAGATACCCGGACATTTCTTAGACTTGTTTACTCTTTGTGTGAGAGCTGTGTGTGTGTCATTTATACCACGGAAGGTATTTCAAGAAGCTCTACTTTCATTCAAAGCACAGCAAAGTGCTTGAATGAGTTTTTACATAAATTGTTCATCGCTATGATGGTCAATAATTAGCAACATATTATCATGACTAACCTGGTGTAACATGAGGGTACAAGCCACCCGTCGAGATAATTCTGCCATTTGTTTACTAAATATTCTTGAATTCTTCTACATATAAATTCAGTTTCTTTAGATCAAGCAAAAGTAAAAACTGTATCTGTAGTACCTACCTGCCTTTATAGAAATAATTTTTTTTTATGCTTTAGATTGTGTTGAATAGACTTTCTGAATCAACTTGATTGTGTTTCATTTCACAGTCCGGGCATATTCAGGTTTCATGGCCGACATTTTTCTTTGAGGTTTGTTGTCCGGGTAACGTATGGATGTCTTTTTTTACTCGTCCTACTGAAGTAAATAACGTTTATCACTATAGGTACATAGTATAAAGTGAAATACAACACTTCACTTTCTTCACGACTTTGTTGATTTTATTCAAGTTTTCACCTTTAGTTGGTGTCCTTGGAGAAGGTCTGTGTGTATATTACTTGAGAATTAAGGCTTTATATTATTATCTGTCCAACTGCCGTGTGAGGCCGGGGCGAGTTATCTCTAATGTTATGAAATTATTCAACTAGATTTTTTCAAATTTCTTGAAGTGCTTAGACCACTGCGGATAATTAGCTTTGAGCTTTCAAGCTACAATAATCCGTTTGGTCGATACTGACTTTTAAATTCTTCATCACCAAAAAAAAAACGCAATAAATCAATTCAGTTCAATGAGTTCATCGTCTCTACTTTAAAAAAGCTTCAACATTTCTAAAGTCTGTTCATTTATATCATCCTCCTCAACAACAAGCCAAGCATTTTCTTTGAAATGACAACGAAAGAATTGCAATAGTGCACAAAAAGACTATTGTTGGTCCTGGAACGTCAACCGTAGCCAAGTAAACTGTTTTCTCAGTCGCTGTCGACTTTTTCTATTTGCTCAAGTAACTGATATGCTTTAGTTTTTCTTTGTTCTACTGAAATGAAAAAGTCAGCCACAACATTTGGAATTTTAATGAAGCAAGAATTTTATGGTAAAGATTTAGAAAGGTCAGATTTAAAATTCATCTGACAATGATATTGCTTGCGAAGGCGAATAAATGAACCCTAACAAATATGTAAATTCGTGACACGATTGTTGTAAACAAACACCTATCCAGCACTTTTGACAGAATTGGGGACGTTCCGTCGTATAAGTTATGTCGGGACCGCGGCGCGTCCCTTTTTCGTCACGTTGCGTTGCAACCGACGCGATGGCTATGTTGTCCACTTCTTTTCAAGGACAAAATACCCCTCGCGTCCTCGTAACAATGCGTGTCGTTATCATTCCCTTCCTCACAAGAACATCAACCGAAAATTTAATAAAAATCCTAGGGACCTAACCGTGCAAGAAAATTTTCGCTGAATCGCAGCCCTTTAAGACGAAATCGAGGTATTTGTCGGATCGGCGGGTCTAAGCCGGCGAGGGTGCGGGGCGCGGGGCGGGATATTCGTCGCGAAACGAATTCAATTTGAATCATTCTTCTATACTATTATCCCGATTGAAGGTCTTTCCTCGCTGTCCCCCGCTCGAAATTGGATCGTCTTTTGCATAAAATGAAAATCGAATCGGAACTAACGAAATATCCTCGGAAAGGTTCCGTCACCCTGCGATTTGATGAACGGGACCTTTTATGGAATTATGAGCGGGGCCGTCTGAAGTAGTGGGAGACGTGGGACCACAGATATATGAATACAGCGTGGGACGGATAATTTATATTGTTATGTGCGAGCCTGAGGATTTGGACGCGCGGCAGGTTTGTCCGTCGTAATGATGTGAGCTACCGGACACGGATCATTTTTGGGACAGTTAAGTTGATTATTTGGTACAGGTATATTGTTTCAGAGCCCGTCTGAAAATTGAGTCCCGATGGGATTTATTATTTGGTTTATCTTTTTCTATTGCATTATTCCATTCTGATTCGAAAACAGCTAGAATAGTAAATAACAAAAGGTAACCAATCCATTTTTTTTCATCAATCAATAAATGTGAATCGTATGCTCAACTACTATCATTTAAGTCTATACAATATGCGATATTAATGAAACATATACTATTCCAAACCACTGCCCTGACAGCGGCTGTCTCGCTCAATAAACTAATTCGTTCATGGAGCGTTCGTTCCGATTCAATACACGACACACGAATTCTTATCCGTTCAGTTTGGAGCTCGTAAAATGTAAAGACGTTTTGATAGAACGATACTCGTGTGTAGAAGCAACAGTTCGGATGTAGAACGGGTCCCAATGAGGTGGGAACTCGATAACATGCGCCGTTTGTTTCACGAACATGAGACGAGAGCATTATGACGTGAAACGTTTATGGCTGTAACGAAACGTTTGATATAAGTCTGATTTTTATATGGATGGAACCTATTTGCAAACGGTTTCAAATTTTGTAAAGTCAAAAGGGATTTATTATTAAACTAGCTGCTGCCCGCGGCTTCGCCCGCGTGAGTGTCGGAAATTACCCCATATATCCCCATGGGTTTTAAGTATAAATATTGAGTTTCGAGTTAATCGGACAGCGCGTTAAAATTCTTCCATACAAACACTGACCCCCCCCCAACCCCCGTTTAGGGGGTAATTTAGAAAAACAAAAACTACAAACTTTATAATTTATTTAGATAACTATTCGTGCGAAGTTTCATGTTTATTACCTCAAGGAATAAGATTTTTCCTACAAACTTTCATCCCTTATTTTACCCCCTTACGGGTTGAATTTAAAAAAATGCTTCCTTATTCCTTGCCTACATTATAAAGGGAACCTGTTGTCAAAATTTCAGCTTTCTACGTCCAAGGGTTTGGGCTGGGCGTTGATGAGTCAGTCAGTCAGGACTTGTCTTTTTATTAATAGGTATAGATATAGATAGTAGGATAGGATATTTTTCCGCGATAAAAAGTACCCAGTGTGGTGCCCAGGATATTAAAGAATAATTATACCAAGTTTCATGGTAATCGAACCGGTAGTTTTTGCGTGATGCCTGAACAAACAGACAGACAGACAGACAGACAGACAAAAAAAAATTAAATCAAATTTTTGTGTTTGGTGTCGGTCTAGTAACCCTGCCATTTTTTTTTTTTAATATTTTCAATGTACAGAATTTTCACTTCTACAGATTTATTAGGTATAAGTATAGATTTAAGAAGATGCATGAGATTGTAAGTGGGATCGAAGGCAGAAATCGTTCAGCTTGTTTCCTTCATTTTTAAAGTTCACTTTTTACGCAGTCGGGTTTTTGATTTTTTTAATTCTTATGCCTTACCTACCTTACCATTTTTTATACCTTTGAAGCATTAGTAAAACAAAGCGAGTAAGGAAAAACGTGTTGCTTCACTATCTGTAGAATAATTGAATCGAAGGTTGTTTTATTTAAGCCATGGAAAAAGAATAAACATATTAAACATCTCTTTATATAATTTTACTAGTTGCTTCACGAGGAAAAACGAAGGAAAGACAAACAGAATTTTCCGAATCTATATTCGGAAAATTCTGTTAGGTTAGCATTCTATCTTTACGAGTTTGTTGCTCTCAAGAGCTAGCTTATTTTGGTTCAACGTCATAGAGCTTTTGACTCCGCCATTATACGTACCTATCTATACAATGCTACCTATACCCAGTCCTCAAGGATAGGTACTTATACAGAACAGTTAATTTTATTACTACGCATTTCCGCAAACGAGATCCTCATCCCATTTTTACGTAACATAAAACAGCAAAAGTAATTTAAGGAAAATAAAAATATTTATTGCATTGTTTAATTTACGATCCTTTATACAGAAAGTCAGTTACGTTTCGTTCTAATTTCTCTGTTGTTTTTTTTTCTCTCGGGTAAAGGAACCGCTTTTATCTGTGGGCGTAACGGAACGGCCAGTGATTGTAATGTGAAAATATTAGTGACGAATCACAGTGGTGGCATTGGCATCAAGTTTTTGTGTTAAGGTTTTTTGTCGTCAAACAATATTCCTTTTTCCCAAAATAAATGCTATCGCTATTCAGAATTTATTTTGTACAAGCATTTTGGATGAAAAAATAAATGCTGAAAATTCTTTTAGAGCTACCTTTTGCGTGAAAATAAAATAGTTGCTGACGATGAACATTTACAGTACACTTATTGGAAGTTCATTTGCTTATATCAATTTAAAAAACGAAATCAGCACCTCTTTGACGCACTTCGAAAATACAAGTTACAATGGCCTGTCTCGTATAATGTATGTGGCAGTTTCCACAATTTCGTAATCCGTTCTCGTGATCATCTCAAACGTTCGTGTGGGAACAAAAAGCTTAATTACGTGGTGTTATGTGTTTTCCTCTTTGGCAGGCGGCACATCCCTACTCCCCGCGGTTCGTCGGCACATCCCTACTCCCCGCGGTTTTCATTCAATCAGAAAACATTCGCTCGTCATGTTCAATGTTAGAATGGAATTCTTTTTTACGATCTTTTGGGCTATTCGTCTGAATTTTTCGCCTACACATAGAAAATGAATTACACTGAAACTGTGGTGTCAGTGTGTTTGAGTAAGAATTTGTGGGCATTTGTGAGGGATCCGGGTCAAAAGGATAATCGTCATTTTGAAGATGAAAGTATTAGGGAATGACACTGTGCAGATTATAAGAGGATGAACACTGAGTTTGTTTCGGCTTTTCTTCTCAGAGTAGTCAGATAGGAAACGCAGACCTCATCTAGCTTAGTTGTAATATTTTTTTAATATGACGTGTAAAAGTGATTCCGATATCCTATTAACAGAATAAATAATTTCATTTCATAGAAGTCTTTAGTCACAAGTTCGTTGGCACATCAACATTATAATATCCGGCAAAGAGCGTGTCGGACCACGCATAATGAAGGGTTTCGTAGTTGGGATGAATTTATCCCAAGAACAAACTTAACATTGTAGTTGCAAAACATGATCTCCCATACATTCTAACTGCAAATGTTAGTTTGTACGCAAAATAATGGATTATTTTAAGACCATAGACTTCTCATAACGTTTCCTGTGTTCCCTTTGATTTCATAATAGTATGACACACGATACCACGATACGTGTATGTGTACGTTTAATTTACTTTTTTGTCTCCCAAAAGTGACCCCCTTAAGCAAAATCCATTTATTCCGTGTTTAGGTTACAGAAGTTGATATCAACTTAATCCAATTCCATTAGATTCGGAGCAAATTGACTGTGACAGACAGACCAACATACAAACAGACATACAGACACACGAGTGATTCTATAATGGTTCCGATTTTGTATTCGGACATACGGAACTCTAAAAAGCCGGTTTTACCATACTGGCTTTACTAATTGAAGTCAGCATATTTTAGCTGTTTATTCTCATTTTAATTTTAATGGTGCCAGCATATTTAATCCGGCCCATTTTTCACACAATTCTCTTGCAATTACACTCATAAGCAAATAAATCATGCACACGACAGCACAGTGATCATTACAGTGGCTCGTATTAACGGGGCTCGGGGGATCAATTCAAGGGATCCGATGTGGACTACGTACTTATACTTTATTAATGTGCTCTTGTTCTTATGGAAACTAAAACTTATGGATACAGAAATGGATCAAATAGAAATTAAAACAAAAGAATAACCAGCAGGGGATCCGATGAGGGGATCAGACGGGAATAAATCGAAATTATGACCTTAGAAGTACCTAATATTGAAATGAAGTAGGTATCTGGTATAGTCACCTTCCTAACTGCTTTACAGATGAAAACGAGAATCAGGCACTAATTTTCAGCAGCCTGTTTTCTTTCTTTACCACCCTAAGGTTGAATATCATTTGCATGATAAAAGATGACAAGCTCTAAGGACAGCTAGATAGTTTCAACCTTATTGAAGTTTCATTTCACTGAGAATAGTTGTCAAAAGTGGTAAAGCAATTACGAGGGCGACTATACGTTATGTATAGTATATTATGTAAAGTACATAATAAATTATTACTGATTTTACTTTTCTGTGAAAACGCTCAAACAGAGACATTAATATTAAGTTAAAGCAGTTTATGAAAATCTTTTCTAGAATGTGTCTTATTTTAACTCCATTTCCACTCTTTAGCATCTTGCACTTGGATTACCCCAGTGTATTGGAATATAGCACTAGAAATATTGTAACTTTGTCTGATCATAATTTCTTTTTATTTCCGCCTCATACTCGTATTCTCGGATAAATCTTGTATTTTTGTGACATAAATTGATAGAAATTCATCTATTCTTCTATACTTAGTGTATTTTGTCCTCCAGCCACAAAAACTTCCAGAAACATGTTAAACCGTCCTCCTCTAACTTTTCAATACATTGATAAATCAGCGAGTGTGTCGTACCGACTTAATGTCCTGTGCGAACTGCTTGCAGATACTTCGAGCTCTGCTGAGTGACACGCGCCTAATGAGGCGTGAAGCTCGCGATACAAGTATATGGGTACCGAACATTTTTGTAGCCGTGTCTTCGAGGTAAAAAAAGTTATAGATAAAAATACTTTTGCTGCTCTCATGTGTAAAGTTGCTTAAAATGTTACTTAAAATGTTTTCTGATAAAATAAAAATAATGTTTTGTGGCAATTAACTAACATTTTTTTTTATCGAATCTTTATTTTAGGAAAAGTTAACATTTCATTATTGCAAACTAACCGACCGCAGTGCATTTGTTTTTCGAAATACCCCATACATTTTCTTTTTGTCAATTTTCCGGGTAACTTCAAAAAATATTCTTTTCTTTCAAAGTTTATTTGGACTACAAAGAACACAAGAAAAAAACAAATCGGTCCAGCTTATCTCAAGTATTATTTTTATAGATTCCTATCCAAAAATATCTACCTACCTACAGATTTATGAGTTTTATTTCTTCATTCAAGCGTGTAAATAAAGATAAGTACATGCTGAAACACGGAATAAAAGCTGACTCTACAATAACTTAAAACAAAGATAATCTCCTAACAAAAGCGATCTCATAAACTTCAGGACAATAAAATACACCTGATAAAGTCCAGAGCTCCCTAATTCGATACAAAGCAGACTTCATGATACAGCTCGAATGACCCATCCTTGCATAGGTTACTAACGACCCTATCTTACAAAAAACCGTCTTAAAAATACACCAGAGCCAAGCCATTTCCGCCCTTATAACTGCTGTAATAAATTTGAAATTAAATGTAAAAGATAACGTTGCGGAATGCACTGCTTATCTGCTTTAGGGTTCAAGCGTTCTCGCTAATTATCGAGTAGAAACACTTGGGAAGACAATGATCATGGCTACAGAAAGGGCAGTAGGTACAATATCTCACAAAATCATTTACATAATGCACTGTATATCAGCTCTATGTGAACTAAAAGAAATAAGAAAATTAGATACGATATATTTTATTATAAGCCAAACTTTCTTTCTTTCTTTTATTGCTGATAATAATCATGTATAGATTTTAAAAGTAAAGGAAAATAATTAAAAAAACTGGCCAGGTGCGTATCAGACCACAGTTGAAAAATATGTTCTCCCATACATTCCAACGGCAAATATACGTCAAGGTCAATTTTCCAAATGCAAATGTAAGATTGATATCGCAAAAAAAAACATTTTGATAAAACATCAAATTATCGATTTTCGGACTTGTTCCTTTACTTGTACTAAGAGGCTTCTTTGATGATGATGAAAAATTATTCCAGATCAACGGGAAGTACCCTATAGGGTTTGATTTATTTGCGAGTAACAAAATATTTCGCATAAACGACCGTATTTTTTATTGCGTTGACTTAGAAGCTTGATTTTTTTAGAGTTCTAAGGGACCGTAGTCCTACATAATTATTTAATATTAATTTCAGCTTGATAACTCCACGCTTTCTTGAGAAAAGGGGTTTTGACAGACAGACCGACAGACCGATAGACAGACTGGCTGACAAACAGATAAACCAGCGGACAGACAGACTGACAGACCAACGGACAGACAGACAGACAGACGGACGGACGGATAATTAAGTGATCCTATTAGGGTTTCGTTTTTATCCTTTTGAGGTATGGAAACCTAAAAACCATGAAAAATTACTTGGTAGAAACAAAAAAAACATTTTGTATGAAAAACCACTGAACCACATAGGTAAGACAAGGTGGTTTTAATTAAATTATAACCGTACACACAATTATCAAGTTTCAAGTGGGTAAGAAGCTCTTCAGAGAATTGGGCTTTTAGAGGTATTAGAAATTCTGTATCTAAATGACTTCAGCTAACTTGGAAGTGGTTTAGATTATGAAATTAGCCGTGTTTGAGCGTCGTCTCTTATTGGATGAGGAAGTACACTTTTTATTAACTAATTTGAGTATTATAATATCATAAACCTGAATAGCTAAATTAAAAATACCGTTTTAGTTAAGTGCAAACGCGTTTCATGGTCTTTCAGTTTCCATTCAAGATGAACTAACAATACAACAACATAGCTTGTGCATAACTGACAAAACAAGCGTGATGTTATGATCCATGAATTCATTTATTTTCCACAACGTTATTGTAACAATCCATTTGAATGTTTTTCCATAGTTTTGTCCACTCTTTTGCCCTCCTCATCTATTCTTTGTTCAGTGTAATGCAATCTTTGTCGTTATCCGTGCTAACGAAGCGACGCGGGTGTCCGCGGGGGTGAAGTGGCGACCTCCGGGGCCGGAGGGGCGCGGGGGATGGAGGGGGGCTCGCGAACAGAGGTAATTAAAGGCGTTTATCTGCCTCAGGTGGCGCTAATCCGCAGATATGATACTGAATTTAAAAACAATTCCTTTTTTGCAGGAATTTCTGTGAGAATTTTAAATAGGGCTTGGAAAGTTAAAAATATTCTCTTTTTTGCTAATCTTAATTGTTTTTTTCTCTGGTATGAGCAGGAATTTAATTAGATACTTAGAAACTTAATTTTTGTAATGTGCTGTCTCAAGTTAATTAGCTAGTTGGCAGGTAGATAGCGCGGCTGAATACCGTACGTCAGGCAAACGCTTATACCGTCCGGAGGCATTTTTATTGCACCTACGTAATTTCCTTATTACTATCATTCACTGCACAATGCTTAGGGTGAATAATCTATCTCCTCTAACAGCTAACCCCTCTGTCATCTCACACCAATTAAATCACACAGGACGCGAAGTTGTGCTCACACCCTACCATTCTCTTTAGCGCTCAGAAAATAATTAAATCAGGAAAAAAAATCTTCAACATTCCCGTCCGTACACGGCACTTAGCCCTGGTACTAGCTAACAAATGTAATTAACGGCGTTTATCTGCTGGAAGGAGGTGGAAGAAGAAAGACAGAAGGTCCACTTTCAACAACATTCTGATAATATAGCAACCAATTCTTAACTTCCAAAACTTTAATAGTTTTGAACAGCTGAAGTTTTCTCAACTTGTGTCAGCTCGAGCCCTACAAGAATAGCTCAATAATAAAAGAAAATCTGGCATATTGTGTGGCAAACAAAGGCGGCCGGCTATCCTTTGGGCCTAGCACGAACGCACTGAGTGTTGGCAAACGTAAATTACAACGATTTAAATAGGTATTTAAAATACTCGTTCCCTCATAATATTGACTTAATATTAATACTTCATTCATATCTATGGGTGGTCTATGTCTTGTCGCAAAAAATGTTAACTAAAATGCTTTAGGATAGTTGTATATTCGAATCAATTTATCTATATAATATTCATCGCTGGTTAGTGCCGTCAACGAGGCATGGCAGGCGTATAATAGACCTATGAAACTTAATATAGTTTCATAGGTCTATTATAGCACCTTCACCCAGACCCCAAACCCTTATAACAGCTAAATAGCTGAATTAGTGTAGATCTCTTATTTATTGCACCTGAAGGACAATGGAAGATTCTGACCTTCTGACTTGTCCATTTGCTATCAAGCAGGTGTTGAACTAATTCCTGCGATGGCAACGTTCCAGCAAAAATATTGTCTACACCGAGCTTAAATTAAAACTACATATTTTATAAGGACTATTTCTCATTTTACTAGCTCGAGATGAATGATGATGCTAATTTTAAAATAGAATTAAAATCTAGCCTGTTGTTAGGATACTGAAATAATTAATAATTTCCAACGAGTTAATGGTAGCTAGGACTATGTGTAGACTCAAGTACTGTTATATTGAGCCTTCGAAGAAAAAACTCTGAAGATAATCCGATAGCAAATAGGTACATGAAAAAATAAAAGAAAGAGGACAGATGAAAAGCCATAAAATATTAAAATAAGAGAATATTTCCAAGTATTGAATCATACATACAAACTATAAATAAATTATGATGCTGTAACGAGGTCGCTTGTAAATAAATTATTTGCTTGTCTGGCAAAGACATAATTCTCCATAAGTAAACGAATTGATATTTTAGGTATTTATTTTTATGTACCATTTGAATATTATTTAATTCGACTTGTATTATATGTGAACCTATTTTATTTACTTTGTGGTACCTGCTATTCATGTCTTTGACGTCACATCGATTGAAACATAATTTTATTCAGAGTGGTTAAGAAATCAATCGATGTTATTGGTCACACAAAATATCTTGAATTTACTCGTTTTAAAATCAAATATCTTTTCACAATTCCAACGCAGAAACACTGATTAATAACACCAGTAAAACAGTTATAAAGACGGAACGCAGGGAACAGAGATTATAGCTGCTTCGAGGACATGAAACCGATCCTTTCAAGCACCGAAACCTTCCCTGAATACTAAGGAGCCGGGAGCCGGGAGCCAGAGCCAACATCATCTGTATTCAAATAATAACATATTCGTTTCTTCATGCCGCACACGACATCCCAATATTGCTTTTTGATGACAGTAATTACCATAAAATTAGGTTTATGTACCATATAAGATGAAAATGATATTTTTCTCTAAAATTTTCCTAGAGATAAGGCGTAATGGTGAATGAATGGGGAAAATGTGCGTACTTAGATATCAATGATCGCTTTTATATTGCTTGATTTTGTTATAATTTCGGTGAGTAACTTCAGAATGATTGGCGTCGGATGGGTGTAATATGCAATGTTCAATTTGAAGGTTTTGTTTAAAAAAAAAGAAGATATTGAATTAGTCAAATTAAATTAAACTTTTGCTAACATTATAACAGAAAGTGAACTGTAAACTACGCTTATTCCAGTCATAACTCCCTGTGGATTTACATAAATTCTTCCACTCTTTTAAATCTTGCGCTCTAACACTTTTAAGTTCAACCTTTATAGCCAAGAATGGCCTGAAACTATTTCCCACACGTCCACTGCACACATCGCTCCAGTGAGGTCAGGTGCTCTAGATCTAACTCAGGCTAAACGAAAGCCCGACTTTTACCTTGTCCGCTTTTATAAGGCTTTTTGCGTAAAAGGCACGTGAGCTTTTTTGGGTATAGTTAGGTAAAGGCACGCTGTTCTCTGTTGAATTTTTAAACTGTCTCACTAGAGATGTCTGGGGGTGAGCGTTTTAAAATGAATTCTAGTTTTAAACAAAAGACACATAACATTATATAGAACTTAGATAATATCCACATAGTTATTCTCGTACGAAAAATTTTGCGTTTTTTCTTTAATATTTAGGTAGGTAATTGTATTTAATTTACAAGAATTTATTTACTACTAAATAAATGTTATCAACTTTTATTTAGTAGTAAACACAAATTCTTCGATTTCAATGTAAGAAAAATAATAGGTACTGTAGCCAGTTATAATTTCGGTGACATTGGAAAACCCTTTGATGTTGCTGGTAGGTACCTATGATGGAAATAGGTGTAGCGACTTTTAATCAAATATTCTGTACGCCTGTTTGCAAAAATATGTAGGTATATCAAAAACGATAGTACTAAATCAACTTTTCATGACGTTTGTTATTCTCAATATTTGTACTTATCTAGCTCACTTTCTAATTCCCAAACCACTTACAACCACCCAGTATTCACTTACATGCCAACTTATAATCAAAACCAAATACGATGAAGATCAAACATTACCTCGTTATAACATGTCCCTTAACTCATACTTAATTCATAGCCCAATGATTGCTTCTCCCGAATGAAGTACAGTCAAACAAAGAGATTGGTACACAGACGAAAATATTCATCTTCCTATTATACTGGGCGCCGATTTCCTTGTTCACAAACTAAACTAAACTAGATCATTCAGATATTTTCTAACGGGTTCACCATATTTTTATGGAAGAAAGTATTAGTCCAACTAAAATTTATAGCTCTTATTTTGTGCCCGTCCTTTTCTTGCTTTGTTAGAGACAAAAAAAAGGAAAAATAAAAAATTCGCTTTTGCACAACAAAATCGGAACCTAAACCAAATATTTATTTTTATTGTGTATAATGATTGCACCCTAAGTGTGTCAGCTAAAAGTATTGACTACTCAGCACACTCACAAAGTTGTTTAAAAGCAGTTGAAAGTTAGCTGGCTGTTAACCAATCTCATGGTTTGGCTGTACACTCATTTGTACCCTTTAATATTCTAGTAGTTGGTATGTCACAGGAGAGTTGCGGCCTGGATCCAATGGATTTATTGAATTTAGGGAATTCTTGTTAATTATAAGGAGTATTTATAATTAATAGGTTTGCTAAATAGATTTTGAATTTCATGGCTCTTGGGGATTACAGGAATTAATAGTTTTAAGTGAGTAGTTTTGGCTGGGAAAGTGTTTTTCTTACGGGTTCACAGACGTTTTTCGTTAAACCTAACATTAACTTTGCGCCTCTAAATACTTTTCGTCTTTCAGAAGCCATGTTTCCAAGGTAGTCGCAGTCTTTACAAAGCAGCCAGTCAACTGCAAGGACTATAGTAAGCGAAACCAACCAATTTCATCCAATATCCATTGCTCATCAAAACCATTAAAGGTTTGACGGCTGAAAATTAAAACGAATGCGATGAAACGATGGCGGTTTAAGAATGATAATGAATAAAGAATTAATGTAAGAAAATCCTTCGAATTAAAAAGTACATAAGTACCACTAAACTAAACTCTAAAATCCTAAGTTCCAAGTATTCACTAACCCGCAAACGCCGACGCGTTATTAATCACCATCAGACAGACAGATCCCGCAGATATCGCTAAACCCTGATTTATTACTACCAGAGACATAATTGTGTTTAACAGATAAGATACGAGCGATCGTAGAAATGACATAGATATGGTAAACGATTGTGAGTCACCTGGGTGTTAGTTTCCATATGCAAGTGTCGGTAACCCGCGGCTTCTGAAAGCCTGATCAAGTCGCTGATTGGCTAATCTGTTGGTTAATCTCATGTTTGATTGGCTGAAATGACAGCAATCATTTAAGCTGACATAAGATTTGTTAGTTTATTAAATTGATAAATGCTTGGTTTCTATAAACACAAACGAATGGATTTACTTACCCATGGTAGATTTTTTATTGCAAAACTGGACATAATTATAAAAATATTATTAAGCTTATTTTACTTGTGATAGCTACTTCCATATGGGAGGGGTCTACTATGCAAGGCTATGAGGTCTTTGCTTCATCATTGATAAAGATACAAGAGTCTTCATTTTAACCAATAATAATGCGTAAATTATAGGAATCGGCCATTAGTAGAACTGGGGACTTCGGGAGCAAGTAAAACGGTCTAGTAATTTTAGTATTTAAGTGAGGATTAATATTTGTGGTTTCTTTAGAGAAACAGCTTTTCTTACTAAAGGAGCAGCCGTAGTAGACGACTCAAAAATGGCATCAAGTGTGCCAATGTCTGCTAATAATATCAGCATTCGTCTTATTGGTAGAATAATCTTTTTCTATTATTATTATTATTCATAGTAGCGGTATTTTAAAGGCCCATTTTCAGCAGCTGACATTTAAAGGCTGATAAGAAGAAAATGATAACGTGTAGGCTGTGAAGTGCTGTCAAAATCTGTCACAAAACGTTTAAAACATGATAAACGCCTTCTAAATCCTATTAAGTACAAGGGATTTGCGTCACAAGTTATTTAACAGTGGCAACACTACTCTCTACAAGTGACATATACTATCTACCTCGTTTCTACGATCTTAGGTGTTGCCACTACTATGTGTTATTGTTGTTACTTGCTACTCCTCAGTGAGTTATAGTGAACATAATTATTAAACGTTATTAGAAGTTATTTATTACGCAATAAAATGAGATTGTCAAAGAGATTTATGAGGTGGTGGTATTTTATAATGTTATTTGTGGTCTAGTGTTGGGTAAGGTACTATTAAGTGTAGTAATAGTGCGTCTTAGTTGTACACGAAGGAAGAAAGTGACACGAAGTGGTAAGTAGTTCAAACAAGATGAATTTGCCTAATACAGCAACGACAAACACTTCGGTTGAAGAGGCAGCACAGTTAGAACTCACTTGCCTTATTATTATAGGCTTGCATGCAAAAAAAAATGAAATCAGAAAAGTGCTTTAAAAATAATGTTAGTTTTGGCTACTAGGAGTGTAGCCAAAGATTTTAATCGACAGATTCGCCCAACCGCGTCAAAAAATGGTCACGATTCTGTTTCTTTTTGACACATATGTGACTTAGACTTGGCTGTCATTTAAATGCAATTTTATTTGAAAAGAGAGTAAAAAATGGCGGTTTCAACTCCAATTTCTTTTTTTTGTAAAAATATTAGAGAGCAATTTTTTTTACACAATTTATTTATTTTAACAGTGTTTAGTTTTAATTTATTTACACAAGTAAAGTCACACTTTTAGCTTTCACTTCCTCCACTAAACATTTTAACAGCTGTGTGTATTGTTGTTACCAAAAACAATGAAGTGTCTATGGCGTTTGTCTCTCTCAATTCAGTGTTACACTCCCCGCGCGACGTTAGTACGTTGAGGGTATATCTAAGGATTTAAAGCTATGCCAACACCCTACACATTTATGACCTGCTGCAGCCTATACGTCACGTAAATTACTGGCTTTGACGTAGGTATTTAAAAACATAGGGAGGAGATGATGTGAAAATATCCATGAAACGAATTCTTACCTAATTAGTAAATGATAAATTATAACTGATTGCTGGCAACATTGCATGCAGTTTATATATGGAACAACACAAATACTGATAGTTAAGAGACAGGCTTTAATAATAGTTAAGATAAACGGTATTCTCTAACAATGATAATCATAGTAGGAGCAGTTCGTGTTTCACACACCCACCAGCCATTACCACCGTCTCGGAGTGCCATGAAATATTATATTAATACAAATCGAGGCCCAGACATTTGGAACAGCCTCATGCATATCTAACGAGGATATATTTGTCAATTCGTTATCTAACCAGATTTCTCAATCACATAAAATGATTTATTTTCACTTGAAATTACTATGGGGCTGGTTCATGGAGTTACGACTGTAATTTATGAGGGTAATGTGTTTCAGATCTAGTTCTGTCTGTGACTCTGCCTGGTTTTCCAATTACAACGGTATAAAACTTTGTGCTGAAAGTCAATTAAGGGCACATTTTCTTTGGTTTTCTTGGATGCCTATAACAGTAGCACAAACTTAAAATAATACATTTAATTTTATTAGAAATACATATTCACGCATCATTTTAACTTATTTAATCATTCTTTAAAAAACCCATTAAGAATTGCTACCAGTGAGCACATGCATTGAAATATGCATCTGCACGTGGATAAATTGAAGGCTCCCGCTGACAGGCGCGTTGCGCAGTCGCATCGTAACTGTCTGCGGAAGCCTTAAAGATCATAATGGTACTCTATACTTCTTCACTTAAAACAATGGTGTCACAATTTAACCATAAGCCACAATGTACAGACAGAACAATCCAAACAGATTTACAGTTTGTGTGTTTGATAGATTAATTATTATTTATAACAGCAATACATTTCGGATTTAACAGGAAATCACTTTGATTGTAGACTTAGATAACAAGGACTTTATAGCCGCTGGCGTAAATAATATATTTTGTGATTTTCATGTTTGGATTATATACATAAATGTCAGGTGTCTGTATTATCGAACTGTCGTAAAAGTCAAATAAAACCGTGTATGGATATAGTGGTCATAGTGAATAGGATTACTGTAGGTAAGTCTAGTACCATTTTATGTGGATAGAAATCCCCAACAGTTTAAAGGGCCCGCCGTGGATGTTGCCAAGCTTGTTTAACCCGCGTTTAGAGGCAAATATTGCCTTCAGAACTGTTTAGTTTTAATGTTACGACTAGTATGTAAAACGATCCGTTTTTTTGTATATAGAAACTAGTCGGTATTATGACATACCTTTCTCTGTCAGAGAAAAAGGTAGATGTTTTCTAATTACTTTATTCCAAGACATTTTCACTTTCAGTAAAATTACTTTGTAACTTCGCTAACCAACCGTATTTTGTTCATTCCGCACATAAATTAGAGCCCGCATTAGTGTATCCCACGCAAATAATTATTTCTAACAAAACCAGCGCCGCTTTAGTTCATGTTAAATGGAATAATCCTTGATTACTACGTCTGCCAGACCTTGGGAACTAAGGGAGTACATGTTGCGAAACAATCTGAAACATGGATCTTTGAAAAACTTCTAACTTTGTATTTATTTTTCACCTAAGCTATTTCTAGGATAATTGTAAAGATATCAATTGGTTGTCTAGTCCAGCTATCTAATTGCGTAACACATTTTCGTAAACGATTAAGACTAATCTGTTTCATTTTGGCAGTTCAACTACATTCATTGCGATAATTACGTTGTTGAACAGATTTTTTTTCTAGCTTATGAAGCAATGGATTAGCAATCTGTTTCAAAACGATTCAGGTTGTGATTGATCCTGTATTACGCAATTAGGGTGCTGATTATTGAACCGCAACACTTTTCTGGTTATTCCATCCTTTCTTTTTCTTTGACTAACTTATCTTATATCCACAACATTAGAATGATAACTCATTCTTATTTCTAACACGAGAGAAGTATCACTTGTATCAGATTAGTGAATATTTAAGTGGTTGTAACCAATGCAATCGTTCTAGTATTTTCGGAATTCTCCCTTTCTTTTGATAACTCTGCAACATATTACACAAAATGTAGATTAACTGAACTTACGTAGACAAGTTGAGTTGTTTCATAATCCTGAACATTTTAAAGCCCGCTATTATCGTTGTTGTGCTAAACAGAGCTCAATGATCATGAAAACGTATGGAACCCTTAGGACGACCCTCAGGGGAGTGGTAGGTTGTGAGTGGTAGCGGATACTTATCATTATGTTTCATACCAGCAGTCTGTAACTATCCCATAGCGTATCTTTCACCACGCTTGCTCACAGTACATTCGGGATTTCAGGCTATAGAGTCTGGGTTTTTGCACGATATTTTAAATTACCATGAACAAGTGCACATTTATAAGTAGGTAGTGTTAGTAAAACTGTGTTGATTTATAATATTAATTTCGATGGATTGGCCACAGAAGATAGTAAAAAGCCTCTATAGACTTCCATAGCTGGAAGTCTATAGAGGAGATGTTTGCCCAGCAGTAGGACGGAACACACGGCTATAGTGCTGAGTAACTCGGAAAACCAAAGGTTCAATGTAATAACATTTCCTCTTCTTTCTCCTCTAAGAACATAAAGCTCAACCAAACAATACTCCAAGATGACCCACTCATCATTCAGCCCATCCTGTACCACAAGGAACGTAAACGTCCACACGCTATCACTTCCACTCCACGGCACTTGGCTGCGGAATCACGGCGGTCATTAGGGCCAATCAAATAAAGTGGTCACCGTCCCACGGGGCGAGTCGCGGGGGGAGGAGGGGAGGGAAGCGTATTGTTGCTTACTAGTCGAGTAAAGTATCTGGAAAAGTGGATGTATCGAGAGGAAGGCGTAGTAATAATTTGTATTTTTTAAATTTCACAATGGAAACTACAGCAACATTATTTTTTATAACATAGAGCATCATTTTTAGGCTACAGCAAGTCACCAAGGGTTTACCATGCGTTACCAACAATATTTAAAAAGTTTAGGTGGCTCTTCTACCGTTCCAGCCTTTTTATGTCGATATCTACTGTAGCGATCTAACGTACAATTAGTCAGTATACAAACATAACTGTGCCAAGTTAAATTTGTTACAATCTGTCCCCAATAAACAGAGTCTTATTACCACAACGTCGTCAGGAGCGAGCGTATCTCGTGCCACGTCAGTTCTCGTAAAAATATCGCGTGCGGCTTATATAAATCCTTCAAGCTGATCGTAAGGGGAAACCCAATTTGTGACATTAAATTAACTCGAGAATCTTCCCACGGGACATTCGCAATCTTCATTTTCATAAACGGATTTTTTTATTTTTAGTGCATGATAAAAATAATATAGCGTTTCCGTGTTCAGAAAATGTCTTTAAAAATAGGCAAAAATGTTTGTGAAGACATTTGTGTTCAGGGAAATGGATGTGCAACAAACTGACCAAGTCATCATCATCTGCCTAGCCATTTCTCAACTATATGTTGGGGTCGGCTTCCAGTCTAACCGGATGCAGCTGAATACCAGTATTTTACATGAAGCAACTGCCTATCTGGCCTCAAACTAACTAATTATTATCAAATCAATTTATCAAATTCTTTTTGTGCCTTTAAGTAGTGTGTCAATCTGATAAACAATACAGTCCTCTGACTGCCTCATCGGTCTAGTGGTCGCAAGCGCTAATGCTGAGCATGAGGCCTGGGTTCGGTGGGCAAAGTGTTATTAGGTATCTCCATCTCGAATTTCTCAGTAACAACCGGGAGTATGGCCCCATATTACCTACATAGGACTTAAAGCATAACTAGCGAAATGGCGTGTACTATGGGTACACCGCTGCCTAACCCGTCGCGTCGGGGATACAAGGAGTGATGTTATGTTTTATACTTTGATCGTATATGCGATATAAGCTGCATATTCCTTGTTTTGCTCATGTCCTTTACTTTGTCAATCATTTAAGTCTCACACTTCTTGCGACCGTTTATGGTACGTATCACTAAATCACTATAATAATTTAATCTAAAGATCGTGAGAACCGGATAAGTATTAGCTAAATTAAGTTATAAATCAGGTTTATTTTATTATGACATTAGGTGCCCACATCACAAATATTTCAATTTAGGTGCAGCTTTATTGTATCCGCTTGCTCTGGGTGACATAATTTGTTTGAATATTTGATGGAATCCATGAGGAATTGAGAAACTCCTTAAATGTTATAAGTATACATAGCGATTTTGCTATTTTCAGCAACAAATTAAGCATTTAGTATCATTTGGTGGAGTAGAATTGATGAAGAAGACCACAGATTGCCACCGGAATTCCTCAATGATAAGAATTTCACGGGTTGCAATTTATGCTCGTCACAATGCATATTATTATAGTGAAGTGGTGCCGCTGGTGAAGTATCAGGAGAACTCCTCGACAATTAACGTCCCTGCATCGAGAAAAGCAATATTTTGTAAAAGGTGATGAGCAGTTGCCATTAGGCTATTGTAACTTAGATAAATTACAAACCGACCCACTTTAACCGACACAATTTTGGTGTCTTTGGTTTTGTATTTTCGTTATTTGCCACCGACTTCCGAAATTAAAGTTATTTATCACTTTGTAGTGTCTTTTTGGAAGTCGGTTGTTTTTTTTTGTAAAAAAGTTTTTAATTCATGTAATCATATCAAAACTCCTGTATTATTTAACTAAACCTACATATTATTATAAATTAAGTCGCTTGTCGTGTCTGTCTGTGTGACCACGTTGTTCTTTTAATCTCGGCAAAGGCCTTGATGCGGTCTTCACCATCATTTAGGGAATCTATTCCAGAAGTTTTATAAGCATAGAACCCACATTGTGATTAAACTAACATAAAGAAATGTCGATGTTTTATCAAGTCGTAAAAATACGACAAAGCGGTACTCGGTTAGGTACTAGTTAGTCATAAATAGTTTTATTATTATATAGATCCATCAATCAATCTGCCAAGCCCTTTCCGAACTATGTTTGGGTTGGCTTCCAGTCTAACCGGATGCAGCTGAATGTCAGTATACATTCGTATTATAAATTCATATCATCTATACTTATAATAAATCTGTAGAGAGGTCAATTCTGTACATGATATATATTTTCAAAATAACTATCAGGGGGTAATTAGTGATCGATACTGATGCCAAAAATGCAATTAGTAAAATTTTTGTCTGTCTGTCTGTCTGTCTGTCTGTCTGTCTGTATGTTCCTTATAGAAACAAAAACTACTCGACGGATTTTAACGAAACTTGGTACAATTATTCTTCATACTCCTGGGGAGGTTATAGTATACTTTTCATCACGCTACAATCAATAGGAGCAGAGCAGTGAAGGGAAATGTTGGGAAAACGGGAGAAGTTGCTCCATTTTTTAAGCTTCCGTCGCGTGTGAAGCCTTAATGGTTAAAGCTACATAGAAATCATTTATGACGGAAATGTTCTACATAAAATTATCTAAAAAATATCCCACAACAGCATATGTCTATCTTTTATGGTTAACTCACAATAACACATGTAACTCCCGATAGCTTAGCAGTTCGGAGCTTTCTGATTATATTTGTTAACTCTTTCGTTTATAATACTCTCACTCATCCCTAATTAAAAGAAGTTAATATTATTACCTATTCAATAAAAAAAGAATCATAGTAATCGGTATAGAAACACCAAACTTATACATGAAATAAGCTAATAAGCCATCGCGCCGTCGCGCGTGAATACTGAATCTGGAATCATGCCATAAGGATTATTTTTGTGTAACGGTTGCCGCGCTCGACGCGGGTCGTGGCGGTAGGGTATAAAAAGGCTGAGGTCCGAGCGCGAGCGTCATTCAATATTTGGCTGTTGATGCGTTCAGAGCGTTCGACCTTATTGACAGACATTATTGATATTAACAAACCGTGCTTATCAGCGCGACTTTTAGTCCTTATATAGTTTATTTGAATTTCTTTTGTTGTTATTTTATAAAATATAAGTATTAGTTGTTTTGGTAGTGTTTAAATATTCGTTCAAATTACAAATTATTAATAGTTTGCATTTTATTTCTTTTTAGGTGAAGTAGTAGTAGAAGTAGCAAAATGTAATCGAGGCTCAAATTTTAACAGGCTGCGGTGCAGGAGAGACCGTCTTTATTCCCAGAATTCCCATAATACCAAATAATTTTCCATTCCAATTTAAAAGAACGCAATTCCCAGTATCGGTGTGTTATGCAATGACAATTAATAAGGCTCAAGGGCAGACTTTTCGTGTTGCTGGAGTAGATCTCGGTGTCAGTTGTTTCTCGCATGGTCAGTTATATGTCGCTTTTTCCCGGGTTAGCAGTTCTAGAAATCTTTATGTTCACGTGCCGGACGGGTCAACTTTCAACATAGTTTACCCGGAAGCTTTGCGCTGAAGTATTTTATGTTCTATAGGTACTTAAGCCTCATGTGAAAGTGATCTAAACAATATTACCAATACATTAACTTAATAACATACAAGGAGTTACACGCTGACGGAGTCGCGGGCACAGCTATTAATAATAATATTCTGCGGTTCCTTATTGCGATATTTTTCAACAGTATTGTGGATTGACATATTATATTTCCCTACTAAAATACGAAAGTTAATCTGTCTGTTACATCAAAACCACTGAACCGTGAGGAAGGACATATGGTACTTTTTTACGAAAAACGACGGAAACGCGGACGAAGTCGCGGGCAAAAGCTAGTTAAAAAATAAATAACAATAGAAGAGAAAATCTAAAACTGAAATGATCACGCAAATTATTATAAACTTGGAAACGGTAAGAAAAAAAGAAGTCACAACGAAGCGAAATAACAAGCTCAAAGCACCCTTAGCATTGTGAACAAACAAAGGATTACAGTAACACGGTATTATAATTAACGTAAAATAAAACAATATGATTTGATCAGCGTAAAGCATAACGCGGTAAGGTAGTTCTATAACGACCTAACGATACGCTGCGATCCCTGGCGTATTGTGATACAATAAAAGTTATTATAGAAAATTCACATTATGCAGATCTAGGTCGTCAACTTTGTAAGAATTTGCAAAATCTTGGCGTGATTAAAATAATTCAGATTAAGAGTCATTCATCAGTTTTTTTTTTTAATTTGTATTACTGTAATTTTAGTACAAATTGCGATTTTGCAATACTAGTGTCACTCAAAAGTTACTATGCTAATGGTGTTTTAGGTTAATATTATAATCAAAGGGTTGTAATAATTTGCCTTTATATTGTTTTGCGTTTACTTATTCAGATTTTATTCATTAAAAAATATTCTTTGTATGAACCTTTTGTGTATAATATCTACAGCGTATCGTGGCGTATTGTGTGCATACAATGATTCGGTTAATCCGAACGCAACGTTTTTAGCGTGTCACGCCGCTGTGTGGCCTCGGGGACGTTTATTTAAACGCTACTCGGATTGACAGCGCTTTGTTCGCTCGAGCTTGGTAAATGAATAATTTGCGGGGAGTATTCATAATTTATGCAGTGCAACCTCTACTTTGTCGAATTTTTTCAGCTTAGTGTCAGGTTCGGTTTTACCTACTGAGAGAACGTCTTGTGAGTTTATTATTCTTATTCCGGCGATTTGTGCATGCATGTACTTACAAGATTCTGGTCTGTAAACAACAACGATACAAAAGACCTTCCAGAAGGGCAATGTTTCCTTACAAGATTTTTTCAGTAATATTCGTAAAATGGGTGCGCCTTTAACCATTCCGATAAAACTATATCTATGTGCTTAGGTTCAATTTTCCAGTCTTTGATACACACATCAACACTGTCTAGGGATATTTTTAAAAAAGCGAATTACTATCAATGTGTTAATTATTTATATGGCATGTATATATTTAAAAGATACGTTATTTAATATTCTACCATTTTTTAATAATGGTTAAGGTACTTCGATTAAAATTTCAGGATTTTATGGAAAAAAAATGAAGCATAGACGGAAACCGTATATGAATTAACTTTTAATTTATGAGTAAAAACTGAAAAAAATAGAAAAATCATTTAATTTGTGTTTATAAACTTGAAGTTAGTAGTCTGAGAAAGCGCCCATGATGTTCATAACACATCGGCAACGATTCGGCATGCTCAGAACAAGGTTGTCAATGTCTTGCTGCGGAATATTGTCCCATGTCCTTCTGAGGTGCGCAAAAAGTTGATCTTCTGTAGCCAGATTTTCAGGAACTTCCTTCAGAGCTCTTCTTTGCAGCATATCCCACGCATGCTCAATGGGATTTAGATCTGGCGATTGAGCAGGCCAGTCTAAGGCCCTAACATTGTGTGTATGTAACCAAGCTGCTACCGTTCTCGCCGTGTGTGCCAGGGCATTGTCGTGCATGAACAGGAAATCTTGCCCCATTTGTGTTCTGTGGGGCAAGATTACGGGCCCCAGCACCTGTTGGACGTATCGTTCTGCCGTCATATTGCCCCGCACCCAAACGAGATCCGTCCGTCCTCCAAGACGAATTCCTGCCCAAACCATAATTTTTGCTCCTTGGTATGGGTGAACTTCCTGAGGGTTCTGAAGACGGCTCCATCGTCCAGGAACTCGCCAAACACGCGTCCTTCGTGAATCTGGATGGAAGCCGAACCTGGATTCATCCGTGAACAGCACATTGGACCATTGCTCACGGCCCCAGTCCACGTGGTTCCGAACCCATTCTAATCGTCGTCCACGATTGCCTCTCCGTAAAGGTGGGACCCGGAGTGGTCTACGAGAGCGTAGATTGCTTTCATGCAGTCGCCTTCTTACAGTTTGGTCACTCACAAGCACTTGGTGTTCCACTTGCAGCCTTTGGACCAATTGAGTCGCCGTTGCATTTGGTTGAGCTCGCGCGGTAATTTGCAAAAATCGGTCTTGTCTGGGGGTAGTGATGCGACTTGGCCCCCGGTGCCTCTCCGCTACTTCACCTGTGGCACGATAGCGTGTCCACAATCTTGAAATTACATTTTGGTGGGTCCCTATGGCCTCAGCAACATTACGCTGAACAGACCCAGCTTCCAGCATTCCCACAGCTCGTAACATCTCCGCCCTCGTCAAATGTTGGCGTTGCATGGCTACAATACCTCAATTTTAACTTTATCTTTCGTTTAAAAATGAAAAAAAAACTGTAACTAAACGTAATTCGTATTGTTTTCTAAATTTCGCACAAATGAAAATTCCCTCTCCTACACATCAAGACATTTTTATGCCAACGAAACAAAAGAATTTTCAAAAATTTGAATTTGGAATTAGTCTGAGATAAATTACAAACAAATCGGTGTATAAAAGATTCCAATGCGGCCAGTACTTTTCGAGTTATTTAATTGAGTATGAAATATCCCTAGACCGTGTTGATGTGTGTATATCTATCCTACAAATCCAAATTTCGTATCAATATTTATAAAACCAGAAATAGCTACATACTGTGTCCGTACCCACAGCAGCAGCGTGCTCCGTCGTTTTATAAATCAGCGTGTTTCGCAAATTTCGCCCAACACGTGCTGTTATTTATCGCGACAAATATTGTTCGTTAATGCGCTATTAATTGCTCCCCGCTCGCACAAATATCACCGGAATGTTTCACGCGGGACCAGAATTATATTTTTTGTAATTAATCATTAAATATTGTGTTTGCTGGTTCTTGTTTTATTTTATTTTCGCAATTGCGTTTAAAGCTTTTTTGGGTCATATTGTTGGTGTTTTATTGCGAAATCTATATATGGTGATACGATTTTATGGGTGTAAGGGGAAAATACGTGATGTATGGGGATGGTTGATATTTTACGATTCTACAGGACATCAGAAGGGGGGCAAAAATGACCGCATTTGTCTAGTTTATCGGCTTTGTATAAGTAAGAACGGTAACAATTCATACGATATTGGGTACTGACGATAGACATGCCGAAGAAAGACTCAATTTTGCGAAGAACAGAACGCTGAGGTTTGCGTAATATACAGGGTGTCTCAAACGTAGTGGTCCAAAGGCAAATGAGATAAAGCGAAGGAGTCCACCTATCATTAAAAAAAATTAGAAGCTGGATATTCTGAACAGTCCAGGATATTTCGCTTCAATTATTTTCAAGAAATTTTACACTTTTAGTTCAAATCTGACTAGAAGATGTCTTGAATTAACTGAGTGTAAAATTATTTTAAGCATAATAACGTTAAGTGGTATCGTGCATGCATGAGAATAATAACACTATTGCCTGATCCTAAAACTACTACAACTAAATTAGAATTTTCTTAATAGGCCCTTAAACTCAGGTAAGACGCCTCTAAGCCGAGGCCAGAGCCCTAAGCCACATAATCTGGAGCGGTCTTACTTAAACAATACAGATAGGCGTATTAATTGCGTTAGGGCCTAGAGCTCTGGCTAAGCATTGCCACTGAAACTGCCTTTTAGTCTCACTTAAGCCATTTTTAACGTCTCTGTTATGTGCTTTGAGGTGAGTGTACACGGGTGTTTGTTTGGAGCGGATACGCGATATACTGTGTGTAGCTTTAATTTAAAGGAACGAATTCATAAACAACAAGCACACTTTAGTTCGTTTAATCTTAAACTATTTCAGGGTAATCCGAATATGAAATACGACTACTTTACCTACTGAGACTTGCAAACGTACTGATTAATAGAATTACAGTCGTACTAATTAATGAATATATCGACAAATTGAACAACAAATTAACCTACAAAATCATAAAAATATTTATTTATTTATTTAATACTTCAAGTACAGATATGCTTCTTTAAGCTTTACCCTCTTTAAGGCGGACTTAATGCCATAGACATGTTCTACCTTTGGGTCACCCTGTCAACCTTTGGGTGATGCAGAGACAAACAGTGGTTACTGCAAGTAAGTACGGAAAAAAATACGAATAACAGCTTATTAAATATGAAGATGCGCAATACAGTATCTATTACAATCAATATAATAAAATTAAAATAAATATAATATACCTAATTATATATAAGCATAAACACAAATAAATAGGTATACAAAAATACACGCATATACTAAAATAAGACAAACAATGGAAAAACGTTGTGATGATACTACCAGCCTCTTATGAATGTAAATTTTTTCAGTCGGTATAGAGCCTGCAGCGTTCCAGTAACCTTCTGGCTGACTCTAGCGACTTGAGTACGCCAGTTCAGGATACTATCGATGTGCATGCCTATGTCCTCCATATCAGTGGGCCTGAAGAGAACTGTTGTCAAGGTTGTACCATCCACCTTACTCATCCTCCGATATCGTCTGGTGATGATCCCCTCACACTTATTATTAAAACTAGCTGCTGCCCGCGGCTTCGCCCGCGTGAGTGTCGGAAATTACCCCATACATCCCCATGGGTTTTAAGTATAAATATCGAGTTAATCGGACAGCGCGTTAAAATTCTTCCATACAAACACTGACACCCCCCAACCCCCCTTTGGGGGGTAATTTAGAAAAACAAAAAACTACAAACTTTATAATTTATTTAGATAACTATTCGTGCGATTTTTCATGTTTATTACCTCAAGGAATAAGATTTTTCATACAAACTTTCATCCCTTATTTTACCCCCTTAGGGGTTGAATTTCGAAAAATCCTGATACACGTTATTCTTAATTTTTGGGTTTAAGTATAAATATTGAGTTTCGAGTTAATCGGACAGCGCGTTAAAATTCTTCCATACAAACTTTGACACCCCCCAACCGTAGCATAGGATACTTTTCCGGGATAAAAAGTACCCAGTGTGGTGCCCAGGATATTAAAGAATAATTATACCAAGTTTCATCGTAATCGAACCGGTAGTTTTTGCGTGATGCCTGAACAAACAGACAGACAGACAGACAGACAGACAGACAGACAGACAGACAAAAAAAAATTTAATCAAATTTTTGGGTTCGGTGTCGGTCTAGTAACACCCCCTGCCATTTATTTTTTTGATATTTTCAATGTACAGAATTTTCACTTCTACAGATTTATTATAAGTATAGACTAGCTGCTGCCCGCGGCTTCGCCCGCGTGAGTGTTGGAAATTACCCCATACATGCCCATGGGTTTTAAGTATAAATATTGAGTTTCGAGTTAATCGGACAGCGCGTTAAAATTCTTCCATACAAACACTGACACCCCCCAACCCCCCTTTAGGCGGTAATTTAGAAAAACAAAAACTAAAAACTTTATAATTTATTTAGATAACTATTCGTGCGAAGTTTCATGTTTATTACCTCAAGGAATAAGATTTTTCCTACAAACTTTCATCCCTTATTTTACCCCCTTAGGGGTTGAATTTCGAAAAATCCTGATACACGTTATTCTTAATTTTTGGGTTTAAGTATAAATATTGAGTTTCGAGTTAATCGGACAGCGCGTTAAAATTCTTCCATACAAACTTTGACACCCCCCAACCCCCCTTTAGGGGGTAATTTAGATAAACAACAAATTACAAACTTTTTCATTTATTTTGATAATTATTCGTACGGAGTTTCATGTTTATTACCTCAAGGAATAAGATTTTTCATACAAACTTTCATCCCCTATTTGACCCCCTTAGGGGTTGAATTTCAAAAAATGCTTCCTTATTCCTTGCCTACATTATACCTTTGTGCAAAATTTCAGCTTTCTATGTCCAAGGGTTTGGGCTGGGCGTTGATGAGTCAGTCAGTCAGGACTTGTCTTTTTATTAATAGGTATAAATATAGATAGTAGGATAGGATACTTTTCCGGGATAAAAAGTACCCAGTGTGACCAGGATATTAAAGAATAATTATACCAAGTTTCATCGTAATCGAACCGGTAGTTTTTGCGTGATGCCTGAACAAACAGACAGACAGACAGACAGACAGACAAAAAAAATTGTAATCAAATTTTTGGGTTCGGTGTCGGTCTAGTAACACCCCCTGCCATTTATTTTTTTGATATTTTCAATGTACAGAATTTTCACTTCTACAGATTTATTTTAAGTATAGATAATTTCACTGCACACGCCATACGGATTATTTATAGATCGGTATGGCTTGTACGTAGTAGGTACTATTGATATATTAATTGAGTGAAAAGTAAGCCACATCGTACCCGCACTTTTAATCTTCTCCGTACGTTTTCTTAACCATTTCCACACTAATACTAATTGAGTGTACGACTCTCGCCAAGGATTATGCAATAAAAGTGATAAGAAACGCCAATTGTCTGTGTTTAGCCGAAGCAGCTAACTTTTATGTTTATGGAGCCATAAACCGCGCCCTTACTGATAGCGGAGATGTCATTAAAATTCGTTTTATTGCTAAACAATTGTGATGGAGCTGTAGTTATCTACCGCTTTATTATTATCTTAATTATACCTTTTACTTGAAAGCGGTAACTTCTAGTAGCAAGATCATCATTGTTATGTGGTTCCCGGAAAAGCCCTTTCCTCATTCGTCGGGAAGCAGCAGTGCAGCGTAGTATGCTCTGTATACCGAAACCATACCGCACTGCTATTATTTAAGGACCTGACGTTATGTTTTTACGAAAAAAAACGAAAGCGCGATTGGCGAAAAAAAAAAAAAACGCGTGATGTGTCTCAAAACATCGAGGGGCACTGGTTGTTTCTACCGAGACGCGGTAAACAGAAACGATCCCGCCCCGCTCCCGCGCATATCGAGCCAATCAGGAACCGCAAAATATAAGCGCTCGGTAAGCTTTCGGTACTGGCTATACCGGGCATGCTGATCTCGCACTACTGACGTACTGAACAATGACTGAGGAAAGACCCTAAAAGGTAAGTGTCGAGAAAATAGACCGAGAACAAAACAAAATCGTTAAGGTCGCTTGGTCCGCTAATCCTATCTGATTGCTTAAAGCCCTTAGCTTAAAGGTCTTGATACTAATTTATAACCTTCGTAATAAGCTGATATTTAAAGAAAACATTCTGTAGCACACGGTAGCAGATATTTATTTTATACGCGGCTTCGCCCGCTTGGAGGTCCGAAATTATACCACGGGATCCGCGGGTAATACCGCATTGGTATGTATATCAATGTAGGTATTACCCGTATAGAAACCTTCAGTCCTAACCAAGGTCATGGTCTATCCGTGTTCTCATCTAAATCCGTTTAACCGTTAAGGTGCGAAAAGTAACGGACATACAGATAGACAGAGTTACTTTCGCGTTTATAATTTAGAATGGATTTTAAGATACAGAAACCCTTTTTGACACTGACGATGTCTTTGAGTTTAATCTTGTCCTTTATAAAGGCAGTGACAGTTCTGTCAGTTCTTAATCCGAGGTTCTCATAACGGTATAAAAACAAATCTCTTTATAAAACTCCGTCTGGAAGGGTTAGCCGATTCTTTTAAACTTGTTAAAACATCGCCTTTTCCTTTACAAGTAAAACAAAATTGGATTTACAAAATATCCCAGAACTGGGACGTTTTAGACATTTTGAAGAGAAATAAAACATAAGAGGCTGGTTTAACTCCCGTCGTACTGCTAAGCTGCTAGACTTATTATGATGACAAGAAACAGAATATGCTATAAAAAATAATGTTGTTATTTTTAAGTTAAACGTATGATACATTGTACTGCCGAGCATTGCTGTTATTTATTTCATCAAAAAAGTAGGTACCTACACTGACATGTTTCAAGTTCGTTACATTTATTTGATGTGTAAGGAAGAAATGTAACCGAGTTTATCAACAAGAAATCTCATATTCATAAAGAATATTTATGTTTCGATACTGACCCTCGACACCACATTCAGTTATGCCCTTATCTTTTTTCACGTACTGCGTCAAACGGCTCCATCAAATCATTCGGGGTAAATCCATGAATATCTCGAATACTGAGTTTTTCCTTCTCTATACAATCCAAGATTTGTCCGAATCAATGATTCGGCCGACAGACTCTATAGAGGCCGATATCGCCAGAGGCGCACCACAGCTCGTATAATCCGCACTATTTACTTGCGAATCGGGAAAAGGCGGGCCTGAAACAAATTTCCGCGGGGTCCTAACGACCCCGACCGTCATTTAATCAGGCTCAAGTGTTGATGCGATAGCCGCCACCAACGTTTTTCGACGTATCGAAATCTATCATGAAATAACCATTAGCTGTCCCTCTCCCACGCTCTAGTGTGCGGGCGCAGAGTGTGATAGAACGATACGGTCGGGCATCTTAATCTAAAGACAGGAAATAACCAGTTCCGAGCGGCTCGGGCCGGACGTATCAGGATTTTTCCGGATTTCAGCCGTTTTGTGAGCTCTGCTGCTACAAAGAGAGGTACAGAAGCCCTTCCAACTGCGTGATCATTTATTTATTGATCAATGCCATGCATAGAAAACAAAATGTTTTTCACCACTGTGGGTCAGTTGTCACTTTAAATAAAAGGGCACTTTCGGATTAGGTATTACCGGTTTTGACTCGACAGGTTGACTTGCAAGTTTCTATTATCTCAAGCTAAAAATATTATTAACAACCCGTTTGCGGCATTTAATAACAACCTGTATGTACCATATTTTCACATTTGAGTCAAATGGTCCTTCTAAACATTTGTGTTCAGTGTCTCAGTTAATGTAAAGTGGGGCAGAAGCTCCGATGTTTTGCTCCGAGATGCTGCGACTTGAGTTAGGCTTATGTAGTGGAAGTCGGTAATTGTGATGGTCCAGCCTTTTTGCTGTAACTCCGAGTTTGAGGCGCGGTCACGTTGTCTGTGGAAGTTTGAGGATGTGACTGTAACTTTATGTGTTGAAGGAATGTAGGGTGGTAATCATGTTTGGAAGTTAATACGCCGTGGCTTTTGTTTATCATAATTATTGTGATTGGCTATTCAGTTACTTTTATTTATTACGTAATTTTCTGATAATATTGCCGAAACTCTAACATCGAAATAATAATTTGTTACGGGTCGTATTTTAACGAAAAGCAATGCCTAAGAGATGGTTTATTTACCTGATTGAAAACTAGAAACACCGTATTTCAATGAATATTCGAAAAGTGATTGAAATGAAATGAAATGATGTTTATTTATGATGATTCTTAAATTCTCAAGTCAATAAAAAAGATATCTTAAAACAAATCCAATCTGAATAAAAATGTTCAAAGTCTACAAATTCTGTTCATTAACTACATACCTACCTACCATGGTCGCATACATCCAGTTATAAGTTGCATAAACCGCCACCATCATTCTGCTCGTCCATAGTGGCGTTGCGTGGTCACACGTGGTTCATGGCTGTCATTCACTCACTCACTCCTGTACCACTAGCAATCAAATATTTAAATGAACGAATGAGTATAATTAGACTATATGGTACAGAATTGGTGGAATTTGGAACTACAAGAACCTATATTTGGTTCATTATTTGATTTGAAGTTTGTGTGAACGTGTTTTGGTCTGGATCCGGGTCCTATTATAAACCGGAACACAATAATCACTATTATTATGTTCCGGCTGTAACAGTAAACAGGCAATTATCAGTTAGGGCCGCGATCAATTGGTAAGTCTCTGGATTGTTACAGAGATATTATTTACCTATACAGTTTGATGGTAGATTAACTCAATAAGATCTAGTAGTTCCATCTTTTCCACCCTGACACCGCTTCCCTAAGTGACCCAAGTATAACTCTAAAACTACCTATTCTACTATAAAAACCAGCAACGACATAATTTCCCCCAATCCGCCACTGCGCTGTCATCGTCAAACATTTCGCATGCTCCTCGTCACAAAATACTAATACACAGAAGACCGGCTTCTTACCAATCAATAGCGAAAACAGGCAAACTGTTACCATAAATGCATAAGGTACATAGTTCTAGACCTATTCCAGAGAGAAAATCTAACCAAGTGCGTGTTGGTCCAACGAAGCTTAATTTTTTAGAGCTCCACGGGGCCGTAGACCTACTTATTAACTATTCATTTCAACTAGACCACGCGTTCCTGAGAAAAAGGGTCTTGTCAGGCAGACAGACGGACGGACAACGAAGTGATCCCATAAGGATTCCGTGTTTCCTTTACGAACCTTAAAAATGAGCAGTTTCATACAAAATTACAATACCTACACGGTTAAAATGTATGGAACAGCAGATTTTCTGTCGGCGTACGTAGGTACGACAATCTCAAACTAAGCCACAAAAATGCCAGTCGGGAGTGCGCTTGCACTCGCTGCACGTAGACTCGTGTCTGTGTGCATCCGAAGTCGCTCGTTGTATTGAGCCTTCTGTACCTATCTATTCCGTGTCCTCGTTACCGAGTGCAGCGGTCAAGCGATTAATTACACCACTCACTGTTTTTACCACAAGACACCCGACGGATATATTTGGCACATTGTTAGCGAGTGTGCGCCATTCTTTTGTCTATTCTACGGTTCATCGCCAGATGTGAGCCGAATTACTTGGTTTTTAGGGAGTGAGTGGGGATGTGTTGGAAACACACACTGTGTTTTGTTTTTGTTGGGAAAACTGGATAGAATGGGAAATATCAGTGACTATAAGACTAAATGTGTTTTTCGGCTGTTCTATTGGGTTTTTCCTCATTTTCTTTTTTCCTAAACCATTCCAGTAGCTACCTACTGAGGTGAAGAAACAAAAAAAAAAAAGGTCGAGTCATTTTCGAGTTTTTGCAACAGTAACGCACGGTAATTGATTTTTATATATAGATAGATAGATATACATATATTATGTTGAAATAGTATGCTCATAAAGTTAGGATGCATAAAAACAGCCTCCACAAAACGCACTTTGGGTACACTCTGGGATATCACCCTCGTAACCAAACTTGCTAACTTGCTACTCCATTTACTACAGTATGATTTGATTATCCTTGAATATTTCGTACTAATGTGGCGGCATCTATATCGCCACATACGAGCCACGCGTCACACTGACGTCACGCGAAATCCTGCATCGCGCAAGCAGGGTTGACCGTGCAATCAAGGTCTATTAACTTTCCGACATCAACCGCTGGGTAGTTGCCCACCAGACACAACACCCGTCTGGTAGGAGGATCCTCCCTTTTCTATAGAGGATGAGTGAACTTTACACCCTGTTCCTCATACCTTTATATAATTTTTAGAAGACATAGATTGATGCCAAACGTTCTAATAGCTTCTGAATCTACAATGAAAACGCTGATTAAAGTTTCAAAATATAACATTTCATGCAAAACTACACTACATTGATCCAATTTAAATACCTATAAGTTTATCTCTCTTTTACGTTATTTTGTGGAATTAATTTCGAAAGATATATTTTAAAAGGTTTATATTTGAGAGCTGTTAAATGGGATTATATCCACCTGTCAGTTTATTTAGCCCCGGAAACAAGCGGATATCAGTGACTCGGACGGGAATCAAAAATAGACTGAAGTATATATAACTAATAGAGCTCCCACAAGTATAAGTCTCGTCACTTCCGGATGTCGTAAAGATAACTGAGGGAGTCACAAATAGTGTTAAGTTGTTTGGCAACGAAACGATATTATTTATACCGAAAATTGGTATCCTGATGGTCCCACTCCAAGCATGGTAATAATACCACTTATGTCACAATCTATCAACCCATTTCACCCATTCATCTATTTATAGTATTTAACTAAGTAGTTCAAATAACTTTAAAAACAGTTTTTAATTTCATGTATGCTAAGCATACACGATTTGTAAAACTGGACTGGCTGATGTGTTATTGTTTTTTTTTTTTAAGTAATAATTACGTTAACGAGGCAAAAGGAGTTTGTAAGGATTGTAGCAGGTGGCGTTCTGTAGTTTCTGCCTACCCCCATATGAAAAAGGCGTGAGTTTATGTATGTATGTGTATGTATAAATTTTTATAAATAATAAATTCATTTATTTCAGGTTAATAACTACCATTGCCAAACATGAATCAATAGAAATCATATAAATAAAATATTATAAACAAAATCGAAATAAATCAAATTATATGAAAACAAAATAAATCAAATTAAATGATAACAAAATATATCAAATAAAACTAAGACAAATCCAATCAAAATAAATAATCAAAACAATAATGAAGACCTTCTCTCCGGCACTGGTACAGCAACATGTCTGCTGGAACTTTAGAGTATTTATTATATTACAGTCTGGAACAATGTCGGATGATGGAGCAGTCCAGCCTTCCCGTAATCATGGCCAGTACGATGTTAGGGCTAACCCGTACCTGTATCCCTACACTATTAATGAGTTTTAGCACAACTTGATGCAATAATAAATTCACCACCATAACTCTACAATAGATTTGGTAGTGAGTGTGCTAAGTGACCGCTTATTTTAAGGCCCGACTCTATCAGGTCAGTGTATTGAAAAATATCTGTTTTTACTAAATTTAATTCCAGCTAATCCTTGTTGCGATACGGCGACGGTCCGTATTAAAAGGCATTAATTCCGTATTATGAAGCTAACAGTCTGTCTGTCTGTAATTCAACACTTTATCGTTTGATCAAAGGCTGGTTTTCGTTCATCCTGACTGTCAGCAAAAGTGATGACAAGTTGAGGCCGGTTGGATTCCAGGCAGAAATACAATTATATAACTAATCGAAAGCGGTAGAATTACTCCATTAGAAAACAACCTTCAGGTAGTCAAAGCACTGCTACGAAAATGCCTCACATCTTGCTAAGTAAGCTATCAAAATACCTAAGTATTGCTGAGTGCAAGCAAGTAACATAAAGTAATTAATAATTAACTTACAATGCAATCTTAAGGATGAAACACGCTAAAGCTACCTGACTTACTAGAAACCAGCAATAAGCCTTCAAAATCATCATTCATACTTACACCCGTTGATAGGAAAATCCAACAGTGAAATATGAGCGGTTACTTCACAATCGCGTTGTAAAGTGACGATCGATCACCCGACAGATCTGCTCTCCGCTTTATGTGTTCAACAAGATAAATGATATCTCCGGACCTGCTAACCCTGTGTGTTGGTGTAATAGTGCATGCATACGAAATCTTAATCTAGTAGGTGTGAGACCTATCACGCTTTTAGTTCTCAGGCATGGTAGGCGTTTTGTTGTAGATTGGGAAATAGGCTAGTCAGCCGTTCTTATAGAAAGTCTACCACCTGAGAACATCCTGTGCGGGTGTTTACCGATCCTCAGGCGACCGAGGAGAAACAGTTGGATTGGTTTTTGTGCCAGCAAGTTCTGTGGCATTTAAACCTTTTGAATCTATTAAAAACTACTATTCCAGGGTACAAAATGGTACTATACCGAAATATGTACGAGGGTATGTTTCGCTGGACTGAGCCTGTCATAAAAAGCTTTACTCCTATAATTTCTTTCCATTTTGTTAGTCTGGCAGTTTATACCTATTATAGGTATACCTAAGCTTAATGATACTAAAACTTTGCACAATATAGAGCAATAATTGAGCTCACCTGTATAATCCAATGAATCTAAAGCGACTCCCACGTAGTCGGCTCGCTTTAATTAAAAATGTAAATTTCAATGTTTAACAGTGGAGAGTTAACGCGTAATACCCGCAGTAAAAAAGACCTAGAAGTATCATTTCTAACAACACGTGAGAAAAAACAAGACTAAAAGCGAGCACAAATGCTGATACTAAACATGCATTCAGTATCAGCACACATAGTTGACTAGTTTATACAGAACAGAACTCACCACAATGTAATGTAAAATTCAATAAAATATAATGACACTAGAATTTCTGTACAGGATTGTACAGCGAAATCAATGCGTATTCCGGTAGCTGTATTGATACATCTTGATTAAACTTATCTGTGTTATAAGCATTGAATACTTAAGCGGTTCTGTTGGCACGTGCATGTAAAGTGAAAGTACCTAAACCTTATCTTACAGTACGAGACGACGAACTAGAGAAACGTGGAATATTGATCAGGTTATTAGAAACGGTAACGAAGAACAATGATCGACTTTCATAAGCAACTTGATTTGGTATGTTAACTTACTAACTATAATCTTAAGTTTCGTTATCTAAACGAACTCCTGTTTCTGAAAACCTGACTGGTTTCTTTGTTTTTATCAGTTCGATCGGAGAGCACACATAAAAAACTACATAGTTCTGCCTTGGAGAAACTGGGGTAATGAGCTTATCAAAGCCAGGAAATTATCGTATACTACTAAACAAATTGGTTTTCACAATATTTAGTGAAAACCAGTGTTAGCACACAAAACCAATACCCCATTAACATTAATTCCTTTTAACAAAAACCGATCCAATAATTCTCTCAACAGCCGATCGAAACTAATCGAGTGTTTACGTTCCATTCCCGCTTCAGTACGGGATGACATTAAGCGCGGCGACCAAAATAATCATTGGTTGATCCCCGCGGACATTCGGTCGTAATGGCGTGCTGACAAACATATTGGGGAACTGTTTACACGTCATAATTGAGTCGACTTTCAATACGTGTGAACTGAATGGGATATATTGTGTTAAGGTATTGGATTGTGAGTAAATCGTTCAGAGTGAAAAGTTTCAGTATTATGCAGGGTAAAGTTGATGGAAGTGCCACAACAGACCAGCATGCTTATAAAGCTGCGTCCCCACTAGGGCCGCGCGGCTCCGTGATCGTGAGGACACGCCGCGCGGCCCTAGTGGGGACACGGCTTAACGTTCTACGAAGATTTTCCACTTATATCCCTACCTATACCTACTTGCATCGAAAAATCTCCGGCGGTTTTTCAATCGTAAGTTTAATGGCTTGTACATACTGGCGCGACTTGTCGCGCGACGCGACACCGGTAAATGTTCTAACGTGAAGTTTACTTAGAAATTGTATTGTTAAAGTCGCATCGCGCCTGTTTGCGGGAGCCTTAAATCAGTTTTCACACGTTGCTATAACAGTTGAGAATCAGTACCTACTAGGTAGGTACTTAGTACAGACAATATTTGGTGTATAATCTACATGCTTCATAAAGATGTAGGCTTCTGGGAACTGTCCAAGAAAAGCCAGAAGCCTCTATTCTCGTTCGACGAAAGATCTCTATGAACCAAATGGTAGGAGTATTTACAAATGAAGTACGAATGTACGATACTTTGTACGACACCACACTAAAGGTAACCCAGAAAAGCATCGTTTCGTGAAATTCACAGAATATTTAGTTACGAAAAATATAATAAAAATCTGAAAACATCATACATTTGACGTTGTGAAACAACAAAAGCACGCACGGAGGTAACTCGATACGTGTCATTGTTAACGCGAATGTGAACACACATAACCTCGCTCGCGTCAGTCGGGATCGAGTTACATTACGTTCTATGGTCTTTCATGTTAATGGCATTAACATTTTACCTTTTTACGTTAATACAATTTATGTTATGGAGGCCACAAAATGTGTTGACCGCTTTATTCGAATACCAAATGTGTGAAAAGAAATTCCAACTCTTGGGTCAAGTGGTACGTAAACGTTAAAACGAAAATATTTAAGCATGTTATGTACTACCCTGTACTAGTGTAGTAAGTGTACTAGTGTGTAACCTATTTGCTTGATACCGAATTAACGACGATTTGCAAGATTCAATGTTTCCCTATACTTAGCTATTATTTAGGACTCTTTAGCGCACGAGTAAATTGGCGTAAAACCAACGAACTAATCCCAATAGCGCGATGTCTTTGGAATCCACTTACGGTTTTAAGGGTTACATTGCAATGAATTAAATTGGTGCTTGATGCTATTGGAATAAAACCACAGATATAGATAGACTAGATAACGGAAAAGCACCCACGTAGCTTGCCGGGATTAAGCATAAAATGCTTAACGTGGCTCAGTCTGTTCCTGTCCGTCGCGTTTTAGCCGGTTGGTTTTACGTCATTCAACTTGATAGTGAATAAGTATCCTAGTTTAATTTGCCAAGCGTGTACCGTCGTTGACCACATAAGTAACCATCCATCTTTGCCATAAGTTTAAAACAATACATACCTACTTTGATAAACAAACTTAAACGAGAAAATCAAAGCATAATCACACTCCCACGCATTATTATTCACAAAAAAAAAACAGTTCAGAAATCCATCAAAGTGTCATCAACAAAGTTGTACGCGACACGTGTACAGAACATATTCGAAAAAAACTTTTAAATAGGTGTCGGCGAAGTTTGCATGAAGTTTGTATGAATTTCTATAGAGTTTGTATGAAGAAAGTTGGGATTGTTTGCCGGCGGCATCGCAAATAGAACCAATAAATCGATTACCAATTTTATTACGAAACTTGATTCATGTTTGGGGAAGATGTAGACAACAGGGGTATGCGGCGCGGCATTGTGATTCAAAACTCACTAGATCAAAGCAAAAAAAGAATGCGTTTCTGAACGCATCGCCCATACCCTACTTGTGATCGGAATGTTTCAGCGCTGTGCGGCGGGGTGCGGGTTGCGGGGCGAATAAGCGGTGATATTTTTCGCCCAATTGTAGCCTTACTGTTAGTTTGAAGTTGACGTTGAAGTTCTTGGAAGGACAACAACGTCAAAGTCTACTTCAAGGGGTAAGGCGTTACCTTTTGAAGTTGGATCTCTTGACTTTTCAATATAAGTAAATACAATAAAGAGAACAATAAAGTTAGAAAACAATCGGAATTGTAAAATCGACAAACAGTGTCTGGCTAAAACGAATAATTACTGAATATTAAGCAAAGAATTAATTAAAATACAACATAATAAAATTAACACGTTTAAAACTTATTGTGTCTTTAGTTTTCGTATGTCTCCCATTAACTCTGTAAGTTAGTTACATCTTAATGAAGTCACTTATTCCACAAAAATTAAAAAAGACACGTCCTTCCGCTTAAACTTCGCAAGTATCGCCCCCCCTCGCTCCCAGTTTCCAGTTCCCAGATATTCATGAAGGGGCGTGCATTTGAGAGAAAAAATGTCAGTCTCGTCGCCACCATAAAGTGCACGTGTGACGGCACATCGGCGAGTTCGCGCCAACTTTCATATAACACAACTTTTTCCCCCAAATGTTGGTGGAGGATGGGTTTTTGCGGTACTGTTGGGGGCTTTGATACTATGAGTTGGTTAATACCACTACAAAAAAAAATGTGCAAACCAATTAGAATTACCTGTATGGAATAGCGAAGAGTAAAGCTGATTAGAAAATAAATTAGTGACTGAAATGGATGTCCAGTTTTCCTGCCTCAACAATCTGCATACTGCTGTTTTAAATACCATAAAACACCAATACAGATTGTTATTCGAACCTTTCCAAATTGTAAACCAAAATCTTAATCAGAAATACACAAAGGTTTCCAAGCTAGATAAATTATTTTTTTAAATTGAACAAAGGCTGATTTTTTGTACGAGAGCAATGCCATTTAAAATAAAACAAAATCATATTTTCCATTTGCAACAAATTCACAATAAAATACTTCTCTTTTTATCAAACCCACAATCCCCAGACCAATTTCACAAACAGATTTTATCAGCATCGCCAATTCAAATGTCCGTGCCGCGAGTACCAGGATCCCATAACTCCTAACATGTGTTGTGACAATTTGTCTCTACAACAATATTGCGGCCATTAGCCAGCGCGCTGATTCTCCGCTGACGAGAGGAAAGAAAAGCATTGTAACAACCATTCATCTTGAGCAAGTCGTAATGTAGGCCGCTGAAAAAGATCATTTGCAGCCTAGGTCGTCAGAAGAAAAAGTAGTTTTCTGTTGATGTCGTAAAGACTACAAAAGGAATCTTGAGAATCCTAGCAATATCTCATGCTCCAGCTGCGATTAACAATGCGCCGATGAAGTGCGGTAACTAAGTTGGTTTTCTGTCAGGTTATTACTTAAACAAGATTGACTCACGTGACACCGACAGACAAGTCGCGAAAGCTAAGAAATAATATTCCAATTAAATAATATACTCAAAACTAAATCAGGTTTTATTTACGTATAGTAATTTAGTAAATAAGTTTGTCATCTGTAGAAGCACTTCTATGTAATTAAAAATTTCGGAAAATCATGACCCGGGAGCCAAACAAAATCAAATTATAGTACCCTACTTCACTTTACAATTAAAACTGACTTTAATACTAATTATGTATGACAAATGATTAATAACTTCTCATCATAAAATTCTACATTTTAAAGTAACTGCTAATGAACTAGGCCATCTTTCGGCTCAATTAATGCTCGTAACTTCATTTGCAGTTAGAATTATAGGCGTTGGAGCTGTGCCCAAATATCGGCGGCGGCGCGAGGCGTAGGCTTTGTGACCCGCGCCATATTGGAAACTACTGTCAATTGGAAATTGTAGTTAGTACCCCGAGTATAATTTTGAAGTTATTTTTGATTATCAGAAGCCACACTTTGTATAATTTGTAATATTGTATGTTTATTTCTGGTTGACTTCACTTCAGGTGATAGTTCAAATGTCGCGTAAGATCCTGGATACTTTTTTTTTTTAATGTAGTTACATAAATCAAAAACAAATAAGCATAATTATTACTCTGGAGGATGCCAATCAATCAGTAAGTTATCGAGCAGGGTATTTGAAGAGTTCTGCTACTACTGGGTACATAGGTTTTATTACGTTATAACGATAACTGATTTCATGAAAACGCCGGGAGATTCGTACATAGTTAATACATCCGCTTATTCAAGCGCTCTGTATTTATCTTTGATATTCAGGTAAGCCTGAAAAAACCTTTGACTTTCAACAAAAACAGATACCGCCGAAAAAACACAACCATTTCCACGAAAACTTTTAAAAACTCTACAATGTTTTAAAACACCAACCTAAATATTCATTATTCCCAAAGTAGGCCTTCTAAAAACTCCTAAAAACAACGAAAATTTTATGAAAAAATAACAAGAGGCTTACAGCAGTTTAAATAAGCACCGGACCGCTCCAACAATCCTTTAAATACAGTAACCCTTCGGTCGCGCCGTAAAAAGATTCCCTACTAAAAAGTACAACGGGGTTCGTTGGACCTCTGCCATGCCGCCCGCTGTCTGTTTAGAATGGAAACAGTGAAATGGCGCAGATTCAACCCTTTTTGTAGCTAAAAAGATTGGATTGCATTCGCCTGACGCTAACATTTATGTGGGTAAGACAATGCTCTTTGTGTACGACGCACAGGCAAGTTATTGAGGTATTCATTTGAATTTGTGTGCGATGTAGAGCTGAATACAAATGGGCGTGTTTACTTATAAACACAATAGTAAACTTACTTGTTCCGAATCGTACAGACAACAATACGTTGCTTAATGCATGTAGTGCAACGCCTAGTCTATTAAAATATGACTCAACAAACAAGAACACGAGTTTACACATTCATTCTAAGATCATATCGAGTATAAAATCTCGGTATTAACAGTACATAATTTTGAGTAAAGCTGACAGCGTGTCTAATGTGTGACAGTATCGCGAAGATCCGAGGCGAAGTTACGCCCGAACCGTGTCGGGATGAACCGGGACCCCGGGAGGTCGGACCGGCCGCGGCGGGGGTTATACAAATTAAATTACGAAAAACGGTCGAATCAATGTCTGGTGCTTACGTAGCGTACCGACAGACCGACAGACTGACAAATATACGGAATCAAATTGCTCTGAACGCGCGGTTTCGGGAAATTGCATGTGTGTCGGTTTTGTCGTGATTTGTTAAAGTTATAAAAGAATGCTCGTGTTGCGAGATTGGATTTGTAAACCATCCGTGCTTGTAAATATCATCAAAATTATTACACAAGACATAGATTGATGCCAAACGTTCTAATAGCTTCTGAATCTACAATGAAAACGCTGATTAAAGTTTCAAAATATAACATTTCATGCAAAACTACACTACATTGATCCAATTTAAATACCTATAAGTTTATCTCTCTTTTACGTTATTTTGTGGAATTAATTTCGAAAGATATATTTTAAAAGGTTTATATTTGAGAGCTGTTAAATGGGATTATATCCACCTGTCAGTTTATTTAGCCCCGGAAACAAGCGGATATCAGTGACTCGGACGGGAATCAAAAATAGACTGAAGTATATATAACTAATAGAGCTCCCACAAGTATAAGTCTCGTCACTTCCGGATGTCGTAAAGATAACTGAGGGAGTCACAAATAGTGTTAAGTTGTTTGGCAACGAAACGATATTATTTATACCGAAAATTGGTATCCTGATGGTCCCACTCCAAGCATGGTAATAATACCACTTATGTCACAATCTATCAACCCATTTCACCCATTCATCTATTTATAGTATTTAACTAAGTAGTTCAAATAACTTTAAAAACAGTTTTTAATTTCATGTATGCTAAGCATACACGATTTGTAAAACTGGACTGGCTGATGTGTTATTGTTTTTTTTTTAAGTAATAATTACGTTAACGAGGCAAAAGGAGTTTGTAAGGATTGTAGCAGGTGGCGTTCTGTAGTTTCTGCCTACCCCCATATGAAAAAGGCGTGAGTTTATGTATGTATGTGTATGTATAAATTTTTATAAATAATAAATTCATTTATTTCAGGTTAATAACTACCATTGCCAAACATGAATCAATAGAAATCATATAAATAAAATATTATAAACAAAATCGAAATAAATCAAATTATATGAAAACAAAATAAATCAAATTAAATGATAACAAAATATATCAAATAAAACTAAGACAAATCCAATCAAAATAAATAATCAAAACAATAATGAAGACCTTCTCTCCGGCACTGGTACAGCAACATGTCTGCTGGAACTTTAGAGTATTTATTATATTACAGTCTGGAACAATGTCGGATGATGGAGCAGTCCAGCCTTCCCGTAATCATGGCCAGTACGATGTTAGGGCTAACCCGTACCTGTATCCCTACACTATTAATGAGTTTTAGCACAACTTGATGCAATAATAAATTCACCACCATAACTCTACAATAGATTTGGTAGTGAGTGTGCTAAGTGACCGCTTATTTTAAGGCCCGACTCTATCAGGTCAGTGTATTGAAAAATATCTGTTTTTACTAAATTTAATTCCAGCTAATCCTTGTTGCGATACGGCGACGGTCCGTATTAAAAGGCATTAATTCCGTATTATGAAGCTAACAGTCTGTCTGTCTGTAATTCAACACTTTATCGTTTGATCAAAGGCTGGTTTTCGTTCATCCTGACTGTCAGCAAAAGTGATGACAAGTTGAGGCCGGTTGGATTCCAGGCAGAAATACAATTATATAACTAATCGAAAGCGGTAGAATTACTCCATTAGAAAACAACCTTCAGGTAGTCAAAGCACTGCTACGAAAATGCCTCACATCTTGCTAAGTAAGCTATCAAAATACCTAAGTATTGCTGAGTGCAAGCAAGTAACATAAAGTAATTAATAATTAACTTACAATGCAATCTTAAGGATGAAACACGCTAAAGCTACCTGACTTACTAGAAACCAGCAATAAGCCTTCAAAATCATCATTCATACTTACACCCGTTGATAGGAAAATCCAACAGTGAAATATGAGCGGTTACTTCACAATCGCGTTGTAAAGTGACGATCGATCACCCGACAGATCTGCTCTCCGCTTTATGTGTTCAACAAGATAAATGATATCTCCGGACCTGCTAACCCTGTGTGTTGGTGTAATAGTGCATGCATACGAAATCTTAATCTAGTAGGTGTGAGACCTATCACGCTTTTAGTTCTCAGGCATGGTAGGCGTTTTGTTGTAGATTGGGAAATAGGCTAGTCAGCCGTTCTTATAGAAAGTCTACCACCTGAGAACATCCTGTGCGGGTGTTTACCGATCCTCAGGCGACCGAGGAGAAACAGTTGGATTGGTTTTTGTGCCAGCAAGTTCTGTGGCATTTAAACCTTTTGAATCTATTAAAAACTACTATTCCAGGGTACAAAATGGTACTATACCGAAATATGTACGAGGGTATGTTTCGCTGGACTGAGCCTGTCATAAAAAGCTTTACTCCTATAATTTCTTTCCATTTTGTTAGTCTGGCAGTTTATACCTATTATAGGTATACCTAAGCTTAATGATACTAAAACTTTGCACAATATAGAGCAATAATTGAGCTCACCTGTATAATCCAATGAATCTAAAGCGACTCCCACGTAGTCGGCTCGCTTTAATTAAAAATGTAAATTTCAATGTTTAACAGTGGAGAGTTAACGCGTAATACCCGCAGTAAAAAAGACCTAGAAGTATCATTTCTAACAACACGTGAGAAAAAACAAGACTAAAAGCGAGCACAAATGCTGATACTAAACATGCATTCAGTATCAGCACACATAGTTGACTAGTTTATACAGAACAGAACTCACCACAATGTAATGTAAAATTCAATAAAATATAATGACACTAGAATTTCTGTACAGGATTGTACAGCGAAATCAATGCGTATTCCGGTAGCTGTATTGATACATCTTGATTAAACTTATCTGTGTTATAAGCATTGAATACTTAAGCGGTTCTGTTGGCACGTGCATGTAAAGTGAAAGTACCTAAACCTTATCTTACAGTACGAGACGACGAACTAGAGAAACGTGGAATATTGATCAGGTTATTAGAAACGGTAACGAAGAACAATGATCGACTTTCATAAGCAACTTGATTTGGTATGTTAACTTACTAACTATAATCTTAAGTTTCGTTATCTAAACGAACTCCTGTTTCTGAAAACCTGACTGGTTTCTTTGTTTTTATCAGTTCGATCGGAGAGCACACATAAAAAACTACATAGTTCTGCCTTGGAGAAACTGGGGTAATGAGCTTATCAAAGCCAGGAAATTATCGTATACTACTAAACAAATTGGTTTTCACAATATTTAGTGAAAACCAGTGTTAGCACACAAAACCAATACCCCATTAACATTAATTCCTTTTAACAAAAACCGATCCAATAATTCTCTCAACAGCCGATCGAAACTAATCGAGTGTTTACGTTCCATTCCCGCTTCAGTACGGGATGACATTAAGCGCGGCGACCAAAATAATCATTGGTTGATCCCCGCGGACATTCGGTCGTAATGGCGTGCTGACAAACATATTGGGGAACTGTTTACACGTCATAATTGAGTCGACTTTCAATACGTGTGAACTGAATGGGATATATTGTGTTAAGGTATTGGATTGTGAGTAAATCGTTCAGAGTGAAAAGTTTCAGTATTATGCAGGGTAAAGTTGATGGAAGTGCCACAACAGACCAGCATGCTTATAAAGCTGCGTCCCCACTAGGGCCGCGCGGCTCCGTGATCGTGAGGACACGCCGCGCGGCCCTAGTGGGGACACGGCTTAACGTTCTACGAAGATTTTCCACTTATATCCCTACCTATACCTACTTGCATCGAAAAATCTCCGGCGGTTTTTCAATCGTAAGTTTAATGGCTTGTACATACTGGCGCGACTTGTCGCGCGACGCGACACCGGTAAATGTTCTAACGTGAAGTTTACTTAGAAATTGTATTGTTAAAGTCGCATCGCGCCTGTTTGCGGGAGCCTTAAATCAGTTTTCACACGTTGCTATAACAGTTGAGAATCAGTACCTACTAGGTAGGTACTTAGTACAGACAATATTTGGTGTATAATCTACATGCTTCATAAAGATGTAGGCTTCTGGGAACTGTCCAAGAAAAGCCAGAAGCCTCTATTCTCGTTCGACGAAAGATCTCTATGAACCAAATGGTAGGAGTATTTACAAATGAAGTACGAATGTACGATACTTTGTACGACACCACACTAAAGGTAACCCAGAAAAGCATCGTTTCGTGAAATTCACAGAATATTTAGTTACGAAAAATATAATAAAAATCTGAAAACATCATACATTTGACGTTGTGAAACAACAAAAGCACGCACGGAGGTAACTCGATACGTGTCATTGTTAACGCGAATGTGAACACACATAACCTCGCTCGCGTCAGTCGGGATCGAGTTACATTACGTTCTATGGTCTTTCATGTTAATGGCATTAACATTTTACCTTTTTACGTTAATACAATTTATGTTATGGAGGCCACAAAATGTGTTGACCGCTTTATTCGAATACCAAATGTGTGAAAAGAAATTCCAACTCTTGGGTCAAGTGGTACGTAAACGTTAAAACGAAAATATTTAAGCATGTTATGTACTACCCTGTACTAGTGTAGTAAGTGTACTAGTGTGTAACCTATTTGCTTGATACCGAATTAACGACGATTTGCAAGATTCAATGTTTCCCTATACTTAGCTATTATTTAGGACTCTTTAGCGCACGAGTAAATTGGCGTAAAACCAACGAACTAATCCCAATAGCGCGATGTCTTTGGAATCCACTTACGGTTTTAAGGGTTACATTGCAATGAATTAAATTGGTGCTTGATGCTATTGGAATAAAACCACAGATATAGATAGACTAGATAACGGAAAAGCACCCACGTAGCTTGCCGGGATTAAGCATAAAATGCTTAACGTGGCTCAGTCTGTTCCTGTCCGTCGCGTTTTAGCCGGTTGGTTTTACGTCATTCAACTTGATAGTGAATAAGTATCCTAGTTTAATTTGCCAAGCGTGTACCGTCGTTGACCACATAAGTAACCATCCATCTTTGCCATAAGTTTAAAACAATACATACCTACTTTGATAAACAAACTTAAACGAGAAAATCAAAGCATAATCACACTCCCACGCATTATTATTCACAAAAAAAAAACAGTTCAGAAATCCATCAAAGTGTCATCAACAAAGTTGTACGCGACACGTGTACAGAACATATTCGAAAAAAACTTTTAAATAGGTGTCGGCGAAGTTTGCATGAAGTTTGTATGAATTTCTATAGAGTTTGTATGAAGAAAGTTGGGATTGTTTGCCGGCGGCATCGCAAATAGAACCAATAAATCGATTACCAATTTTATTACGAAACTTGATTCATGTTTGGGGAAGATGTAGACAACAGGGGTATGCGGCGCGGCATTGTGATTCAAAACTCACTAGATCAAAGCAAAAAAAGAATGCGTTTCTGAACGCATCGCCCATACCCTACTTGTGATCGGAATGTTTCAGCGCTGTGCGGCGGGGTGCGGGTTGCGGGGCGAATAAGCGGTGATATTTTTCGCCCAATTGTAGCCTTACTGTTAGTTTGAAGTTGACGTTGAAGTTCTTGGAAGGACAACAACGTCAAAGTCTACTTCAAGGGGTAAGGCGTTACCTTTTGAAGTTGGATCTCTTGACTTTTCAATATAAGTAAATACAATAAAGAGAACAATAAAGTTAGAAAACAATCGGAATTGTAAAATCGACAAACAGTGTCTGGCTAAAACGAATAATTACTGAATATTAAGCAAAGAATTAATTAAAATACAACATAATAAAATTAACACGTTTAAAACTTATTGTGTCTTTAGTTTTCGTATGTCTCCCATTAACTCTGTAAGTTAGTTACATCTTAATGAAGTCACTTATTCCACAAAAATTAAAAAAGACACGTCCTTCCGCTTAAACTTCGCAAGTATCGCCCCCCCTCGCTCCCAGTTTCCAGTTCCCAGATATTCATGAAGGGGCGTGCATTTGAGAGAAAAAATGTCAGTCTCGTCGCCACCATAAAGTGCACGTGTGACGGCACATCGGCGAGTTCGCGCCAACTTTCATATAACACAACTTTTTCCCCCAAATGTTGGTGGAGGATGGGTTTTTGCGGTACTGTTGGGGGCTTTGATACTATGAGTTGGTTAATACCACTACAAAAAAAAATGTGCAAACCAATTAGAATTACCTGTATGGAATAGCGAAGAGTAAAGCTGATTAGAAAATAAATTAGTGACTGAAATGGATGTCCAGTTTTCCTGCCTCAACAATCTGCATACTGCTGTTTTAAATACCATAAAACACCAATACAGATTGTTATTCGAACCTTTCCAAATTGTAAACCAAAATCTTAATCAGAAATACACAAAGGTTTCCAAGCTAGATAAATTATTTTTTTAAATTGAACAAAGGCTGATTTTTTGTACGAGAGCAATGCCATTTAAAATAAAACAAAATCATATTTTCCATTTGCAACAAATTCACAATAAAATACTTCTCTTTTTATCAAACCCACAATCCCCAGACCAATTTCACAAACAGATTTTATCAGCATCGCCAATTCAAATGTCCGTGCCGCGAGTACCAGGATCCCATAACTCCTAACATGTGTTGTGACAATTTGTCTCTACAACAATATTGCGGCCATTAGCCAGCGCGCTGATTCTCCGCTGACGAGAGGAAAGAAAAGCATTGTAACAACCATTCATCTTGAGCAAGTCGTAATGTAGGCCGCTGAAAAAGATCATTTGCAGCCTAGGTCGTCAGAAGAAAAAGTAGTTTTCTGTTGATGTCGTAAAGACTACAAAAGGAATCTTGAGAATCCTAGCAATATCTCATGCTCCAGCTGCGATTAACAATGCGCCGATGAAGTGCGGTAACTAAGTTGGTTTTCTGTCAGGTTATTACTTAAACAAGATTGACTCACGTGACACCGACAGACAAGTCGCGAAAGCTAAGAAATAATATTCCAATTAAATAATATACTCAAAACTAAATCAGGTTTTATTTACGTATAGTAATTTAGTAAATAAGTTTGTCATCTGTAGAAGCACTTCTATGTAATTAAAAATTTCGGAAAATCATGACCCGGGAGCCAAACAAAATCAAATTATAGTACCCTACTTCACTTTACAATTAAAACTGACTTTAATACTAATTATGTATGACAAATGATTAATAACTTCTCATCATAAAATTCTACATTTTAAAGTAACTGCTAATGAACTAGGCCATCTTTCGGCTCAATTAATGCTCGTAACTTCATTTGCAGTTAGAATTATAGGCGTTGGAGCTGTGCCCAAATATCGGCGGCGGCGCGAGGCGTAGGCTTTGTGACCCGCGCCATATTGGAAACTACTGTCAATTGGAAATTGTAGTTAGTACCCCGAGTATAATTTTGAAGTTATTTTTGATTATCAGAAGCCACACTTTGTATAATTTGTAATATTGTATGTTTATTTCTGGTTGACTTCACTTCAGGTGATAGTTCAAATGTCGCGTAAGATCCTGGATACTTTTTTTTTTTAATGTAGTTACATAAATCAAAAACAAATAAGCATAATTATTACTCTGGAGGATGCCAATCAATCAGTAAGTTATCGAGCAGGGTATTTGAAGAGTTCTGCTACTACTGGGTACATAGGTTTTATTACGTTATAACGATAACTGATTTCATGAAAACGCCGGGAGATTCGTACATAGTTAATACATCCGCTTATTCAAGCGCTCTGTATTTATCTTTGATATTCAGGTAAGCCTGAAAAAACCTTTGACTTTCAACAAAAACAGATACCGCCGAAAAAACACAACCATTTCCACGAAAACTTTTAAAAACTCTACAATGTTTTAAAACACCAACCTAAATATTCATTATTCCCAAAGTAGGCCTTCTAAAAACTCCTAAAAACAACGAAAATTTTATGAAAAAATAACAAGAGGCTTACAGCAGTTTAAATAAGCACCGGACCGCTCCAACAATCCTTTAAATACAGTAACCCTTCGGTCGCGCCGTAAAAAGATTCCCTACTAAAAAGTACAACGGGGTTCGTTGGACCTCTGCCATGCCGCCCGCTGTCTGTTTAGAATGGAAACAGTGAAATGGCGCAGATTCAACCCTTTTTGTAGCTAAAAAGATTGGATTGCATTCGCCTGACGCTAACATTTATGTGGGTAAGACAATGCTCTTTGTGTACGACGCACAGGCAAGTTATTGAGGTATTCATTTGAATTTGTGTGCGATGTAGAGCTGAATACAAATGGGCGTGTTTACTTATAAACACAATAGTAAACTTACTTGTTCCGAATCGTACAGACAACAATACGTTGCTTAATGCATGTAGTGCAACGCCTAGTCTATTAAAATATGACTCAACAAACAAGAACACGAGTTTACACATTCATTCTAAGATCATATCGAGTATAAAATCTCGGTATTAACAGTACATAATTTTGAGTAAAGCTGACAGCGTGTCTAATGTGTGACAGTATCGCGAAGATCCGAGGCGAAGTTACGCCCGAACCGTGTCGGGATGAACCGGGACCCCGGGAGGTCGGACCGGCCGCGGCGGGGGTTATACAAATTAAATTACGAAAAACGGTCGAATCAATGTCTGGTGCTTACGTAGCGTACCGACAGACCGACAGACTGACAAATATACGGAATCAAATTGCTCTGAACGCGCGGTTTCGGGAAATTGCATGTGTGTCGGTTTTGTCGTGATTTGTTAAAGTTATAAAAGAATGCTCGTGTTGCGAGATTGGATTTGTAAACCATCCGTGCTTGTAAATATCATCAAAATTATTACACTCTTTTGAAATGTTGATACATTTCAAAAGAGTGTAATAATTTACTATACTACCTACATTGCACAATGTAAGAATAGAATTTACTATTATAGAAATGAATGAATATGACATTAAGCAATAAACAATATTTGTAAAAAAATACTTTTAATTTGGTTTTCATTTTATTTGTAGAATACCTATTAGGATTTTCGCTTCTTTTTTTTGGCGTGTGTATTTTATATTTATTTTATAATGTCAGTTTTATTTATAAATACGGAATAAATAATTTTGTTTTCCTTGTTTCTTGTACATTCTATTCTTGAAAAAAAATGTTATGGTCAACTAGTGGATACATGTTTAACAACAATGTTAAGTTAAGGTTCAGGGATAAATTCATCCCAACTACGAAACCCTTCATTTTGAATGTTCCAACACGCACTTGGGCGGTTTTTTGCTGAAATATTTTGACAAGATTATATTATATTATATGGACAGATCATTACAAAATAGTGAATCTTTATAAAACCTCGCAAAAAATAAACGAATCATACTGAATCATAAACACAATCACTATATTCACTATGTATGATTATATGTTACCCATCAAGTTAACGTATGCGAAATTTCCACTCGAGATACGAACGGATCCAATCTCTTACAAGCTTCCCATCGTTTGTGAAATATAGGGTGCAGGAGCCCTGGGGCTACGGTATAAAATAATATCGGATATGAAGGGAAAATGGCTGATAAAGGCGCCGCGATCGACGATGCTATCGGGAACTGACAGTAGGCCGGGAGCTGGGAACTAGTTTTTTTTAAATTCATTATTACTATTTTCACTAAAATATTAATAATGGAACAAAAAAGAATGTAGTTAAGTTAGTATGAGAATTTCTCTGTGTTTTTAAATAGGTAAAGATTAGATACATAGACAAAGTAAGCTTGCAGTAGGGTATGATGAAAATGAAAACTTATTGTGTATAAGTTACGGCTAAGGATGGGTGTAGAAATAAACTTAAGATTAGCCGGCTAAGCTTAAGTTTATATTCATGGAGAAGCTAATGTTCAACATAATGTGAATTTTCTATACATTATTTTCATCTTTAGCCGGCTAAACTGCACATTAGCCTAAACGCAACGGCTAATGAATATTGGATCTATACACGAGAACCGAGGGGAGAGTGCAAACCTACCTTTCAACCATTTTCATTTTTAGTCAAGCCACTTAACTTAGGGGTTACAATTAAGTTTAGCCAGCTAAAGATGACAGAAATGAACAGTAGCCTCTCCTAGAAAATAAGATTTAATTTATTTTCCCATTCCTCCTTAGCCGTGACTTATACACAATAAGTTGGAATTTACATAATTATACATATTATGAAGTGTTAAATAAATACGTTCTGTTGTAAGATTGTCAAGTGTGACATTGTGCACAAGTGCACAAATTTTATTCAATTATATTTTGCTATGAACTTACTTAATATTCAAGTATTTTATCTTAACATTTCTTTAACTTAACATCGGCCACGTAACCCTGTTTTGTCTATTTTAGTTATGCAAACATGAAAGTGCTAAATTCACATGCAGCATTTTGATTTTACCTCAACGTGCCAAACATATTACGCCATATCGTTAAAACTCACATGTATATTAATATAGCAATAATATGTCAGACTTGAAGGTGACTATAGAACAAAAGTGCTGAACCAATTCTTAGCACTTGACTTTTACAACTAAAAATAAGCATCTGAAGAACTACACATTTCCAACTCCAAGTGCCTATAAAACACGGTACGTGTTATATTTCTGGAATATCTTCAACATCAAGTTTTAACCAGGTGTCAAAAACTTTAAAAATAAATTTAAAAGTTGCCATATAAATCCAAGTTTGAGTAAAAACCTAGATACGTCATAAATAAAAAAATATAATTTTAAGAAAGCAATTTGGGAAGAAATTTTAAAAGTGCTATTTGGCTCTCGGCCTAAAACCGTTCTCCGTATGAGTAAGTTTTGTTCAAAACAAGGGGTGAAGCCGGGCGGCGCGCTATATCGCCGGAACATTCACTACTTGCCCCATTTATTTCGTTAAGATACAATAATTTTGCTTTTCTTTCGTATCTCCGGTCTGGTGTATTGCTTTTGTCTGTACAAGTTTTCTTGGACAAAGAAATAAATACGGACCCGCCATGTTACAGTTTGAACCTATCTTTACAATGTAGCGAAGAATTTAATTTGTTGCAATTTGTTATTATTTAGTGAAACTTGTAAATGTCAACAAGAGATAAGGTTTAATTTATGAATTATGCTTTATTTACAACAAGTATCGAGCTGGAGTCTTCAAGGCTAACCAAATTGGAACTCGCCACAATTTATGACGGAGTCAACATTTTTCATTTTGTCGTCTAAAATGTTATGAGCGTAATAAATTAGTAGAAACATGAGCATCGAAGGCCTTTACCAAATTGCACCGATCTTTATAAAAATATGACCTTTCTAACGGAAAACGGAGTCACATAATATACGGAATAAATTACTTTTGATGAAAAAGGTATTATCTTTAACGTTTTCCATTTGGAGCAAATAATAATATTATTTGAACAAATTGCTTTTGCATGGAACTGGAAGTAGAAGATAAAATATTGTAAGTAATAGGAATTTATAATAACAATCATCACCAGGAATACGGATAAAAGATTTAACATGTTATACATAAATAATTTAACACTTAACTAAATAAGTGGCATAGTGATTCTTTTCTTTTCGAATAAATTATTTTTTTGGAAATAAATCACAGTTATATTTCCCAAATAAAACTTCTTACACCTAAACATTATTCAGTTCACCCACTAAGCATGAAAATAATGACGTAATTTAAACAAATCGATCGCTACATTTGAATTTCAAATCTAGTAGTGCAGGTAATAAAATATACAACTATTTTTATGAAGTCGTAAAGTGCAGTCAGAGCTCCCGCGCTACAATCCGTGATGTCATATTTCAAGGGAAATGAAATACTTTTTATTGCAGAATTTCGCTGTAAAATGCTGGCAACACTGTACTGGCGAAATGTTACGGTGATTCATTATTTAATATGATTTTAAACAAAGTTATTAATTTCTGCACCTACATAGTAACGGTACACGACATTCGATTAATCGTAAATTAATCTGATCGATGTGGCTACGCTTGGGGAGGCCATGTCCAGCAGTGGACATCTTTCGACTAAAATGATGATGAAAGATGAATCATATGTAATCCATATCCAATCAAAAATATTATTAATACTGGATTTTTTCCTTTATCTAAAGTAGTTGCTCGCTTACTTCAATGCAAAAAAAATCATACAAATTAAGAAATTGAAAAGCTCTAATTTTTACCTGCCTTCTGTTACCTCACATTATTATGCTTAAGTTATATACGGTCTAACTCAAGATCCTTACATGTTACCTACATAAATAACATTTTCTAAGCAAAACTACTCGAATTAACTTAACTGACCGCTTAGGCCCGAAACCAGTCCATCAGCCCCTCAAGGACCTTTAATATAAATATCGAAAACCGTTTCATAATACACACTATTAACGTGGTTTAGGGGAAAAATCTCAAGTTCCCCCTTTTCTCAATTTACCGTGAAGTTGGCCGATGGTGGCGGGGAGACGTTTATAGCCCCAGCCGTGCTTTATTGGACCATATATCCTGGGACCCTCACAAGCCCCTCGATTTTTACACCATATATAAAAAACATGTGTGATATTGGTTTAGTACCGTGTATAAGACGCACGACGTCCTCGCAGACATTTTTTTTTGATATTTTTTGATGAAGAAGTTTTTAGAAAAAATTGGAAATGGGAAATATATGACCTGTTTATTGGTGCAAAATATAGGTATGACTTGTTTATTGGTGCCGAATATATGGCCTGTTTATTGGTGCAAAATTAAGCTATAGTTTTGATAAAAAATGGTTAGTACCTGCAAGATATTAGAGAGCTTTAATTTTAATCGTAAAATAAAAGCAGGACAAAATAACTTAAAAGCAAGCTAGGTTGTGGTTTATGGCACATTCTCAATATTTAAGGACAACTGAATATTGTGAAACAAAACATCGAATTGTTGCGCCGTTATCTTTGGTCTACATTTGGCTTCCCACAGTTCCTACTGCGAAACAAGCAAACCTTATACCATAACTTCTATTAATTAAAAACCTACCTGTTCATCTAAGTTAAGTATAATTCTATAGCAATTCTAAAGTCTGCCCCAACCAATACACGCGCCCATACTATATACACTGCAGACTTGTGCTCCATACAGACTGCAGACTTGTGCTCCATACCGACTGCGGTGTTGGGTTCGACTTTGAAAGCGGAGGAGGTTTCTTGTTGTTTTCCTGCTAATAAATAAGACAAGCTCATGGGAATCCTTGTTAGTTATGAACTTCGTTAATTATTGCTACAATATTTCATGTATTTCAATACTGATATCTCAAAGGATAGATTAATATTGAGTAGAATTTGTGATTTTCGTTAATACCTATCAGTATACAATTTTCATAATATTGGTATTCAATTATACTTAACTTAAAATATTATTGAAGTGCCCAAATATACATGAAAATCCTTTTAAAATAGCGTAAAACCAAATCATAATAATATAAAAACTCTATTACATCCCTATTTCTATAGCTAGTTACGAAAACTACTACCAAAAGTAATCTTCAAAATAAAATATTATCGAGTACATTCAGGAACCCTTCTCACATCGAAAAAATAGTTCCTCGGGCTAAACAAGCTTCAGAGAATAGGCTATTTTACAGAATAGATGTTTATAGCCAATCCGTGCTTGATTTATAGACTATTGGCCGTTGTTATTTGAGCGTTAAATGATGGTGCTACTTTACTAGCTAGATAAGTAATATTCGTTGAAGTAATACTTGGAGGGTTAAATGTATATGTTGTGTTAAATGAGACAACTGTTTCTTAGGAAATAACTCATTTATTGGTAGATGGAATTAGAGTTTAGTGTGATTAGTTTGCTTTCTTAGAAAATTGTTAACGTGGTGTTATCTTGACATATTACGGACCAACTCGTATGGTTTTGATTAAGTTACTGGGATCTTGTAATTTACTGAGAAACGGAAATAAACTCAAACGCTAATTCGTCATTAAAGATCCCTAAAGTTCTACTTAGAACTACATTTTCTACCACATCATTGATGTGAGCACAGCATCATCAAAGTAAGATGCGTTGGAGGTGACGAGAATGTACAATAATCTCGTGAAACCTATCATAAAGAGGTCATCTAAAGCTTGAAAACATATTCAACACCCAAGCACAACTTAAAAACGTCCTAAATGCTCCAGAATCTTCCATCAAAATATAGTAAGAAATAAAAACCAAGTTAAACAAACACCAATGCGTGGTTACAACCGGGTGCAAGTGTACAACGGCAAGGGTATAAACATTCCAGGAAGGTTCGGTTCGGTTGGGCCGCAGGACTGTTGGGCACCATCGACCCGCGACACGTGCCGACAGCGTGACGGAAATTTAAACTGCTGTATTGACGAGCATGTGGAGGTGGTGCAGAAGTATCGGGGGTTGGCTTGATTCGTATTTTGTGCATTGAATCTGAGTAGGTATCAGGTGAGTTTAGGAGGTCAATGGTGTGCTTTGGGAAAACAATACCATATATATAATATAGGTATATTATACTCTCGTATCTCACCTAGCTATCTCAAACGAGCTTTTATGAATAGCTCCTGCCATGGTAACTATTAATTCAATTGAGCACTTATAGTCTAACTCAAAATAAACCCGACTGCAGACCGCTTGAAAAGTGATGTTGTTCAGAATTTTTTGTTGCAGTCCGGTTCTTTTTCTATTTGTGCTAAGAATCAATTAGATTTGCCCAAAGTGATCCTACTGTTTAAAACCCTTCCTATGGCGTATACGGCAGTCATAATCGTTAGTGGTCCCGCTACAGACCTGCAGCCCGCGATACGTCGAAGGGAAATCTTTTCCCTTCTAATATTTATCCCTGAAACGTCTTTTGAATATTTATTCAGACTATATTATCAGCTGCTGCCATTTTTATTTGGTTTTCTAACAGTTTTCTTAATCGATAGTGGGCGTGAAAGAGTTCTGCAACTCGTGGCTTTTAAGACTGGCAAAAAAAGTATTTCTTCCAGATACCATACATAGTGATAATATAAAAACCATAAGACGTAATGAAGAGGGAACGTTTTGGAGGTTTTCGTAAGCTATGAAGTTCAAAAAGTGATGATTCTCATTCTAATTTCAATAAGTATTTAATTTAATTATTAATTTTCATGTTGACCCATCTGAGATGAAACAAAATAAAAATGAAAATTGACCCACTGGTTCCACTGTTTAGTGACGTAGGCGACAGTCATAATCGTTAGTGGTCGTACCACCGCTGCAGCCCGCGATACGTAGGAAGGAAGTTTTTAATGACGTCATCCGTTTGTGCCGAATGCTGCTACATGTCCGTGTCCCGTAGCAGCAGATAACCGCCTGTACGATGCTGCTCGGATTTGATTTCATTGCTTTATTAGTCTAGTAGCAGAGCGAGGGCACTGTGGAGTTTCTTATTGGTTTCTTCTAGAGTGGAAACGACAAGTTTTCCATGGAAATTGAAAATAAGAAATATTTGGCCGCACTTTTCATAAGTAAATAAGAATAGTGATGATTAATTCGCATTATTTTAAACTGTGTAGGAATTTACGCTTAGGGCCTTTAAACCTTAACCAATCAAAGCTCAAGTTTCCGTGAAATGCCTACGATTTCTCACCCTCTGCATGATGTTGGGCTATCTGATACATCTTAATTCGAGATTTTCTATTACTTACCTAAATTATTTTCAGAGAGATTTGTGAAGACACAGAAATATCCTGAAAATAACTACTTCAATCAATATAATATTTCTTGCGATCCCTACAGATTAAACCACGCGTACATATTCTGTCGACTGCGCCGAGTCCATCGCTAGTCGAGCATCCAAGGAAATGTACGGGTGACTAACTAAACTATATCTGCTTAAGGGAAGGAAATTAATTGAAATATCCATAATATGTGGAAAATACATGAAAATTCACGATTTGTATATTCCTATTTGATAGGTTGTTAACTCTCTTGACGACAAAATAATAATGTGGAACTAGTGTTACAAAAATTATTTTAAAATTACAAAAATTATTTTAAAACTAGCTGCTGCCCGCGGCTTCGCCCGCGTGAGTGTCGGAAATTACCCCATACATCCCCAGGGTTTTAAGTATAAATATTGAGTTTCGAGTTAATCGGACAGCGCGTTAAAATTCTTCCATACAAACATTGACACCCCCCAACCTTTTAGGGGGTAATTTAGAAAAAGAAAAAACTACAAACTTTATAATTTATTTAGATAACTATTCGTGCGAAGTTTCATGTTTATTACCTCAAGGAATAAGATTTTTCATACAAACTTTCATCCCTTATTTTACCCCCTTAGGGGTTGAATTTCGAAAAATCATGATACACGTTATTCTTAATTTTTGGGTTTAAGTATAAATATTGAGTTTCGAGTTAATCGGACAGCGCGTTAAAATTCTTCCATACAAACTTTGACACCCCCCAACCGTAGGATAGGGTACTTTTCCGGGATAAAAAGTACCCAGTGTGGTGCCCAGGATATTAAAGAATAATTATACCAAGTTTCATCGTAATCGAACCGGTAGTTTTTGCGTGATGCCTGAACAAACAGACAGACAGACAGACAGACAGACAGACAGACAAAAAAAAAATTAATCAAATTTTTGGGTTCGGTGTCGGTCTAGTAACACCCCCTGCCATTTATTTTTTTGATATCTTCAATGTACAGAATTTTCACTTCTACAGATTTATTATAAGTATAGATGGAACTAGTGATTTAAAAAAAAAACATCAGTAGTTCCATCATGGAACTGTTAATGGTATCGACTAGTGGCAACGAAGCATGTAAATGATGGTGACAGCTAATATGGAACTAAATCAGAATTAATTAAGGTTTCTGGTATTATGATATAATTATGTCATCAACTATTTTTAAATGCATCTAAATGCCCGCTAAAGCAAATAAATGGTCACGTTAAGTATGACATCAAATGGGAGTAACTAACACTGCTATAAGAATTAAATGAAGACACGAGTTTTAGGATTCCAAATACACACTTAAAAGAGTAATTGTCATAAAATTAACATCTGTTAAACTAAAACTCATTCCACTAACGTCCAGGCAGCGACTAAACTAAAACTAATTAACATAAATATAGTAATAACCACGTAATAAACAAACACATAACTTGTGCTCTAATCTCTTAAACCGCTGCGACAATTTTGATAAACTCACCGCCAACTCACCACCGACTTACCTGTTTCATTTGATATTCTAAACCGTTTAATGTACTCCATAAACTTCTAGAGACAGGCCATATCAATAAGATATACATACCAGTATATCAGTTATTTATGACGATAATAACCTTAAAAGCAATATCGATTACGTATCGGTTTTGAATATCGATTTAACTGTCATCAAGTCACCTACGCAAGACTGATATTCTTGGAAACCCTTTGTTTATTGTGACTATCAAATTATCCATATAACGTGATCATTGTATTAAGTTTCGAAATTGTTGTGAAATACTTATTGTAACAAACATAACTAATAAGATTCAAAACATTACTGTCACGTCAAGTGCAAAGCCACTTATGAAAAGTCCGAATTTAAGTGCACGTCGGTATTAATTTGTTGTTCAATGCAATTTTACAATCAATGCTACAAATCTTTTTCAAGTCTTCCAACTGAGTCTACCATCCAGCTTGTTCTGGGAACTGGCTAAGGCGACAGATAGAAGAGGGTGATAATCAATAATCATGACCGCTACGCCCGTCCTTTCAGTGATCTAAGCTCGCGCGGAGTAAACATAACGTAATTTGAACGATTTTACTTTTAAAAATAGTCATTCTACTCATGCTCTAATATTTATTTAGTTAATCTTTATTAATATTTGTGGATGATACTTATTGTGTTGCCGCAGAAAAAACAAAAATGCTGTTGTTTATTTGCATTTTCGATTCAAAAATCGTTGGAATGCGAAGTAACTAGCTAATAGCTGATTTATTTGAACTTGAGCCTAGGACCTCAGGTTATGAACTATGAGATAGCAAAGTAAGAGGATGATATATCAAAAAACCAAAGAACAAACAAACACTTGGTATGGGCAGTATAGTGGTAGTACCTTGGAAGTATTGAAAGATAGGCATAAAAGCTGCAAGTCAAGTGTCACTAAAGTTTATATCTTCTGCCCCAGTCTAATAAACACCCCAATATTACTATATCAGTCGCAGCTCAGCCCTGCTTTAGTTGCGGCTGTAAACTTTACGAGTGCTAGTGCTACCCAAATAACGTCATTAAATAACCGTTATTTACCGGTATTTACCGCTATTTAACGATAATAACTCAAACATGGCAGTCAAATTTTGATGGACGCTTTATAAGTGGTTGGGGTTAATTGTTTTCGTTTAAACACTTTATTATAATAATATTATTTTCAGTAAACGTACCAAATAATTGCGGTTGAAGTTAAATTGATTTAATAGGTAATTTTGTTATGATTGGGATATAATTTTGCAAGTTTAGGTTTTGGTACGTATAGGTGACTACGTTTTATGTCAGCTATGTGTATTTTTAGTAAGCATGCGGTAGAATGAGACAGCTTCAACTCACTAAACGGAAAACCTATTTTGTTTTTAACAACGCGAGATAGTGTCTACTGTTTTCAAAATCTTTGTAAGTTAAAACGTACTTACGTATCCTTTCAAACCCCTTTAAATTTAGGCGAAACTAAACCTAAAGATTCGTTCATTATTATAGGAATCGATAATTTACTGCATCATCCAACCCTATGACTTCCGATCAGAACACGTCGAATGGCCGCATGCCAAAACACGGCCAATAAGCGCAGTGTATCGGAAGTCCATCTCTTCATCCATAACCATTTGGACACCGCACAGGTCCGGTATATCCATGGAATATTCTAGAAGACTTATTGTGAAACTAGTTGACGGGTATACAATGGTCGTTAATGGGATAGGATGGTCTTTGATTGAACTACTGGAAGTTGGAGCCAAGAATGTGAAGTGCCGACGGTATAAGTTTTGATATAGCTACAAGGTTCTTAAGAGCTCAAACGTTCTTAGATGGAGGATATTTATCTCTGCTTGTCTGTATATTCAGCAAGAAACAGGGGTTTACAGGAGTTAAGATACTTCGTTTAATTTTTAATAGAGTTGGTAGGTACCTACTTAATAGAACATGTTTTTTTCTGTTTCATAATACTGGTTTGAAATTCTTAAATTATGAATGACCCGTTCCTATCCTCTGAGAATAGTCTTTAAAAGTTAAGTCGCTTCTTTTTCATGGAATTCCTAGCTCTGAGGGATTTGGACATTACCGTTGATTAGTTTCCACCTGGGTCTTATTCATTACTAGCTCCTGCCCGCGGCTTCGCTCGCGTGGACCCTCATTCTGTTTCTTAAATAAAAGTAGCCTGAGTTACTCCTTATAACATCAGCTATCTTTAGTATAGTCCCGTCAAAATCGGTACAGACAAACAGACAAAATTAAAAAAAAATGTTTTTTTGTATATGTACCGTATGTAGGTAATTTCATATGCATTTGGTAAAAAGCTGTTATTTTGACACAGTAAAAAACATCAACCAGTCCAGTTTTACAAATCGTGTATGCTTAGCATAATGAAATTAGAAACTATTTATAAAGTTATTTGAACTAGATACTTTGTTAAATACAAAGTGAATGGGTGAAATGGGTTGATAGATTGTAACACAAGTGATATCATTACCATGCTTGGAGTGGGACCATCAGGATACCAATTTTCGGTAGGTACAAATAATATCGATTCGTTGCCAAACAACTTAACACTATTTCTGACTCAGTTACCTTTACGACATCCGGAAGTGACGAGACTTATGCTTGAAGGAGCTCTATTCGTTATAAATAGTTCAGCCTATTTTTGATTCCCGTTCGAATAACTATTGATTGAAACCCAAACATAATTGCGAAAAAGCTAGGCAGATTGATTGATTCAGACAGAAGTCACTATGGAGACGGCCAAGTGTGAGCGAAGGTTTGTCAATCAGAGTGGTGTACAGTGACATTCTTCTGATAAGAATTTGTCCGTTCGTTGGTTCGTAGTTGATGCTCAGTGAGTAGCGCAGGCTACATGAAAGGATCGGATCGATTTAATCTTATTATCGGCATCAGCTTTTGAGAGTAACGTTACACTGTGCTGCGTTCAGAACAAGGGATGTGTGCTTAAAAAAGGCGCACCTATAAAAGCATCAAATGTATGGCAGAAGTGTAATTAACTAACGGAATACTTGATATTTTCTGTTTCTCATGAACATCAACACTAGAGGAGCTCATCTTCCATCTAATATAAAAAAACACTACAATGTTCAACCTTCAAGCTTCCCATCGCACATAGCATCCCCAGCCACCCTGCACAAATTAACTCACTAGTTAAAACAGCATAACTTTGTGGAATTAGTATGCATTGTGGAGCATTTGCTTTATCTAGAGAACAATGCACTTGTAACACTGTTCATATTATTTTGGGAGCTAGCTGCTGCGCCTGGGTCTGCTCGCGTAGTTTTGGTAACTTTGTTTAGGACTAGATCAGACACGTCGGCATTGGCAAACAATGTTAGTGTGTATGGATTTTGTTGAGAGCTGATATTGAATTTTAATATACTGTTACGAATATTTGCTACAAAGTCTGTTGTTATATCAACATGTCTTCCACATTCATTTCAAAAACGATTTTTTTTTCAGCATTTTCGCAAAATGTAAAACATTTTAATAGTTTATCAATCATGGATATTTTAAAATAATGATTCTATAAGTTTACGAAATTCAGCTGAAAAGATTTTTCTCGCGAATAAATTATTATAGTGAAACTGCAAATAGACTTTTATAATTGTCAGATAATTGTCATGTCAATAATGTAATCTGTTTTCTCTCTCTTTTTAGAACCAAAGATTTTTCACTTAATCAGAAGAAAAGCCAAAGACTGCCCACTATTTTTTATGAGTTGAGCATCAAAATGTGGTCCAGCTCACAAAATAAACTTAGCACCCGAGCACTGCAAAAAAGTGCTAACACTTTATTTAGTCCTTGAAGAGACCTCTGAAGAGTGTTACTTGTGCTAGTAATCACCCCATCTGTGAGAATACTATAGTTTTATGATCGGCTATTGTTTCTAATGCTCTTTCATAAAATTGTGTGGAATGATGAATGGAGCGATCTGTCTGTGTGCAAATGTTATCTTACTTCGTTGTTTTAAAGCTAGGTGTAGATGAATGGAAATTGAATTATACCGAGAAGTGGATTTGTGAAAAAAGGTGCGTAAAAGTTATGGGAAACGTGCAGAATTGTTGTCTGTGAAAAAAACGTAATTTAGGTGTAGAATTAACAAACATTTAGCTATTCGACACGGACATAACACAACAACAACCATCACAAAGTAGTTATATAGCAAGCGGATAGTAGATGTAAGATTCTGCTTAGCTTCACATAGTGCGTTTGAAAATATGACTAATAACTTCAGGGTAACACAAAATAACGAACTCTCTCATTCTGTCTGCTCTCAATGTCCTCACATAAGTCTTACGTCACAGTGTGATTTAAGCCCGGCTTATTTCATCCGCACCCATGACTACACCAACTTTTACGACTCACTTCCCGCTGCACCGCGATATTCTGATTTTTACAATTCATGTATCACAAGCTTTACAACCGAAACTCAGAATAGCGCAAAACTAAGCAACCTCTTAGAAACTTCACAGAACTAATTTTAAACCTAATTTACTCCAGCATAAGGTGGATATTTGTACATTTTCTTGAAATTTAATTTAAAACTGCGGTGTGCACTTATATCTCGAGGGATTTAGCATCAAATTGGATTGCTTTTCTACAAGTTGTGCATTTGCATAAGGACAAAAGATGTTAACGCCATTGGTCGGGTATATTTGTACGTTGCAGCGAACAGACAGACAATGGATATAATGTGCAAGCTTTATCTCGAATATTTAGATCATAAGAGTATGCAGCTTTTATTAAAGTAGTAAAAAGACAACACTCTGCAATATTCCTTGCAATAAAAGCTCCACAAAACAGCTTGATATTTTTATCTCATGTGGTCAGTACAAAATGTTTAACAGGAGTTCCTTTAAATATTTTAAAAACTTAAATTTCATTTGTACCAGCGCGTTCAAAAAAACATTTAGAAAATGTTTCGCAAATTATCAAAGTGAAAAATCTGCATCTGAATTTTTATCGTGAAAATACTCTTAACAACGTTCAGACATTTTAAAACGGTTTAAAAGCTAAGCTTTAAATAATATCAGTTTCTACTCCTGCAATGAAAAATAAATTATAGTTTTGTGAAATTAAAGCTCATTTTGGTTTGTAAATAAAAGTATTTACAAGGAAAGCAATGCATGTTGCGCTGAATGAAATATTGAAAATTCCGCGGGACGTGTGTGCAAAACCACTGAAATTCGTTTTACAGCTATTTTGGTCCTTACGCTCCAGGATATAAGAACCATTTTTGTCGTTCTAAATGTATTATAAAATATGTTTTGTACGTGTTTCTGCGACTGGCTTTGACACTTGTCGCAATGTTATTCAGTCTTCAGTGTAAAAGAACTTCCACATGCAATGTTTGTCACGTCTAATAGGTATGTATACAATTACAGAATGTAAGCGCAGTTTATTATTTCTATTTCCTTTATATTAGGTACTTAAAATAAGATATTAGGTTTACTTGAAGACTAGAAAACTCTTCTTCAAGTATTAGTAACACCCATCTAGAAAATGAGTTCTGGGTACTCAAACCTATAAGTCTTTTCTCTTATTGCCAATAAGACTAAAAGTCACTGTAGGTTGTACAATCAATCTCGTTATTATTTCAAGTTACCAACTCGAGTGAAGTTATTTTTTCCTCTCTGCAGAAAATCCCAGAGGCACTTAGGTATATTCACGCGTCATAACTTGTATTACAAACCGCAGTGACTTCAACGTATCGTGTGGCAGCGTCTTTAGATTGAAAAATATTAAAGTACGCCATGACACCCGCTGTCATATTAGTGGCACGTTGGTAAACGTTAACAAATTGCATGTTTAATGTGATTTGTTAGCGACAGAAGCGCAGTAACGCGCGTACACTGCTGCTTTTCGTTGATAAATGGTATAACATTGCGTTATTAATGTCGACGTGTAGCTGCGAATTGCGTATTTGTCGCGTGAGTTTGACTTAATTCTGCGATTATTTGGAATTCTTCTGTAATACCATGTTTGGAATTTCTAGGATTTAACATTTACCAAGGAATTTATTTCCTCATTTCAAAATAACGAGGTAGGTACCAATTGGTAATTAGGTTAGATTAGTGAAATCACTCGTGTACTCCAAAACCACACTATTGGCGATGGTTAATGGACGTTGTACCTACTACTTGTCGGTGCTTTTAGAAAACTGAAAGACTGTGAATCAAGTTTAAAATACATATTATAATAAATTTAAATCACAAAATAAACAATCGAACACACACAAAACATCACAAAGAGAATACGTTTATTATTAGTTACGTTTTTTCTACTGACTTTATAGGTAAAGTTAGTAACTCCCCTCTTCCCTTCCCGAAAAACCTAATCAAATAACATTTTAGTCATGTAGCGATAAATCTAAACATTTTCCAGAAACTTTGTAGCGGAAAAATAGCAAGTGAACGTTTTCAAAGGCATCCCCCGCGAGCCGGGACTGTGTGTAGCGAAGTCAATTTATTTCTTAAATAAAACTTTCCACACGCGAATATCGGGACACAAGTTTAGTTGCGTGGGTTTCATATACTTACTTTAGTATAAATATGTTGGGGTTCACACTGGGTGAAAAAGTCGTTGCGGTTAAAGATTTTCTTGGCAGCTTGGAAGTCTTTGGTAAGTTCATTTTGAAAAATTATTCTTGTTCAGGCACTTTGCGATCACCACTTACAAATCTTAACATTTATGTTTATGTTTTGATCACAGTAGAGAAAAAAATAATTTACGGAATCACTGTGATCGAGTTATTTTCAAATAGGGTCTTGTTGAATTTCCCTGAAACTATTTTGACATAACGGTAACGTAGGTGAAATAGTAACAGCAGGAGAAGGAGAATATTTCTGTCTTTTGTGGTCTATTCCAAGCAGAAATATTAATTAATATTATTTCGTTGAACGGAGCTTGCTGCGTTCTAGTTCCCACGGTGTGGTCATTGTTGGTCCTTAGGTTTTCATATCGTTGGTTCTGATACGAGAAAGAAAGAAAAGGAAAGAATGAAATATATTTTATTAGGGTCACGCACAGGAAATACAAACACAGAGACAGAAATAACATCACAGACCCTGATATAAACTGCCACGTTATATCCTCTCAGTGCGTTCAATACATAAGGCTGGTCTCTTGCGAGTTTAAGCTAAGTGTATGGAGATTGTGTAACCGAAGCGGCCGCGGTCGACAACGTTCACGTACTCCACAACTGGACCTACAATACAGTGTTGTGTTGTTGTGTTCCAAGAATTAATCGAAACTATTTCACTTTTGATAAAAATTGCCTCAGGAACTACCAGAGGGAAAAATATCGAATTTATATGAACGTTCGCATTCTAATCCTAGAAATCAATCTGTCAGAAATTCATGTGATTTGTCAAAAAATTTAACAAGTTTTTAGTTCGTCGCTGAGATGAGATATAATATTTTGAACGTTTTTAAACTTACAGAAATTGGCCTTTTGATAGTGCCATTTAAAACTTAGGTATTCAAACTTAGTAAACCTCTCACAATTTCTATATAAATCGAGATATTATGTTTAAGCATCGTTCTAGAATACGGGCCCAATCTCTGAAGCAATGTAGTACATATTTATGATACCTACACGATTTTGATATTATGTTAATATCAAAATCGTGTAGGTATCATAAATATGTAGACATATTGATCGTGTACAGTTGTACACGAAAGACATATAACCATCTTCATTACCCCTTACAAGGACAGAATAACATATTCATCTCAAAACATAATAATATCTACAACTGCAAATCTACAATCCCTTACTAAGTATAATAAATCATGAAAAGGAACATGTTTCATAGCACTTAGCATTAATATCTACTGATGACTCATAATATCAAACATATTTATATTCTACCCTTTTAGCGAAAAAGCGTCATCTTTATCTATAGGTACATTAAAGTCGCTTTTCGTGTCTGTCTGTGTGACTGCGTTGTTCTTCACAACTACGTAACGGATTTTGGAGCGGTTTTCACTGATTTAGATAATTTATTCCGGAAGGTTTATGTGTATAATATATTAACATGAAACATAAAAATAATAAAGAAATCTCCATGTTTTACTAAGTCGTAAAAACCGTGCGAACCAGGGACGGGTCGCTGGTATTCATATAAAATTGAGTCGTAAAAAACAGTTCTCAGATCGACAAATCTGGCTCATTACTCTCAAGTTGACAGACGAATTTATAAGGGCGGCCATCTTGTGTACACATCTCATTTGTCAGGGTGTCTCGTAAATCCTTCCAGTGTATCTCAGCTCGAGCCAAAGCTGCTGTGCTGATGTTTTTGAAGTCTATTTTGCTAAGTTAATGGATCATTAGGTTGATATTAAAATAGGATGGGTGACCATCGTGTTTCTTGGTGCTAAGGTAACTAAATACTATCACAAAATTATGTGCCAAGCGTAGTTATAGAAAGGCTAAAATTATGGGACCTGTGAGGTTATGTCTTGGCTCTGTCCTGTGCTATACCCGACAAACTTAACATCTGTTTTAACAGGATGCAATAAATTAAATGACCAAAAATGATTAATATGACCTAACAAGTGTAGGTAGCGTAAGACGTTTTTGACTTGAAAATTGATGAATCTCATAAATTCAAGCATACCTAAGGATAACTTGTAATATATTATACCTATTCATAACTTTGTTCATAAACAAACAATTTCTGATTAAAATAAATTCACGAGCTTGTTAACGTATAATTCAAACATTAAACACACGCACCCAAATATCAAACAAACAGTAATTAACATATTTTTCAAAATCAAAACGTCGGGTTAAATAAATTATTCGCTCGTTTACTTTATAACTTGTCTGTACAAATAGCCCCGGGTTTACCCAAGCACACGGGTTATACCCGTGTTGGGTTGCACCCGGTTAACCGTAACCGGACCCTAAACACGGTTCTTTGTTGGTATAAATTTATTGAGCACATAATTTTATGTGCACTGGTTTCCTAGGGTTAATTGTTCGGTTTTTATAAACCGGATATGAAATGGATTGAAACCAATTGGAACGTATTGCCGATTTGATACAATAAAAAAAATGTTTATCCATAATCCACCCGAGCTTTTCAACGAAGAATCGAACGAATATTATTTAGAAACGGGAATACTGGCATTTTATACTAAAATCGGGGGAAAAAGAAAAGTCTCGTTCACCTTGCATGTTATGTTACAATCATTTTCATTAAACTAATCACTAGAAAAAAACCGGATTTGCCAAACCTTTCCCCGGAAAATCAAACCCAGAACTAGATAGTCAATAAAAATGCGAAAATAGAAATAAATGTCCTCTTTAACGAGATTTGTTTTGGCAAAACACTTAACTAATATTACGAAAGTAATGCCATAAAGAGACGCAACTATAACGCCCCATGTAACAATTATGGACGTCTCCATCGCGTTGTAAGTACATTAGAGACAGAATAACAGTTACGGAGAGAAGTGGAAGTTTCGATGCAAGTATTCCATGGAGGGTGCTGGGTAAGGGATTGGGTAAGAAGAGGACGCGGGTAGATAAGCAATCTGTTTGTCAAAATAACAGGCCGCTCACAAACTTGGATTTGTCAGAGGAAATCTTTGGATCACAAGAAAACGAAAAAATACTGCCTCATGAAATCGAATAGTAACTCAATTGTTCGTATTATAGGTATACATAAAGTTAAGAACGAATTTTTGAATTCATGAGTTACGGATACAAAGTTTTAAAGGCAAACAAATATAACCCATAAATTAATTTAGGTTAATTTTTTGTTAGGTCACTTATTAAATACCTAACGTATGTTTACATTTTATTTTTATTTTTATAGGTATTTAATATTTTAGGTTTTCTATAAATAATAAAATTATTTTAATTCAGACTATTTAAATGTCCATATTCTGTTAGGACCTACTTATTATATAATCTTAAAACTATGGTAGTTATTAGAAGATCAATTCATGTATTAAAGTACTTAACATAGAAAAAAAAATGGTTACTTAAATTTAAATATAAATGGAATAAATAATTGAAAATAAATTATAATGAAATTGAAATAAACGATTGAAAATAAACTTAAATTAAATTGACATTACATTTAGTTATAATGATAAAACAATAATCACTAAATAAATGGTGACGAACAGTCATGCAGGTGCATCCACCTCTTCAACAACACCGAGTCCCACCGTTCGGATAATACGCTCAGGATACTGTTAGTGCTGCACTGTAAGCGACTTAGTAGCAAGGCACTCCGCTTCTTAATAATAGGATAAAAGAGATCAGTTTGCGCCTGCGCAAACATCGTAGAAGCGCTGCAAAACTGCCCCAGCCCTAGCAGCACCCTAAACGCATTGTTGTATTGAATATGCTGCTAAATACTGTAGCCGCAAAAAACAAATAAATGTAAAACTACTAAAGCACAAGCTTTCTGTTTAAATAGCTTAAAGTAAATGAACATGATTGTAAAATTTATTTGGATTAACAAATACAGATAATATCTGTACAACCGGAATCATTTAGTTCGGTACCCATTCGTTTGCAATTTAATCGGTGTTGAAATAAAATTATCGTAACGTAAATTACTGTTGCGTTCCAAAACAGTTTAATGTTTGCAGTTGACACCTGTTCTGCTAATAAACTAGCTATATTAAATTCTATCTGTATTAATTATCAATTAAATGGGTTTAACATTTCATAATTTTGCCAACAACGTATCATTTGAACGACTTACTGAAATGTTTTATCTAGTTGAAGACAGTGATGTAAATAATTATTGGTATTTCAACACGAGAATTATTCAATTTATCTTAACAATTGTGAGTTCGCTTCAGTGCACTTTCTGAAGTCGCAGCCCTATTCTGTAGCTCGTCGGAACTCGCGAAGGCTTCTTTAATTCCGGTCCATGGCGCCTCAGATAAGAAGTAGATCGAAGTTACTTTCCGATGCGAGAACTTCAAACAATTAAGCCTTTATTTCGCGCTTCTAACAATGAGAAGTAATTAGCGGAGTGCTTGACGATTCCGGCATTTTTTACAAACGGAACTTTTCAAAATACCCTCCTATTGTTCGTAAATTTCCATCAAACTCCGCGCTGACCCCGGGGAATCTTATTAACGGAGCGACGCTTCAATGTTTTATTGAACCTATTGAATCTATCGCACGGAGGCTCGACGGAAACAACCAATATGCCGGAGATAACAAAATCTTTGGAGCAATTTAAAGGGCCATTTTTAATATCCGCTTGAGGTCAACATCCTTCCCTTCGCACGGCCCTACCAGTGCCCGCTGCTCTATGTATCATATTAAATTGAATAAAGGTTGATTTGTAGGCCTGAAAGAACGTTTTCAATACTCCTTATTGAACCATTATGTCTAATGGCTGTGACAATAGGGCATTTCAAATTTGTCTCGACGAGCTCAAGCCGGGTGCCATAGAAGCACAAGAGGAGGATTTATGTCGGAAGACAATGTAGATCTTATCGTTATCATGTGAAGGTTGTTTTTCGGGTGGATGCGGGAGATGTCCCAATTGAGTTTATCACCGGATATTGTAAAATGGTCGTAGTTAGTCGGCACAATGTGTCGGTAGGCATTGACGGCCTGCGGCACGCTTGCGGCCCCCGATTGTGTTTGAGACTATACTAAAATTAATTTGATGGGTACACTCCACAGCTTATGGTATTACGTTGGAAGCGATTGAGGCGTAATTAAACCTCAAAATTAAGCAACCAAGCGAGCAGTAAACTGGAACACAAAGTAACTAAAGTTGTGTCAAATTTTAACACTCGGTATTCTATTTCTAAGCAATTATATTTATTTAAAACTTTTGTTGTACACATAACGTAGCCGCTTGCTGGTAATATAATATGATAAGATATTTGAGTTACTCAAAAAACACAACGAATTTTGAAGCCACTAACCTGGTGGACAGATGCAGTCTCCTACATCTCGCTCCTTCCGTGACAGCTCCGGTCCTGCACTCAGAACCGGTTCCTCCACCTTCCCTGCGGCTCCTCTGCGGAACTCTTCAAACTGCTTCTCCAACACTATAACACGTTGCTCCAGGGTATGCTGCCTATACAACCCGTAGCCACAAATGACAAAAAAGAATAAACAACAACACCACAACACTACAATGTTCAGGACATTTTTGTCACCGTCCTGTCTGAAATTTGGATTAGCCATTTTTGGATGAATGATTAATGATGGCTAAGGATCATTGTCAAGACCGGTATGGCCGTGAGGTCAGACGTGTGTGGATCAATTGGCTCGTGTGGTCTGTTGCTCGGTAGGCCGGTGGGTTGGCACTGGGGCCTCTGCGCGCTCCCGCGGGAAAGGAAGTGGCCCGTCCATCGTTAACTGCCCTTCTAGTTGTGTCGATTACCGCTCGAGTACCCTAACAGTACCAACTACCAAACTTTGATGGACGTGTTACATTGTGTGTTCCGGATGCTGAGGTTTGTGATTGTTCATCTGATCTGTTCAATTATTTATGTATGTGTTGTTGGAAACATTATGCGCTGCATGTAGAGATTGTAATGACGTGTGATCTAAGGTCAATAGTGGACTAGAAAGTTTAATAGATACCTCACGGTCTGTAAACTAATAAGATATACCAATTAATCAAGGTATCAATCACGGTGGTTGATATAATTATATGATTTATCTGCATTTGGAAATAAATATTGGCCAACACCAAACAGTATTTTACTCTTTTACTGAACCGTTTTTTCTATGAATGTGAAATTACGTAACGGATTCATTTGTAATATATAATATTATTAAAATCAAATATCGTGAAGCAGAGAAACACAGAACATCCCAGGAATTATAAAAAGAGATGCCAATCTGGCTGCAAAGAAACAAACAAATAAATACTAATGATCCTTTTCATCGCAAAATTTTCCTTGTTTTCTTAGCAGTAATTCCGCACTCGAGTTCAAGGTTCGCGGCCGTCGTAATATCTTCAGAGTACTAAACAAACCACACCCAGCCACCCTTTATGATGGCAGTAAACATTAATGTCATATAAAATCAGAAATCTTCGGCTCGATTACCATGACAATAAGCAGTAACTAAACGATTTGCATATATATTGCATATAAATTGTTCTTCAATAGCGTCGCCAGCAATTAAGGGTATTTCTGGGTCTTGTTTTACATAAGGGCTAATGTAGTGATGTCCCGTGGTGACGCTGATAAAAATGTAAATGTCCAAGTAAAGCTACGGGTCGTATTAGTCCTGCCAACTGTCAGGGGACTAGGAATGTTTCATCTCCCCCGCTGTGAATAAATCTTTCGAATCTAGAAGACGGCGTAAGAAACCCCCTTTCTGTCCTGATAGTGTTTGCAAGTGATAAATGGCACGGCGACAGGTGAATCTCTGTGCGTTTAGGATGGCCCAATCTTGAATTGTGGATTTGGGCGTGAAATATGGAAGTGGAGATGATAAAACGTTCTTAAGATGGCCGCGATTTTGGGGTATCGACTGATATTGATGGTGTTTTTAGGGCAGTGACTAGTATAATAATTTTATCATTTTGCTGTTGGTGACCACGACATTTTGGTACACTTATGTTAATTTCAACATTAGTAAAATAATGCATGTTAAGTTTTTTTAAATAAATGCTGTGCTTCTTTTTTAGCATTTATAAGATGGAACCAAAACATTTCAGCAATGTATCAGTACACTAGTTAGCTGGAGAACGCAACCATTCCTCACATTCCCCGTCACTCTTAATCATTACTAAAAAAGCGCATTTAAAAACAGTCGACATTTGAAACAAAACAAAGTTAAAGAATTCCTCGAATTCACTAACAACAGGCCGTCAGCGATCCAGACATTATTGTAGCATATTACACCGGTAGTAATGCGACACGCAGTGCAGGGTGTCTCCAAACATGCCTCTAACAAGGGTGAATTAAAATTCCTTCTCCGTTTTATACGCAGTGGGGTCACCCTTGTTTGAGGCAAATAACTCCGCAGAAAACTTTGGTGGAAAGACCTTTTCAGTAATTCGAGTATCCAATGCGCGTTTTGTATATGACAAACAGTTGTCTACACGTGCTGAAGCAGCAATTTATGCTGAACAAAGCGTTGTAGTAGACATTAAAAATCACCTGCGTTGACAAAGCGTGAGGTGTACATGTAATTTATGGGTTACCTGGGACGCGGCGGGAAACAAGATTTTATTACACACTTGTTTAATTTCCTAAACATCTCCGAAGGTTTATGTTTATAATTAAGTATGGTGTTAATTAAGGGGCAGAACCTCGAACGGGGTGGTTGACCGGGGATTCCGCAAATCTTAAAGTTAAAGAGTTAAGTTTTACTGCGCATGTCTTGAAGTTCGTTTTAAGCAGAGGTTGTAACTTCATTGACAATTAAACGGAAACCAGCTAAATGAGAATGAGGGTTTTGCTTGTTAGTTTTATGAATTTGATAGATGAAGTTTTCTGCATACAAATTAAAAATTATAATTATAAAGAATTATGATAATTTCCTTCACAGCTTTATTTTTCTGCTCATTCGGTTTATCATTATTATTTTGACGTTTCATTACGTTTTTATGGTGCAAAAGATACATTGTTGATAAATTGGTCTTGTTTAAAAATCGTTTAGTTAGACTAACTTGTTTAAATTTTTGTAAACAGCACTTATGTTTTTGAAAAGCTTGTGCATTAGCTGCTATATTTCTTAAGAAAAGTAAAGACAAGTTGAAAAAAAAATTCAACACACTTGCTCGTAAAGTGGCTCTTGCTCTTAGTGCTGTAATGCCACACATAACTATTTACTAGTCGGAGTACCGATACCAGTCCTATGACATGGCAGTATAGAGTTAGTAAGTACTATCATGGCAGCATGGAATTTGTATTTAATAAAAATTTACTTTGGTCAAGCTTTTATTTGTTTTTGTAAAAAGAATTACCATAGGCAAACCGGGGCGTTTAGTTAGGATAAAAAAAATCTAGTCTGACCATAAGTTCTGTCAAAAATGAAAATGTTGAATTTTTTTATGGAGTAATGTAATCATAATAAAACTTCTATGTACATATATTATTTATTAAAGCCGGACTATGTATACATGGAATAAGTATGAACTATCCTATACAATATTACCCGAGCAGAGATGTAAGCTTTTTTTAATCTCATCAAAGAATTCATGCATTCTTATGCCTATTGTATAAATAAATAAAAAATGATAAATTAACATATTATTTAATCAAGTTATGTATTTTTCACTACACCTTCAAAAATCAAAAAAAACAAAATATTTTATTTCACATAAACCTACATGGGCACTTATGAAACGTCAGAATCTAGGTGCACGGTTCCAATTGGTCGTTTCCTATGGAGAAGAGCCGGCAAGAAACTCCACGATTACTCTTTTAAAAATAAATGGGTTTTACAATGCTTTAAATGTACATTTTGAATAGGTATGAGAGGACAGCGTAGGCCTGTCAACAAGATACTTAAAAAAATAAAAAATATAGAAAATAGTTTTAATTTGCGTACCTATTCAAAACATTATTTTGTGTTTATTTTATTTTCATATAGGCTGTTCAGTGGTTTTGCCAATGCCTTTATTAACATTTTCGCGCACATCGCTAGCGGAAAAAAACAAAACTAGCGCGCTATTTTCCATAGATATTTGTTATCGTTTTTGTTGTGTGGTTAATTATTACCAAAAAAAGTAAAGTAAAGTAAATGTAAAGTATTGTCACCAACCGACGCAACGTAGAAAAGTTTTTAAAATAAGGTCCGGATAGTCAGTACCCTGGCAACAAAGGTCAGTTAAAATAAATCTAAATGTATCATCTCTATAGTCACGTTATTGTAGCCTAGGGTAACAAGTCTATCTTTTCCTCGCAAGTGTGTTGAAAAACGTCGTAAGAAACGCGAGTGCGTTGATCATTACACTCTCGGCTAACTTTTCGCGCTCGCCTGCCGCTCGCGTGGATAATACCGTCTCGAGTGTAAAGACCAACACCGACACTAGTATCATAATGTAGTATAATGCAGTGATTTCAATCTTTTTAAGGCAATACAGTCGAGGCAGATCTTCGGAAACTCTCAGCTCCAATTGGTAAGAAATTGCCACAGATTGAATTAAGTAGTGATCTCTAGAATTGGAAACAAAGGCAAATCACTGATCCAACAGTGTTTGTAAGTAAGCAACCTAGGATGACTATCCAATCAAACCAATAAAATCAATATTCTTCTTCAGGAAGTGGCTAAACTCAAGGACGCATTATGAACCGACGATTCAAGTCCTAGCATGCAATGCAAATCTAAAACAATTTGGACAAAAAATGTAATAAATTAAAATAAAGCTAATCTTTATAGGGAATCCAAATCAGAAAAAAAACAACACGAACGCGTACAGGCCAAAAAGGCACAGAATCTAACAAGCTTCATTCTAAAATTCAATTAAGCACTTTTAGGGGAGGACGACAGGAGACACGGATAATGAGTTGCAAACGCCAGAGAGCAAGCTCGAACCGATCCGATTTAAAACGAGAAAAAACGGATCCCGGTTAATCGGCATTAGATGGTCTGGTGAGCACGGTGGACACCTGTAGTACTATATGTATACATTTGTGATTGGTGCTGTGCATGTGAGACTAAAATGTGATTGTTCGTTTTGTTGAAATGTGTCTGTGATTTGGGTGATAGTGAAAAGTTTGCAGAGTTTGTTGCGCATGGTAGAATTATATTTTTAAAGAGCTTGATTCAATAATTATGTGAAATGGGTTTTGTGTTGGGATTGAAAGTATTGTAATTTAATTTTCCTATAAGTAAAATTCAGCAGCATGAATTGTTGTTTTTTTTGGAATTTAACAAATCCTACGATTGTAGAAAGCTCTTCGGAAATCATTCTTAGTTACGAAAAAGAAAAAGCCTTCAAGCTCTTCACAACAATAATCGATAATAACATAAAACTGCTTATTGTTGGTACTATTTTTTTATTTACAGACCATATCAAGAAACTAACACAAAATAACGAGTCCAAACAATATTTACATCAGAATCTTATCCCAGTTCTACCCACGCGAATTTCGGTCGTTGCAAAACTACATGTAAATCAAAATGTACGTTGTTTTAATATGAATTTATGGCATGTTAATGGCGCTTGTAATTCCTGTAACGACAGCCAGAGTGCTGGCATTAATCTAGTCCAATTGTGAGTTATTGTGGGCCTGGACTAGCTGCTAATTGACTAGATACCTCGATATCTAGGTGTAGGTGGGTGCATTGTGTCTCTGTATTGTGACGATTTCTTGTTAATTGATTTGTTGTTGTGGCTATAAGGTTTGGTTCGTAATCTTATATTAATTTTAATGTTAGAAACTGCACTGCACATTGCATTATCATTAAAAAACATAAATTGTGCAAAGGGTCTGACTAAAACTTACTAAATTGCATTTAGATATCACGTAGTGCTAGTTTAAATTAGGAGTTCTGAAATGATTATGTTCATTGTAATTTTTTTTATTTTCAGATTCTTCAATAATGAGACTACCCCGATCGAGGATGACCCATTCGTGGCTGTGACTGTGGAGCATCATTTTTTTCTTAGATATGGCTACTGACCGCAGTTCACTGCACTAGTGTCTTATTGAATCTTTGTTTCAATTTCTGATAAATCTTAATTCAAACTCCTGTCAGCTATAAACTTACTTAGTAATCTTTGTTGCTGTCTTTATCAGTCTCAGGAATGAATGAGTGTTAGCAATTCGGTAGCAGATTCAAACGCCAGTAACAACATCACAATGCTTCAGTGTACCGATTTATTGTGACGTCAGAATCTCCCAATGCTGTAAGTGCTTCCTGTACTATTAGGAACAGTTATCTGGCCGATATTAGTTGCTTCATAGCTGTAAGCAAATACTCTGTCAATATAATTGCCTTTAGAAGTAATGTCTCAATCACTTGAAGGATTTATTAGAAATTGTATCAATCGATTCCCCCTAATGGTATACACCAGAGCGTATTATTAAATTTAAATGTAATTTTAACTTGAGATTTATTGGTTGCATTTATTCCAATATTGCAAACTCGTTTTCGTAGGAGGAGATGGATTGGAACTTAGCTCTGTGATACGACGAGACGAGAAATACATCTCAATTAACTTTTAAATTAAATTAAACAAACACGGCTGGAAAACAATTGAGCTACGAGTATAATCCTGAATATCGCTGAAGAATTGAGAACAGGCAGTGAAGCTGACTATATTATGTATAAGTCAAAAGTCGTATTGACTGGTTAAGAGTTTTGATTGCGACACTACTACTATTCACGGTTTTATTGCTAAATCTTCTTCATCAGAAGGGATTGAGACTCAATCCCTTCTGATGAAAAATGGGCTTTGGAAGGGGTTTTTGTAAATTTTGACGTGCAAAGAGTAGTATAATTATTGCAGTGAATGTGCAATATGAAGTTATGCAGCATTATGCATTTTAAAGAAATGCTTCTTCAAAAGGCTTCTTTAATGAATTCTCTTTAAGACTTGTTTAATCTAGCAACGTGCAGTGAAGAGAACCGTCAGATAATGAAAACAGTTGGAATACTCAGTTTTTCTGTTAATCCAGTAGGATTTGTTCATATATACGTAGGGTAGCCTGTTGCGAGTGTATGCAACTTTTTTTTTACCACTTTTGATATCCTCTATTTAGTTAATTTGTGGCAAATACTTTATGCACCATTTATAAGACCATGACTGCCGCAAAAGTTTCCCTAATTTTATCGTAATCTTCCTAAACGAATTGAAAACAACCTAATTTATTTCAACAAATTAATACGTTTATGTAATCCCATTTTCATCACAGAGGATTGTAAATAAACAACATTTTCACTAATGTGGACAAGAAAGACCTTTGTTGAATCAGAGAGGAGCCCTAAATTATTTTTATCTGACTGGTTAGATAGAGGAATTGTTCATTCTTCCTTGAAGAGGCTACAGGCCTACAGGTCAGGTGCTGCTATTACTGCGACCCGCAATCGCAAAAGTGTTAAGATTTTTTAATTCTATTTCCTCAAATCAAACAGTTAGACCAAGAAAACACGTGGTTCCAATAAGATGCAGCCAAAAACCACGCAGTACGAAATAGAATCGAAACTTTGAGAGGAATGTTTCCGAAACAATAAATTCCAAGAAATGTTGAAATTAATTGACACCCAAATTCCCCAGATTTGTCAGGTATTTTCTTCTGTAGGTTTATCTAAAGGGACGTATCAATGGTCGTATGGTCAATTTTAAACACTAAAAGCAGAATATTTGTGACTGATAGTGGAATACCTATGTCGGTAGGTCGAGTATGCGATTTTTTTTTGTAAAACATGGTGAAACGCGATCGCATTTTAAACCAGCAATAACGTGAACATTAAGCGTATGTTATTTTTAATACGAAATTACCAAGCCTGTTTTACATAATTATGGGAAAATATCTAGTCATTTTTGTTTGTAATAAAACTAGCTTTAACCCGCGAAATTTCGCGTTTTTTTTAGTTTATTTTTTCATATTCTTAATGGCACCTCTTTAGGTCATGAGCTATCCAAATATCAAAATATATTTGGCCTAGATTACATTGTATAATAGATAATATCATAAGTTAAAGTTGTATACTTTCGAATTGGCCACCCTGTAGAAAGGGGGTGACTACTAAGATTACGGAATAGAAATGAAGACATGCTCCGCTGACCACACAAATGACACATGACAGGAGGATGATGATTATGACTGCAGTAAATTATCAATAAATAAATAATTATTATTTCACATATTTCAGATCCGTCCTTAACTTTACTGGTGATGGATGTGAAACAGAAAAGTATACGCGTGTGTGAGGACAACGAACAATAATAATGGTTATCTATGGATTGTTGGATCAAAGTTCGAATATTCTCGGGAGAAAAGACGAAGGAATATTTTTCATAAACACAGCACTTCTAAGTTTCAAGTTTTGAATGTCCGTTTTCTGCTTAAAACAAACAATTCGTAACTATTCTTTGCTTTTATAGTCCTATTCACATGTACGTGGAAAACCATTGTATTAGGTAACCATACTAAAAGCACCTCTTAGTACCTAAGTAACTAAATGCTACTAAAACTAACCAAAGAGGAAACCATAATAGTTTTAACAGCCACCGAATGGCTTTGAAGCTTTTGCATCCTCGGAGGTAGTTGTCAGAAGCAGGCCAGAGTCACCTCAGAGTAATCTGAAGCACTTTAGCAAATGGATCTCATTTAGGAGCTGCCGTTACCAGCTAATATCTGTCGCCTTAGTAATTAATTTACTAATTAGTCGATTGAGTGCGAACCAGCCGGCTCGGTAATGGCATCTCGGCATCAGATGACATTATCTTAACTTACTTAGTCTGTACTTCTGCTTTATTAAGTCAATAAGTATATTAGGGAGTCTGTAGTAGAGGAAACTTGTGAGTAAGTGAGTTAAACTGTAACTTGGGATAATAGTTCAGTTTCACTGTCGGCTCTTTGCAAGTTTTTAATTAGTTTTATTTTAAATAGATTAATATCTCATTAATAGTAAGCTATGTTAAGAAATTGAATACGAGTTCTATCTTGTTAAACAATTCGCTATTTATTTTTAAAGTGAAGTGCCAGCAAGAATCCTTATAAATAATTCCACCAACTGCACAGAAGGTCATAAAAAAGTGAAGAACACACTTTATTTAGTGCATAAAATAAATCTGTTTAGAGTTAGATCGTTAAGAGCCGCGGAGGGTAGTCGCGCATAATCCGAGGCACTCTCACAAATGTCACTTGAGGGAGAGCGACAATAAAGTAACCAGTGAATACTCAACGATTATTGTTATAGTGCCTGAAAGGCTTTTGTTTTGGTACTTCTTCTCAAATTTTTCGCTTTCATTTTAAATCTGCTTTGAATTGTCTTGGGATGTCTTGAATTGTTTGTTTTTGTTTTGAATTTGATGCAAACAGTGTGCCGACAGCATAAATATTTAATCAAAATGCTGTAGTTATAGTAACAGCTTGTAAGACCAAACAAATTTTTCTCTTTTTTGACTCATCATCTGCCTAGTCTTTTCCCAACTCGGCTCGGTCAGCTTCCACTCTAACCGAATGCAGCTGAATACCTGTATTTTAAATGGAGCGATGCCTATATGACCTCCACAACACAGTTATGGTGTTAATATTTATGCTATCCCTTAGCGGGACTGTTTGACAGACTTTTGGGTTTCTGACGACCTGGTACGACTGCCAAAAATCCAAGAGTGGCAGCCGAGACCAACGGCTTAACGTGCTTTCTAAGGCACGGAGGGGTCTCGGTATGATGAGTAAAGATGGTCAGCCATCCAGAACCAACCGCGGCAAGCGTAGCTTCACCTGATCGATGGACCCGTGCGGCTGTTATTACTTAGCCACGGGTCCCTGTCTTTGTTTTTTACTATCTACTAACACAATATTAATATTGGTCTTATGCTCGACAGACTATCCAAGGTATTATAAAAATGTCGTCGACCTCGTTCAATCGTAGAAAAGCGTACAATTGTCTTAGAACTTACTTCAAAATAGTGTTTACTGCTGTTTACAATCCATACGGACACGAATACTGGGCCCTGATAATAAAACCTGTGAAATAAAAAAAGAAATGAGAGTAAAATAAAAATTACAACAACCGTCCGGAAGTCCTTAATTATGCATTGCCCAATGTTTACGATGAGAAAAAAGTCCAAATAAGAAAAGTATTAGCGTTAAATTTAAATTTTATGAGTGAACTTAGCCGACCCTCTGAGAGTCTCTCGACCCTCCTCTCTAAATAATAAACCTGGCTAATGATACAAAAAAAATCTTAATGAAAAATCCCCATTGAATATTTATTAGGGAAATATTAAAGTTGGGTAGCTGTAGAACACGAAGGTACAAGAGATTAAGGCTTGTAAGAAATAGAAAGAGGAAGCTTTGAATAAAAAAGTAATTCTAAATGTTAGCTTTGATCATTAAAAAATAGGGTGCAATTTTAAGTAATTTTAAAACGCCGACATAATTGTTGTAGCCGGCTGCTATAAATAATTTTGTAGCAAATTTTCCTACTATTGATTCAATCTAAACAATAAACTCTTAACAATTATTGTACTTCAATTACTGAGCTGATGAAGTAGCTTTAACATAGCCAACGCACAGAAGCTAGAGCAAACCTAGACTACATAAAATGTATCATAAAAATGAAAACAGTTATTCAAGACCTTTCAATTATCAATCCAAGTTTCAAAATCATGGCTTATTAAATTAACAGAACTCGTACAGAACGTTTTCATCCATTTTAGACTAAAATTTTAATTTTTATCGTACATGGCATCACTCCAAATCATCGCTAGTTGTGCTCAGCTCGGAAGCAAAAAAGTGCAAAAAGCGGGGTGCAAACTACATTTTCCGGACCGCCACGCGCGCTCGGGATACGCGGTTCAAGTTGCAGTCCTGTACTACATTGTGTGTATGGTATACTTGTGTCTCGTATTAAATATGCTTAGCTTAAAAACAAAACACAGTTAGCGTAAACGCAAATGGTTATTTTCTGAAGAGACCCAACGCTATAGATACTACTTTATAAGGAGCTTAAACTTTGATAATGGTCTAACGTTTTTCGATCAGTCTGCAGAGCAATATTTAAAGTATTTTAAAGCATTTGAAAAAGAGTCGGTAACGGAAAATCACTAATTTATAGATCCATTTTCTATGGATTTCTTTCTTAGCATACCTACAATTTCTTCTTCTTCTTGGCTTGTCGATGATGGTGATTTGAACCTTCAGTAGCTTCCATCAGCTCCAGCATCGTGCAGGTAACAGGACACGCTGGACACGATATTAAGTGCCCCATTTTTTGTGGGGGTACAGCACCACATTTACACTCCAGGGTGGAGTCATCTGATACCGTGGCCCCTGGCAACACAGGCAACTGAACGAACACGGGTGGGTTTTAGTCAGTAAGAGTCTGATACGCCCTCCCGCTCCGCCCAGAGCGGGAGAAGTTATTTGATGATTTCCCACCCAAAAAAAAAAAAAAAAGGGTGGAGTCATCTGTGAATTTCCACCTGAGTAGGTCTCTTGTTTCGACCTACCTGGTCCGGAGTTAACCGAAACTGAGAGTAGATAATATAACATAGGTACATAATCTTGCAAAACGAATAGTAATAATCGTGAACTATATTTTCACCTAAGCTGTAGATAAAACTGATAGATTTCTTTCCCAGAGCCATGAATTGTAAACGTAACATCATACCAGTATGCCGTCTGATACGTAGTTATGTTAAACTTGCACATAATATGATATGCTCCCTAAATGCCCACATTACGCTTGACAAATGGTAGGACTTGCTGAATGTAAGCTACGTGGTCTGCATACAGAACCACAATAATATCTAACATTCACGAGATTATGACGTACTGTTGCTAGACTATTTATTGTCTTTTGTCTTTTTATTCTTTGAATAAACTTGGACGACCTCATAACTTCTAATATTAAAACTTTATAGAATTCGCCTCTTATGCACGAGGTTGTGGGTCCAAATGGGGGTACCACCAATGTGACTTTTTCAATTTTTATGTACTTTCTGAATTACTGAAAATCATCGTGAAGAAAACTGGACTTGTAATTAATGTAAGTCTGAAATTGTGAACCCGTCTTGTGCAAGCGCGGTTATCAATGCTCGAGCCTTCTTCTCTGTATGAGAAGAGGCTTGTCCTGTAGTGCGACAATAATAGCCAGGTATTTTTTTTTTCATTGTGATGTGATAATGAATTATAACTATAACCTATTTCAAGAAGACACATCAGCATTTTACCGATAACAATATCTCTCTAAACTTATATCTGAGAAGAAAATTAACACGACAAAAATAATTATACATCCATTTTGAGTTTTTCGTTTACATGAAAGCAGAAAGTTCAAGTAAACGTGCGTACTGCAAACGAGTATTGATTAAGTTGAGTAGTTTCACTAAGTAATACTAAGTATAAACGATTCATCAAGCTCATTAAAGTCGGTGAACCAAGTTGGCCGCAAAATAAAAAGAAGTAAATCTGAAGTTTTCACATCGGGAGAAGCAATAAGCTTGTTATAGCGGCGCAAGTTATAGAATACTAGCGATTTAATGTGTGACTAAGATTTGTCTTAGTATTATCTTACTTAGATAACATAACACCACGTCTGTATTCCGAAGGCTTAGGCAGAGCACCAATCTTACTTTGGTACAAAAAATCATTTAAGTACCAGTACATAACTCGCAGTTTTCACCAGTTTAGTTAGAGTTAAGTCTGCACTTTTTGAACTGGTCAAATGGGTGTATTGTATTTTTACACCTTAAAAATAGTACCTACAGACCTACAGACTTAAGACGTTAGCATTTCCTTTTGTTATTTATAGATTCCCGTTTCATCACTATCACACCTGATGATAAGTGATGATTTTTGGTTGACGTAAACGCTTGCCTAGAACTAATCTATTCACTCTCAACTTGAAGACAGGTTGTACTTACCTATCGGGACACACAGACTCTGGCAAGGAAATTTATTCCCAACACCTACAACAATATCACACCCAGTCTATAACTTCCACCAGCCCTGGGTTCCGTAGAACAAAGTGTGGTTGGTCCAGTTGGAGTTTTATCAGCAGTTTATTGGGCGCGTTTCCAACGAAGCTCTAATGAATAAACCACTACGTATTGGAGACACATTTCTTCTTGGAATTACGCGAGACCAACACAATACAGTTACAAGTTGTATGGAGACCACAGAGAAGTAGAACAAGGAGTTTATGTTACCTGTATGTAGGTGTGTGTGTGTGTGTGGGTTAGTGAAGATAGTTCTGTAGTATGTTTGGATACAACAATTGTTTTGTTTTTTATTTAAATCAATTTTTTATTAGGATAGGTTTAAAAAATATTACTGTTGATAAGGAATATTTTCTCAGATATTAACTTTAATCTGTGGATGGACCTGAACATCACAAAATAATGTTGATGTTGGAAGTCTTACATTATCAAAAGTAGACAGACTAATTAACTAAATAAGTAAGTAAGTAAGCATCCTACAAAGAAGATCGTCTGTGTTAAACATAAATGTGGCAGGAGACGAGACTTGTCTAAAACTCTATTGCCAGTTTTCACTAACACCAGGCGTCATCTAAATTAGTACTACCTTAATTGAAGCGTACTGTTAGATTTTCAACGAAGTGAAAACAGATAATAGAGTTTTGGCATTAGTTTACCTAAGTGTCGGTTAGTGTTAGTTAAAACGGGCATATTATGTATAAAATAAAGACGTCTGATGAATTACATAACAGCTTTTTTTATAAATAAAAGCCTTTCCAATGTTACTTATTTCGTGAACAGTATCTCCGGCAACAGTGTGGGCCCGGAAATGAAACACATTTGCAGCTTTGTCCGCAGCGTGCGGACGGGCGGAAAATCTCACACTTTGCCGGTCACTACGCACAATAACTACGTGCTGCTATTGTGGTAAAGTAGTTTAGTTTCCTTATAATAAAAAATATTAACAAGATATAATAGTAAAAATCACGCTGATTTTCAGCGTGATTTTCGATACAAGTAGGATTTGTTAGTCTTACTTGTATTGCATTAAAAAACATCGAATTAATAGGTATTATTTCGATGTTTTTTTTGTATGACAGCTGACCTATTACTGACTTATCTACCTACATATTTCAGTTAATATAAAAATTCTAAGAATCTACGGACATTTTATGAATAGCTTTAATTTAAAACAAAATTATAAAACAAGAGCACTGAAAACCAAACAACATTGTTTATAACAAAGCCATTACCGGTATCTCGCATAAACTTGCAAACAAAGAATGCCACGCTTACGATCTATATTAAAAGTGTGCAGTGCTCGCATATGAAGTAACAAATCGTGCCATACCTACGCCATTTTATTGGCTTGGAGTGATTCCAACGCTATTTTTGTACAATCGACCGCACGTCCATGGTTAGAATTTGACATTGATAGTGCTTTTATGTCGTAGCGGTAAGGCCCGGTTTTCGTAGTTTAAGAGTTACAACTGACGTGCGGTTGACTGTACTAGGGGTAAGGCACTCCAAACAAAACAATATTCTTCAGTCTTGAGTTATACCAAAGACATGAACGACGCGACTGTGTCCGTGTAGCCTTGAAACTTGATGATTTTAGAGCAACAAATATTCCCAATTAACAGATTTTAATACAATGTAGCAGAGAAACTTAAAGAAAAGGTAAAAGCAAAACAAAGATAAGAACGCGAAATATATTTGCGTGTAAAATTACAAACCAATTTCAATGTATCCAATATGCTTCATGTAACGAAATGCAGTCACAGTCTGTTGTATCCAATACCCAAATATGAACAACACTGCTTTCAAACAAGTCCGAAGCATAACTTACGTACATATTTGAAAATTGGTTTGTACGGATTCAACACCACTATACGCAATGAAGTTGGGTATACCCATACATGTATTAAAACTTGACAATATCAGACTATAACGTAAAGTCGTGTTTACGACAAGAATAAATAAAATAAACTATTATTTTGATTATCTATGTACTCGCATTTTGTGTATAATTTTATTGAAGCTCAATTCGAGGCTTCCATCCGGAAAATATATTATGTATGTATGTTTGTAGGAATGTATGAGAACTGATTGCGAAAAACGATCGGCGTGGGCTGATGAAGTCTTGTTCCGTTTTCCTCGTGAGGAGTTGATGTGGAAGATAAATAATGTGGCTTGATGAGATGTTTCTTTAGTTGAAATTGTTTTGAAAGAGAAAGTGTTTATGTGAGTAATGAAATAAATATAACTTGCCTAATAAATACAAACGCAAAAACTTTGAAAGGGCAAATAGAATTAGCTAACTAATTCTATTTGCCCTTTCAAAGTTCTCGTTGTAAAATTGATTATCTTTCATTGTTATTTAAACATTTGTGTTGAATTGTACATTATATGAAAAAGAATTAGAATTGTATCAAATGTAAGAATACGATAGTAACAACAAACATTATAATAGCTACCAGCAGCGAATGTAAAATATGCCATAATTTAACTAAACTGTAATGTGCCCGGTATATAAACTTTACAAACAATCCAAAATTAACAAGATTTAAAGTCTCAGAAACAAAATCTGGGACGTTTAACGAGTAAAAAGCATTATAAAAAGTGGTGCAAACTGGCTCCGGTACAAAGGCAACTTTTCACAACGCGCTATGAAACTGTCACGCCTGTGGCTGTTGGAACAACTCCAAGCTTCAAGCCTTTATTTAACCAATCCCCAATCTAATTACAATCTTAAGATTTTGTACATAACGTTCATTGTCGACTGGACGTTCCTTATGCAGTAGATGCGGTACTTCGTTTGCTTTAAAAAAATGTCCTTTTGCCAATTTTTTGTTGTTCATGGTGAAGGGTTTTAAAGGCTTAAATGTTAGGTGAGTTATCTATCAATGGTGATTAAAAGTTGTAAAGCCTTTGAAGCTTAACTTTTATTATACTTTATCAAATCTAACCCAACTATATTCTTCCAAATTAAAATAGTAAGTTCTCAAATTATCTGATTTTGAAGTTAATATAAATAATAATTGATAAAACAGCTAATTTTAGTAGCATAGTAAATTAAACCGAGAGCAAACCCATAAAATAGGTAGAGATTTAGCAATTTCTAGATCTTGAATAGGATTAAACGTTTACTTTAAGAAATCATCCTAAACTAACTATGCATAATATTGTTATTGTAAACATCAAAACTAATTTTAACAATAACATACCTGATTATAAAATTTCTAATAATAATAGCAAAGAAAAAATGTAGTATTTCTAATTCCATGAATCAGTATCAGAGAAGACTTTGTACAAACCAAAGGGTTTATTGTTATGAATGTTATTAGAGGCAAGGTAACCGTACAAATTATTGTAATTAGCCTTGATCCCGTACAAACTTGGCAAATAGAACCCATAGTTTGATAGGAAAACAGCGAGTAATGGGTCTACGGGTAAGTGATTCAAATTATTATATCCGTATGGCAACGGAATCCGATAGGCACTGGATGTTGGATTTTGAACTTTACGCTGAAGAGACAAGTCATAGTTTTGTAGTTTATCTTCACTATTGATATTGTATTTGGACAGGATTTTGTAGAATGTAGATGTTAGATTTTGATTTTCGTCCTTTAGCGGGATATATTGATACCCCACATTTTCTGTAGTATAATTATCTTCTGTTGCTGTTGATATATCATGATCTTCAGTAACTTCGTATACTTTTGATGAAGCTCCAGCTATTATAACATTATCAATAGTATTTTCTTCATTTGCCACATTGGTTTTAGAATCAATTTCATGTAGGTGCGGAATACTATCCTCACCAATATGACTATCATGGTTCCACACTTTTTTTGCTTTTCTTATGTTGTCTGATTTATTTGCGACCATGACAGTTTCAAAAGACTTTTCATTTATTTCTTCAAAACTTTCCGTGAAATCTCTAAACTCTTTTTTGTTATTAGTTTGTCTCTGCTGTATATTATTATCATAAACCATGGGAGGCTTCATAGTCAGGTAAACAGGATATTCAGGTAATTTTATTGTATGGAGAGTGTTTCTTCTTATTTGATTGTAAATATCATTGTGCGACATTGGTATCCAGCCATTGGTATTAATTATTTGTTCTGATGATATTTGATAGACGAAATTGAAGATCTGTAAATAAAATAAATAAATTGATTAGAAATATTATTTTTATATATTAAACACCCCGCTGAAATACTATACACTTGAAATCAAATTGCATTTTGCACTTGAATGACGAAAATATACTTGAAAAAAAACCAATGTTGTGCCAATCAACATACAACACAAATCACTAATCAATTAATCATTCTGCATTATTATGATAATTTTAAAAATAAAACAGTTTTTCAAAATAGCTCCATTTAGCACCATTTTACCATCAACCACGAGTAACCTGGCAACAAAGAAAAGTGTTTCAAACAAGACTTCAGCTTTCTACCAAAGAAAACACTTTTGAAACAATAAAAAAGCGACTCACAGTAAGTACGACGAGGCCCCGGTTCCTCAGCATGTCACCACTTAGGACGAGTGGTCGCAGCCAGCTCTCGCGGAGGTTTGACATCTTTGTGCAGCATAGTGGATGCACGCATTTACGTAAAGCTGAGTTACACGTGAAAGTCAGGATTTTATGGGCCATTGTCGCGAGTTTTGGAATGTTAGGGATAGTTCCCATGATATAAGATTAAAAAGAAAACACAAGGACTGGTAAATGTTTAAAAGGTTTAAAGAAATTAATGACTTTGGTTAAAACAAGTGGATTGTAATTTCGAGAATAAAATATCAATGATTTGGCTTTTATTATCACTACTAGCTGCTGCCCGCGGCTTCGCCAGCGTGAGTGTCGGAAATTACCCCATACATACCCATGGGTTTTAAGTATAAATATTGAGTTTCGAGTTAATCGGACAGCGCGTTAAAATTCTTCCATACAAACATTGACAACCCCCAACCTTTTAGGGGGTAATTTAGAAAAAACAAAAAACTACAAACTTTATAAATTTATTTAGATAACTATTCGTGCGAAGTTTCATGTTTATTACCTCAAGGAATAAGATTTTTCATACAAACTTTCATCCCTTATTTTACCCCCTTAGGGGTTGAATTTCGAAAAATCCTGATACACGTTATTCTTAATTTTTGGGTTTAAGTATAAATATTGAGTTTCGAGTTAATCGGAAAGCGCGTTAAAATTCTTCCATACAAACTTTGGCACCCCCCAACCGTAGGATAGGGTACTTTTCCGGGATAAAAAGTACCCAGTGTGGTGCCCAGGATATTAAAGAATAATTATACCAAGTTTCATCGTAATCGAACCTGTAGTTTTTGCGTGATGCCTGAACAAACAGACAGACAGACAGACAGACAGACAGACAGACAGACAGACAAAAAAAATTTAAATCAAATTTTTGGGTTCGGTGTCGGTCTAGTAACACCCCCTGCCATTTATTTTTTTGATATCTTCAATGTACAGAATTTTCACTTCTACAGATTTATTATAAGTATAGATTTGGCATCTTTACTACTGCGAGATTTTTCGTATCTTGCTACAATCCTAAGATTTGGAAACGTGGAGAAAATCTCACGTTATTGAACTTATAACACTTTAAATGTTTCGAAATGTGTACAGTTCAAAGGTGCCCTGAATCAACAAATGCTTAAAATCTATTTGTAACTTCCTACTAACTTTGTCAAATAAAATATTTATAAAAGCACATGCATTCTTTCCCAAGAACGGTATGATGGCCGCAGCTTAAGGCGAGGAGTGCAGGGCGTGTACAAGCGTTTTCTCATCTTAATTGCTTCTTTGCGCCACTCAGTGGGACAAGGAATTGCTTTCAAGCGCGAGCCGCAATCGCACCTACGTTTACAATGTCTGTCTGTTTGTTTTACTTTATTAACTCTAAAGGGTTTTTTACTTTCTTAATGATAAAATGGTTAACGTTATTTTCGTTTAAGTAGGTGGTGAAAAGCAGATTTAGGCAATGGCCGCCATAGCTGATGAGATTTCTGTCGTTAAAGAATCAATATCATATACATTTCTTCCAACTGTGTTAGCTTTTAAACGAGAATGCAAAATATGTAAAGCTTATAATGGTCTTGCGGAAAAATGCCAAGGTTTTCTTATAGACCAACTACTAACTAACTACAACAGCACTGAGCACCCGTGTCCCTAAGATCATCTCATCACAGATTTCTAGGAAACCGAAGTTTGATGACGTAATTATTGAGATCATATCCGATGCATTTACAAGCCATGGGAAACGATGCCACGATGTCCCCTAACTAAGGTTTACTTCGCTTCACAACTCTTCGCAAACCACTGTAATACCGAAAACCGTCCAGACCAATTAACATGCAGATAAAATTCGGAACGCTCCGTAAATTTTTGTTAGCTGCGGTCGACGACAGAGGGCGTGCGAATACACAAATTTATCTAATTACCGACCGTTAAAACTCTCCTGCAGACTTCAATTATGCGTTCAACAGATCTAAGTGAAATCTCTTAATTTGAACAAGTTATTAGTACCTGTTTTAAGTGTGAAACTTGGAGAATTGGGCTTTTGAAGTTTCTCTTCTTTTATGAGTATGGTTGGAGTAAAAGTAAGTAATGACTGTGTTGCGTTCTGGAAAATGTATGAGGCTTAATAAGGCAGCTTTTTATTTAGATTGTTTCTACGATAGGAATATTTTCCAATGCAATGAATGAGCTATCTCTACAAATAATTAATAATAAACATCTTAACTACAGACAAGGTGCTGTAATGGGAACTTCAATTATGTATTGAACAGTCAGGGAAATTAATTGAATAGAATAATTTATGAATAGAATAATTTTTATTGGTCCATTGTTACAAAATAATTTCCAAAAATAAAAATAAAATATTGTGTGCTTACTGTAACTAGAGTAGAGTATATAGTATAGTTATTAAAAACAGTGGTCCCCAAACTAGGCAGCACCTGTATCTTGGGGGCCTGAGTTGCGTTATCTTAAAATTTTAGATCGAGACATGTTTGCGTTAGTTTTAAAATGGACAGAATTGGGAAACAAATTGATGCCCTGCGTCAATTTGTCGTGATACATCTATTTCATACAACTGTCATAGAATGACAGTCATGATTTGAATATATGGACAATTTAAGTTGATAGTCAATTTGCTTAATCGGTTGAATTGAAGGATACTGAAAGATACACAACACAATAGAAATTTTATTTTTATTACGTCTGGGGTTGATTAGCAAAGTGTTAACAATTTATTTTCCTGACTTTACATACGTTTAATTTGTTACAAAGATCATCATTCCATGTAGCTCACGAGTTACGTACAGATTTGTCCTAAATTCATTCATTGTACCCGTACCGCGGCCTATGTTTCTTGCATGATCTATGGAACTTATAACGATGTTATCCTCTACAACACGACACCTGCCAGGTTCGTCTCATAAACACTCGTCATTCAGACCACCCCGCGCCGCGTCATTATCATTAATCACTTGACTAAGATTGATGGCTCAAATATATTCACTTTTCATATTTTTCTCGTTAACACGGTTAGATTGTGACTGTTTGCGGTTTAGGAATGATAAGTGTTTTTCCTAAACGTCAGCATTTCTGAACATTGTTATTTAACTTCTTATTTGCATGTAGGGTACGTTATTTAGTTCTAAGAAGTTAAATCCAATAGTTCTTTTTTAATATTATATTTACGTTTTTCTCAGAAAATATAAATGGTATTTATATATTCTTGAAATTGGATACTTGTCGTCTAGAGTTCTAAGCTACACTAACGATTCTTAAAAGAAATACAATATGGGTATTTTAACGAAGATTCATTTATTTTCTCCATAATTCATGCTAATACTAGTCAAAACTTGCTGCCATAATTCATTCTCTAGTTAAATCGATAATAGCGTCCTGATTTTTGGCATCCAATATCTCCAAACACTTGAACTTCCTGCGTGCTGGTACTTCTTCTGAAGGCTCATCAGTTAAAGCCAGCTGAATATTATTGGCCGAAACTGGATCCGAGGCATTTTTGACAGGATTAAAGGTTTTAACTCTGCAAAACAAAAAATTATCTTCTATTACTATTTCGTTCTTATCTACAGTAATAACTCTGTCATAAGTTTTAAAAGACTCACGTTATCAAAGTTTGCGATGTTTAAACGATAGGGAATCAATAATAATAGGCAATTCTGGTGCCTTCTCGGATAAGATTTCTTAATTGAGGAGTTTTAAATCCAGAAGTAGGTTTTACTTATTTATAATCTCTATTTACTTATTTAAATTGTTTTTTATTACCTTCTGAAACTATCATCTATTAATTTACCAAGTTCTTTCATGTCTGATCTCCGTATAGACATGATGATGTACAATGTACCTATCAGTTAGCGGTTCATTCAATATTACACGTCATTTACTGGGCGCTATCGTGCTCTTGCAGTGAAGACAATGATAGCGCGATTCAGAAAAGTACACGTTCAGCGCAGTGCCATCTACGCACAACGTAGTGAACTATATCGAATTATTGAAATCAACGCCATCTATCGTGAGAATTTTTAACAAGTGAATCCGCTTGTCTCCTTCAATACACGCTCTGTCATAGTTTTAGAAAGTAATAAGAGGTAGCGCTGTGTTCTGCTAAAAATAAGGTTCGTTAAAGTTGAACACACAGAATAGCCGAGTAAATACCAAAATGCAGCATTGTGAATGTTTGCTAACAAAATTAAATAACAACAACAATTATGGATGCTGATAGACTTCAGTTCTGAGTAGTGGGCATCGCTAGACAGACAACGATCTATTATACATTGTAACAGCGATTCATGTTTCACGCCTCCTTAAGACCTAGGCCAAATATATGACCTAAAGAGAAGAATTTTAAAAAACCGCGTACCTATTCTGTTTAATCGGTAGGTATTCTGTTAAAAGGACATTCCATGTGAGGAGTTAAAATGTGGTATCTACTGGAAACGTGAACAAGATTAATAAACTGATATCTGCACCACCAACCCGTTTGAACTAATAACATTCCATCTCAGTGACTGCTGGTAAAGAGACCAACAGTCAAGAACTATCATCAACTATCAATTTTTAATATCCGTTACATACCTACTGATGATATGACTGAAAAGAGTCATTCATTCCCAAATGTTTGCATAAATAATTAATGATTACTAATCTGTAAATTAGACAGTTTTTTGGTCAATTAATTTATAAACGGAATCGTCGAAGATACATATTTAACTACCTCTTATATCACACAAGCGTCGACTCATAAGAATCCAAAACACCGAAATCGGAAGAACTTTACTCTTTAGAAATTCACATTTCCATATTGGAGAAGTCTCGTCATAAGTTATAACTATGCACTAACAATGTGAGAAAGTGATTTTATATGAATTGGTAATGGATGGATTATAATAAATGGTGAGTTTGTGAATATTTGCCGGACGTTGGTGGATATGGTCATGGACGAAATAATTTGGATGCGGTGGTTTCTATTCTGAATTCATTTTTCAAACTCAAAGTAATTTATTTGCCAGAAACATGGTTCTAGGATAATCTTAAATTTTATAATGATTTTTTGAGATTTATTTCAGAGGTTATTAAATAAACTGTTTGGAACTGTAATAAGAATTGCACTTTTACGGGATGTTCTGTCTCGTCTTTATTTTCAGTTATAAAATAAATCTTATCGAAACTAGTCCTATATACGTCTCAGACTAACTGGTAAAATCATCAACAAGATGATCAAAATGATCATCAGTAGAATAGTCATTTTTGTGAGCCAGAAGGTCTTTCGATGCTATCATTATTATTATAACCCATAATTCATAATCAAATCGCACAGGATATTGCACAAAATTCTTTTAGTTTCGAAGGCCGACCTTTCCTAACAAAATTGCCACATCCATTCTGAAAGCTGCTCTAATCTCTTGGCCAGTGAAAGTAAAAACTGTGTGAGTGTATAACACGTGCAAATGAACTCGGAACCGGTCGCCGTCACTGTTATCTGACCACTTAGTAACGTTATAACTGATACATAATCTTTCTATGGTACCTAACATAGTATTCTATGATAATTCATTAGTCTTCTTAACTGCTATTAGTATAGTAGGTAATTGTCTCATTTGTGTCCGGTTGGTGTTTGTTTTATTTTTTTACATTGTTTTTTTTTTAATGGTTATTACGTTTAGTGTGGGGTATAAATTCCCTGCGGAAGTTACCAGGACCTCCTACTGACTAATATAATGATTTCCCTACCAATTGTATACATTATGTTATGCAATAAAGAATTGAGAGTGAGAACGATTGAATGAAGTATTAAGACTCGTACACACTAGCGCGATATCGCGGGCGCGATATCGCGGGCGCGACGAGGGTCTCGCTGCCAGTCGCTGCCGCAATATCGCGCCGGTCTGCATGAGCGTTAGCAAGACAAGACCTTCAAAAGTATGAAATGAAAAATATGAATATTGAAATGACATGACAAGATTTTTTTCTGTAAATCATTTCATTTCGATCGCCTTTTTTTAATATAATCGATTCAGCAAAGTCTTCGATTGTGTCACTCAAGTTTTACTCATGTGACACACAACTAAGTGTCATTGATACCGCCGCCGCCGTCATATCCGCGGCCACAAGTACTGATTATGTCATTAAAGTGTACCAATAAACTGAACTGTACAATTTATAACAAATTGCTATTTACTTGTCGGACTTGTGGTGCTCCGGTACGCTTCCTGACCTTCAACCGGTTTGGGGTTCCGTGGATAAATGATTCTGTCAATGGTTTTTTTTTTTACTAGAATTTTAAGCAGAATTTTCATGAGGTGTAGAAAACCCCGCTAAAAACCAGCTAAAAATCCTTAAGAAAAAGACGTTAAATAAACAAAAGTAAACGAAGAAGTCAAAAGGTCTTCATTATAAAATAAACAAAATTTCGCAGACCCAATAAATAAATTGTTACGTAGTTCTAATAACAAAAAAATATTCAAATGGTGCTCATGCAGAACAACATAAAGTAATATTAGATATGGAACCATACACTTCGCACTTACATTGTCCAGCGCAACTTGTATCTCAGGAAGTGATCGTCGGTTTGCAAACGGTGGAAATGGATATGTCGGAATATCCGGGAAAACCGTCTGATAACACGCCCCGGAACGACAAACTGATTCCCTTTTATAATATAGAAATACTTTGGGCCTGGGAGCAAGTTGAACTTTTGGCATTCACTAAGAACTGAAAAAGAAGAAAAGGCGTTCTGTTTGGCAAAATAATGTCGTCTTATGAAAGTGTGATATTGGAAATAGCCCCAACAATAGGTATAGGCTTGGCAGTTATGATGTGTCTTAGTTGGCAAGATATAAGAATTGGTTAACCTCAACTGGGTGTGGCTATAATGACAGACGATTGCCTATGTCAAAACTAGTTCATCAGTATTTCGCATCTGTAACTTTACAAAATAGTACTAGTAGCTTAATATTTTTTTCGATCTTATCGAAAAAAATATTAAGCAGCCGACGTCTTTCATACAAGGTTTCAACTTAATAAGCAGCATCATTCTGCTGTATGCAGAATTTCATCGGTCGAATTACACCATCACACGAAAGGATTCAGCAGCTGAATGATAGATAGAATACTTACTCTTAAATATTTACATCATAAAAAATACACAAATGCAATAGTTAGGACCTTTGGTAGCAAAGCCTACCCAGTGCTAAACACCAGTCCGCGAAGAATGACATCAAAATTCTTCTTGAATCATAGAGACGTGATCTATGGGGTAATTATGATGATACCAAAAAATAACCAGTACCGCCCAGATTCGACAACGGTAGTTACAAATCATGCTATTGTTGCATAATTCGTAATATTCACGGCTTTAACACAATAATTGACGATATACGGTGTATAATTATAATATTGCACCATGACGCTACTGCTCTATAGGTGCTCCTCGGGCGTGGAAATTGTATCATCTATCGTATGACAAGGAAATTAATAGGAGGGCTGTACATTTGTAATAGTCATTACTCATTTTTTAATTTTATTGCCTTCTCTGTGGGAGAAGAGGATTTTGCCCTGTAATCTGTTGGAAAATAATAGGCTGATATTGCTTTATTAAAGAAAAGTAAGAAGGAAAGGAATAAGATAACTTGATGAGACTTGCTGAAGGGACACAAAAAATTGATCAATCTGTCTAAATTACAATGACTGTTTAGGAAAAAGGATTCGTGACAACCGTTAATTAAAATTTACAAAAGGTATATTAAAGTCTTTGTTAATCTAAAATACTAGCCAGCTTGTTGGATATACCTAAATTAAGCTAAATTGTGTTTTATCTCTAGGCTGTTCTCTTTAAGTTCATATTGAGAAAACATTATGACTCCTGTTGATTAACCATGTAACTTTATAGACTACCGCTCTTTGAAATTAGAAAGTGTCAATTAGTGTTACTAAATGTCTAGCTTGCCTGCCCTTCTCACGATTGTGAAAAACGTGATTGACTAATTGGACCCTAACACACTTTTCATCATTCAAATTGGGTGTTTTGTATGGACACCGTCTGCATCCTTTCACATTCCTGCATCGTTTACTGACCTTAGTCCTTTAGTACGTGCAAGTTATCTGCATGTAGTAATTAAGTAACTTTCATCATCCTCCTGCCTTTATCACAAGTCATTTCAGGTCGGCGTAGTACGTCTTTTCTTCCATCAGTCGTCATCTCAGTGTTCACTTCCTTCCTTAGCCATATTATCTTTCACACCAACTTTGTTTTAATCATCATTATTTATGAAGAACTTTAAAATCTTGATAAATGTCAAATGACCTGTAAGTGCAAAAATGCATAAGATTTGAAAAATCATGAATATTAATCAAATCGAGCCACCGAAAGAGAAATTGTTTTTACATAAATGACTGAATGTCTAGAAGCTCTAACAAACAAAAAGGATAAATAATTCATAAGGTATAGAAAGCATTACTAAATATATTATGTTTATGTCATTCACTGTAACACCACTATCGTGTTTAACATTTGAAGAGTCAATAAGGCACCGGAACCATCTGTCAAGTGAACAAGGGTCTCTATGATGTTCAGTTTTGTGAACAGTTCCGCGTTCCTAAACTATTCCATGTAACAATAGTACTTTTGAAAGCATTACTAAATTGTTATATAACCCATTAATAAACACTCAGAAAAAAACAAAAAGGAGTTGATTTGCATGTAGATACCAATTGAGAAACAACAACGTTTTCGTAGCTTCTCTCAGAATCTTGGAAGATATTATCAAAAAAAAATAGAAGCACTGCGTTTTCTATACTTCAGTATTAATAAAATGCGTGTATTTGAAGTCAAACATTTATGCAAGCATATAATAACCTATTCCACGTCGGCCATTGACCAGGATGGCATTGCCAACATAAAAATTTGGTTCAACCCTAACCATATTATCATATGCTAGCCTTTTCCCAACCATATTGAGGTATAACTAATGGGTTAACATACTGGTCCATATCTTATTGCATCATAGTGATGTTCATGTCAAACGCAAACCAAATTTAAAGTTGCGGATTGCTTCTGAGTTCCGCACGTATCAGTCACGGTAACGGGTAACACTGGGTGCCGTAGAAAGCATCACTAATGGTTGCGCAACCCACCACTGAGCTATGGGACCTTAATATGCGTAAATAGTGAAGGGTGATGGTCATCACCGAACAGTGATAATTGTAGTTGCAATTACGTGGAGTATTAGCTAATATCCTGGTGTGGATTTTGGCCAAGAAAAGTATGCACGAAGGTTTTTAGAACCGCGGCTTGAGTATCGGGATATATAGTTAACTTTGTGACTACTTTGTGTACTTCAAAAACACAATGTGAATTGGATGCCAGAAATCAACTGTTTATGAACGAATAAATTATAGGTATAGAAATAACTGTTTTATTTAAAGAGTCAGTTAACAATTTTACGTAGGTACCTAACCTACTTACACTTCATCATTGCCTTCAAATGAATGCAAATGAAGTTTGCCTTTAAAATAATTATCAAGCCTTTGTCATTTATTTATTCAACTTTGTGTACAAAATAAAGGCGGACTTAATGGCTTAGGCATTCTCTACCAGTCAATCAAGGGAGGTGGAGAGATAACACGGCAGGTGCATAATTTGTAAAAAATAAAGAATGTTAAAAAGGTATCCTAATAATAAAAAGAATGGGTACGCACGTACCTACATTATATAAAGGTTTATAATATGCTGTATCATCAGCTGAAAGCAAATTCGTCGATATCGGAAACCGGGACTTTAGCCCGTACTGAAGCACACTCCATACTAGTCAACACTCAAAGTTTAGTCGAATATCCGATCCCTGGTTATAATACATTACATTGTTTACTTAAATCTTACGAGAAAACTACGACATCAGTTCCTTTCAATCAAAGGCCGATGAACTGTAGAAGCAGATTGAACAAGTTTCATCAACTTACAACTTTCTTCAAGCGTCTAAGAGATATTGAATAATTTTCACATAAACTTTTGCATACAGAATGTTTAAATAATACATTAGGCAGATGAATTTCCATCGTCTATCTGACGACAATGTCTATAAGTTTAGTTTTAGGCTTATGCAATGCAAAAGAAAAAAGAATCTCAAGAATCTAATATTATGACTGTCTTTTGTAACTTCAGAAATTTTGGTTGCCAGCATCATCATCAGCCTACAGCAGTCCCCTGCGGGACATAGGCACGCCATTCAGTTGGATGCTGGGCAACTGTCATCCAGCTGCTACCAGCCACCCTGCGAAGATCGTTGTTCCACTTAGCCTGATCTGTGCAGTGATGCCGGCGTCCTACCTTATGTTTGCCGTTTTGTGGTGCCACTCAAGAACAAGTCTACCCCAACGGTGTTCGGTTGCGGCTAATAATATGGCCGGTCCATTGCCACTTCAGCTTGCTTATTCTGTGTGCTAAACTCTCTTGGCACTGAAGTCTTTTTAACCAAAGTAAAGACTGCATGAACCTACAAATTCATAGTGGAAAATAACGCTAAAACTATTGAACCGGCACTACTTATGAACAAGTTGTTACAACCACCTGAAGGAAATGGACTGTTACGGCTGTTAGCCAGCAACACTGGTAGCTATCAGTTTTTATATGAATATGTTTAGTATTAGCTCCTTGTATGGTATCGTCCGGGGAAGCACTGCAACTATACCTAATTCTGCTGAATGACTGATGTGTTCCGGTGTAGAAAGTATAATATAAAGTATTTATTTCACAAAAAACATAGCACTTTGCACTGTACTTATTCATTGTTTGAAAAAAAGACGAAAGTATCGTCCTTATCATCATAAGCCGTTTGTCGCCGTAGAAGTGGCGAAGTTTGTGGCCAACAAGATCTGAAATATAGTCGTGTGAGCATCACGAAGAAGTAGAAGAGTTCACTATTGGACGGCGTATGGTTGAAAGGTATGAGTCTGGATAAAACTCCAGGCACAAGAGACGTTATAACTTTGAGTCAAGGTCTGTAACGCATCGGTAGTCTGCAATAGCTAAATTATTGCAAGTATCGTAGGTTGTCGTCACCGGTTGGAAATCTGTTACAAAAAAAATTGCATGGTAAAATATCAACGCATGATAGTAAAATGTTAACTGCTACTTCTATTCAGGGAATGGTTCAAATTCTAACTAGGTATCCAATGCGTTTGCCAAAACCCCAAAATCACATAAGGTTTTGGGGTTTTGGGCAAACGCATTGGATAGCACTATATCTTGCCAGTAAGCGATTCCTTTTGAATTTTTCGCGTGTTTCTATTCAGTAAGTTTTATAATATTTTCTCAGTTTTATATAACGAATTGTAATCTGATCCGATTTATACATAAATATAAATATTTTGCACAATTTTCTAAAGAGCAAAGGTTATATCTGCTATAATGCAGTGGTGACGAAACAAAATAATACTTGAATATGTTGATATGATGTTATACTGAGCACTTAACCTGCTGATCTTTTTGATAGAAAGTGTTGCATAGTAGATTTTATAGAATTTGTCAATTTCAGAACAAACACTTTTTACATATTGATTAAGTATTTCCACCGCAAAACTTATATACCTATTTGAATACGCGATTGTAATTTCTTATTTTAATTCCAGTGCTACCAGGAATGTGGTATTGTGTAAAATCACTTTTTTTGCTCGTATTTTTGGCGGTATGCTATTCTTTTCTTAGTAGCATTTAATTAGCTGAGAGATTCCCAAAAAGTAGGATTACTATATTGCTTTCCATCAATCAACTCAGCCCATCGCAGTCCACTGTTGAACATATAATAGGCCTCGCCCAGGCTGCGCCACAACAACCTGTCCTTCGCCTTCCGTATCCAGTTTGTCCTAGACACCTTTTCAAGGTCGTCGGTCCGTCTAGCTGTAGGGCGTCCAACACTATGCTTGCCGATATGCGGTTTCCACTCCAGGGCTCCGTTGCTCGCGCTGATTGAACTTGAATTTATGGACCAGCCTGACTGTCAGTGTCTACATTTCGGCACCGTATGTCATAACGGGCAGGACGCACTAGTTGAAAATATTATGGGATGATGACGAGAAGACTTGACGAGGTTTTCCAGAGGCTGCCCAACACAACTGAATTCTTCTGTCGGCTTCCTTCTGTCTGCTCTACAATGAACATAATTAATAACGCAGCCAAACGACCCGATAGACTATTAATTTTAATAAATCGATAAAAAGTACCACTATACCACTCTCTCTGCAATAAACCTAATTAATAACATTGAAAATAATATTTTTGATAAAATCTTATCTAAGTTCAATATCGCAAACTCATCACTCTATTGCACTACATCGGGTGTGGTCACTTGACCAGCTACTGCTATAAAACACACTATACATCAAATCTGACATAAATCTTTTAGCACATGTATATTATACTGACACCATGCAACATGTTTTGTGCAATGTCTTCGGAATAGTAGGTAGTTGCAAAAGATGCGCTCCAATTTGATGAAGTGACTCTACTCTCGCAATAGGCGATATTATTTGGTAAGAAATTCGGAATTACATTAGTTGCAGGGTTGTCTACGCACATTATGTTTGATACCTAATACCGTCTGTTTATGAAACGATATCTCTCTAGACCTCAAAAATGTCAATCGAAGGAACTGATGAAGGGATGCAATATTGAAGGACCTGTGTGTTCCTTTAAAAACAATGATTCTCTCCAAAGTGACACAATACTGAATAGACAACTTTCAATAAATCTGGAATAGGCTGAGGATTGTCTAGAAACTTGATCTATTCACATTATTGGTTAGTAAGTAGATAATAAAGTTCAATTTTCAGTCATGCTGACAACAGAAAATGCTTTCATTACCTTTCAAGAATTAAAAAAATGTTCTGTCATAGCCCTGTAGTCTACAAGTTCTTAGAAACCTGAGTGTGAAGCAACTTTTCAATTAAATCTAAAAATATTTCTCTATTGCTCCTAAACCACAAGTTGCACTTTATATTTGTGGTATCGAAATATACACTCATGACTTAAAAGTGTGAATTCTAGGCTTCTCACATCAGCTAGGTATTACATTTTATAGTTTAATTACAAAATTAAATACTTAAAAAAAATGAATCTTTTTAGATTAGATTTCTTCTACAAGGTCACATAGTGATTGCCTGTTAAGCAAAGACTTGATTAAAATGATCTATTTTATAACTATTTAAACTAATCGCTTCAATCGAATGAATACCAACAAAGTTAATGTATGCAATAAAAATAAACGAATTGCAACCCGTGAAGGTAGCGTGATGTGGTATATACAACTTTATTCATAAAGGTTGCTTCAAGTTAAGTAATGATTAGCGACTGATACATTTTTGACTTTTAAACGTCTCTTAATTTAATAATTGTTAGTGAATAAACCCCATGTTTTATTGAAATTAAATTCTACATTCATAGTATAAAATGTGTACGTGTAATTTAGTAGATCTTTAGATCATACTATAGTCACATTAGCTACGCATTTGAATCATTTTCATGCAGGTAAAAACAATCAAAACTATGCTACCTACTGTACTGTGTAACTGTAGGTATACTGTATCAATTGTCCTTGGTCTGAAATAAGTAGGCTATTTCAATTTCAAAAATCGTATCTGGTGAAAACTGTGTATACCAAAGCAACTGTTGCTGTATCGAAACGACACGTAAAAGTCTCAAATCGACCTGCAAGTGTCAGATATGCCAATTATTTGTTACGTTTGTACGTTTACGAGTGAATCCAGGCGTTAAACACTGCAATTTCTCTCGGATAGAGCACAGCATCAGTACCGCTAATCCCTGCAGGTGTAGCGGCACGTAATACAATAATTTCACCCGACGTTGCTTGTGGTCGCGCGTCGCATCCCGCGGTTTATCTTACAAAACAACGGGGATTTACTGTTCGAACATTTTCGTTTGTTTTCAGTGATTTTGTGGGGAAAACTATTATGTTTGGTGAAGATTGAAATGTGACGGGCCGTGTTTGCTATAATTGATATCTTTACCTACATTGCAGAAGTTGTTTATTTATTTATTGATATGGCACTTCAACGACTTACTCACTAAGGCATACACAAACAAAAATCACATACAGTTTTAAGAATTGTGAATTCTTCACTTACAGCACTGCACAGCACTAGCAGAGAAATTAATAGTACCTACAAGATATCGTTAGTTCAATGACATACATAAAATCAAAGAACATCACACCTTGGATTACATAATAAGTTATTTTTTATATTTTTTATTTAATCTATATTGTCCCACTGCTGGGCAAAGGTCTCCCCCAAATATGTTATAATATAGAATACAATAAAAAATGAGCTATGTTCACAAATACTGAAATCGGTTTTGGAAATCGAAAAATATTTCAACAAAAACAACAAAAAAAGGTTGTTGTGGGATGAGTTCTACGAAAAAATAATTCAGGACGCCGCGTCGCTAGCGCAATTAAATATATTATGTAATTTAAATGTTGAGCAATTTTATACATCTGCTTGATAAAGATGTTTTGTCTATCAAGCAGTATAAAATAAAGTTAGTCTTCTCCCAAGACAGTTTAAAATCTTTTTAGCAACTTTACATGTCGGTCTCAAGAGCCATTATTTAGTAACCGACATTATACATGAACTTTATGACTATCTAATATTAATTGGAGATAAAACTAAACTGATAGAAAGATATCTCCGGAGTAAACAGGCCTTACCATTACAATATGAATGACTATGTATGTCATTGAACGCGACTTAACACCTTTTACGAATTGTATAACAGTATAACAAAGATGGCTAATCTTATGAAGCTACTAGGCTATCAGAAATTACGGGCGAGCTTGACTCAACGCAGCACTATCTTCCATAGCTACATTATTATTACACCGATGCTATCATCCGAAGTGTAAAGTGTGAAATATGCCATTACGCCTTTTCGAACAACTAGGGGGTATATTTTTGCAACAGAGGATGCTTATAACAGTTTTTGCTAGATAACAACTTTATCTGATTTTGTGTACTGTTATTGGTTGCTTAAATCATGCTTTGCAGACTTTGGTTTGGTGGATAAGGTAGAATTTTATGCAGTTAGAATGTGCATTTACTACAATGTAGGTAAAACAAATCCCGGAGCTATTTAACGTTTTTCAGATAATGTAGGACTTGAAAATCTGAAATTGCCACCATGCAGAAAGTAATATGCTCGTTTCTACTTTATTTTATTAATCTGGCACTGTGGTAAAATTATAGGGTGGTGAGCTCAAAATTTCCGAGACCCGTGATACATAAAATTATCTCAATAACGTCAAAAAATCGCAGCGTTATCATATTTTACTCAAAGAACAGTTACATCATTGAATCACAAATGGTTACTATGAAAAATGGTCTTGCATTGAGTCTACAAATATAGGAAAAGCAGATACGATTGAGCATAATGCTAGTTTGCAATTCTAGTGACCACTGAACACGTAGGAACAGAAGTCACACTTGAATTAACGCTGTAGATAAGCAGAAACGAATAAAATTTCTACAGACAGAAGTGCCGGTAAAGTACTGAAAATATTGCCAACAAAATGAGAGAAATAGAATATTGTTTAAAGGACATCATTCAGGCTTCGAACATTTTGTACCCAAAAATCAAAGTGCCGGCCAGAAAAAAAAAAAGCTGTTTTCATATGGGAAATAACATTTTGAACATTTTTTTATACTACAACGAAAGTCTACACTTAACCCCCTGGCTGCTATTTGAGTTTGAAAGTACCAAAAATCATAAAATTATTTTAAATGTTTTATATACAACGTTTAAAAAAATACCGAGTTTTAATTGAAAATAACATCGTTTTTTGTAATAACAAAAAGCATTTCGGCTGGGCGAACCTAACCTAACCTAACCTTGCCTATCTAAACCAAACCTAACCTAACATAATCTAACCTAACACTGATAAACTGATCTTAGATTTTGAAGGTCACATGGAACTTCTCAATGATGAAAAGCATTTGCATAATCTTGTGATTAGGTAATTGTACAAAAGATTAACAGAAAACAGCTGGTTAGGTTAGGCTAACCTAACTAAACCTAACAGTGTTCAACTGATCTTAGATTTTGAAGGACACATGGACCTCCTCAATGATGAACAGCATTTGCGTATTCTTGTGATTTGGTAATTGTACAAAAGAAAACAGCTAGTTAGGTTAGGCTAACCTAACCTTACAGTGTTCAATTGATCTTCGAAAAAGTATCTAACTTATCAGACATTTCAAATGACACTGGTTTCAAACTTGTTGGAGGGTGGGGACGGCCTCCAACAGTCTAAAGATACATGTCATTAATTATGTTAAAAAAAAAGAAAAGACAGAAAAGATTTGCTGTCTTTTTCAATTGCAAAGTCGATAGGATTTTTTTGTGATAAAAAAAGGTTTTCGGCAAATATGTGTTTATTTTTTAACAAAAACCATTGTTCTTATACGTAACCATATCTTAATCATAAAAACTAGACTCTCGAACTGAAACATAACCACAACATTAATGAGAACGCCTCACCAAGAACGTCTCGAGAAATATCAGTGACAATAGTAATGTTCAACTTAATAGTGAACGTAAATGTACAACTTATTTTTATTAACAACTACCTAACCTAGCTACCTTTACGTATGTCTTTTTTTCCTTGTGAATCCTTTGCGTGCTACAACCTCTGATGCGACAATTATGCAATCATTGATGAATGAAGAAAATCCATTGCATTGGTTATTGAACAGTGGGGATGTTTTCATAGTAGCTATGGGCTTTACCGATAGCATGAATGATATCGAATCGTGTGGCTATGAAGTCCACATTCCACCTACTTACCGGAACGCTAGTCAGCTTACAACAGACCAGGCAAATAAGTCTTGATTGATCACGATATTTAGGTGGATTGTAGAGGCGGTGAAGGTTTAGGCAGTTGCGAAAAACATATTTTAACCGTGCACTACATCACATGTTTTATCATTCTAAAATCGCAGAGGCCATAATAAACGCCGTTTATCGTGTCGCTGTTGACAGCAGACTTGCTCCTGAGATTGTTACCATAATTCATTCTAGAAAGAATACCTCCAAGCTTTTGCACGATAACGTACATACGAAAAACGTTAACAGGTCAGTGCCTTTTGTAGCCATGGAAGGAAATCTTCCTTAATTCATAGGGTTTCCAAATTTTTCAGAGGAGGACGTATTTCTGTTTGTGCTAGGGAGCTATCATACTATAAGCTCGCCAGCAACCCAACACCTAGTCGTAACCGATGTCCCACAGGAGCGGGCCTAGGAACGGGCCCTGTGGAACACCGCACGACATTTCGCGCCGGTCCCCGCCGTCGCGTCCCCTGTAAGTGACACATTTCCGAGAAAACCTAACCTAACCTAACCTGAGCGAACCTAACCTTTCCTAAAAGTGCCCCATACGGGCGCGAGATGCGCCGCGGGCGGCGCGGAGACTTATTTGCACACACAATACAATAAATGGTTACAATACATCATTTCAGCCGAAAAACGTCCACTGCTGGACATAGGCCTCCTCGAAGCATCGCTACTTCAACCGGTTCTGTACTTCTCCCATCCAGCGGATTCCTCCGGCCTTCTCCAGGTCAACGATCCACGACCACCTTAATAGGCCTTTTCCAACGCTACGTCTTCCGGTACGCGGCCACCACTCCAGAACCTCACTATTACCCTTTGTGTAACATTGAGTCTTCAAATGAGGCCCATTGCGGGCGACCACGTTTTAGTGCCATAGGTCATTACTGGCAAGGCACACTGGTCACGATACATTAAAATGTAATGCTCTAAAATAATTTAGTCGAAGTAAGTTTTTTAGTATTTTTAAACTTAAATAGCGACGGATGGGTTAATTGTATTCTCTCGTTGTAATAGTAAAAAATGTTGAGGGTGTTATTTCCCATAAGAAAACCGTGTTTTTTTCTTCTGGCCGGCACTTTAATTTTTGGGTACAAAATGCTCTAAACCTGAATGATGATTATATCATACCTGAGTAGACCTAACGCATATTGTCCATTTCTACTTTGAACAAAAGCTGTTTGCGTCTACGAATGTTCAAAACATTGTTGGCAAAATTATGATTTTTTTGGTACTTTCAAACTGAAATAGCAGCCAGGGGGTTAATTGTAGACTTTCATTGTAGTATAAAAAAATGTTCAGGATGTTATTTCCAATAAGAAAACAGCATTTTTTTTTTCTGGCCGGCACTTTTATTTTTGGGTACGATTTGAATGATGTCCTTTAAAGATTTTAAATGAAACTTTCGACGTAGGTATTTGGTAATTTTTTGAAGCGTAGTTAAAACTTGGTTCTTCTTTTCCGCCTTTTGCACTAGCTATTATTATATTTTTATTATTTATTTTTGGTTCAATATTACTTAGCAGTCTTTATTTAAATATTTGTTTCACACTTGTATAACCTTGAAGTGTCTTAAACCAATATTACAATTTTATTGTGTTTTTAGTCTATATTGTGTCCCAGTGCTGGGCAAAGGCCTCCCTTTTGTGTTTTCAAATCACTCTATTCCGTGCGATATCTAGCCATGATGAATTTGGCATATTACATATTTTTTCGCTTGTATTACTATATTGTGAACCTTCTTCAAATATTTATTTTGTCGTAGAATGAAATGCGTGTTACGCATGCGCGGTGTACGCGTGAGTTTGCGATCTTGTGTATTTGTATAGAGGTGTTAGTACAAGAGTATAATATTTGGGAGCAAATATTTGAAATAAAGATTATTTTGTCGTGAATGAATGAGTTTGTTTGATGAAAGTGATGCTATTTGCTGTTCAAATAATATATGGCAAACGACATGTTTCTCTTATTTTGGTGCTACATCTGAGTTATTGTCAAAAACATATTTTTGTTTTTTTATCCATAAGTGCTTTTCTGCAATTTATTTTTTATTAGTTAGTTTTCCAAGTCTTTTTTATACAAAATGCTATCAGAACTGTTCATTTTAAAGTTCTAATATTACGATTTTGGGGTTTATTTATAAACGTTGCTTAAAGTGAAGTTCAAACGTCAAAAATGTATGGCTAAACAGTCGCTAACTATTACCTACTTAATTTTAAGCAACGTGCAACGTTTATAAATAAACCCCAAAGTGCTAGTATGACGACAATGCACAATTACTATTACTAGTATGACGACAATGTACAATTCAAGCTTGCTATTTGCTGAAGCATTGCTATGAAATATAATATATATAGTTGAAAAAAAAAATACTCATGTCATTCCATCAGTGTTCATTCATACCTTTATTTATTTAGATTGTACAGCTCTATATAGTTCCGTGCCCGCTCGGTATGCACAATAAGGCCTTATCGTAAAGAATATTATGTGGTAACACCACATTACATCGAGGATGTCGCCGGCCCATGAAATTGTCCACTACACCGCCCGCTTCCTAGTTTACAACTCAATCTACAAACAAGTATGTCAGTTTGTTTGCATTGATGTAAGTGGGCCTTATTCAATAGGGGACTCGTATCGAGAGGAGCTCAACTACTAAACTCTAACGAGGAGACAAAAAAAGTCTCTATGACTTTGTCGAAAAGGACCTGATAAATAATAAGCTGTTACCTGCGACTTCGTCTGCGTGGAATTCTACACTTCAACTTTATTTATTTGTGTTTCGGAGATTAGCCGGAACAAACGTACAGACAGACAATAAAAAAAAAAAGTGTTTTTGTTATAATGTATTATGTAATACACATTTAGTAAAAACCCTGTTATTTTGACATTACAAATCAGACACTTCAATTTTATTTATTTGTATATGAATAATGTATAGATTATGCCAGGGTATCCTCCTTCAATAATGTTGAATTTGCCTTATTATATTTTTGCGGCCAAAACGTCAACACAACACGTTAACGTCAACATTTTTAGGAAAACAACAAAGCCGTTTCAAATAACCTCGTATCTGATCTGACCTGAACAATGAGCTGATCATTCAGCTGATCGTTCAGATTATGATTTATCCCTGAAGCACAATCAAGCCAGCATATTGCAGATGATTGAATATATTCTAAGTGGAACTGGTAACGACTCCGACTTATAAATTATTGGTCATGGGTCCAGGCGCCAGCCTGGAAGCCGGCATATATTCTAAAACTAAAATGTGACATCTACTTAACCGTGCCGGTGGGGATTAAGGCCTGCTCCCTCACATAGAGAGGAGGCCGGTGTTCTAGCAGTTGAAGCGTTATAGGATGCTTATATAGTCTATGCTTTGCCACCTTTAAGCTCAAACTGCATTTTAACTGAAAGACAGTTTGCTAATCCATACTATAAAAAAGTAAAACATATGTAGGTACGCTTACTGGCATTTCGCTAGCGTAATTTATTTTGCACAAAGTTATAGTTCATTAGGTTGAACGTCCAACTGGCTGTGACTAAAACCTGCTGGTTCACTTGTACTCGTAGCTTGTAGGCGATAGTTTGATTAATTTGTACTTTTTTGTTCACTCGAGAAACCTTATTGTTTTGGAGTTCGTTGCGTGACCTGTAACGTGTAAGTAATTGTTACGACTTCTTTTGTTTCTAGATTTATTGACTGTTTGGTGTCGTGTGGGTATGGAAAGAATGCTCAGTTTTTTTTTGAAAAAAAGATAATATTTTATGTAGTTTGCAATGCTGCTCTACGTTTGATTACTTATTTTGTTGGAAGGATGAAGATATATGTTTTACAGCCAACCCAAATTATTCAAAGGCATAAGTAGTTATGTTTCAAGATAACTAGACCAACGTATTTTAAAATAAAATTATAAAAAAGCAAAAATAAATATCGCTCTCGCTCGTATGAAAGTGAAAACATTGAATTTTGATAGTCACAAGAACAAGTTTACAAGAATATTTTTAGCTACTTATACAGAAGCAGTAACTTACTCAAAAATAATCAAACATTATGCAAGCTAATGCATAAACATATTGCACTGCAAACTTTTTATTTAATAAATAAAATATTTTGTATAATTTTCTTATTTTATGTAAGACGCCGTGACTGCCTTTTATTTTCACTTATTTGATGCGAATTGGCAGTACGTATGCATTTTAAATAAACTTTGTATTTTAGCATAATTTTAAAATCTGAATTTGTTGAATATATTCATAGTTTTTAAAGTTCATAATATTCAGCCGTTTCCGGCGTACAAATACAATATTTTCAGGGTTTTGGTTAGTTTGTGAGATATAACAATGAATTAAATTAATTAGGATAGCATTCAAATTGCAAATTAGTCAAGTATTAGTTATAGAAATGTCAAAAAGGTTTAAGTCAAAGAGCTAATATAAAGAGAATATTCTAAGAAGAATTAATTTAATACCTACGAACCTACTATAGGTAGATATTCAATTACTTCTTGGGTGATTAAATGATCAAATGCAAGCAGGATCCGGGTTAGAAAATAAATAACTATCTTAAAAATTATTCCAAAGAAAAAGTTGAAACTATCTCTTATTTAAATTCATGAAAACTAATGGTTATTGGATAAGACTAACTGTAGAATTTAGGTGAAATCTCATAAATTCCTTATAAGGTAATAACACCTATTAGGTAATAACCATAAAGAAATAAAAAAATAAACCTACTTACAGAAAATAATAGCCACACGGCGCGATACATCAGGTCAAGTTACGCTTGCCGGGATTGGTCTGTAGATGGGTGACCATCTTTTATCGAGACTCCTCCGTGCCTCGGCACGGTATTAAATACAAAAGAAAAACAGCGAATTGAGAACCTCTTCCTTTTTGAAGTCGGTTAAAAATAATAGCCCATCGTCATTAGGAACAGGGAACCTCCTCACTATGCTTGCTGAGTCGAGGAGAACTGCTTTCTGAATCAAGTCCTTTAACACAACCGCGCAATGACATGCTCCTGAGGAGGTTCTCCGCTGTTAGGAAATTTACCGTAACGATTATCGGTACAATGATTGTAGATTCCATGTCGCCAACCTCGTGTGCTAAGTCAAGATACTTGATTTTTTTATCTTTCTCAGCTTTCACGAGATTCTCGTCATGAGGGACAGCAATATGAACATTCATAGGACTGCGCTCTCGTCGATCTAGCACCACAATATCAGACTTATTGGCTACAATAGTACTGTCAGTGATGATAGATCGATCCCAGTACAATGTGGCGTGACCTGCGTATTTTTATTATTATTATCTCCTCTCAATCAGAGCTCCTGCCATCTTATCTCTTCACCACCTTTGGTTGACTGGTATAGAATGCCTTAAGTATTAAGTCCGCCTCTGTACCTTATTGTAGGCAAGAAGTTTAAATAAATAAATTAATCATTCAAATAAACAAATTCAAAACATTAAAATAATATATATTATTTCACATCAACCTACATGGGGACTTATGAAACGTCAGAAGCTAGGTGCACGGTTCCAATTGGTCCTTCCAATTGATCCTTACCTATGGAGAAGAGCCGGCAAGAAACTCCACGGTTAGGTACCCTTTCCAAAATAAATGAGTTTTACAATATTTTCAAATTACAGTGTGAATTGGTCAATGCCTGTCAATAAGTACCTACGAGATACTTACTTAATCGTGCGCTCTTTGTAACAAAACGATCTAGGTAAGTACTAAAACCTGGTCAGAAAACGTCAATATAAAAATAAACTAATTAAATAAGATACGTGGTTCTCAAGCTCTAAGCGTACTTAAACGGACGGTCAGGCAGAGAAATGTTGCGTCTTACAATATAATATAGGGATTTCAGTTTTTTGGTTTCTCATGCCCATAATTTCATTCCATAAGTCTTTTGTGTACATATATGTAGGTACCGTAAGCTCATAAAATGTGAAATCCCTCAAAACCGCACGACCGCGCATGTATCGCACGCGCATTAATAGTAATAAAACGCATTATCGTGACTTTACTCCGCAAAGCTGGGCAAACGCCAAACATGAGCGCTTTCTAATGAGCGCGCATTACAGAAGGGTGAGAGAAAGTCAGGTTTAATGAAGAATTTAATTAGTTTGTCATGTTTATGTAATTGGTAAGCCCGTCCAGCAGGTGTTTCATTAAAAAAATCATGCCTTGCAAAGTGAGAACCTTACTTTTCCTTCATCGCAGGTGAATTCACATTAAACATGCTCAAAAACACAAGACACGCAACAACGATCTATGAGCTAAATAAATATTTTGCTACGTGCGTATATCGAACCCACGACCTGTGAACGTGGCAGAGAGGCCAATCGCTCAACCATGACCGTGCAAAGTGTGCCGTCAAAAATCAAGTCATATTTTCTTCATCAATTATTATACGTCATTGTTAACAATGATTTCTTTGTAGTTTACATGTAAAATGTTTGCATGCACTCGTTAACACCGAGTCACAAGAAAACTGTCTCGTTTTATTTAAAAGTAAACGACAGCATTATGACTGGTGAGACTTAGAGGGTTCATGAATGACAAGTTTTTATGAAAAGAGAGTTTACATGCACGAGCACGAGCAAGTAAGGTGTCATGTTGTGCATGTGTATTTATTAAATAAGTGGGAAGAACATGTCTGTAGCCTGCCGGACAAACTGTGGGCCCAAATAGCACAGAACTGGTGTCCTGAGACTGAGACTGGGTCACGGCAGGCCACGAAGGAGATGGCTGGACGAACTATACCAATTTCGTGAAAACTGGAAGGAGGACGCGCGGTCTTGCGAACGATGGAAAGAGTGAGGTTTCCCAGGAGTGGGGGACAGAATAGGCTAACAAAAAAAGAGTGAAATTTAGCTAAAAGAGTAATCCCAGCTACTGAAAGGCTATTTAACCTAATCTATTATTAATTGAAATGATAAGCCGATTTCAATTTGTTCAAACAATCATTAGTTAGTCAGTCACATTATTTTACAGCTTTAGTAATGAGACTCGTGATCAGGCTTTCGAAGCCGGGAGTTCATGTGCTGTCACTAATAAAATAAACATTACAAATAGCTGTTATTGTTGTGTTATATTTTCTGTCTATATCAATTATCACATTTTGAAATCATTTCGCTACTACGTAAGTATTCAATTCATAATTCACATGATGAAGTTGTTTTATAGGTTTTACCATACTCCTGAAAATCAGACACTGAAAGTCAAAACGGATGTAATAGTCTTAATTTTCCCTGTAACCCGGAAAAATTCAAACTCACGACGGTAACAAATTACAAATAAATATATAATATTATATCTACTGTCATTTACAGAGGTGCTGATAAGTGTAAAACTAAAGTTTCCTTACACAAAGCTCATTCGCGAATTCTAACCTCATGCATTCCTCACTCATCTTCACCTTTCATCCATTACATAAAAATCGCGCTAATATGACATTCAAAAGTTACATCAGATGTATTGGTTGTGTTGCGCGGGAGTTCGCCTATCCAGTCGCGTTCTGTTCAACGTTGGCGAATGACGTGCCGCGTTCCAAATACAAACGATTTGACGCTTTCTGTCGCGCGGAAATCTTATGTCAAATATTTTGATTTTTGTTTATAATTTTTGAAGTGTGTAACGTGATTGTGTATTAAGCTGTTTTTATTTGGATGCTTTTTCGGGATACAGGTGAGGTTATGTTATGTCAGTTTACTAAAAATAAGCTTTTCGGTGTTTGTTTATTTTAGCGGTATTTAAAATTATTATTATGGAAAAATTTCAAAACAATATTTCTGAAAATTTTAAGCCTCATAATTTTCATTTCTTCGCTATTGTTTCAGTCATAAAGTTATCATTTTCTCTATTTAAATATAGCTTTTCCCAACACAGACAGTAGCTCTTAAAACTGTCTTCTCAGAATTACTAGTGGTACTAGTGGTAGTTGAAATGTGCATACAGCTACCAGCCGAGCCAGTAATGTGTTATAACTGTAAGAAGAGATCGTATCTGTAATTAAAATGTTAGAACCAACGACTGTAATGCGTTAACATACAAATATGCAATAACAGGGATTTGCTTAATGTTAACCGCGGTTCAACAAGTTTGTAGGTCAACATTTGAAGATTATTTTAACTGTCTTTTATAATAGCCCTTTATGGCTTAATTCAGAGGTACAGGCATCATGATCCTCCGCTATGCTAATGATACAAACTGCAATTACTATTTGCGAAGCGCAATGCTTTAAAATACAACGCTTGTGACCTGTGAATGCAGTACTAAACTCATTTTTAATTTCCATTCCATATTAATTTATTTCTAGGCTCTCGATTTTAAGTAAAGTTTTTATTAGCTAAGTAGTATTCATGAATGAAGTTTTTCTAATGATATTAGCAAGGTTGTTGACTCGTCAGTTACTGGTCAAGTAGAAAATAAACTGCAGCGCGTTTATAATTTTCTTCTTTATTATACATTAGAGTTAACGATATCCATAATTACAGCAATAAGTAATCATATTCATTTCATAAAGAGAAAAGTTTTGTATCGCGATGTGAAAGCTTGTCTATTATCTTATAATATTGTCTAAATTAAACAAGTGATAGAGAAGATATAGAATTTTTTAAATCTCAATACCTACTACAAGTTCAGTTTCTATTGCTATTTTGTTAAAGTTCACTCCAAACTGGTAACTGAACGCACGCATCGAACAGAAGAATTTACGCCTCTGAAAAGTAAAATCCCTTATGAACGGTCAAATTGAGTATTTTCGTAATTATCACGCTTATAAAAAGGGTTGGTAACCGTAGTTTGATAATAACAGTATTTAGTACCAGGCAGGAAGGCGAAAAATTATGAGCACCAGGCTCATAATTTTTACTTACAGATTTAGATTACAGGTCAGTATCAGGTTGTATTTTGATCAAAATATAATTTGCGACAGAATGATGACCATTGAAATGATCAATACAATTCTCTAAGTTCCAATTACCCTATTGAAAGACTATTTCATGAAATTGTGGCATTTTAGGTAAATTCTAACTAAAAGAGTTGTATTGATGATTTTAACAATAATTTTAATTCTGTGTTTACATTATGTTACTATCGCAATTTATAATTTCATCAACATACAACCTTACCAACTGACCTGCAAGATGCAAATAAAAGGTTTGAATTTTGAACCTTAACCCATTGATGTTTTCTAGTCCTTTACAAAATATACTACTACAGTTTACTAATAAAAACAGTGCATTTGTAATTATAATCGACATGATTATAATTAATCACCAAAATAACTAATGATGCTGGTAATTAAAGTCGATGAGTTTGTGACTTGCAAATATAAGTTATTTAATGTGTCAATAAGGTTACATAACTTGTATTTTAAGGTATTGAGGTCATTTCAATCATTCATCGTTTTATAGTTGGCGATAAACATCTTTGTATGTGAAAGTTAATAATAATTGACCGTGTAATTTGCAGTAGCGTTGGAGTTTATTTGTAAACTTTGTACAACATTGAACACAAAATTGAAAATGTTCTTTTACTTATAAGCTTTTGCTAATGCACAACCATAAGATGTCGTCGTATAAATTGCTGCAATTAATATTTATAATTTTTACATTTGTCTACCTATCGGTTCTGATTTAAGTTAATTACAAGATAATTATTAATTAATTACTTCAGTGCGAGAGAGTGTTAGACGTATCCTCTCATGAATAAACTAGATTAAAAAGCTCATTTGCACGATCTTGTCATTAGTAGAATTTTACTAAAATAAGTTTCTAGAACTGCGTGGCGGTTTTAAAATGTCGGTAGCCAATTGTTTAGGTATTCAAATATTATTTGCCAAATGCACAGTTTGTACTTTATGTATGACTACTACTAAAGCCGTGATAACGTCTTAGTATGATGTCGCATGCATTTTCTTCCTAGCAAAATCAGTGTCGATAAATTGATGATAGGTAAGAATTCAATGACTATTCAAAGGTCGTTTCAGTGCCTATCACGGAGTTTCTCCAGCTTTTCTTTTAGTGTTATTAACATTTGATCTTTCCAAGTATTCCGATAAGTCTAGGCAATGTCTGTTTATCTCAATGAAGTGTTGTTAGCAGCGCCCTAGAGCAAGGGAAAGCGTGTTTCTGAGACTAAAGAAAGTGCAATTGCAATAAATATTGTAAAAGAATAAATATATACAGAAAGTGATTGTTAAATCTTTCTTAGGTCTTACTATAGGTATGGTTCTCGTTAAGTAACATTTTTGTATAGTCATTCAAAGCTATCAAAATATCAACTTTACAATCTTAGATTCCGTCCCTACATGATACGTCTGCAGTACATTCGTTACAACAAAGATAGATATAGCTTGATATAGTAACTCAATGAGTCAGTCAGTCTTCCCATTTATTCAAGACATCAATCAAAAACAAACCAGAACATCTACTCAAAATACAGTTCCATTCCCACTTAGTCAACATCAAAGTTACAAACCGTCGCGTCGTCGCTCAGAATTCAATTTATTCAATAAATTACATTTATTCATACAAAATTAACATATGAATACTTTGAATAGCCATACATTATGTTACGGAGAAAATATAGTTATGAAACAGTTACGAGAAAAAGGAAATTTCTTAATATATTCGTCGTTATTTATACACTTGAAGTCTTCTATAGATTGCATAGTTTCGCGTATAAATAGGGTTTGCATAGTGATTAGTGAACAGTTATTGTTCGTGCATTATTCATGTTTCTTTGCTCGACTTGCGCAAGAGTAACTATTTGTTATTAACATTATGTACTTTTTGCGAAGCGATGAATGTTTTACGTGTGTGGTTCCGTAGTGATTTTAAGATGTGGACTGTAGATTGACATATTTTTACTACATCCTTTGGAAAGAAGTATTACACACCTCAGTTCACATCATACGGCATATTTTATGTAAAAGCTCTTCATATAGAAAGAAGACTAAAAAATGATGCTGTCAATATAAGTTCAGTACACGACGCGAGTATTTTTTTGTAATTGTACCGTAACTTATCTCTTTAATGGAAAGTGTGTTACACAGAACCCTAATAATCTAAAATTAAATAAGTGACTGATGTCCATTGTCTGTCCATCGCAGCAGAGATACATTTTTGTGAAACAAATGAACAGCGCAATCATTTCCGCTAACATATATTACTGGGAACAAGCATTAGGTACTCGTAAGTATGTAATGTAATAGAGTTACATTCGTTTTACTATGTCTGCTATGAAATCTTGTTGTATTTGTTGGCATTGTATATTAAGGTGCTTTTTTGTTGCTTTAATATTTTTTTAATCTTGTCTGAAAACAAGAATCGTCTGTAAATTTAAGATAGTTTATTTATTCAGGCGTGACTTGGCAGAAATCCATTATAAAATACAATAGACAATAGATATATTTAGTAACTTATAACGTTTAACTATTCCTACACCTAAAAAAACCCTGTAAGAAATCGACACGTGATTAACCTCTCAACGAGGCATCCTCAGGATGAAGATTGACTTGTGGCAAACCCGAACGCGTCGTGTTGCCACCCCGGTAGAGTGAGCCACACCGCCTGACTCTTCTTCTTTTTTATAGATTACGAAGTATGTCTTTGTCTATATTATATTTATTTTTTCGTCTGAAGACTAAAAACTTTCGTCAAAACATTAAAGATAAATAGATAGAAAACTCTTTATTATGTACACCATTAAAAATTACAGACATAAATTGAGACATTTTACATAGGGTGATACAATGGGCGAAAATATTCTACTAGCCTGTATACATATTATCCCACTGCTTGGCAAAGGACTTCATATTTCTATCTCTCTCCCTCTTCCACACAGTTCTTTCTTTTGCTAGTGTAGGAATTTTGTTTAATTTACTTTACTTCGAAGTACTTTAGAAGATGCGAACAGTATTACGTAATTATGTGCTAGAAACTACTACTATTTTAAGAATAATCTATTTTTTTTTTACAAAACGAAGTCTAACTGTTGAAGTTGCATATTAACATATTGACTCAATGCATTTATTACCTTACACTGTACCTATATTAATTATAAATACCACCCAGCATTGGTTTATTCTAAGACTTAATTATATGAAGTACAAGATCGTAAGTCAAACCAATAGAACCTCATCTTATTAGTTATCAAGTATAAACTGGGGTGAAGTGAATCAAGTTCTTGCACGACAACATTAATAAGCACAGAGTGGTTCAGATTAAAATGCAGTTAGTTCTACTAACTTGTAAAGCTATTTATAAAACCTAGTTTTTGGTGCCAAATGTATAAATATATAAGTAATATTTTGTCATGATCTTGTCAAATCCACAACCAAACTAAGTTCTCCATTTGTTGATACATATCACGGAATATCCAACAGACCTATGCGAGAAATCATGAAATAAAGAATTACTTTGATACTAAAGATATCATAATAGTGTGCACAAGACCACAATTTTATTGTGTTTGACTCACACAATGATTATAAAACTGAAGACGCAATTATTATTACTCACATGAACCAGAAACAGATCCTATAAAATACCATAACCATTGGCTATTAAAATCTCAATAAAATCCCATATATTTCTAACAAGCGATATTTTCACAAATCGTAATTAATCCTCAATGAACCGCGTCGTAGTACCGTATGCGCGCGCGCCGTTACAGCCTCTCCTACTCCTATCTCCCTCGGGCATTCCCGCCCGCATACAGACTAGCGAGATGTTCAGACACATGAAATAAACAGCACACGTTATTTTTATTACATAACTTTTATCGAAATTCTTGCCGAATCTTCTCATAATAATAATATTGACGAATCTTCTCAAAGGAATAATTAAAACAGCGAAACTCTTCTCGACTTTTCAATAACGTCGGAGATAGATTTTATAATCTATTAACGGCTGGGCTGGGCTGGGCTGGTAAGGCTGGACTATTTGATAAGTGGTTTTTATTTAACACGTTTTTACACGTCCATAAATAAGTTTTTTAAACTAGGTGAGGTCGGTGTTACATATCCGACTACTCGGAGAAGAAATACCGAAACAAACTCAGGCAAGTCTAGGCGTCCTAATAGCTTCTTCAATGTCTGTGTATGTTACACGAAACCTATTTGGTGGATAGTGTATGGCCTATTCTCTTTAGGTTGCGACTATTTCATGCCGCACGCACATGTTTTATTTATTTTTTATTAACCTGAATGCATTCCCAAGCACCTCCACTTTTAGATAACCTCACCCAGTTGTTGTGTTAATAGAGCCTCTCTTGATACGATCTCCCATCTGTCGAGGTTCCCCTCGCATCTGGAGCCACGTACAGTTGGTAACGGTACGGCGCATTTGTAACAGCCTACCTGCCTCCTGCAGCCGGAGGCTTCGCTGCTAACTTTCTCGGCTTTGCATTATATTTCTTTAATGGTTATGAACCCAGATGTTAAGCATGTAGGTACTTAATATTAAATAAAGTTTGAGCGTGTAAGGCTGGAGTTAACTGAAAGTCTATGAAAAAGTACTATTCTTGAAGGCGAGATCTCTAGTGAAAATTGAAATAATTGTCTTTTTTCATTACTAAATTCCCATAATTTATGTTGCCTATTAGAAATCGGTTAAGTCTAGAGCACTTTGAGAATGTTGCACTTCTTTGTAGTTTTCAGAGTAAAAGACATCAACGCGTTAAGAGTAAAAAGTAAAGTAAAAAGTTGTTTACAAAGTGTGCCGCTGTTCTAGACAATAATCATGTTTGACTTGTGATAAGAAAATCTTTACCAGGCAATCCTACGAAGTAAAATAAAACCCCTGTGATCAAAAAATTCTCCACATCGTGGATGAACCAAGACCAAAAATTCTTTTTTCGCCACCAAAACTACTTATCTTCTTTCCACTTAACACAATTTTATTTGTTTCCAGGAGAACAATGAGGCAGTGAGGGTGTTTCAGTGCGTGTTGTGACGATGCTAGGCAGTGTGTGATCAGTGATCATCATGTATATCAAGACCTATCTGTTTGTGGTGGTCGTCGCTGTGGTAGCCAGGCAGACGTTATGTGAGTATTACTTTACATTTACTGACTATATTTACATTATTAGGTGAATTATGTTACTTATTACCCGGGTTGTGGAGGTCAGATAGGCAGTCACTCCATGTAAATTACTGGTATTTAGCTGCATCCGATTTGACTGGACGCCGACCCCAACATAGATAATAAAAGGCTAGGCAGGAATTACACATAAACGTTCCGGAACCTTAACAACCTTAACAACCTATGCATAGATGGTTAAAATTATTTCAACACGCAAAAACAACAGTCAACAGTTGTTGACTTGAATTCCGTCAGTTCCGTGTCAAAATTTGGCAGAAAACAAGTCAAAATATCATTTACTGTAAGATTATGTTTATTTTGTCTGCTGCTTTTATACATAATTATAAAAATAATAATGTTTTAATTCCCAAGAACGAGCGAGAAATCTTCAATATTATAAAAAGACCAGAATACTGTTCATTATGTACACCATAAATTAAAGATTAATTTATGCATTGTTCATAAAAAATCACGCGCGCCTTTGTAACCATAACCACTAGCAGAAATTCAAAGAAAAATCTAATCTAACTACAGACACAATGAACTTACACCATAACATGAAATACGACCATAACTTTAATGGTGAATAATACAAAATCATAATGCCATAGAGCACGTAACTAAATCTAAATAGTTATTTTATGACAAAATTATTCGCTTAATTACAAACAAACTTAGTTCAGCCGCTTTCCAACTTTCTCTTTGCGGCGATTTTGTTTTAAAACGATTTGCTTTGCGATAAAACTGAAGCCTTTGTGAGATTGTCTGATATATAAACAGGAGTATATTGTTTGAAAATTTATCTTTGGTTTGTGTTATTATCTTTTAAATTGAGGAAGACATTATTAGATACTCATGTAATTAAGTTCAACTTCTGTTTAAAAAAACAGTTAACAATCTCTTCGGTTAAAAGAAGATGCCTAATGATTGTGACTGAATTTCGATGTATAAAATCTAAATAAATGTTAATAAAATTATCTCTCGAGTTGGGTGTTTGGTAGAATTTAATAATGTTATCAATAAGTTTACGTACTAGTTATGTCGCGAAGCGTAGCGGTAATGCTCCAAATAAAATTAGGAACTTACTAAATTGTAATTGTATAGTATAATTATTTGTTGCTTGGCGTAAGTGGACAGTTTTAATTTGATTTAGACACGATAGTATTACAATAGTAATTTGTTGTTTTTTTAATCATAACATGCGGTTCTGTGGACAAACTTGTACACGTAACCTAGTTTGTCATCTAAAATTCTCGTCGGTCGGAGATTCATCTCTGAACAAATAAAAAGATAATAAATGTATTGCGTAACGATCTTTTATTGGGCAGAAGTCTGAGTCACAGTCAAAACTTTCAAGTTTTGTCTCTAGTATGGCAACGAACCTTTTGGTAACGCAGATGTTCCAAAACGGCTACTTGATTGTCATCCAATAACATCTTTTTCTGTCCGACCCTAACCCATGTCACTTGGTGTAGGCACAAGAAGTTCTTCTCTTCCTTTCAATTGAAATTCCCCTGTTAGCCGTGAAGTTACCATTCACTTTTTCATTAAAATATTTATTTATAAGCCACTCATATGAACCACTTCCATATCTCAATGAATACACGCCCAACATAATTCCTCTGCCCGTCATTCCCAGTCAAAACTGATTGAAAGTAAATTGGCCACATTACCCTCATACACACACACTACTCGCTGCTTACTCTGGTTATCAGTAATATGTGGAGCGGCACCAGATCTCATCTCAGATGCACTGCATCTGGGTCAGCCTGTCAAGGTGAAAACGAAAGTTGACGGAGTGGGCAAGTTACTATTGTTTTTTTAGAATTCGTGGGTAGTATGGAATAGTTGTGTGAATAACTTGAAACAAGTGAATGATAGAGAAGTGTGGCATTTTATTTTTTATTGTTTCTCTGTATATGAATAGGGATTGTTTTTAAATATTTTATTCCATAATGGTAGGTATTTGTTTATCGTTGCAATATGGGATGAATGTTCAACGGTTGAAAAAGAATGAATAGCCCTTTTGTTTGTTAGTAAATAACAATGAAACTAAGTCAATACGCTATTGTCTGCATAACTTTAAGCAATAAAAAAATTCAAGATATGTTATTTTCTAAACAAATCAAACTTATAAGATATTATGCGTAATTAACGAGTTTATGAGCAGATTTTGTTAAACAATTAAATAAGTCACTATAAGAAAAAAGAAAGCCTACTTAAATGACAGTATTTACATTACAGCATTCAAATTACTTTACGCATAATTTTATGGCCACTATAAATAATATAAGGACGATAAATAGACCGCTTTATATGCTAATAAATCATTTTAAACAAACATAGTCTATAAACATACCATTATTTAATTTACAGTAAGCATAATGTTACCATTAATTTACTTCGAGATGCAAATTATGTTATGTCGACGAGACATCAATCTTAACAGATAATAAATAACGATTATGTTACATAAAACACTTTTATTGTTATTTTATTGTACTTAGTGGTGATGTGTGGGGATTTCATGTTAATTGGGACTTCATTCTAATAAAGGGTCAGTTAAACTCAAAGAAAGTTTTTATATTTGTTACCTGAAATAATAGCTGTTAGATTTAACAGTTTAAATCACCCATTATTAACAAAGTCAAGCTAGCCTAAAGAAACTGTTCACGCGTTCTATTTTTATAGAACGAACTCATGCCATTGTAGAATGATAAACCTGTCAGCAGGTTAGTAGCGTGGCTGACTACCTGGGATACGCCAGACGAATGTTTTAGCTTTACTCGTAGAGACTCTATACTAAAGCCTGATTTACACGGTACGATTTGATTGCTTGTGAGATGCCATACGTTGAAGCAACAATAAAAGTGTAACTTTTATTGTTAAAACAGTGTTTAGACGATGAAAGTCATTTGTTGCTTCAATTTTATTGTATGTCACCGTCAAAAAACTTGTATCGTGTAAATGGGGTTTTATGCTTTTGACAAGTCATCACTTTGACATTTCTGTATGTCCACTTAAATTCGACGCCCGATCAACGGTGATGCTTTTGCACAACACTTAAAATGCTACTGGTTTTATAGGTTTAACATGCTATTGAACATTGAGCAAGTTGTTGTTAATGTCATGTTGTATTAGACCATCTGACATTTGATTGTTTTACGAGCTTTGACGTTAAATCGTCGAATGGTTTTGTTTGAACGTGTAATTAGTGAACAATAAATAATAGCGTATTGTTGTAATAACATGGAGAACGTGTTTCGATTGTTTTATGGATGTCGTAAAAGGCTAGTAATTATACCAAGAGCCTCTCTACTCTTCTCTATCTTGTTTTTCAGATTTTTTATCGTTGCATCGATTAGGTGGGCGCCATTTATAATATAGGTAATAAAATAAACATAACATCATGCCTGTAATCTCCGAAGGGTTAGGTAGAGGTGTACCTATAGACCCTACACCCATTTCGCCAGTTATGTTAAAGTCCCATGTAATAAAGGCGCGAGGCTATTACCATCAACCGGGCATATAATAATATCCAGACTCCGCGCTGCTACTGAGATATTCCTAATGTAAATAACTCAATAACACTTTACCTGACCTGGGAATCGAACCCAGGACCTCATGCTCAGCTGTAGCACTTGCGACCACTAGACCAACGAGACGGTTAAAATAAAACTATAGTAAATCAAAATAATATAAAAGATATTGGTCGACTTCCAGTGAGTAAACATTGAAAATAATAGCCAAATCCTAATAAACACCAAATAAGTATCCTGCATTATACTTGATCTGATGTGGGCAAATCATAAACCCAGTCTTATAGTCTTGCCTTTGATACTCCAACCACACCTAGTTCCTGTATTGCTAATAACTCACCGATTATCTTACATTCAGAGATAACCCAGCGCAATATATTTCAAGAATGTAGACAAGACGTGCAATACAGGAAATTCACTTACACCACGCAATCAAATACTTACTCTTACTTGAATCAGACCATATGGCTCAACTGAGATTTCAGTACTTCAAACCACATTCCATGACAACACCATAGCAGAGATGTCTCTTAATAACTTGGGTTGTCGTCATAAGCAAACGAGTTTCGTGTGAAACACTTTCATTTCTATGAAGCTGTGTTGTCAGCCCATTTACACCTACATTGATTGTATTGGGTAAATCATCCTCTTTATGAGATCGAAAACATCAACAGCTAAACACAAGAAAACAAAAATTGTCTAGTTACTGAAACAGTCATGTTTTCCTTGCCACGAACTAAACTACGCATTGGAAACAAATGGCGATCACATTATGATGTTACGTAAAGAAGAATTTGCCTCTTAATGTTTATGCACTGACACTTGAACCTAAATTATAGCTTTTGCAAAACTCAAAGAAACATAAAATGTATACTTCTATTCCTATTGCTTTTAAATGGCTGATTAGAATATGTAAATCGTTTTCCTCACTCTCACTTACGGACTTAAAAGTCCATTTCAGAATTGACATTTAACTCTGTACAAATATTTTAGACTGGGAATCAAACAGCATTTAGTCTAGACAACCTTATTGACCTCAAAAATACATTATTTACGCTTCAAATATCGTTATTCAAACTTCAATTAACCGATCATTCATAGAACACCAAGGTCTAAATTAAACTAAGTTTAATCCCTTTTTGTGGTTATTATGAAAGTTAATCTTCGTTTCTACATCAGGTAATTATTTATACCCTAGAGTGTCGACAGTAGCCCTTGTGTAATTTACTGATGAAACTGTAGATCTCTAAAAATGCAATGAGGAATATTTAGGGCAGTTGCTTCAAAGCGCTGATCATCGTAATCTTTGATCGTTAGAATTTGATAGGCTATTGATCAATAATGATCATCATATCTGCCAATAAAAGTCAACTGTAGAAAAACATTACGCCGGTTTTGCCGGGAAAGGTAGGCAGAGTTGTACTTCCACATTTTGACAGTTAGCTATATAATGTAAGGCCTTCATGGGTAGGGCTTCAAAAGGGGAGAGTCTAGTTAGTAGAGCGAGAGGGCTGCTTTTTAGAAATTCCTAATAGAACGCTGGGTTTGCTCGAACTAGGAATCGAACCCACTTGAACACAGATACCAATAAGGCAGTAACAAGTGGTCTACCGGTCCTCAAGCCGATATTTATCTTAAAATCTCCACACTTAAATTGATAATCACATCAGATCATAGTAGGTGGTACATGTATACCGTTGCTAAACGCAAGAAGGAAGCTGACATATCCTCTTGACATAATTACTTTATAATTAACACAACATAATGAGTAGTTGTCGGTCAAAGGAAGGAACTCGGTGAAGAGAAAGCTAATACAAGCGATAAACATAATATATTCACTGACATTTACCTGTAATATTTTAACTAAATCGTGATCGTTACTACCGTGGTATTATTAATTAAGTTTAAAAAAAATATTAAACAGCTGAACATATCAAATAATTTGGCTATCGGAAGAAGCTATTTGTGGTGACTGAAAATATTTTCACCTGGCACCGAATTCTGTAAACTTATCTACTCAATATAATCTTATCTAATTTAATCTTATATGAATTTAATAGATTAGTCTTGGACTGGACCACGAGACTTATCATTTTCTTGACAATAATCGTTCTAAGCCATTTTAATCGCAAGACCATAAACAAAAAGTCGTCCATAATTATCCCACTAAGCTACTCTTCAAGGTCTAATTACCCCACAATGATAATCTTCGAACCATAACCAGATGATTTACAGATTATTCCAAAAACGACTAAACCTGTGCCAAAATCTCGGTTACATAAGGCCTTAAGAAATGTTCCATAGCCCTTGACGATACCATAGACGCAGCTATAACTCAAAGAAAAAAATAACTCAGACTACTCCCATGGATTTCTCTAAGCCGAGCAAATTAATTAACGAAGAAAGGAGGCGGCGTGTCATCGCCATTATGGCATAAGCTAAACAAAAGTGGGCTATGACTTTACAACGTTACACTTACCAAACACACAGACTGTATTCAACCTTACACCTCCGAGATAAGAACGTCATTGACCGCTAATTAGGTTGTCAAACATCAGCAAGATCTAATACAGCTGATCATTATGATTTTGAATCTTATATGTATGGTTGAAAAGCTGTGTCGATAGCAATATTAAAGTAGTTTCATACTCGTGGGACACGGCTTACTTAGCGTATAACAATATAGAAATGGCGTCTAGTTTTATTGTTCCGTTTTCATTGAATTACTTTACGTTTGTTTTGTAAAGTCATTTCCTACGGGAAGTGGGGAAGTGCGATCTTTCTGATAATTCTTTGCTATTTATGAATGGGTAGGTTTGATTGTGTCTTCTATACACAGATAAACTGATGAGTACAAGCTGTACTACATATTACGACACTAAACATTGATCTTAGGTGTCAATAAATATCAAGCTTTTTCAGTTCCAAATATCGTCGGGGTGAATAATTTTGTTTATGTTTGTCATATTCACATCAGTTAGCTCATAAGATATTAAAAACTAGCTGTTGCCCGCGACTTGGTCTGCGATCCAGGATGAAAAGTAGCTTATGTCCTTTTCCAGGTCATGGTTTACCCATGTGCCAAATTTCATACGAATCTTTTTAGCCGTTTTAGCGTGTAAGCGTAACAAACAAACAAACAAACAAACTGACTTTCGCAATTACAATGCTATAAAGTTAGGTTTGTATTAAATAGGCATAATATTAGAAAGCTATAGTGATAGAAAGATTTACAATTTATTATGTATGTAACTAGAAATTCTATGTACTCGTATATAATGTACGTACCTATTCATAAATATTATAGAAAGCTCATTTAATGGTACGTGTAAGAAACAGCCTGTGCATTGAAAAGTCTTTAAGATGTACGTACGTAACTGCTACAGTAATAACTATACTCCACCTCCTAATCCTATCCTGCCCGCTATGTCCCAAAACAAAAAGTGACCTCTGCGCTGCCATTGCCGACGTGGGATTGGCGAAGTTTTGGGTTGACAAGATTTGAAATACGTCGTGCGTGCGTCACAATGATGAATAGGAATTTCTCAGTACCAGAGCAGAGTCTTTTGGACCCGGCCGGTTATTGGCAATAGGTTCCCATCCTAATAGGTTTATGAAACATGATGGACACTAAACATTAGATATTAGCAAAAATGAAGATGCTACTTGACACCTCTGCCTAAATGCATTCTCCTTGTGAGGGAAATCAGGCATACCAACATAATACTGAACATGAGTGATCATATCAAAAGGAAGTTAGACCTGCGTACTGTTTTAGACTGTTAGCTTGTTTTATCTTTTAGGCTTTAGCCGTTGAGACATATTATCGGCTAGGTATTTAAAGTTTCACAAGTACTTAACATATCCCACATACGCCACTCATTAACCAACTTACAACCATTTAAAAGCCTAGTTACCAAACGTGAGTTATAGCTTTAATAAGCGTCGTCGTCGTTCGCAAAAAGCGTTTACTTGCAATCTTTAATGTTAGCTTAGATGTGGTGTTGCAATGCCTATACCATATTAAATGTTACACGGTAGCATGGAGACCTGTTCTCAATTTATGGTTTAAAGGATAGTGCATTAGTGTGTTTATTAACTTGTCTTGTAGTAACTAGGTTGTGGGTGCTTGAATGTTAGATGAATATGTATAGTGAGGAAACTTAGTAGTCTAAAATGGCACAGTGACCAAGCGTGGTGAGTTCTCTTAATCGTCTCTGTTTGAAACAGACACGTTTGTCCTGCAGTACGATATTTACTAGGTAATTTGAGGCTATGGAAGGTGTTGCTCAGCTGCGGACTAAGTAGATAAGAATTATTTAGCCACAAATGATGTAGTCAACAAAATAACATACTTATTCGATTTCAGTACTTATTTAATTTCCTTACTAAAATACAACTTTCGAACAGAGCTTTACTTGAAGTAATTTAATCAACGATTACTACTACTATATACTACTACTAGATACTGATTGAACTACGAGTTTAAACGCTCCAGATTAAGTTCTATTTGGTACACTAACTATGAAAATATATTGATCTGAATAAAGTTCAATTCCTAAATCAACTTTATTCATGTTTACTTGCTACTACTTGCTACTTTTTCACAATAACAATGAAGAATGAAATGAGTACTTACAATATTACTTAGAGCCTTGACTGTCAATAAATAGCTGATGATTTTAAATGGTTGTTAAGCGTTAAATTGGGATTAACGATAAAATTTGTATCGGAGTGAACTTGAGTAATATTCTTTTGCATTTTATTTTTGTCATTTATTTAACGATCTCATTGAGGAATGATTGTAAAACACAATCAATGATGACCGTTTCGTAACGGCTTTCAGATTTAAGAAAAATAATAATATACGTTATTGCTCGACAAATGAATAGTTAATAAATCTACGTATAGGAAAGAAAAGGAAAAGAAAGAAAGAAAGAAGACTGAAATTCGAAATTGCCATTTTAGACCAGTTGGTGCAAACCTCCAAGAATGGCTCCCAACAGAGTCTCTTAGATCAAAGTAATCCTTGATCAAAATACAGGCTGACTTTGAAAACATGCTACAAAATTTAAGGGGGTGTTCTACCCATCAATATGAACAACTTTTACTATGGGACCAAATAAGAATTCGCAACAAAAAAAAACGACCTTCTTATATAAAACGGTCCAATCGGGTATACCATTATACAGAAAAGTCGTATTTTTTTTGCGAATTCTTATTTGGTCTCATAGTAAAAGTTGTTCATATTGATGAGTAGAACACCCCCTTAAATTTTGTAGCATGTTTTCAAAGTCACCCTGTATACCATTACAGTTGTCTCAACAGCAACTTTTTATTATTGTTTTCGATGAATTATTTAATGGGTTTAGGTACTCACACAACTTAATTTAAATAAAAATTCGCTCGTCTATATTTTATCACAAAATAAATCATCTTGAAACCTCGCCTTTTAAAACACACCAAAGATGCAGATACTGGAATCCTCTTACGCAACTTCCTCATATCTCTGCACTCCTAGTAGCGATGTGTCAATTGATCCATCAATCTTACTGACAGGCGATCGTAATCGTAACTCTACTTTTACCTTCGCCATAGATTCCAGTCTGTCAATACATTTCCTGTATGAAGGTAAGATAAGGGCTGTCGCTCATTGCAAGATGGAAAATCTTTCAAATATAAATAGTAATAAAATGTTATTCTGCAATCTATACGACTGAGCTGAAAGCTCAGATTTTAATTTAGCACAATGACATACAAATTGCGATTTCATTGCTTCTTTCGAGGTACTGCCAACTTGCCTATTTGCTTGTAGCCTTGATTCGAATTTGAATTAGTTAGTTGAAATGATTTCTGTTCCTTCCACATGTTAAAATCAGACTTTTAGAATCCATTCTCTAATCTAACTACAGACTTAAAATTTTAGTAATTTATGCTTGTGCTAACGATATATTTTCTTTTTATCTATCGTCAATGTTATCTATCCGCAATATTTCCGAAGTGCAGTAGTGTGTATAAAATAAAGCTCAGCGTAGCAGTGGATCGATCGGGTCGTTGGCATCGACCGACAGTGCGTCGCAAAAACTGAGGAAACGCACCTACGCCTGCGCAGCGTCGACGACGCGAAGGCGTGTGTTCGTAATAACATGAGAACAGCTGATTGTGCAGAAAAAGTACAACACGTCCGCATTCCCCCCGCGATTGGATGCGTGCTGCACTTTTAAAGGGCAATATCGTTTCTTTTACGCTTGGAATTTAAATGGAAAGTGGACATTGAAGGAAGTTGTGATTCGTAAGGAAATAACCACAAAGTTTTTTTTCTCAGAGCTTTGTTGCCTTATTCAAAGTCAAGATCTGCTGAGCTATGGGTATGAAAAAAGCAACTCCTTTGAGGTATTGTTCCAACATTTTACAACTATTTCGTGATTATAAATAAACTGTAATCACCCATCCGTCTGCCACAATGTGTGTTAACTGCTTATATCCCTCTAGTATTTATTGTAGTGGTAATTGACACATCTGTGTTCGTTGTTTATAGTTGACGTTTATTACGATGATTAGGTATTGTTAAATTAGAAGAATAGTTTAAACGCAAACGTTTAATTTGTAAGGAAAAATAAAAATATTATTAGGTATTTATTTAAGACAACTTTAGGTCCAGTAGTGCTAAAAAAAATATGTTAGTAATCAATAAATAAAATACATAACAAAATGTCAATATATTACATATTAAATTACCAAATTGAATTACCTATACAAAACTTTAAAATCATTACCTTCCCTTGGCTTCGCCGTAGTCGGGTAAACATTCCCCAAAAATTCAATTAAATTACTATCTCGGCACAAAAAAAAATGAATCACGCCACTAAACTCATTCCGAGAAGAATTAAAGACATGGTCACACCATCAAAAAAAACTAGACTATATCAAGTTTGACTAATGAGTTCAGCAGATGCGTGCGAGAGGTCATTACTACTCTTGATCGTATAGTATACTTGTCTACTTTGCACTTATGTATGATGTTCTTAGTGAACCATAAACGTACGATTATAAATTGTTGGACGATCGCGGGCGTGACGATATTGCTTCTTCTCACGTACGAGTGCCTTGTAATAGTGGTAATAGCCAGGAATGCTTGGAACTTGTAGGGCAGTGTATAGGCGAATTTCGGCCATTTTGCGAGTACCTATGACAAATAACCTTTTTGTCTATGTGAACACACACACACATGTAAGTTTTCTAGACAAAAAAGGTCATTAATTTTATTTTATATCAATTAGCTTAATATCGAAAATACAGGCTAATGTTTAGACCTTATAGTATGCTCAAATACATAGATACTTTATAAACCAAACTAAATCATATTCAAAATAAATAATTCACCGCTCAATTATAATGATAATCTATCACACCTTGCATAATAATTATGAATAAACAACCGTTTGCTTTAGGTAATATCTAAATCCCGTGATTTCCAAAGAAAGCGGTAAACGCGTGCGCATCAAACCGGTTGAAAGTTCAAGATCTGTTGCGTAAGAGAACTATTAGCATAATTACATACTTGTGCAAATTCGCAGCTTAACCTAGATACTATATAAATCAAAATATTAGGTTTGATATGGTACTGTAATAAACAGGACGATGTCCTCTCACATAATTGCGTATGCGCAAAAAACTTTTTTATATATCGTAGGGAACTGTTAAAATTCCTTCTATTATTACAAAACTTTGAAAACTTAGCGTCAGCACCGGGGAAAATATAGGTATCTACAAGATTGTACATTGCTAATATGCAAATCAGGGTTTAAGAACCTCATTCTGGAGAGCTATTTCAATCCCTTCGGAACATGATCTCATACCTATCTTCTCTGCACGCCGTATTTAATTTTCCCTCAAATATTCTGGTCTTTTCTTTTATCAACGAATTTATAACCCGTGCGGATAAATCATTTTAATTAATGCTTATCTTAACAAAATTATAATACCTTATGCCTATAAAAATCCAATTAATTACATAAAATATGCAAACGAAAGCCTTGAGAAAGTGTGTGAAGCTTTGATGTCTAGCAAAACGAATCTCGATAAAAAATATTTTGCGATAATAAAAAACTACCTCATAGACGTAACTAATTTATAATTATGTTGACAGTTACTAAAAAATAAAAGTATAAAAACTAAAACCCAACTACGGCAAAAAAGTCAACTAAAAAGGTATAAACAAGTCATCTCAGACAGACAAATTAAAAATCCGGAGTCACACGTGCTATGGGATAAATCGAATGGATTACGTGTGACTCCGGATTTTTAATTTGTCTGTCTGAGATGACTTGTTTATACCTTTTTAGTTGACTTTTTTGCCGTAGTTGGGTTTTAGTTTTTATACTTTTATTTTTATTTAAATTATTTTTGGGTAATCTATACTTATAATAAATCTGTAGAAGTGAAAATTCTGTACATTGAAAATATCAAAAAAATAAATGGCAGGGGGTGTTACTAGACCGACACCGGACCCAAAAGTGTGATTAAAAATGTTTTTGTCTGTCTGTCTGTCTGTCTGTCTGTCTGTCTGTCTGTCTGTTTGTTCAGGTATCACGCAAAAACTACCGGTTCGATTACGATGAAACTTGGTATAATTATTCTTTAATACCCTGGGCACCACACTGGGTACTTTTTATCCCGGAAAAGTATCCTACCCTACGGTTGGGGGGTGTCAAAGTTTGTATGGAAGAATTTTAACGCGCTGTCCGATTAACTCGAAACTCAATATTTATACTTAAACCCAAAAATTAAGAATAACGTGTATCAGGATTTTTCTAAATTCAACCCCTAAGGGGGTAAGATAAGGGATGAAAGTTTGTATGAAAAATCTTATTCCTTGAGGTAATAAACATGAAACTTCGCACGAATAGTTATCTAAATAAATTATAAAGTTTGTAGTTTTTTGTTTTTCTAAATTACCCCCTAAATTGGGGGGTGTCAGTGTTTGTATGGAAGAATTTTAACGCGCTGTCCGATTAACTCGAAACTCAATATTTATACTTAAAACCAATGGGGATGTATGGGGTAATTTCCGACACTCACGCGGGCGAAGCCGCGGGCAGCAGCTAGTAATATATATATTTTTGAAATGTGCTAATTATGCCCTTTCATTTGATACCCAACATGGCACCATAAAAAAAACTTTTTTTTTTAGTTCACGACTTTTTGTCCTCTAGAGGGCGCCATATTCAATTTAATGTAACGTCACATAGCCTATAACCAGCGGACGACCGAGACTCTTCCAACGATACCCCATTTGTCAAGTTATGATGAGTAGTTTAGAAGTTATGAGGGAACAAATGAACATACATACATACATACATACTTACATACATACATACATACATACATACCGGTCAAAATCATAACCCTCCTTTTTGCTTCGCCGTAGTCGGGTAAAAACTAACACTCGTATGTTTATCAATATGGATCAATCTATCATCTATTCGAAAGAGAAAGACCTCCGATAGGATAGGATGCCATACAACATTTGGTCACGCTTGTGTCAACTAACTTGTCTGGATGTGTTCAAAATGGCACGAATAGTCCGCTTCACTCAATTATCATTTAAACTCAGTTTTAACCGTCCTTATTAATTCGACGTTAACCAGTGTAAACATGCCATTACGATCACAAAATAATGCTAAAGTCTGCGTTGTAAGTGTGACTTGTGACTTCCTCGAAGTAAACACGGAGGAAGTAATAAAAGCATAGCGCGGAACAACTACAGCTTGTAGGCAACTTGTTTTTATGTACTAGGTACTAGTATGGAGGTAACAGCTTCATCCCAAGCGGGACGTGTGCTAAGGTGTTTATTACAAACATAACATTTTCTTTCATCTTGTCGATATTTTCTTGAGAAATGTCGTTAAAATCACTGCATTATCTTGAATTTTCTCTTTAAGTACATAATTACTACATCATATCATCAGTATTTCTTTATTTTACTCATAATGCCAAAAGCCTTGCTGATGGGCAATTATTTATACCCCCTGCATAAGCTATTTACTTTTAACTTTTTCTGCCAATAAAAGAAGAAAACTAAATGTTTTTGACCTCCTTTCTAGAAATCACCATAAACAAGAAACTAACTTCCTAATAAATAGCCTCAAAAAACATAAGTACCAAAGAATCAATTCTTCAATTGAATTCCCACTATATTATAACAGGTATGCAAATCAGAACCAAAAAAAAGTAAAAGTACGGTTGGTATATCTTTTCCTGATGGCTTCTCAAGTACCCACAAGGTCAAAAGCCTCATGATGATATAATAACGGGCCTGACCTACGATTTCCATTTCTACCGGAACCCGTTAGACCAATGTCTTGATTACTACCTTGATTACTTTTCATTTCAAATGCTTTTATATTATTTTCTTTGGTATCATTAGGATAATGCATAAGTTATTATTGGAACCGGGGAAGTTGATGAAATGACTAGATCGGCGCAGATAGCGGAAATATGTGATTTTGCAAATGAGATAGATATTAGTTGGAATCTAGTGGGGCCACTGGTTGAGACTTCCTTGCCGGGTTCCAAATAACTTACGGATTATTACTGGTTGAAAAAATCCAGTTATAATTATGATGAATAGTTAAAAGTATCTTAGTTTATAGTTCTTCAGTTCAGGGTGAGCTAAAATAATAATAGAAATGAATTAATGAATAATATAGAAAACCTAAAATGTTCTTTTGAAGTAGTATGATATGCTACAACTAGACGACTTTATTTTGAATAAAAGAATTAGGGATTTGCCGAATATTCGTTCGTAATAATATAATATGGGATACATACCACATAAAAAATGCGCGAAACAGTCAGGTATCTAATTCCAAGCTGCAGTAACACCAGCGTTGATTGATTGTGCAAGAGAGTAGTTCCACCACAAATTATTTCATTTAACTGTTACTCATAGACCACACTGAGACGCTATCGCTGACGGACAACCAGACCGTAATCTTAGTTATTTGAAGTCATTTCGCGGTTGTCACAGATGAGTAATTTGCTCATCGTTTTTAAGACCGATGACTTGTCTGATCCTTCTGTACTGAAGTTACAAGTTGATTATTCGGCATGAAGAATTAGGTAATTATTTGTTATCTAAACAATAAAATGTTGCCTAAAGAGATTCAGGGTGTCAATACTAAATTACATTAACGAAGATACGGGACCGTCCGAAATTGTTGATTCGTCAAAACAAGTTACAAATTATTTTTTTCGGACGGGAAAGGTCACATCGGGATTAGGGGCAACTGTCAAACTTCGGGCCCCGAACTAATCTTATGTCAGTAAGTGATTAGGAAGTAGACCTCCAGATAACGAAAAGCTTCTCTAAAACTATTGTGCTATCACCTACGATTAACACGTATACAAACGAGCAATAAGCTATCGATAAACAATCGATATAGATGTTGATAGCAAGAACCTATTTTACTAGATCAAAAATACATGTATGTCCGTATCATTCATATATTGTCGGTCGTCTAGTTGGGACCAAAAAAAGAAATACATCGGTGACATAATAACGGATATTAGCTGAGCAGTGTATCGCTGATTACGTACGTCGTGGAGTCGGAGAAAAAAACGAAAGTCACCGGACCAGACGGCACCGGCTACTCACTGACAATCATGCAAATTATGTATAATATGTTACTGTTGATGTTATAGAAATTATGTTCAGTTCATTTTTTGTTTAATTGTGATAAATAATGTAGGAGTTTACTTTTTTGCTATGTAGTTGAAATAAAGTATGTGTTGTTAGTGTTTGTTAATGAGTTCGCCTGACAAACCGTTTCAATGTCAATCTACCATGAAACAATAATTTATTTAACGATATGCGGTTAAAAGGCATGTTTTTGAAGCTATGTTTCTCTATGTATGTTACAGTACCTACATTTATGACACTTGCAAAACGCGAGATTAAACTAATAATGATGTACTACGGAGATTCAGTTTGAACGGTAAAGATTATTTCTTTACCGTTCAAACTGAATCTCCGTCTTAACTAAATAATCCAAACCAGTTTACCATGTCAAATATAATTATGCTCCAACTAAATATTTTAATAACGATCTTACTGAAATAGAATCACACGCAGCTATCGTTAATCTCAACCCTGATAAACAAATCCGACGCAACATTGACACAGCTATTAGCATTACTAACGGATCTATATTGAAAAGGATATGAAAGCAATAAATAGAGCGATAGTCATCTATAATGACGAGAGAAAGCCTCCCTTTACCGCCCGTTAGACCTGGAGCGCAGTCTGTTATAAAGACAAGGCTTTATTCCACTGATTGCATAGGACAACGTGGTGATTTGGAATATGGGACAGAAACAACTAAGCATCGTGGTGTTGAAAGTTTGTAGTCTTCTATAGGTGCGGTGTGACTTGTAATGTATCGACATTTGTATAAGAAACAAAAGCTATTGTCATAGTAAAAATGCAAAATCATGAGTAAAATTGTATCATTTTTCAATATTTTCTATTAATATATATATATACAATGTGTAACGGAAAGGGTATATCTATCCAAAAGGGGTGGAGATTACATTAGGTATAAAATCTCTATGCAAAGTTTCAGCTCAAAATAAATTACTCAAATAATTTTTTACCAAACTTTAGGTTTCGTAAGAATTATGAATGAAAAATTGATTGTCAAATCATAAAAAACGTGTCACCGCATTACGAAGATCAGACGGGATCGAATAAGCCGAAAATACGGAGAAGCGCGAGCGGCACAGAATAGATAATAGTACCGAGCGGTTGGTATCATGTACTGAAATTTCTCATCATGTTCGTAACATGTAGAAATAAGATTTTAAAACCCTTGCCACATAGTTTGTTATCATCCAAAGAAGTTTTCCGTTACACGTTGTATATCATCTATTTCAGCTTTCATCGTTATAGGTATCGGGATAAAATCACGTCAAATCATCTTCTCTAGAAGAAAAAGATCTTGATGTTTTGCAAAAGCATATATCGTGGGTAAATCCCTGAGAAGGGCATAGTAGTTTCAATAAAATTTAGTCACGTCGAGGCACCCGCAGACAGGCGCGACGCGACTCTGGTGAAACAATTTCTATAAAAATGGTGTGTCGCGTCGCGCCGCTCGCGTCGTGACAATCTGCGGGAGCCTTCAAGCTCTCTCGGAGGTGGTTGACATTGTAATGAAGCATATTTTGTGGTCGCTTCATCGGATTTATTTTAATTTGAAGGTTCACGAATTAATGTTTTATTGGAGTCGTCATTTTCGCAATTAAATGATTTCTAATTTCTGCAAATTGTAACTTGAAACTCTACCGTCCAATGGCCATCCCTCCAGCACAAATACTTTGCTTAAGATATTTTACATCTTTGTCTTGTATAAAACTACTCTTATAACGATGTGGTCATTAATTTTACCGTTCTAATGCATGTTGTGTCCCGTTGCTCATCCTCTCTATGTACCATAAAAAATATATCTTATATCTTTATATCCATCCTTTCTATCTTTTGTTGGAGCCTGTTCAATTAGAGCATTGCCTTGGGAATGAATAGCTCAATACTTAGTCCCTCACATCCAACAAAAAACAATCGTGATCATCGTTTTAAGACTAATCAAACGGAATTACAGAACTTTGAATCACATTGACATAAATCTACAAGACAATTGTCAGACGTATTATTTTGCAATCTAACACTAGTACACTAGGTACTTATGCTCGAATGCGAAGTTACAACATTTTGCTCGAATATCAAGTGTTTACTCAGCAGAAGAAACAGGTAACTAACAGCACAATATTTTGTAACTGATTCAATATAAGCAACGTGTTACATTACTAGCTGATACATTCTCAGACGGTTGCATTGTGGTGATTATTTCGTGGATCTATAACAGCTGAAATAAAGTGCACTATAGTTTTGTAAAACTTAGACTATTCAACGTAGGTCTATCAGTAAACTGCTTACAAGTCAAGATAAAGATAAGTAGCAATGAATATCCATTGCTTATTGCCAAGGGAGAAGCAGAAAACGAAAGAAACATAAGATTTTATCGATAACTAACTGCATTATTTCCGTTTTCAGGTAATTATTCAAAGCTTGCCATGGAGCTTTTTAAGACAGACATCCTTTCTGTAAAGGTGTCAAATGATTCACCAGAGCATCTTATTAGTTAATCTTCCAGATCATCAGACGGCCACCCAAGCCACTTCACTAGCCAACCGTATCCGTCACAAGCAGATCATTCACTCCACGATGACTATCTTATTTATAATACGGCTATTTTATTACGAACCATGTAGTATTGTACAAAATGTAGCTGATGGTATCTTTAACAAGAATAGCTCCATTATGTTGTAATGGGTTAAGAATGTTAACTGTTTGAATGTAAGTAAGACACGCAATGGTGAGGTATGTGGTACCTATTGTTCTGATAACCCCTAATTTTGACATGGATTCAGGAGATGTAGTTATTATAATTATGGATCTGTATCCATTCGACATTTAATCAAGGTTACTGGTGGAACACAGAGGTGCAGTGTGTATTCTTTTATTAAAGGCTATGATGATCATCAGTCAACCACGTGGACTGATAACCTTAGTAAGACAACAAGAATCCGCTGGATGCGTGTAGCACAGAACTGATCGGAGTGGCGATGTTTGGAGAAGACCTATGTCCAGCAGTGGACGTCTTACGGCTGATTTTTTTTAAGTCCATTTGACTTCCTTATATTAAAAAAAAAACATGGCAAAAGTTATAAAAAAAAAAGAATCAGGGGTCAGTTTTTTTACCAGTCTAAAGTAAACGTCTTTAGCTGATACGAACACAAATCCAATCAGAGTTATTAAAACTTTTGTTTCATTCGCGTCTACGTTGCCTAGCTCAGGCAAGTTAAATATTGTAAGAGTAATCCATCAGATTTCAGACAGAGATAATCTTATCATAAAAAATAAAGGGCGTAATACACTTAAAAAAGATAAAGTAGATTATAATTAAGTTCTCAAAGAAAAACATGGAATCTAACTTACTCAACTGCTAAAATTAGCGTTTATTTGTCTAAATTGCACTTAAAATCATGTATCATCCCACTTACATCTTTCCAAGGATCATTGTACATCATTTTAACAAGAGTTCCCAAGCCAATTTGGTTTGGATAAAAATGGCGCTGTTAATAGGAACTTTAACACTAAACCCCGCTATTTCAACCCATAAAGAAACAATGGGTAAGGAAGTGAGATGTTCCGCCACCTTGAGACTTGAGATAGACTTTACATTATAGCCACTGGGCAACCTGGGGCAGAAGGCTTACGTACATATCTAAAAACCTTTCATCAATAATAGCTGGTTTTATGATCATCGGTTTTAAGAAATTTCAACTTTTGAATTGCAGAAAAATGTTGGTTGATTTGATATCGATGAAATAAAATTTAGTCTAGTCTTGAGACATTTAACAACATTATGTATAAGTATTTTATTATCATATTAAAGCAAAGTACCAATAAAACATAACAAATGTTGCTGGAAAAAACGGTAGACCGATTGCGATCTTTGATTAAAATTCAATTGAACACGTTCTTAGTTCTGTTCCGGTCGCTTTGGCCCTAAACAAAAAGCAATGCGGAAAAATTGGTTTGGCCACGGTATTTAGAAACACGTTAACATGTCAGTCTTCTGTGATCATCTGCTTTGTGTTATAGCAGTGACTATTCAGTCATAACTGGGTTCCCACAGTGCATATTTAGATCAGAATCGATTCAAATTGCATATTATTGTTTGATTTTTTGCGTGAGTTAAGAGGGTAAATAAAGACTGTATCTTTGATTGCTGTAAATGACTGCCTCGGACAAGTTTAACGACTCTTTGAGAAAGGATTTATCGTAAAATCTTATATTATGCTAATTTTATTTACATTTCCTTCTGTGGAAATACCCGATAATCATTGACTTACCTAATATTTTCCGAAAGATTTTGGATCAGCTGCAAGACACAAGGCACCGCTAGTTCTAAGGTTCTCTACTATAGTTAGCCTTCACAATGAAAAGATCCATCCTTCTCTCTCACTAATCTCAAATGAAATAAAGAGACACAACAAAATCTTTGATGTCTATAGTGCTATGGATTTTTGGGCCACGCGTCAAAAGATCCTTGTAAACGTGTTTTGTCTAAACAGTCGGGATCCTCAACCGAACACACATTGTTAGGTACCCAATTGCGTCCCGCTAGTCGTCCCATAGTTTACGGTATTTTATCCGAACATCAGCACGTCTGAGAACCTGCCGTGTTATGGCGATCACACGCTTCATTGACGAGGCTGCCTGATTGTGGGTTGTGAATGAACTACAATGTAGGATGTTTGTTGTGCCTCAAACTCATAATTCTGGAGAGTATAGTGTGGTATAATGCCGTATATTTATTATGTTTGTTTATGTTACTAAGCTTGGATATGTGTAGGTCTTTTCGAATTAAGGTTGATTTACACCAAACGGCTCCCATCGCATCGCATCGGATCGGAACTCATTTTAAAATCTTTAAACGATATTAAATCGCGTATTTTTAAAGTCTTTATTACCAAGCCGCGCACAGCAGCTTGACCGCGGGCTTCTTCCGCGATACGCGATTATAGCCGAAAGTATGCTGCGACGCGCGATCGGCTCCGGTCGCCTGTCGGCGTATCCGATCGGATTCTTTCGGCTGCAGCACGGTAGGAATGTAACTATTTGACTAATTGAAGAAACGGATACGTTCGCAAGCGACGGTACGAAGCCGATTGTATGCGTCGACATCCTGTCGAACGCGATCGGATCGCGATCGCCGCATCCGTTGGTATCCTTTCCGATCCGATGCGCTGCGAGCCATGTGGGAATCGTACTTTTCCGTTCAACAGAAAACATATGAACAATTTTCACCAAATCATCCCATACTTTTTAAGTCAACCTACATTTATATCGTCATTATAATGCACAGAAACATAGACTACCAAGTATCTTGCTTTCGACTCAGCCTTGCCTGTCAAAATTCTTGCAGCCTCTGGAACAAAAAGAGCGTGAATGTAAAGAATTGAGTTCACGTTCATATTGAAAGTCATTGTTGTTATTTTCTTCGTCTCAGTGTGATACTTGCCAAATTGCTTTAATGGATTAACAGGTGTTATGTAAGTAATCAGTTAATGCTTTAGCCGTGAGATTGTTATTTTTTGTTTCGTTGACTGACACACTGTCGCCTTTCACGTTAACATTAAGGCTCGTTCACACTACCGCGACTTGTCGCGCGACGCGACACCGGCAATTGTTCAATCGTGAAGTTTTATTAGAAATTGTATTGTTAAAGTCGCGTCGAACGTGAACGAGCCTATAGTGAATTTGAGGACACAGACATACTATAATACATCAGAAACTATTGTTGTGTGCACTTACGTGATTTATGTAGTGCAATCCAAATGCACTAAGTGTAGGTACGTCGTTTAATTAGCCAGCACTACACATTAAGCATAACCGGGTTTTGGGTTAAACTATGAGAGCGTAAATAATGAATGAATAGGAACAGTCTAGGATTGAGGTATTTTTTTTAAAAGAAAAAGCTATTATGTTATGCAATATTTTGCGGTCAGAATTAAATAACAAATTGTCAAATGCAAACTTTTTCATGGTGTGGGTGACAATGATCAAAACTCTGATATACAGACGACACCGGTCTTATACAAATGATATTTAGAAAGGTTTGGTAAGATTTAGATTTTTCTCCATATGTCGTTTACTCGATTATAAAATGTACTTAAACCATAGAAACTGAGAAAAACTTTAACTTATACAAAATATAGTTTAAATAATTAAAGTTCCCCGACGCGACACTGGTAGAACAATTTCCATGAAGTTTTCATAGAAATTGTTCCGCCAGAGTCGCGTCGCGCCGTCCCTTCGCGCCTGTCTGCGGGAGCCTTTATACTGTGTAGTACACAATAAATAAGAAAGAAGTTCATATTAATATATTAAATGTATGTCACATTAAGTTGTTAAGATGCACCACTAACATATACAAAGGTGTGTAGTGGTAATACCATTACTTACGCCATACATTTGAATACAGCAGCAGACTCACCACAAAAAATAATTCTTAAATCACATGCGACAAAAGATTGCGGGTTTCACGGCTGGATTGGAAGTCATCAGTTTCTACTCAAGCGTCGCCATTGTGAAACTGTCGATCTATGGGAAAATACTCCATGACAGCTGCAAGACGCGATTTGTCGCGCAATCGCAACTTCATTGTCGATCTGATGGAAATCAATGAGGAAGTTTTTGGATCATTTTGTTATGGCTTGAGTAATGTCTAGATGGTCTCTGAGAAACTATGCAATCATTTGGACGTTTTCTGCAATGATATCTAGAACTTTTCTTTGTCTCAAAAATACTGTATCAATGATGACACACTATTTATTTGAAATCTCTGTACCCAAAACGATTCCATTTATGTTTCTTAACAGCTGCGATTGCAAACAGTTATTAGCAAATACTATTAAACGATCACCTATCACTGACAGTTTTTCCCTTCCCAACAATGGGTCGCCATATTGAATGGGGTCCATTTGTGGGACAGTGTCGTAAGTAGAATAATTAGTTTACCACAAGCCTGATTGTCTTCGGAAGGCAGCTCCGTTTTTGCTTTATTGTATTAGGAACTGTATTTATATGTTCGCGCATAATGGATATTGTTGGTTACTTTGAGTTACTCTAATAAAAATTCTGAATAATGTCCTTTTCAAGACTCTAATTGCCTAGTTATTATAAAATCTAGAACTTCAAAACAATCATTCACATTTCACTTTCATCATGTATTTGTTTCGCACATGAGTTTCAATTGTTTTTCTTTTATTGTTGCAGGTTGTAATTTCTACCCAGTGGGTGAATACCTGAGGTTCGTGAGGATACCAGAGAACCTGAAAGTTGGAGATGAAGTCCTCAGGGTAGAAGTGCATCCGAGGTATGTTAAAAAATCCACAACACGACTTTACACAATATCAAAGACACGTGCGATATCACTTCAGAGCAATGTATCTTTGGACAATGCCATTATTACAAAATAGACTATAATGAAAAGCATCTTATTTGAAAACTTATCTCTATCTTCGCTGAGAACCTTATATAGTGCTTTGCCAAAGGAACTGTTTTTGATTGTTGTGACATCTCACAGAGGAGAACTAGTCACTTTTGATAGATAGTAATAATTTTGATAGTATTTTTTTATTAAGTAATTAATTATTTTCACTTTTACTGCGATTTTTAACCCCTTATCATGCTGATAACGATCCGATAAGAGACTCTATACATATAAGTGAGGTTTCGCGACAAGTCAATCGTCATCCTGAGGATGCCTCGTTGAGAGGTGAAACACGTGTCGATTACTTACAGGGTTTTTTAAGACTCTTTAAGAATAGTTAAGCGGAATAGGTTACTAAATATATCTACGTTTATTGTATTTTAAAGTGGATTTCCGCCAAGTCACGCCTGAATCAATTAATTATATTAATTCATTTTTTTTCTTTTCACACTTCTGAGGAACACAGGCATGAAGTTATGTTAATGTTATAACTGGCATGTGGAAATCATCGGTTACATATTCAGTTCATTGAATATGATCCCTTTACGTCAGTTACTTGGATTAAAATATTGTGCGAAATCAATCAATTAAATTAAAAAGAGAACTTGCATGAAGAGGGTAATGTATTGCACGTAATGAATAATGGTGGCAATCATATTTTTTTAAATTGTATTGGATAATTGTAATCTGTCCGTCAAAATTTGCATGATATCTATTCGCTGGAATTGATGAGTACTTTGATAACCAGTTGTTAAGTACCTATCTACATAATCAATTAACTATCACTGTAGATTATGACTTTAATTTTCGGTAGCTTAAGTCAACTCAATACATTTTGACTTTTCCTTCATCGTTATCGCTGATAGTATTTTACCTTGTCTGGGCCCACAGAACTCTTAAGCCACCGACACATGTGACGTGTTGTGTTGTGACGCGGGATACACCAATCAAACGAATTTGTTCAGGACGAAGTCAAATCACAACGAGTTTTGATTGGTTAACACTGCGTCAGAAGGTGTCACGACACGACACAACACAGTAATATAAATCCAGGTTTAATGTCGACAGTGATTATATAATAACTATCTCGATCGCCTTCTTCTTCTGGGTTATCCTTCTGCTTGTGGGTTACACAGGTATAATCCTATTTCATTCTTATCCATTCTTTGTAACCATATATGAAAATGTTACTCATTCCCCACATTCGTGACTAAAGTATCGTGTATCGGTTAAATAGCGCGAATCGATCGATTGATAATAACCGAGTAATGTAATATTGTATAACCAACCGGTAATATCGATTAATTTTTTGTACTAACTTGAAGTAATAAGTATTAAGGAGGTACATTAGGTGCGACGTTTTCAAGTAATTTTAGAATTAAGGCCACTTTATGACGTGAATTTGGGGAAAATAAAAAACAGTTAAGTAATAATTAGAATTACGATTATTATGAAGTTTAATGTTAAGTGAAAGAACTTATTCCTACAATGTACCTCAGTTGCATGTGGTGTCGATGTTACTTTACAGACAACACTGCATAAACAGATTATGTCGTTTTTTTTTTTGCCACTATTTCCGACTATTGTTAGTGTCTCCCTTGATCTACAACACCTGCCGCGGTCTATTCTGTAAATATTTCACCGCGAAAATGTAGGTGAAGTTAGTGATCTGTCATAAATATATCATAATAATATATCAAATAGATCGGCAGCCGATCCTGTAAAAAAATACTTTAAAAACTTAGGTGACGTCACTTTGACTTCAATTTGATTTTAATTTCTCATCACGGCGTTTTGGCCACATACCACGAACACCGGAAATAACTAAACAAACCATTAATCGATATTAAGTTAAATGAGAAATCGAAAACCCATAAAACATGTTCTCTTCCGCCAACACCATAACTTACATAACATTGTGGCAAAGAATTTATTGGCTGCGTTATATTATAATTTAACAAATAGTGACCCATGCGCGTTGCGCAATCACGTAAGAGTGCGGTTACCATCTCAGTACCGTTACAGACGAGCGGTTACGATGTGCGCGTTTATGTGTCGGCAGTATGTGCCTACGTGAAAAAGGTTAAAACATGATTGAGCTTTACCGTGATATTTGATAGCCCTGGGTTAATATTATGAGGAAAACCAATCTAAAGGAGTTTATAGAGTTTATCCGTAAGTTCCCCGCCTCGAAAATAAATACGTACGCCTTTTTTAAATCTATTGGTGTCGTAGACTCTATTTATTAGACTCATTAATTACGTTACAGTAGATAATAATTCTTCTTGTATAATTTTAGTGACTAGTGTGACTTAAGCTTAATAGTTCGTCATTAGTCTTTAGTTTTGGCTCAGAAATAGATGCAGTACCTAGAGAATGAAATAAGGTGTCTGTTTGTATGTGTGATCTCTAACTTACAACTTGATTATGGGTTTCACCAATCGTGGTTCGAAATGGAGTACGCTTAACGCTTAGCACTAACTATCATGATAGTACTGACATGGTTTGGGTTAAGTCACAAGGTCATAGTGATGATAACATTATTAAGCACAGCCTAACTTGACATTTATCGACAAATTATAATTATTCATACATTTTTAATTAGGTCTAATTGAGGTTAGTGCTAAATGTCATGTTTTATTGACCTTATACAAGAATATGTTAATTTTAGCTAATTAAGTACAAGAATGATGAAAAATCTAGCATCTATTAGTTAATAAGTTACCTAATAACTTCAAAAATATTATTTATTCTCTAAAATGTCAAACGTGCATTCGTAACACACTGAAAGTTTAGAAATTATTACAAAATTGAAACTTAAACTTTTACATAGAAAGTGTTAGTGAATTCTATTTGATAATATCGATGCATAATAATTTGAATAATTCCACTTTATTCGTATTTTATTATCAAGATGTGTTGCAATATGTACAACTTTTACTTAGTAATGAAAATGAACGTATTTTCTATCGAAAGCTAGCAGCTAATACACCGGATCTAGATGTTACTAAGTAGATTATGGTCGGCGATGTATTTACATAAATACTTATATTACTAGTTCTGAGAACTTAGCCAGCGTAAGTTCAATGACCTTGACAGAAAGAAAATAGTCAATGCGTGTATGAATTTAAATCATACTTTTTCCCAAGAGATAAATAAGTTGAAGACGCAAATCAAGAATTAGGGCTTCGAAGACCCATAGCGTGTTCGTAAATATAAATTACTTAAATCTGTGTTAGTAGAACAATAAGCATAGGTAAACGAACACTAATAAAATAAAACAATTTATCAAGTCCCATGTCCTGTAGCTTGATAAACTTATTCATTGAAGGCATGTTGACAATGCATAACATAAAAGTGTAGTAAGCGATTGTTTTTGTTGCTTTGAAATCTATTATCTATTAGAAAATTAACATTTAAAAATAAAAATTTCATAGCTATTGTATTAAAACCATAGTCTTAATAATACATCTATGATTAATACCAACTAATGGCCGATTCCTATAATATATGGACCGTTATCGGTTAAAATTAAGACTCTTGTAGCTTTACCAATAATGAAGCAAAGGCCAGAATACTGATAGTTTTACATAGTAGACACAATGATATGGAAGTAGGTACCTATCACAGGTAAAACTAGCTTACTAATCTATTTATATACCCAGTTTGGCAATAAAAAAAACTACCATTGGTACGCAAAACGATTCGTTTTTGTTTATAGGAACCGAGCATAAGATAATTCATACTGACATTTTTAAAGAACCTATTCCGAAACAAAAGAAGATCAGGAATGACCACAGGTCATAGGTCAGCGTTTCGAACGCCGCGTTTCAACCGCTCGTGTATTTAAAAATAAATAACATCGCAGTGCGCACTCATTACTTAGGAGGATGACTCGGCTATTAAAACGACTACAATAGTCAAAGTGATAATGAAATAAGGTTAAACTGTTACTTACGTAAACAATTTAGTGGGTATTTCTCACACAGATTATGTACCTATTAAAAGATAAAGATAAAGAATACAAAGACGTAAAAGGAACGAATTCTTGTGAGTGTTATAGAGGTTAGTGAAGGAAAGTATGGTTACGTGACCTTTCCTGTTATATACAGTTCAGTTGAATTCATATCATAAACTGATTATAAGTACGATGAATTTAACGATTAAATCATTCGCATTGGATAAAATTCCTAAGCAAAGCAGAAGCAATAGAAAAGTGACGTCAGAGTCTTCCTTCTAAAATCTAAAATTCTGCTCATGCCAATGAAACATTTTTCGAATTTCTTTGAGTAATATTTCAGCTTGGATTATAGTATTAATACTTAATTTCCTTCCTAGATATTGCTTTGTTTGATGACCTGACCTCTTCGGTTTAAAAGATTATTCCAATCATTACATAAGAATCTAATCATTGCCATTCTGTTTATGAAAAAATCTAAACATCGATAACTTCGTCCAATTTATCAATACAATAGCGACAATTTCAGTCTTTAGATTAATCATTATTACGTAATTGGTCTCTTCAGTACTTAGATATAACAGATATTTTCTAGATTATTAAACACATTATTTTCATTATTTTGTGCTTGCGATATAATTTTTATAGCTAGATTTTAAAGATCGTCAAGATTGGATTCTTAGTATTTCATATTTCATCATGACATTATCAAAATTATAAATTTATTTTTAATGTTATTCAATATTATTTTTTTATTGGCAAATTAAACTGATGTACCTATTATTAAACTGCATGTATTATAATGTTATAACTTATCAAAGAGGTTTCGAGGCCTTTACAATATTGGGCCACTTATTCTATTCCCAACAGAAATGGTCTTGCCATTGTCTTGTAGTAATAATTATAAATTGTACTACCATGCTTAATACCTTTAGCATTCTCTAGTTACGTAAACAAAGCACAAGTTTTATTGTTTTATCATTGAAATTATCTACTTTTCTTTTTCAAGCCTAAGCTAGGATTTAAAAAGGCTGCGGTTTCACTTTTAAATAATTTTCTGAGGGAAATCTATTCTGTAGGTAATAACTAATTCTAATAGCTTAGGCTTGATTCGTATTACTTTCTATCCAATATTCTTATATAAGTTTCGAGGTTTGTTATGTAATGTTGTATATTTACTTAGGGATGATTGTTTATTAAATTCGTCGTTTATGTTATTATCTATGAGTAGTTGATTATCAATAAGTTTTGCATCATTAGGTGTAGTTGCTTCCGCATTTAGTTTCGGATATATCCCGTTGTTGGTTTTATCGCGTGATGAACTTTGCATGGGAATTTGTGTATGTTTTTGACCAAGATTACCTCATGCTTTCGGTTGTAGTATAATCACTTCTGTAGTGTGCTTAGTAATTCAGTAGCTAAAGTTTGTCCTTAATGATTTGTGTCTTATGTTTCGTTTTCCTTATATTCACAATGAAAGCATGTGAAAACGTGTACATGCGTTGCTTATAAGGTAGCTTCGGGAAAAATAATAAAATGAACACCAGACCAAAATCTACTGCTGTAATATGCTAACTTTTCGGCTGATTTTGTACGTACCCACACTTCCCAAACTATTTCAGTGAAAGGCTTTATTTTAACACAGCAATACAAAAGTAACGAACCAAAATGAATGAGACTACTCTCGTGCATTTTGGTTCATTACTTTGAAAATCATTTTAACATGATTTTCTAATAGAAGTAGAAGTCTCTGTGTCTCTGTGTTGTTGTAGTCTCTTAATTATACTAACGATGTAATTAACATAACTGCTGTCGACAGCTATAATTTGCATATCATAATGATATAATGAAGATAGACAAGCAGTAAGCGTAGCAAGGACACGACATTCTAATATTTGTATCAGTTTAGTAGCAATCGACTGAAGATGAGCTAATGATAACGTTGAGTTAATTTTATTCTGATCGGTGCAATTTGTAGAGGTTTTCATTGGTTTGTAATTCAAATGCGCGGCCGTTGAGTGTGAATTTGTTTCAATTCCACATCAGGTAAAACGTTTTTTTTTTTCTCTTGAAAATTTTCTCATATTCTGCGATATTATGTTAAGTGTTCATCAGTACACAGTTGCTTACTCCATCATTATTTTATACTACCATCAAGGGAGTACGTGCATGTAGTTAAATACAGAGAAGACACTTAGTTTCTTTGTAACATGTGGGTACATTCTCTAGTACAAACAAAATTCCGAACGAACCTCCATCAGGGAATTAAACTGGCGGCTCTTATAGCTAACAGAGCGTGATTTTTCGCAAACGGATCCTTCAATCCAAAAATGGTTTAACAAACTCACAATATTTTTGAAGGACCTTTCCATATATACCCCTCACCAGGGGATAGACGAAAAAAAATATCCCCACTTTACATGTAGGGGAGGTACCCAAAAAAATATTTTTGCATGATTTTATTTTACCACTTTGTCGGCGTAATTAATATGTACCTATACTCATGCCGAATTACAGCTTTCTAGTAATAACAGTCTCTGAGCTAAGCCGCGAACAGACAGACAGACGGACACGGTGAAACTATAAGGGTTCCTTGTTGACTGCGGAACCCGAAAAAGTGACCAAAGTCGACGATATGGCTTACATAACATTTATAACCATAAACAACCGTGATGATTGTACACAAACAAGTGGTACAAGTGAAGCTAAGCAATAAACCATAGAAGGATAAAGCTCACAGTGATACATAAGTAATGACAGATTGGCAACATGCATGAATGGCCGCGATACAGTTCCCTCGCTCGACTTTTACAGCGGTGGTACAGCTGGGGCAACAACAATGAGAGTTTCATTCGTTACCAGGTCGATGTGGAACTTGATCTGATTTGAAAATGACCCGAATTTCCCTGAGCAATGTTTGGCAATAATAATTATAACATTCGCCTTTACATTCCCGGTAGCGTTACAAATCCTAGCTCCATCTGTCTGGAATGGATTTGCTTCAGTATCCACAAACTCATCATATAAATATAGCGAGTCTTAAACCCAAATAGATAATTATATATCAGTTCGTGTATCCCAAAGTTTTGCAAATAGTTATCACAGCGATTTTAACAAGTTTTTGTTGAGAAATTCCATTAATAGCATAACATTTAGCTAGCGTCGATAAATTTCAAAAAGCCCATCTTATTTAAATGTAGTCATTAAGAAACAAATAGCCATTTTATTCCGTTAACATTTCGCTAATGTCATAACCGTTGCGTGTTGGTCTAATATGAAACATTATGATATGATCTCCTAGTGCTGGTCTTATTTACGTAATTTTTTTACCGTTGGATAGTCATCTTGGTTGTCATTCGGTTGGTTCGGTTGTATTTTTTCACGTGGAAATTCTTCCCTGCTGCGTTGGTCTAGTGGTCATAAGTATGACTGCTGAGCGTGAAGTTCTGTGTTCAATTCCTAGGTATTAACACGGGCAAAGTGTTATTCGGTTTGTCTGTAAGGTATTTCTCAGTCAGTTTCTCAGCCTGGAATCTGGAATCTAGGGTTGATGACAATAGGGGCATAGGACTTGATACATAACTGGCGAAATGTGGGTGTAGTGTAGACTGTAGGTGCTACTAGTACATCTCTGCCTACCCTTCGGGGAAAAAGAGGCGTGATGACATTCTTTGGACTATTCGATAAGTCATTCTGCCTAGCCTTTTCCCAATCATATTGGGGTCGGCTTCCAGTCTAACCGGATTATTTGGACTATTCGATAAGTAAAACTGAATGTAATGATGGAAGTTTTCAGGATCTCCAGTAGAACGCTCCAATTAGCCTTTTCGAACCTTTATTTTCTTTTGGCACTTAAACACCCACTTTTAACTTTACACTCACTTTTAACACTATTCACTGATAAGAAAATCTGTAATTGAAAGTTTCTTCCAAAACGTACTTATAGTACAGGCCTTGCTAGTTGCTACATTGTTTATCACATGATTTGGCTGAGACCAAGCCAAGCTTTGAATATACGATGGACAGAACTAATAATTTTAGTAATCGTTCCTACGGTATGACTAAGTTTATTGAGTTTTCAAAGTGATCTTATTTATTCATTTACCGTTGCATATCTTCTTGCAAGTGGTCGCCGTTGAAGACGAGTTCTGAAGCCGGTCAGATATAAAAACTGGTTAAAACTATAAATTATACGTAAGCTAGATTGTACTGGGTCTAAGGCTTAGAAGCAAGTGAGATGTGAGAAGGCTTAAAAATTAATGGAGGATTAAAAGCTGATGTTTTTTAACATCTGATTATTCAGACATGCTTATGCTACTAGAACCCGCACTGTTCGGGTGTCTGTCTTGCTCCAACGCATAACTACTATGACCCAATTTTATATTATTCATTGAATTAGTTATTCATTATAAATACCTAGACCCTGACCTGACACTGAATCAAACGATACACAATGGAAACAAACACGCAAATACACACCCCCACTCTCATACATCACACCCCACACTTACATTACACAAACACAAACTGCACAATACCCATACAACACCTGAAATCACATCTCTAGTCTCCACTCTGCAAGTTGTACCCCGAGCCCCAAGATACGTCTAGTTTGGGGTTCACTGTTAAATCATTTTGTAACCTAGCTATAGGTAATATTTTAAGATACTCATGTCAACCTGTAAACCTCTTCCTGTAAACCTGCTCACTGTATTACCTGGACAATAAACTATTGCTATTCGATGATAGCCTCCGTTCTTGCTTGGGTGGGAAATCATCAAGTAACTTCTCCCGCTCTTGATAGCCTGGAAGTAGGATCGTGTCTCCCAAGGACAAGCCTGATTAAAATGAGTTCAATTTATCAAACAGCAAACTCAAAGTCAGAATTTGATTGGTTAATATGTAGCTAATAAATTGTGACACAAAACAGTTCAATGAATATCTGATGAGTTGTTGATTGCTCCAAATTCGTTTATTGACTTATTTATTGGGTAAGCAGATAAATTAATAGAAAAACTTTATTCATTTAGATGTCAAGGTATAGATGTAAAATCATGAGTATCTAGTCATTTATAATTATTATAAAAAGTTTGGACACGGATTTCCTTATTTTGGACCTAGTATGGGAAGAATGTGATACTAAGTCACAAATATCATGCCTTTTGTAGGTCTATCTGCTGAAACTAACCCTTACAATGCCCATTAAATTAAATTGAAGGTCAAAGAGGAGCCCTGTACAATTCAGTACTACGCTACGTTCTGAAAAGATTTATATTTACCAAAGTAAAAGTTGACAGTAATTACTTACTTCGATTCATATTCAGTAATTCTTTACAATCACATGTTACTGGGTAGCGGTTACGTGAGTCAGTTTTAAATACATAATTATATATATACATAAACGTAGGTAAACAATTAATTAGACATAAATATAGTAGCATAATCAGCCTATAACGTTCCCACTCCTGCTGGGATGGGTATAGGCCTTCTCGTTGCGAAAAACAATAGGAAAAACTATTATATTATGGTGACTACCACAAATAGTTATTCAATCGGGTACTTCCTCAGAAGAACAAAAATAATACTACAATTGATTTAATTCAGACACAATGATTCATATTTTGGTAAGTACACTTACACTACCACACCAAAATAATACTATTATAACTAAAAGAAATAACAGAGGTTAAAACACATTATAAAATAAATTAATTTATTAAATCACAATCAATCATTCAAATTACATAATGGTGTAAGGGGCACAACGCCATCTAACGAGCGCGGTGCAAGAATAGTCCGCTCTTGTTTGCAAGCTAAACATTGAATTCAGTAATTCGGTTGTTAGTTAACATAATTATGTAACGATATTATAGAATTGATTAATTGTTGCTGCAGGAATATAACAAATAAAGTGGGTAAAAAATAAAAAAATAAAACTGGTGTCTTTGGTTTGGAATTTTCGTTTTTTGCCACCGACTTCCCAAATTAATGTTATTTTTCACTTTGTAGTGTTTTTTTTGGAAGTCGGTTGGTTTTTATTGTAAAAAGTTTTTATTTTTCACTTTTTAGTTGTGGTACCTACCCCCTACAAGTCCGAATATCACGACCTGCTATGTAAATAACAGTTACAGGAATATGTTAAAACGTCGCGTCGTCCATATAGGCTAAGTGGGAAAAATACGTATTAATGAAGCTAACTCAAAAAGTACTCAAGCAAAGTTAATAAAATTCATATGGGACCACCTTGAGAGCATACCCTGTAAACAAAAAAAAAATTTTAAAATCCGTCCACAATTGACGAAAATATGGAGGGACATACACAAAAAAAAAAAACATACATAAGCTACGAACAGATAACCTCCTCCTTTTTGGAAGTCGGTTAATGAATATTCTAACAAAGATAAACAGAAACTAAACTATGTACAAGAACTATTCTAAGTAATATAAGGAAAGATAGAAATATAAGATGGGAATAGATTTATGATATCTACAAAAATAATTAAAAACTGTATTTTTTTGTTGAAAAGACTTACTATTTATCTCTTGTTTCTTCAAGTTGAAGTATGATTGTTAATTTAGAACCATGATTGTGAATTTTTATTATGTGTAGGATATCGCGTTTAGGAAGAAGAGTGGGGTGCGTCTTTGTGGATGGTACTATACATACTCGTACTAATAAAACCCATCAGTTTGGTCGGCGTTCCTTGCTATTAGATCTTTCCAACCTAGACAAGTTGAAAAATATTATTACACAATACCTATTTAATAAATGCAACAAAAATAATGTAAAACATATGTTGAGGCAAATCATTAGAAATATCATTGCCTATCTTATTTAATACACCTATAACTTATGCACAAAATAACAACTCTTTCTAAGAAGAAAATACAGAAACGTTTTCTTCTATCGAACCAACGATCTGTGATAATACCTCAGGTCAGGTTCAAGCAGTGATTAATAAGAGATCAATTTGAATGAAGCGATAATATCGGTTATAAACCACTGAACCCAGACGGGTTATCTAGATTTTAATAGAGATTATTGTCCGCCTTATGTTATTTATTCATAGAAATACGATGGAATCAATGTATGAACGATTATTTTATAAATAGCAAGATAGTTTAGCAATGTTTTGGTATTCAACAACCTCGAGCTTTTTAGAGAGTGACACTCAAATAATATTTGTTATGGGGCTCGTAGCTAAATAACAGGCGCACCCGGTTGAGAGAAGGTTAAGTTACGCTTGCCGCGGTCGGATCGTGGATGGGTGATCATTCATTACGTCATATCGAGACCCTTCCGTGCTTCGGAAAGTACGTTAAGCCATTGGTCCCGGCTGTCGTTCGTAAATCTTTAACATTCGCTACAGGTATTTAGACGTCCAAAAGTCTGACAACCAATCTTGCCAAGGGGTATCGTGTTTGTAGAGGTCAGTTATGCAGTCGCTCCATGTATAATAACTGCATCCGGTTAGACTGGAAGCCGACCCCAACCTAGTTGGGTAAAGGCTAGGCAGATTGATTACTGTTTCGTGCTAAGATAAGCAAAATGCACAATCGTTAGTTGTCATGTTATTCAGAATTATGTTATCAAATACTTACTGAACAATGACAACAAAACAACAAAATACCCGTGTTTAATTAACTCCAATATCTCCATCATCTCGTGGTAGTTACTATCAACCTACCATATTCGTGTAAGATGACTTCTCACGATTAAAAGCTTTTAAACAAACATGAATATCGATTGCATCACTAATTATACCGAACAACGTTTTAACACAATGGGTGGCACAGTTTAAATAAGATTAGTATCTTTACATCCGCCATACTTAGCTTCCGGACGAACGCCGTGAGAATTTCCACAAATTTACTCATTATAACACAAATTATAGTTATTTTCTCAGTTATTATGTCATTATAACACTTTTCGGGTTATTATTTAGACGCTTACTAACTTTTATATGGTGCGACATGCGGAAATGTGGAATTAACAGACATTACCGTTTTTATTACGATATTAACTAAGATATTTGGTTAGATTATGTTAAGTTGTGTTAGAGTCGGAATGTATTTGGTGCAAACATGTTTATTGTCTAGACGTCATTATTTTGCGAAATGATGATGATAAATTATTAAGTAAAATGCCATCTAGTGCTAGCATTATGAAACAGTTAGTATGAAACCGGAGAAGATTTTGAAGCAACACAGAGGTGGCACAATTTTGAGTTAGTTTGAACGTGACAACACAGATGCCACGCTTACTAATATTAGTCAATTCAAAGTGATTAATATTTGACCCAAATGTTAAGAGACCATTAATAATCGTAGCTACAGAAAGCCTACTTTGGGTTGATGCAATTATTAAAATCAAATTGTTTATTTAACTTGTTGGTTTGGTTCCATCTATACCTATAATGACCAAAGTAAATTATGTTAAAAAAATATTACTAAACTTTTTTTATTATCAATAAACACATAACATTACATAACCCATAATCTTCGAAGGGCTATGCACAGGTGAATTTATAGTAAACCTACACTTCGCTAGTTAGATAAATCCCATGTAATGACACCATTAGCGCGTGCCAGAGCGTATTGTCATGAACCGGGCACAAATCCAGATTTTAATTTTTTATTACTTGTTTTACATAATTTGTTAGTTTTAATATTTGTTTTTATTGTTTATTGTTTTATTTCCTGTGCGTGTCCCAAATAAAATATTTTTCTTTCTTTCTCTCAACTGGAATTGTGAAATACTTTCAAATTCAGACTTCAACTGAATCATACTCATACCAACTTTCCCCATCTTTCCAGAAAGAACCTCAGCCTGCAGCCCGTAGATCGAGAAGAAGACGCGCACCTGTTCACGTACCGCGACGTCAACCGAACCCATGTGTCCGTAGTACTGGCACAGAGTGTGGACGAGCTGGTCGACAGCGACTCCCCACAGAACGTCGTCAAGTTCCGACTGGGCTGCGACTTTGACGCCGGGGATGACCTTGTAAGTATTACTCTTACTGACAATTCATGGATAATAATACTCATCACTTCCTCCAACCAGAGAATGGCATCAAGAGCAGGGTAAAATAAACAGAAAAGTAATTTTCAATTTCAAAGTCGCTTTTGAAAAAAAAAAGGGTACTCAATAACTTAGTTAGTTGTACGCTATCGAATGCCATCAAAGTTGCAGCAAAAAAGTAGTTGCCGTTTTCAAACCTTCAAGGCTATAGGTAATTTCTCACTTCCCCTGCCCACAAAACACCGTCACTCACCGCAAAAGGGCATGCGCAACACATCATATCCCAACAATATTGTTGGGATATGATCTAAAGTAGGTCAACAGGAGCCACATGTGCGAGTGTTTGACAAAATTTAATATCTGCCTCGTTTGTCACTCAGTTTAAATGTCAAAGCGGTGATTTGGAAGAATATTTCATAGAAGCTCTAACATTAATGTTATTGAAGAATAATTTGTAAAAGAAAAATACTGATGAAGACAATTGAGTTTTATGACTGTTCAATTAGGAAGAAATCATTCTACGGGATTGAAAATCATAGTTGAAATGCCAAAGGTTCATTGTAGCAAAGATTGCCTCTATCTTAAGAAATTACAGCACATTTTAATGTAGGTAAATAATTTCTAAACAGTTCAAGAACACAGGAAGGGTATTAAAACTTTCAAGGTCCAAAAATAATAACATTTCATGACACAACAAGGTCTTTATTTAAAAAAAGTTGAAGAAGTTACTTCTTTCCAGTTTATAAAATTCAATATTAATGAGACGTTAAAAGCGAAATTAACGTTGACTTACCCCGCTTTGAATACAAATCCAACCTTGCAAGGATTTTTAAAAGATTTGCAGTATGGTTGCAAAGTTTAAGCAACAGTTACAACAAAAGAAATCCGTCTTTATGTTGAGACCTGTAAGGATTATTTGGAAGGCATATTAAAAATGCCTCTGAAACAATGCGGCTCAAAGTTACCAGGGTTGATCCAGTCACCTCTGATATCCATTCGTCCTTCACCCAGTTGCCTTCAGGCCGTCAGATCATTCCCCATACTTCGAGATCCCACCCTCGGGATCGCTATCCGTCCTTAATTTAGCCATGGAAATAAAATAACATTTTTAATCTTATTCCTCCATTTTAGGAATTCATCTGGGAGGGTTTAGGCTTGTTTGTTTAACAGTTTCGAGTTATATCGTGGTCATTGTTTGACTTTTATGTTTGTCCTACTTTGCTGGTGTAAACATTTATTAGGTTGACTTCATGACATGAGTTTTCTGAAACTCTTGAAATCAGGTTATTTAAAAAAAGCAAAATTGAAAGCCTCGTTGTTATTTCACATGAAAAATGAGTCTATGCCGGATTAAAACTTGGTGGTAAATTTCTAACCCTCACACTAACAGTCCTGGAAAAAGATTTTACTTATATAAATGCCTAACAATTTACGATGAACCGTTACACATAGAAACCGTCTCTTTCACAGCTTCACCTAATCGCATTCCATTCATAAACCAACCACCGCTATCATCTCATAATCACATCATATTTCCTGTAATTCCCGTCAACGGAACTTCCAAATCTTCCCTCGTACATTTTCCTGTCGCCTGTACAGTTCATTGACTCTTTGAAACGTATTTTCCTGTTTAACGACGTCACAGTGTAAAAGCAAACGTAAAAATGTTCCTCGCGTCGAATATGTACCATTTGTGTCGACTCGAGACGTTGTAGTCGTTCTAGAAAACTTTTTGTACAGAATATTGTTGTTCGATGTAGCGATATTTTGATAGTCTGTATTTTTATGAGCCATTAGCTGTGAGTGGAATGAAAGGTAGCTTACAGGTCTTTTTCTGAAATTTTAAAAATACCAGGTTTGGGGTAGATTACAATGGCATGTATTAATTGAACCTCAAATAATTCCCATTTTACTTTAATATAATGATTGCGCCTCTTATTGTGAACCAAAAATAATTCCTATTTTAGGGTCCTGGAAATACTAAATATTGAGTAACTGCGACCAACTTGAATGTAGCAGTTGGTTACAGTTGCAGTTCTAAACAAACCTAACCATTTGCTAGGGGTGCTCCAGCTTAGTTACCTACTGTTCTAACCTAACCTAACTCGTTAGGTCGGTAACCCTACCTAGCATTAGACAAATAACGGCTATATAACGACAGTTATTGTAACCAACAAGCTATATCGACTCGGTATCCGCGGAAATCTACTTAAATTACTGTCCGATTATTTATCACGAAGAACCCAAAGGGTGAAAATTGGCAATTATACAAGTGGTGGCTTACCTGTCACCCATGGAGTGCCACAGGGTAGTATCTTAGGTCCAACGTTGTTCCTAGTATATATTAATGATCTTACACTACTTAATATTGAAAACTGCAAAATAATATCCTATGCAGATGATACTACTCTGATATTCCATGGTAACACTTGGAGTGAAACTTTCCAAAAAGCACAGGTTGGTTTTAACATGGTCACAAGATGGCTTGCTCAAAATTACCTTTCTCTTAATATCGAGAAAACCAAATACATCTCATTCTATATTCGCAATCCTGGTGAATCGCTACAAGCATCACATCTTATAACCTCTCACACCTGTAGCCATGATGAATCTATTCACTGTTCTTGTCCCTCCCTTTCTGCTGTTGATTCTATAAAATATTTAGGACTCATATTTGACAAAAATCTTAATTTTAAAAATCATCTAATTAATCTTTCAAACAGAATAAGAAAACCTGTATATGTATTTAAGCAAATTAGACACTCAGCTAATCCTAATATTATGAAAATGATGTATTATTCCTTGTGTCAAGCGGTTATAACCTATTGTATTACTGGTTGGGGCGGTGCCGCCAAAACGCATAATTTAATCGCTGAAAGAGCTCAAAGAGCCTTATTAAAGGTAAGTTACTTTAAGCCCAGGTATTATTCTACCACTGAGCTTTACAGGGAATGTGAGGTACTAACTGTACGTTAACTCTTTGTGCTAGCCTTAATTATGAAACAGCATTCCTGTGTCAAGCTAAGCGACCGGACTGAAAAAGAAATGTCAGACAGAAGGCGTTTCAATCTTTTAAGGTCTTTACCCTGTAGAACATCTTTTGCTCAAAAATTTTACATGTTCTTGGGCCCAAGACTATTCAACATTGCAAATAAACACGACATGTACAACAACAACTCAGTTTTTGTCTCCATGACAAAAACTGAGTGCAAACTGAATGTTATCTCTTGGCTTCTATCACTAAACTATGACGAAACTGAAAACCTGTTTAGCATTCTTGTATAATGTTTTTGTAATATACAAAGAAAAAATAAAATATTAAAAAACGTTTATTCATTACCTACTCATTTTTGCTTAGATTGACAAGATCAATAAATGACATGGACATAACTGTTACACTAGTACGTTATATTGTACTTATTAAATTTTACACCCAAGTTTTCCTTTGACGCACAAACATACACAAACACACCCCCACACACACCCATACGCGCATACATACTAAAAAAAACCCACGATTGCTCACACTCACACTCATACCCACACTCACCAGCATAAAACCGTTTATTTTGTTTTATTTTTAAATTTGTTTTATTTTTATCTCGTTGTTTGAATTTTAATTCTAGTTTTGCACCTCATACAGTTCCTAATTATTGTGCTTAGTATTCCTGTTGTAACTTAAAATTATCTAGATTATTTCAAACTTATCCCTGTAATTAAATATTAAATTCATACCTTCACTGATGTTCAGTTTATCAATATTGTTCGGACGTACAAGGTGTTTTTTTATTTTTTTCTCATTTATTTCATAAAGTAAGCACAAAATCATTGCCTATAATGATTTCGAGGGTGGGCGCTAATACCTATTATTACAAGATATTAAGTTATCTTAGCTTAGGTATTTGCTGCAACTCGAACATACAACTTTACTTACCTTAAGGCCTATTTTCAATGTAAACCATGTTTTTATTACTTGAAGGTGCAAATAAACAATTTTTATTTTTTTATTTTTTATTGTGTAATATTATGGAAATGACTCCCCTTTGAACAATATTTTTAATGTAAATGGTAAATAGATTACATTGCTTTGGACTTATCGTGAAATAACGGAGTTTATAATACGTTTATATTGAAATAACGAAAGGGTGATAACCGTTATTCGTCTAATGTTAAAGTAAATGGAGTATAGAATCCCAGAAAGTTTTGAGAGGCTCATTAATTTAGAAAAGCGTACAATAATAGAAGGTTTTTAGAGGATCAATTAAATATCTGGATGTATGTATTTGAGCTGTTAAGCATTTAAACGTAATCTAATCGAAAATATAAAATAAACTGAGATAATAATAAAACAATTATTAATTCTATTAACATGCCGTCGTACAAGCTATTATTCGGTATGCAGGCAGCTAACTTGCAACTACTTTTAAGCAATGTTGTGAGTTTGCTAAGTAGTCAATTCTTTTACATCACTCCCAGTAAGCCGCATTTGGCGGTTCAAAAAGTTATTTCGTCCACAATAGAAATTAATGTGGAAAGATGAATATTTTTGCCTGTATACTAAATAGCTTATTTGAAGAAGAGTCATAAATAAGTCTGAAATCATTATGATCTATACTGAGGATCAAATGTATCTACAAACGTAAGTCTCCTTACATGAGTCGTCATAAAGGTAAACGACACACTCGTAGGCTTTCTGAATGATAAATGTACGTTTATGTACGTTTACAAATGAATTGATACTAGCACTCAAGATCTAAAAAATATAGGTATTGTTATGCCCCAAAGTAAATTCATAAATAATGTTATTGATGATACTTGATCCTTCGTTGAAAATAGAAGATTATGAGCATTACAAAAAAAAAATGTTGGTCCTATCCAAACACTCACATACACACAGGAGGACATCTGCGTCATCCCACCATCTTCTACTCGGCATGCCGCGACCCCGCCTAGGTATAGGTTAGTACTTCAATCCTTTGCTGTACGGGTCCTACTCCTAAGTCACGCCGGCATTTGCCAGTAAGACTAGGTTCCTTATAAACTCTTAATTTCGTGATGATTAACAAGTATCAAGATATTATAATTCAGAATATCGACTGCAGCTTTAGGCTCAATATAATTATAATTTACTTCCAAAACGTTATTATAAGTACACATAGTTAATCACCTGCTGCAGCAATAAACAATATTCTATAATATTCTAAAGTTAATGTCAGATAATTTATAGCCATATTTTTTTCTTTCCAGATATCAGCCTACCTATCAGTGACGGTGTACATAGAGGATGTAAACGACAACGTGCCCAAGTTCCTCGACACGCCGTACCATGTCACTGTGGATGAATTGACTCCAACAGGTGGGTACATTGAGGGCGAAGGTGGAAGACAGTCAAGTGTTTGGCACTTGAGTGGCTTGTTTGTGTTGGAGTTGCTTATGAGATACAAAGGAGATAGGTTGTAAGTATTCCTACAAGAAGTGCGACAGAATACTTAGACCAAAACCTATAAACGTCACATATCACGTGTTTCAGCTTAGACATGTTCCCTTCACTATCTTGCACTTATAGTCTGAGAGTGTGTGACCGTGACAGCAATAACGGTTAGCTAAAGTACGTGTAATTTTTATAGATCTCAGCCTTTGACTGATCGTTTAAAAAGTTTTGGTCGGTTTGTTCTCCATTATAATATAACTAACCAAAACATCTTGCAAAAGTTTTCGGAAGAAGTTTTTAGTTCTTTGCTAAAAAGAAGTTTTTGTTGGACATAGCATTTTATAGCGTGTCATGAGAACATATAATAGGTAGAGTTCTTAATATTAATGACGCATTGTGATTATGAATTATAGCAATATCCTCTGGAGACCAATAAAATAGCAACTTTGTATTAATAGCATAAGATACTTTTCAAAGGAAGTTTACTTTCGCAATATTAATAAAGTTCAAAGACATTGTTTGTGCCACCAAAATATTACGTTTTCTCATTGATCTTAATTTTTGCAGACTCAAATTCTTCAATATAGTTTTTCACAAAATGTTAAAAGGGAAATTGGAAAATATTTGGGAAATAAAATTAATATTTGCTCAAGATTTTCGGACTTACTTCTATAAAAAGATATTTAGAATTTCATTATTCTAGACACAGCTGGTAAAGTCAAACAAGAGTGCTCAAGCAGAATACAAAAGTCGTAAAAAACATTAATGAGTCATTCTTTTCTGAAAATGTAATTTTGAACCAAAGAATATATTCTAGTCAACGTTAGTCATTTTATTCAGAACCTACTTTGAATTTAATATAAAACTTTTGAGCACAGCACGTCCAAGTAAACATTAATAAAGAAATACGTTTAATTACACCAACACGCATTATTTGAAAATAAAACAAAAAAATCTGATTAGGAAAATATGCGTCACGTTCGTGCAACTAGGCCGTCGCTTAGCATAATGCTCGAAACAGAGCCATCGGTGGCATCCGCATTCATGAATCGGCATTCATTTGTATTTTCCAGGCCTCACAATCTTCAAAGGGATCCACGCGTTCGACCGCGACAAGCCAAACACGCCCAACTCGGATATCCAGTACAGCATCATCTCAGGAGACACCGAGAGTCACTTCGCTCTAGAAAGTTCTCACAAGCCAGTCCTGGTACTCAAGAAACCACTAGACTATGATGCAGGGGATAAAGAGTTTTCACTAGTTGTTACTGCTTCGGTAAGTGAAATCTTAGATGATAGAACTTTGAAGGGTGGTGTTATTTCATCTTGATTCACTTTTTTTTCACGGTGAAATTACAGAATAGACCGGCTGACAGATGAGAAAGGAAAATCTGTAGCAGTTATAATTAAGCTACCAAAACGTATGATATGGGATTAACTAGGCGTTTACTTGAACTAAAATACAATTACGTACTTCGTTACTTGACATTCCTTAACGTTCTCTCAGGTATCGAACTGTCAAATTAAATCCCACAAATACCTTTTTGTTACCAACTTAAGTCACTTGCCTACTGTGAAGGCAGAATGCTTTGTCTAATAAACATGAAGAAATTATCAATTTATTTACCATTAAAATGTTGCTGTTCAGGACCGCGGCTCTCCACCTCGCAGTTCCAACGCAACAGTGCACATTGTGGTGCAAGACAATGATGACCTACCTCCCAAGTTCACTGCAGACCTCTACCGGACGCAAATACCAGAGTTCTACCCTATACTTGTGAGTATCATACCCTTACCTACCATACCTTTTGTTAATGTTACCCTTATCTTTCTTTATATAAAGCTATCCAGACCTCATAATATAGCCTTTTTCTGTTTCATGCACGATATTTAATTTAAATAATTCATTTGTATTCGTATACGTATTTTACTTTTTGTAAATAACTGAAGGTTCTGAGCTTCACATCATTATTTTATTTATTTAATGCTTCATGCACAAGTAAAATAGTCTGCAGAGAGGTGGACGAAACGCCTTAGGCATTTTTTGCCAGTTTATCTTACGACATTTATTTGTTTTGTATGTATTTCTATAGTACAAAAGTTTAAAGCATAAAATTGAACTTTTATTGTCATTTGTCTCACAAAGACCTCAAGTCAATAAAACTGGCTTTTGTTCAAATGCAATTGAAAGAACTTTAACTCCCGACCCATGAACTTTAGCCCGATGTCAAGTTTTCAACCTGTCTTACTTTCTAGCACTTTTTGATATTACGTAATATTATTAAATCTGCAGTTATTACAACGTTTGCTTCGAATATCCAACATTTACCTGCGGACTGAAATGATTAAGCCAATAATCCGATTCTGGACTCAAACGATAAAAAGGGATGACCTTAATTGAGTCTCTCATCCGTGATTGACAGACATGCCAGATTTTGGAAAAAAATATTCAAAATAATACATAATAATTCCTACGCTTAAATAATTTTAATGCTAGATAGGTCTAATGGTTGCAAGCGCGGTTGCAGCGCGCGGTCCAATCACCAAGTCCTTCACGACTTGGTGATCGAACCCTGGACCCCACTATTATTGGGTTTCCAAATGGAATTTCTAAGTATCCACCAGGAGATTTGTGCTCGTTTGGTGGTTCGCATCCTATAACATGGGACACCTCTGCCTTTCCGTCGAGAAACAATGGCTCGATGTTATTTTATGTGTCTAATAATGTTTCAGGGGAAGAAAATCCACAATGAGCTGTTATTCCCAGAGCCAATCAAAGCGTTTGATCAAGATCTCGGAGTAAACGCTTCACTACGGTACGAGTTGGTGGCTGGTAATGAGAGGAAGCTGTTCTCTTTGGACCCTCGAAATGGCACCTTGTTCCTTGATAAAGAAATTGATTTGGATGCTGAAGCTAATTTACCAGGTATAATTAATTATAACTTTCAGATACCTTCTCATCTTACCGAGAGAATGATAACAAATTGTAATAAACACCAATAATAAATAATTTATTTTCATACATTTACATAAATATAAATATAAAAATAAAAGAGATAAAACTTATCTGCTGCCCCATCAACAACATTTCATGGCATAATCTTAATCATTTGTTTTTTTTTCTAGGGAACACGTTTGTGCTACAAGTCCAGGCGTCGCAATTAGACAACCCACTGAAGACCGCGCAGGCGAGGGTTGAGATGGAACTGCTAGACCTGAATGATAACCTACCAGAGTTTGAAGTGGACTTCTACAACATCAGCATTGTGGAGAACTTGCCTAACGGTATGTCTTTGAGAAAGAATCTTTGCAGCATAGATGACAGCAGCTGGATTAGTTTAATCGAGGATTGAGTAAAATCTATAAGCCTGCGTCAGTAGACTGATGCTAATGTATTTGACGATGTCATAATATTTATTACCCAAGACATCGACATCACAGCAGCCAAACGGCTTTTACAGTAAATTGTTTTTTATTCATTGGCTAGGCTTTGACAATCTAAAATCGATGGCATACTGTTTTGGTCGCCCCTTTTGCGTCAGATTTCATCGGTACATTATATTAATACAATGATAAATTTATTTTTCCTTCAGGATTCAGTGTACTTCAAGTGATGGGAACAGATAAAGACCAGGGAGATAATGGAGAGTTTACTTATCAACTGAATGATCCTGAAGGAGCCTTCACTATTGACCCTCGATCTGGTTGGCTCACTGTTAGAAATCAGGTACTTTTTTACTCTTAATCCAAATAATATAATTTACATGAATGTTAGTTAATTTGGTTTTATAAAGTTTGATGAATAATTAGTTTAGTAAAATACAATAGACGTAGATATATTTAGTAACATATTCCGCTTAACTATTCTTAAAGGGTCTTAAAAAACCCTGTAAAATAGCCACGTGTTTCACCTCTCACCCCACCCGACTTCGCGAACCCGAACATCGATATCTACGTCTATTGTATTTTATAATGGATTTCCGCCAAGTCACAACTGAATCAATTAACTATCTTAGTTTAGTAGTCATTATTGTATGAATAATCCATACTATTATAATAAATGCGAAGGTAACTCTGTCTGTCCTATCTGTTACTTTTCACACACTAACGGCTAAACGAATTTGGATGAAATTATGTGGCAAACGGATAGAACATGAGCTGAGTTAAAGAAGTAGTATACTTTTGTTCCAGTAGTATAAATTCTGAGCTCAACGCGGGCGAAGCCGCAACCATAAGCATAAATAATAATGAGCAGGCTTGCTATTCTCTTTGGTATTTTGTGTATAGAAACTATGTTTGTTCTCATTAACAACAGCTCAGTGGCGTCTTCCTTTTGGATAACATGTGTATTGATGTAATCCAAAGATAATAGTGTATGTTTGATCTATAATGTATCAGCAGAATGTTATGTTTTCGTCTTTCGTTATAGCTCACGGAAATAATACGTATTTTATTACCTTTGGATTTTGATGTAATATCATTAATTAAAAGTAACAAGCAAATCAACTTACTATAGACACAAAGAAGTTTACTTATTTCTGAATAAGTATTAACACTTATACCTACTAATATAAAAATGATATTAATGATTTGTGCAGGCCTTGATTAACACTTAATTATTTTGCAGACCGTTCTTGACAGAGAACAACACGCATCACTCAAAATGAAGGTATACGCCAAAGAGAAAAACCCCAGTGTAGTTGGAACTTTCCTGGACAAGAACCGTATTTCTAAATGGCGAAGAACTCCCACTACTCCTAGAACACCACTAAAGGACAGAACCACGTATGTCTTCCCAGATAAATTAGGAAACAAAAATGAGAATATGGAGTATGTTGACGAACAACTCATGTCTTACGTCAACGTAGAAGTCACACTTCTAGATGCTAATGACAATAACCCAGTCTTTGTCCCAAGTAATTTATACGAATTCGCAATTAAGTCAAATGCTAAGGTCGGTACATCTATTGGTAAAGTGAAGGCTGTGGATCCTGACTTAGGAAGAAATGGAATGGTCTTGTATGATTTGCAAAGAACAAGTAATCTGACTATTACTTCACCTTTCCAAATTGATGCTAAAACTGGAGCCGTGAGTGTGGCTGAGTCACCGATAGTTGAAGGAAGACATGCTTTGTTTATTGAAGCTTCGGATCAACCGGCGAATCCTAGTGAAAGAAGATACTCGTTAGCTGTTGTTACTATTGATGTTACAAGTGCTACTAAAGGTGAGTCGGGAAAGTTCAATGACAAGTTAGGAATAAACACCAATGAACTCCCCAACAGACTATGTTTGAAAAATAACTATTACAATTTAGTTTCTTCTACAGCTAGCTGTACTATAATTTTATTTTCATGTAACTCGAGTAATGCAAAAAAAAACAATCCAATAAATTGTGTTGTATGTGTTTTTCTCAGGTCCCAAATCAGACAAACCAGGTTTCATAGGATCACCATACGAATTTTGGGTTGGAGCCAATGTTGGTATTGGAACGAGTGTCGGCCAAATACGTATCAACGACGCAATGGAAAAAAATGACGTATCTTATGATCTATTGCATAGTTATGAAGAAGGAGGTGCAAAAAACGAATATTTTTTGAATGTGTTTGATTATGTTTCCAGTTTAACATGTTTTTATATTTGTTTTCAAATAAATTTGCAGTGCCATTCGCAGTAGAAGAGAGGTCTGGGGTTATAACGGTGGTAGATGAGCTGACAAAATATAACAGACCCATGTACGACTTCGAAGCGGTAGCAATCCAAGAAAACGCGAATTTAAGTATAACCACAAACGCAACGGTTCACGTAGTTGATGTGAATGACGAGAGAGGAGTGTTGTTGAGGTAATTTTCTGCTGAAATACATTTAATGGGTAGTAGGTACTAAGGGCTGGTGTCCGCAACTCCACGTTAAAGCGCGTATTTTGCATATGGGTGGCAAAATCTATTATTTGCTCCATCCTAGCTCCTCAAGGAAGACCATCAACGCTTGGGTGTTACTGACAATCTCGTCCAGTAGTCGTAGTTAGTCGGGCCAAGCATAGGTTGCGATGTTGGACCCTGATTCGTTTCCTTACCAGAGTGCGTAGGTGGCGCAATGGGTTCAGGACCCACTGGTGGCCATGCTCGACCTTCTGGCAAGTTCGTCGGCTGCATCGTTGCCTAGCAGACCGCTGTGTCCTTTGATCCACTGAATGGTTATATTATTGAGACTACCCACCTGGTTGAGGCGCTGATGGCACCGCATATTAGCCCAGAATCAACTATGTGACTGTTTAACGCTTACACGACAACTATGCTTTATGAAAGTATCCGTTTAGAATGGTCCTTAAATTTCCTGGCCATGATGCCCCTGAACACTGTGGTATGGACCCTGTGGTGTGGCTATGTTTATGTTGAAGTCCTCCGAGAAGATTCCGTCAACTGTGCCACTATCTGTTTTTAAAATACATATATGATATTGTAGTGAAAAGGACGATTTAAAATTAATATGAAAACGTCCTTTTCACTCGATACATTGTGCACGTAACATTAAGCTTTGCTTTGTTTTTGTTGCCCCTTTAGCAAAGTACCTATATAATATTTTAAGCACTAATTATTTACTTCAGAGGTGCACATTCACCGCTGGTATTCCACGTTAAAGAAAACATAGCTGGTGCAACAGTAGGCCAAATCTTCCCTGTAAATGTAAGCTCATTGCAAGCCAACAACACTGGTAACATAAGGTTCATAATCGCCAATCAGCAAGATGTTACTGACGATATTGCGATAGGTAAGATTAAAATTTTAATTGTAACCTAATATTTTTAATTAAAATTATTTGAACATATGTAACACATTTTTAAAACCTAATTATAATATTCCAGGACAAGATGGTACAATTTTTGCTCAGAAACCTTTAGATAGAGAAAAACGAGAAACGTACAGAATGACAGTAATCGCTGAATTCACTAAAGGTATGATATCTGGAGCTGGCATATACCAAGTTACGATACACGTTGACGATGAAAATGATAATCCACCGGTATTTGAACTACCAATGTATGATGGTTTTATTGCTGAGAACTCGCCAAAAGATACTGAAGTTAAAATGACAAATAAGATAGTAGCTAAAGACGCTGACATGGGACCAAATGCTTCGTTTATGTACACTCTCTTTGGTGATGGCCGTGAAATGTTCCACGTTCATGAAAACACTGGAGTAGTAACGTTTGTAGGAAACAGATTAGATAGAGAAGAAAAAAGTTCGTATGTACTCAAAATTGTTGCAAGGGACAGAGGAGGACTGAGTTCTGAAACTAAACTGACAATAACAGTATCAGATGAAAACGATAATCTTCCTAAATTCAATCAAATTATCATACCATTGGGAGAAAATATAGAACTCCTCGAGTCAGATGACAAGTCTTCTGTGAAAGTGTATCGCGAACGGAAGAATAACTCTACTACGGGTATATCAAATTCGGAAGCTAAGCCAAAAAATAAGTTTGCTTTGAATTCAGAGTCTTCTGGACCGTTGTTTATGGTACCAGAAAACGTTGCTATTGGTTCAACGATATTAAAACTTAATGCGATAGACATGGACAGCGGAATCAATGGTCAAGTCAGATACGAGTTCGTTTCAGAAGTTTTTATACCTCCTCATAGTATGTCTGCTAAAGGTATGCAAGTGAAAAGATATTTCGTCATCAATGAAAGACATGGCCACATAATTGTTGCAAGAACATTACCCCCAGAAGCAGAATTTAGATTAAATATAACAGCATTAGATGGTGGAGACTTGGGTGATCACATATCAATTAGATTCTTCATCAAAGATATCAATGACCATTTTCCAATGTTCAAAAAATCTTGGTACAGTTTCAATGTAGAGGAAGCTCAGTACACTAGAAGAGTGTTAGGTAAAATAGATGCCACTGATGCCGATTTTGGACAGAACGCTAACTTGACATACTTCATTCAACCTAAAACTAAAGACTTGCCTTTCGTGATATCACCATTGACTGGAGTATTTAGTGTTAATGGGGAACTAGATAGAGAAAATGAAGATAAATACGTTATCACAGTGGTAGCACAAGACAATGGCTATGATAAGAAACTTTCATCTTCCGTCAGTGTTGAAGTACAAGTATTAGATGTGAATGATAACGCACCAAAATTCTACGCATACGATGAATTGCTAGAATGGAAACATCCGGAAGCTGATGAAATCTCAAATCACAACTTCGAATCAGTTATGATGATGCCAGTTTACAAAGCAACGTTAAAAGAAAATGCTCCTATTGGAACAGTTGTCACGAAGGTTTACGCAAATGATACCGATTTTATAGGTAATGGAAATGGTCTTATCTTATACAGTCTACCACAAAGAAAGAATCAACTGAATATTTTTGCTATCGACTCGAAGGAAGGTATTATCACAACAACGGGTAGACTTGACTATGAAAGCCAAACTGTTCATAATGTGACCATTGTGGCCTCTGACTTAGGTTCACCAAGTTTGAGTTCTACGGCTATTCTAATGTTGACAGTAACTGATGTTCCTGATGAAGTAGAAGTTTCAGATAAACCAGTTTTTATTTCAAGATATTACGAATTAGAAATAGAAGAAAACGTGCATACACCAGTTGAATTAGTAACTTTGAATTTAACTGAGCATTATGAGAATTTCAAAATGAAGTATTTCATACTGAATGAAAATGATGCAGATGTGAAGAAGACATTTGTGATTGATCCAAGAAATGGAACTTTGTATTTAGTGAGGAGTCCAGACAGAGAAGTGAAGGATGTTTTTGAGATAGTAGTAAGAGCTGAAAGACAAAAGATAAGCAGAGAGTTACCACACATGATATATCCTGTAGCCGATGATGTAATGGAGGGACTAACTAAATATGATGTTAAAGTAATTGTTAGAATAAAGGATGTCAATGATAATGCTCCAAAATTCACCAATGGCGGACGACCTTTAGTCACAGCAATTCCAACTACAGCACCGTTTGGCTACCAAGTTATACAATTGAAGGTAACAATGAATTTAATTTAGTAGACGTTTAACTAATTCTAAGTTAGTAGTAATGGTTGGCAAAATTCTTTGAAACTAATTTTATTTTACAAATAGCTGTGCCCGTGGCTTGGTTCACATGGCTGTGTATTCTATCTGGCATTACGAGTTCATAGAAATGTTAAGTCATAGGTTATTCGTAAGTAAATTATTGAAATGTGGGTTTACTATAATACACTCTACCTAACGCGCTAGCACATAGCTACCGCGTTTTTTCGTACTTCGGTTCACACCGCGAACTATGGACCGAAGTGTGCATGAGCGAAGCTAAACGAACTTAACTTCGTTTCTAGTGTGCCTTCGAATTTATCCACTGACTGTTGTTATGTTATCTTGTTTTTTTTTTTAATATACACTCGTGAGCTGTGAATCCGGGTCATGTATAAACTTTTATTTTACAATGTTGTTAAAATACTACAAATTACGTCTCTCAATAAAGTTCTTCATATATTTTCCATATTATTATGTTTTTTTTAGGAAACACAGCTACAACATTCCTAGTTCCACATTTAGGACTTAAATTACTATACGTAAAAGTTAAAAATTATCTCTTCCTAAAATTAATAAGCAACATTAATACGTGCCCAGGCGACGGATGCAGACATTGGGATCAACGCAGACATCCGGTACCAGATCATCAACGAGCAGGCGCCACGTTTCGCCATCGACCCGGTGTCGGGTCGTGTGCGTGTCGTATCGGCGCTCACTCGTGACGCGGGGCGTGTGTTCGGGTTTGATGTTAAGGCAACCGACAAGCGGGGCGCTGATGATGGGAAGTCAGCGATTGCGAACGTTTTTGTGAGTATCCGGAGTAAACTTACTTCAACATTTAAAGTAATTATCTTTTAAAAGCTTTTAACTTATATATTTCTTATAAGGAAGTCATATAATAATATGTCTAAATTAATTGATCTGGTAGGTAGATTAATATCATATCCATTCTGTTGCATTTTCAAAGTTCATACTATTCGGATATTGAAACTAGCCCAAAATTTTCTTGAAATCATTTGAACAATGTATGCTTTTCAATAGTCTCTTCAACTTCAGAGAAATAAAGCAATAAACTGTGCTTTTTCAGGTATACGTTCTCGACGAAAACAAACAACTGGTGCTCGTCGTAGGAGCGAAGCCGATGGAAGTAGAAAAAGGAATCGAGAACATCACCCGATCATTGACGACCATGACTGGATACGACATAAGAGTCAGAAGACTTGAGGCACACAACAAGGCTTCCATGGATGGATATGCGTGAGTTTGGCAGTCTTTTATTTTTTTCTTTCATTTTTATGACCAGCGTCACCAGCAATGAATACTACGCTAACTTTGAAAAAGTTGATTTTACACCACAGGCATTACAATGAATTAAAAAAATAAAATATTATTAAAGTTTATTTTTTATTTTTTTCCTTTTTCTGTTCTCTTTTTAGTACACGGAATGTCGTTATTTAATTTATTTATTCATTGTTAGTTAGGCCCGAGTTAGCCGTGTTTACAAACCGCTAAATTAATGTGTTATAAATTATGCCAACTCATAGCAAGCGTACTATATTATAGAATGTCAAAACGTGAGAATGCTAAAACATTACATTGAATTCATAATAATTGCCAAACTATAACAAAATAAAAAAAACAACTTTACAATACCAATCACATCATCACAATAATAATAACAACAACAAAAAACAATACTTATACCTTATATCACCATGTAATAAGTACTCGTAAGAGCCTCGGCCTAAGTTGTGCCTTTTTTTGTTACGAACGTTCATGAACTAGTCCGTACATGAACGTTCGTAACAAAAAAGGCAAGGCCCTAGAAAATATGAGATAGCGTTATGTAGCTATATCGCGCGATTGCAAAATTACATTCACTTAGCTTAATGTACAATTTGTAACTTCGTTATTTTTTGGAATTTCTATAAAATTGTTTTGGTATTCTTTTAAACTCCATACTATAAACAACTTGGCATTAAAAACGGAAATTGCCTGAAATTCAGCGTAGTGTAAATAGCTGGTGTCGATTATGTTAGTATTCAATAATATTTCTTTATTTTCAGGACCGATTTGTATATCTACGGAGTGGATCCGCTGTCGAATGCTATCATTGATATGAATGTGCTTCAAAAGTAAGTTTTACTTGAATTTTATATTTTGAATTGTATCACATCGTAAATTAATAATCTTATTGTTATAAAAAAAAAATGTTATAAATCTAAAACATTGAATGCAGAAAAACAGTTAAGGCGCGGACTGACTACGATTTTAAACGCAACAGCTGCACTCACACAACCGTGTCTGCACGCTATACGGTAACTCACACACACAAACATGATTGTTGCTGTTGTGTGCTCATGGAAAGTTAAGACAATTACAGAGCATTAAATAAGATTGAAATTTGAATAAATATTTGGGTTGACGGCATTTATTTTACCGGTTTTATTTAGATTACTCGGAATACACACATTCAATTAAATAATTGTCTGGTCAAAGTTTTAAAATAATGCTTATTCTATTGAACTCTTAAAAAAACAATGGCGTGAACGCTGAAAATACGGAGATATTCGACGCCAAAGTTTATTTTTGTGACGCAACTTTTATTGGAAATAGCAAACTATTTTTTACTGTTATTCCTTTACAATTTTCCTTTAAACCCTTCTCTGTCCACAACAAACCATTTTTTTGTGAATATTGAGGTAACACCGCGCCTTAGGGCCGGCGTACATCTGGCGAGGCGCAGCGCATTAACTGCCAAACAAATTAATAATAATATAATAAAAATCTTTATTTATCCAAAAACATACAGAGGTACAGTTTGACATTTCGTTCAAGTAGTAGTTTAAGTTGGAAATTCTGTACAAGAATAATACTCTACCTCTTAAGCTAGGGTATACCTGTATTTTAAGAGGTAGTTTTCGGATTTTAATAGGTAATTAATATCCTAGTTAATAATAAATAACCTGAGACGCGTGCCTTTCCGCTTAGACACGCTCTCGAGCTAATGGAAGTTTATTTATTTTCAACTTTATTCCAACTGAGGAGCAAGATCGATATTTGTTTGGCAGTGACGCATGCGCTGCGCTGCGCCTCGCCAGCTGTGCGCTGGCCCTAAAGGGGCTTTTATCTGTCATCCACGCAGTTAGCAGTATTCTCACCAGTCCAAAGTCGAGTTGGAATTCATTATAACCTACCTATTATAACATTAATCATAATAAATTGATCAAAATCTGGATGATTCTCGATTGGTTCAAGAATCATCAAGTTTTCAACGAATTTAAGAAACTTCACCAAACATTTTCTTCTCCTTCAGATCCCTAATGAAACGTGAAACGGACCTTCGCCACAACCTGGCAGGGTTCCGCGTGCTCGAAGTGGGCGACACGGCCATGGTGCAGGCCAGGAGTGGCAGACTCCTCAGCACGATGGAGATCAGTGTCGTTGCTCTCGGGTGTATCGTCTTCGTTGGCGCTTGTACCACTGCTGTCTGTATACTGTGCGTCAGGAGGAGTCGAAGGTGAGATAATTATTATAACTTGAATATTTTATGAACTCTGTATACAATTTTGCGTGACTTAAGAGAGTGACGGAGATAATTAATAACTTCTTACAAAGCGTGAAACACATTGCTTTGTCCCTTAAATAAACCGAACTTGCACATAAAGAACAGTTTACATTGTAGGTTTTCAAGGGGATTTTGCAAATCTTTTTTATTCCGAACGTTAAGTTTTATGCATTAAAGTCAGAACTTTACTATTGCTTAATTTTTATCTTCCTTACAGTTAAGTATTTTAAGCACTTTTGATGATTTGTGTATCTTAATCGATATGCAAGTACCTACCTTGTCTTGTTTAACTTGTTAATAACAGATGGTAAGCAATATTTTTCGCTTATCATTTTCAGAAAACTTCACCACCACAGGCGAAAGCATGTGACCCACTACTTCATATGAAACTACCCTCTTGTTGCATGTGTTGTAGAATTATTGTTCTAAGTCTATTTCGTTAGTAAAAATAAAGAAATTTCTAAAATTGTAGCGTTTCCTGGCACTTAGAATTCTTCTTATGTAGGTATAGTAATAGTTTTAATACCGTAGTAAGTATATTTTTAAATCTTGATTTGCCGCTGTTTTTTGGTATTTTAGTTCAACTTTATTATTACATTTTGTCACAAAATAGAGTTATTTTGTAGAAAATAATGTATCGATCTACTACGATACATTGGGTATAGAAAGCCACGTTTGATGTTTATTATCATTTAAGATCTTGTGTAGTCGAATTGGTTACATTTTTTTCATGTTTTTGAATCATTTTGTCGTCATCTTACCACCGTTAATTTAAAAAAATGGCGGTTGCAACTCTAATGGTTTTAATCTATGTCAAATCTAAATGATTAATAGTTTTACTTTTGTTCGATTACTTAGCAAAGAGCTTCATAATTAAGTTCAAGAAAAATACCAATCTCAGCGGCTCAACTCACTCTTAACCCACCACTCACTTCAAACTTTTGCCCTAACAGACGACACCAAAAACCATATTCCCAGCAACGACTTAACGCTTTCTCAACTGAGCACCTAACCAAATTCGGAGGCCTCTTCCCGTCTGGCGGCAACCAGTGTCAAGAGCTGAACCAGAGCTACAGCGAGGCGGACTCCTACATTGACGTCATCAACCATAATGTGAAGAAGATTGTATGTCCTCACGGGAACACGGTCGAGGAGTTCGGGAAGGCACACCAGAAGTGTGTGAAGACACAGAACCAGTTTGGGGAGGACCAGTTCAAGCATGAGAGGATGTGCATCAAGTTCAACCAGCGGCCATTGCAGAAGAGGTATGAATGTTATGGGTTTTTATTCCGATTAGTTCTAACATTCCTTCCCTTACCTTTATAAGACGTTGACAAGAATGGAGGACTTGTAATACACGTATGACGTCATTATTGTTTAGTAGAATTGTCCTAAAATATGTCGCAAATGAAAAAAAAATGGGAATTTTATGATGTCAGGTGTACGAAAAATATATTTCTGCACACTCCTGCGTTTGCTTTTGGTAGTAGAACAAATTGGTGCAGTTTTTAAATTATCGTGTATCCAGAAGTTGAATTTCATTAACAGAGGCATAAGCATGCTTGAATTAGGTATCTACCTACTTAACTCCGTTACTAAACATAAATACGCACACAGAAACACAAAATATTCAAACAGTACACCCACGACTTTTTAGCAATCTAAGTGGGAATCTTGTTAGAAATTCGATAATGAAAATCTGTTTGCAGCACAAGATAGTTCCTATTGGGAATTTCAAATATAAATTACATTTATTGTAATTTCTTTGTGTTTAACCTGAAAAAGGTATCATAATTTGTAGCCCCTGCCTTTATCGAGTTAAAGATTAAAGGCATAATGACGTACGAATATGTTCAAACTAAGATGACGGTTCCGACGTCCTGACCTGGCCTTTTCGCATGTTCTAAAATAATATTAGGTACCTTACAGGAAATCTTAGTAATTGGTCCATACTTAGGACAGGACCTAATTAGTGACGTTTAGTGCCGCGGGCAACGTTTTTAATAGATACTCATCTCCTAACAGGTCGGAAATACCAGCATAAAATGTAACGGGTCTCATCTGTGTCTTTATATTTATAAAAATACCCGCACTCTTTATAAAAACCATGGCTTCAGGGTGTTGGCTAAGCCTAGGCTAGTCTTTTTATTGTCATTATAAATTATTTCCCTTCACAACAGAATCACTGTTTACTTCCAGTCCCTAATAATTTATAGGTACCTATCATACGTAGTTCAACTTGGGAAATCAAGTTTAACCAAATCAGGTAGCTCACATTAATTTATTACCAAATAAGCGGAACAAATGTTTCAAGAAAAATTACGTTTGAATTCCCTTTTGACATAGGGGTATTGGCCTCATTATAATAACATGTTAGTCTAAAGAACCAAGAGCCTGGGACCTGTCTACAAGACAATATGTGTCTAAAACATAATATGTAGTGGATGTCTGAAGCACTACCTCACTTCTTCAATATAAAGTCCCCTTTTACTTTTGAAAATGATCCAGTCTTTATAAAAATAATGGTTGATATAAATTTCCAACAACTGGCTGACCATCAATCACTAGTGGAATAACGTTTTTTTAATGTTTTCTTCAATAAAACTTTTTATAAGATCGCTTCGGTAGACTACCATGAGAAGGTCCTTCTAAAGATGGATGCTTACAGACTTTATATTTATTGGATAGGTGCTTACTGCTTACAGACTTTATATTATAAAGGTTAGGTTATGTGGTTTTTAATAAACTTTTTGAGTTCATTTATGAAACATCAACTGTTTCATAAATGAACTCAAAAAGGTGGTACTCCTAATCACAGAATAGATAAAATATGTCCTAATAATGTTGTTCCTTGCCCAAAAGTCCACGACGCTACTCATAAGTAACGTGTTACAAACTCGAATCAGCCAGAGTTTCACAGATCTTGAATTTCAATGACTGTCGCGTCGTGTACGGACCGCCATTGAAATACCTACTAGTGCTGTGACATTCTGGCTGATTGATGATTTGTGTTCGTAACACGTTACTTTTGAGCAGCGTCGTAGACGATGGGCCTAAGTGTTGAATGATTCTTATGATATATACCGTTTTATACACAATATAGTCGCCAGGCCGTAGGAATAGAAATCCAGTGACAAAAAGCCTTAATGCCGTGTAACCATTGACACAAACGCGCCACAACATAATTATTAAAATGCCACATTTCAAAGGAAGCAGGCCAGACCATTACTCATACACACATTGGCATTTTATAGAGCGTTATCGCCGTTCTAATTTTCCGTATCTATGTTACCAAAAAATCTACATATTAAAAGTACGAATTTATTTGGAACCTAGAATTTATTTGGAAGCTATCAAGAATTAGGTACTAGCTTTTTAGGAAAATGCCTATAATTTTTGTTTATTTCTATATCGAGCTTTGAAAACATATTTTATAGGTAGGTTTCTTATTTTCTACAGTCTGTTTATTTTATTCAGCACACAGAACACTCCTGCTCCATAAACACAATTTCTGATCAACAACTTTTAGATCCAGAAATACTACCATCAGAACTATTGACTCACTATATAAAACTGTACTTGTATAATTTAAACCTAAAATTGTTTTAATCCAAAACCATTTTGCCTTAAACCTGAACCCTTAACGCAGGTCAAGGCGTATCCAGCTCCGTTCGAATCCGTACTAACACTCCACCGACATACTAACACCAACAGCACATGACCAACAGATCTCACACTTTACCTATAGGAAGGGGCAGGATACATCGATAACGTCCGTGAATTCCAGTGGACAAGACTCCGGCATCGCGGAGGCTACGCGGTGTCCTTGCGGCCAGTCCAGTCTGCACACTTCTGAGGAAAGCAGCGGGTGGGTGGCTTTTTTTTTCATTAAATGGTTCTGGATTTTGGTAAGGGTTTGAATTGCAAAAGCACTAAAAGTTTGGCAATTTGAAAAACTTATAAAATCTGAGGCTATAAAGCCTGGTTCTCACTCTCTATTTATTCAAACAATAATTCAATCATAAAAAATATCAATGACCCACAATAAAAATTCATGGAACATCATACTTGCATCTCATCCAATAACTTCAACAAAATTCCATCACTATCATTCATTTTTAACCACCAGCAGTTCTACTAACCTTGTCATCCAAAGGCATTTCAAACTCAATTCCAATTCCTAGGTGCAGTTACGAAGATTCTTTGAAGTCCACTCGCAACGCTGAGGGTCGGGGGAAGCCGTACCTGGTGGAGCACGAGCCTCGGTTCCTGAGACGAGCATCCTTCACTCACCAGCCCCTGGACTCAAGACAGTTCAACTACAGACGCCAGTCCTTCTCAGAGAACATGCAGAGACACTTCCCACCTTTCGAGAGAATTGGCTCAGGAGCTGGGATGACCAGACAGATCTCAACTCCTAACGTCTCCAATCTAACTCAATCATACTTCTTAAGTGGAAAGAAAAGACTCGAAACTAGAAGAAAAGAGGTCCTCAATGAGCCTATGGTGGATTACGACCATAGCGAGGGAGAAGACGTGTTCGATACGACGCACAGGATGGAGAGGAGAGCGAGTGGGAGGAATCACAAAAGGGGGAAGTTCATGGAGTTGGGAGGTCAGGCAGCAGTGTTTGTAGCCACCCCTGCAGCTGCTGAGATCATGAGGAGGCAAGGCAGTGAGAGACTCATGTTTGCTAGACCGTTATAGTAGAAGACAACGAAGCCATTTTAAAATATAGTAAGTTCGTTCGTGTTTAACGTCAGATTGTTCAGACAATTTATGTTTAAAGGTTCTGCACCTGAGGTTGACAACATTCTGTGACTATAAAACAAAATGATTTATGAAATAACATTTTAGTCAAAACTACTAAAATGTTGAATGAACTGTGTTGGACGTTACGGAGCTATTGGAATCATTTGATTGTGATCAACATTACACTCAATTTTACTCAATTCCAATTTTACTTTGACTTAGTAAAATAATAAAAAATACACAAAAACATGTAAACAATGAGATTATAAACATCCTATGTAAAATTTTATGATAGTGATATAAAAATGTTATGCAAATGTGTTAAATTTTGATTGAGTGATAAAATGTTAAAAACAATTGTTAACTTATGAATTATTGTGCAATTTGTATTTATAAAGATGTAATTAAGTGTATATTCTATGTAAATAATGTAGAGTTTAGAGAAATTTTGGACCTTTTATAATAATTCCTTGCCTTCGTCAGCTTTACTATTTGGTGTGTCCAAAGAATTCATAGATTGATATTAAGTGCCATTTGGATAATGTCTCTACATTTGTAGAGTTCTGTGAATGTAGAGTTTGTTACTGTCTGCTAAGATTAATGTTTAACCACCTAATAATGATGTTAAGTGACGATTTGTATTTTTGTAAATACTTTTAGATGTTAAGAAATAAATAAGTTAAAATATGCCTTAATCTCTTGTTTTCCTTTTTTCTGACAGTTGTCTGGAAGGTGGAAGTTATGTGTTAAATCATTGAAGAGGTTATGTCCAGCTATTGTATTCATGAAAACTTGAAGTTAAATAAAATAAATAATCGACATGGAAACCATAAGGTAAACTAAAAATAACACCTAATTTTATGATAACGCACAGATATACCTTTACCTTTTTATATTTCAGAAGGTTTAAGTCACCATTTTCCAATTTCAGAGCTGCAGAAAAGTCACAAACATTCTGACTTTGACAAAAATAAATAGTTTTTTCGCTACCGAGACCTATAAAACGGATGTTAACCCTCAAACAAGATGTCAAAGTCCCAAGTATGTACAATAGTAAGCAATATGTCAATACTTATACAAATAATAAAAGGTCCTCACTTTGTAAGACTATCCCTTTGAAAAACATCGCGAATATGTTGCCACATAAATAAAAACTGAGAAAACAAAAGGGAAACGTATTGCTTAACTGTGTTATTGTAGTACTTTCAGTAGGGTGACCAAGTATTAGGGAAACAAGTACGCTAACTAATACTGCCGTGCTTTCCTATAATTTATACAGTGTGAGTCTTCATAATGTGCACATATCGAAATGGGGGAATCTATGCTTAATTTTATCGACGGAAAAAATAAAATCTAAATACATTTTTTTTTCCATTTTTTTTTATTTAAAAAAATTCGTCTTATTGATTTTTTTTACGATTATTGTAAAAATTGATTAAAAAACACAGATTTTTGGACGAAATACCTGTTTATTTTCAATTGAGGGTTTTTTGGGTTTAATTGGGAGGGGTTTTTCCCACAATTTTCATTTTATAAGAACACTTAATTACTACCAATCATTATGGAGTTGAGTTTGTTTCATCGCGATAGATCATTTAAAAGTTACACCGTTTTTTTACATTGGGGTAAAAAATACCAAAAAAATAAAAAAATAAAATAGATTTTTTTAAATATTTTTTCCGTTTGTCAAATTAAGCATAGAATCCCTCATTTCGATATGTGCACATTATGAAGACTCACACTGTATAATTATGCGAGATGTCATCTCACTGACTGTAGTTAGTAAGCCTTTGTTTATCTATATATCTATTATAAATAAAATGTCTCGACCGATTTGAATACTTTAATTTTGTTTTGTTCGCCTGAAAAAAGAAAAAAAAATTGGATAACCTAAAGGAACAAATAAATAAATAAACAAAGCTAGGCAGGACAAAAGTATATTATAATATAGAGGCGGAAAATATGTTGTGATTACTAGGCGATTTTCGAGTTTCATGTTACATACTTGGCAGATTTGCTTTCGGAATAAGATCAAAATCGGGTGAGATTTATTAGTGGATAAAACTTATCCAACTGTAAAGGTGAACCCTGGCAAAATCTATATACCTAATAGTCAAATAGAAACGAAAAGGAGGCTAGATTTAATACGTAAAAATAAAAGATTTTGTAGTAAATTTGGTACCTAGTCAATTAGCTTATCAATTAATTTCCCTGACTTTACCAGTTCTTCAGGCAACGGTTCCCCAAAAAATCCTAGCTAGCAAGCAAACCCAACTCTTAATGCACTTACATTTTATTATTTTCAGCCTACCGAGCTAACAAATCTCGGCAAATAAAATTAATATTGCCCCTATAATAACAATCCCGCAAGTTACCAAAGTTATGCACTTAAACGATTTACACCATCAAGAACGAATCGAGTTATAATGTAATAATCATTGAAAGTCAAACGGTTTCCAAAGTATATTCAATTTATTATGGCTTTAAGAAAATATTATTTGATGGAAGTTTGTGATGCTTATTAAATTGGAAAACTTGGAAAGGCCATTCCTTTGTTTAAGAATTAGTCGCAGGTAAACACTTTTGTAAAAAGGAAATCGTATTGCATGGTTCCTGAAAGAGGGATACGTAGCTGTAGGTTTTTTTTTAATAAATTCTTTTTTCTCAGGGGAATAATTTTGTTTCTGGTGACTTATTCAGTCCCACTCCACATGAAGATGCTAAGATTATAATACCTACATATAAAAATTAAAAAAAAAATTACCCATCCAAATATCAAAATATTTACAAGGTTTTCCCCGGAAGATTATAATTAGCCCACTCAACCCGAATCTGAACTCTTATCCCAAAACATTAAAAATAGGTGAAGTAGAAAGTAATTAATCTATGTCCCGAAGTTAATCCGGGGTTAACTTGGGCCGGAACAACCCGCCGTGTGGTCACCCCGGCCCATTCATACTTGCGCCCAGATGGGGCATTGAACTTGCTATTTTATTTGGCTTTGGTTGTAAGGACTTGTGACTTTAATGTGAGTTTCTATGTCAGTTTCAGAGTCTTTTTACGTATAGATTGGCGGATTAGTAGACTTTTCCGAGTTACAAGGTAATATAATAATTACAAAAGTTAAATAATTGAAGGCAGCACAAATCAGTCAGAATGATTTAAATTTTATTTCCAAGTTGAGATGATAGTAGAATTTACACCAAGACGACTACGATAAGATAAGATAATATTTATTTTGTAAAACATGAGTACAGCCTCTATACAAGGCCTATCAAATCGTGCCCACTCTTGTCCTGGTTCTCCACGTTATACTAGCGGATCGTGTCTATGCGTCTGCGCTCGTCGAAATCTGATCTGAGTGCTCTTTCTTTTTCATTTATACATTATGTTCTCGGACTTACACGTTAACCAGCCTCCCACTACTAGTATTACCGAGGGGTATCGTACTACCCAGTAACTGGGTAGTGGACGTCAGATTAGCAATCGCTCCATGAAAAATACTGGCATTCAGCTGCATCCAGGTAGTCTCGAAGCTGACCCTAACGTAATTGGGAAAATGTTAGGCAGATGATGGTGATATTGTTTACGTGACGTACCTATATACATATAATTAACAAAGTACTAGTCAGTATACAAATGATAAAAGAGAAAATACCTTAACAAATAATCAAATCACTCGTTGTCTGCTCACGAACGATACATCTTGATAAAAGAGAACTATGTGAACTAATCAATAGTCTTGCAAAATAACTAGAAAGTTAATAAAACTGGGCCAGAGAGGAGTAAAAAAAAAGAGGGGATCAGACCGGAATGACAAAGTTTATAGTGGATCAGATATAAATTAAAACAAAAGAATAACCAGCAGGGATCCGGTGAGGGGATCCGACCGGAATAAATCAGTAGTCATTACATTGACTGAAATATAGTATTATTGTTCTTGGAACTGGACACTTGGCTGGCTTGGCTTGGCTGGAACAGCTTCATCCTGACATTTAAACTTTAGAGTGTTGGTGTATTAGTGTATAAAAGTACAGTTGCTAACCGAACTACCATGGTATACTTTACTTACATATTTTGCTGATACGCCATTTTAAATAAGAGCCCTTTTTTAGCAACTATACCAAACAAGCCAAATTCTGGCTCATGTGATGGATTCATTGAGTGAAACACCAAGATATGGATATTGGGATGTCGGCTGATAATATATGGGAGAAGATAAGGTGCGTCAATCCTAAGTAAATTCGTATATGGGTAGGGAAGCGATAATCTAACCATGAATCGTAGCTTACTCACCCTATTATGTTCCGACTGTTGGTACCTGCGTTCCAGCAGTGAGAACAACAACAGGCAGCCTCCTCACTGCGAGAGGGAGTAGGTCATAATCTACCATATAATTATAATTGTGGATGTCACATCTTCAAATTAGTTCTAGGACAAGTCGGTTTCCTCATGATGATTTTTTTCTTCACCTTTTTGAGAGCAGTGGTGATAAAGTAATTTACACATATTAAAGTGCCAGTCTGGGTTCGAACCTACGACCTAGTCCTAGAAGTTATGACCTTTTCTGCTGCTCTCCATGGACCATTAGACCAATATCATTACTTCATTAAAATAAACCGTAGGATGCCTGCGCAACTTAAAAGATTACGTAAGTAAATGTCAAGAAAACAAAACTTAAAATACGACGGACTATCGAACAGATAACAAGCAACAAATAACAAGAATTTGTTATTTTGATACCTTTTCGTAAAACAACTGAAGATATTGCGTTGCAGGAATGTGATACCCTCCTTCCAAAAGTTTCTGATGAAATTCTCCATTAACTTTGGATCTGACGTCATTTACTTTGAAAGTTCTATAAATAAAGTAGGTATTTGAACTATTCTTGTTTAGTGGGCTATCTGCATGATTATCAGAATTAGTTACCTAAATAAGGTGGTGGTAATATTTCCCCGAACGAATTGTTTCATATACCTAGAATAGTCTCACAAAATTGGTATAATATCTAAACGAGTAAAAGTACGTAAATTCCTATTTATAACTACAGACTGATTTACATTTGCATTAGGTAAGTAGCAAGTTAAGTAACTTGACGTCAACAATTGACACTTGACACTGAACAATTTACACTTTTGGCACAACTGTACTAGAACTAAACTGGCTACTTTAGTTATATGTAGCCGCAGTAGTATACCATAATCAGCCCATAATGTTCCCCACTGCTGGGTGACAGACGTCTCGATGCGAGAGACGCGGGTCCTGTGCGGGTTGATAGATGCCACAAGTCTTAGATTTTTTTTGTTCTAGGACATGCCGGTTTCCTCACGATGTATTCCTTCACCATTTGGAGAGCATTGGTGATGAAATAATTTACACAGTTAAACGCCTGCCTGGGTTCGAACCTACGACCGTACGTCGTGGCCGTTACCACTGGGCCACCACTGCTCTACGAAGTAGTAGCCGTACTAATACGCAAATGTATATCTAGCATAAAAGCTAAAACCATCCTTAATGACCATCCTTAAAATAGAAACGTTTTAATACTTCGAACTTTTATCTAAATGTGATACTTTACGATGACCTCTCTGATGTTAAAAAACTTCGCTTGAGTTTAGTAAACGCATTAGTAAAAGGAAGAAAACTCGCTTAGATAGCAAATGGCCTTCTTAGATACAAAGTTCACTCAATGTCGGCGTTAAGTACCTGGTCATGGTCATTTTGTATGTTATTTAAGCTGGCAACATATTGACATGAGTGCTTCCGCTAAGAAAATACTGGCTTTTTTAGTGGAAAAAAGTCAAATAAAAAAACCTAATATTACAGTTGAGGAAATAAAAGGATAACCAAATGGACACCCTACGTCAGTTAGCTGGGTTATCTATATATATGAGGGGGCTCATAGGGTTAGGCCTCCTTCATATATTTTTTTACATACTTTTTTTGTATAACAATATACAAGGTATACAATACAAAAAAGGTGTGTGGGGGGTGGTGTGTGGTATTCATGTACCGAATTTGTTATAATTTAATTGTGCTTTTGTGTGTTGTAGTATTTTTTTTTGTGCGCACTAAGTAAATGCAAATTATCTATCTTGTCAAAGAAATACGGTTGTGATTTGAATATTCGGACAATTTAAGTTGGTAAGTAGTCAATTTGTTTCACAATTAATTTCCGTGACTTTACTTTGTCGACCTTAGGATTGAGAATCAGATCCCGTGCTCGTCACATTAGCGACCACTAGGGTCTGGTCTAGTACATGACTCATGTTTGAATAGACAGACAAAGCAGTCGAGTTAATTAAACATTTTACTGAAAAAAAAAGACTGGTCACATCATAATCCTTTAAAAAAATGCAAAGGAAAATGGTGTTAGAGGATAAGGAATCCTAACCAAAGTGATCGTCTGAATGCGCGACCGGCGCGTACTTTTTGTTCGGCGAACATAGGGTTTGCCGGTTTTCCGAACAAATGAATGAACCTGTTTCCTAACCGAAAGCGATTGTCGCGCGAATACGCGATTGCGCGATCGTTTATATCAATACATTTAAGCGTGACTTGATTGATCGCGAATCAACGCCTTATATAAACTAAAGCCTCGTGCAGACTAGCGCGACGCGATAGCGCGACGCGACAGCGCGACGCGACAGCGCGACGCGATAGCGCGACGCGACAGCGCGACGTGACAGCGCGACGCGACTCTAACAATAGAATTTCTAAAAAAGTTTCACGGTAGAACAATTACCGGTGTCGCATCGCCCCGTCGCGTCGCGCCAGTGTGCACGAGGCTTAACACGACAATCGCGTACAATCGCTTTCAACCTGACATATGAACTCGACGATCGCGTATTCGCCTGACGGATCGCTTTGGTTAGGAAGCGGGGTAATACCAGTAGGTACACTAGGTATTGTGTAAATCTGCAGGTCTTTGTGACTGTTCATCCAAGTGTTTGGAAGTCTGGATCCTCTCGCTTTTATCTCAATCCGAACACTCGTTGGCGCAGTGTTGCGTTTGAATGTGTTTCCTTTATAGAGGAAAATAATGAAAGTTTGCACAAAACAGTTGATCGAATCTTTTTTCATCTTACAGAGAACGTAGTGGTAATAATGTAGGAATGAATGCACCGGAATAGAAATAAGAACATAACATTCTTGTTGAGATAGTAAACTTCAAAATAAAGTGTAATTGTTACTTAAATACCGACATTTTATTTATTATACATGTATAAAGTGAGAGTGGCTCGTAGATCGAAGGCAAGTTTGCCACGTTTACCCCGGTCGGTTCGTGGATGGGTGATCATCCATTACACATCGAGACCCCTCCGTGCCAAACTCCAGGAGCACGGAATAAACGTTATTCTTTCTTTCTTTTTTTCCCTTTCCTATGGGATATTTATATGAATAATTGTTTGGACAGGAAACGTCTGTCGGATCAGCTAGTTTTCGGAATGGAAATAAAAATGACAAATGGATTGTTGTTCCCATAGATATCTGTTATTTTTATTTCTATGGTTGTTCCTATTATTAATTTGAGTTCACGACATTGAACTATTTTATTTTTAAATGACACCTATTCTTAATTAGTTGACTTAGAATATGAATTGTTTCTATGTATCATTGGATAATTATGACATAAGTTGTTATTTTTTAATAGTGTTTTTTTGCAGAAAGATTTCAAACATTTTCGATGTTGTTGATGAATAAAATTGAATTGAACTGTAACGAGAACAACGTCTGTCTTAATCAATATAGGTTTTTTAATGACGTCTGAGTTTCTATTCAACGGGTGTCTTAACATTAATGGGTTATAAATGCTGGGGTTGAATTGTTTCCGCTCGTGTTAACCCATTACTTACCTACCTCTTACGTTTGTTGGTTGCTAAAGAAAACTATTTTATGCAAGGTGTATCTAATAGGTAAATACCTGAAATAACTTCAAACCTGTGGCGGCATCTACATCGCCACATGCGAACTACGTATCAAAGACCTGACGTCACAAATCCTGCATCGCGCTTTATGAGTTTACCGCGCGATTAACATATTATATTAAGACTATCCGACATCAATCCTTGGGCAATTGCCCGCCAGACATAACACCCGTGCCGTTCCGGCAGTTAGAGGTAAGATAGCCAGTTCCTCTGTGGTTGAGGATTCCGGGTGAAGCTCGCTTCCACCTTCGGCCTGATCATCACTTACCATCAGGTGAGATACAGGCAAAGAGCTTCCCTGATGTGGTTAAAAAAAAAAATAGAGGATTTGTGAACTTTACACCCTGTTCCTCATACCCCTAAAAATCTCGTATTATATAATTATGAAAAACTTTTAATATGGGAGAAACGAACAAAAAATCAGCTGCTCCATACATTTTGTAAAGTTATGCGTACATAAATGTGCAGCTGATTTTTATTCGCGATTTCAGGACTGGTCCCATAGTAAAAGTTTTCTTACGCATGCTCACTTAGATGTCTCGCTGATGGTGGCGCGTGTGTTGGATCATTTAGCTTCCTTCAAAATGGTTGTGCTGAATAGTGCTGATCCATGCGTTTTGTATTTAATTTAATTTATTTAAAATAGTGTCCGTGGAGTTTCTTGCCCGTTATTCTCCGTAGGTACCTACTACGCCTTGGAATAGGCTAGCTTCATATTTCTGACTGTCCGACTCCTTGACAATTCAAAAGTGCCTATAAAGAAAGAAAGAAAGAATGATAAATATTTTTATTAGGACACACACAGGGAATAGAAACAGTAAAAAAGGAGCATTTAAAACTAACAAAACGGACGAACGGCACGGTACTAACTAAATGGTTTAATTGAAATAAATGCTTTGAGTGTGAGTTTGAGTGGTTAAACCATTTTTTTCTTACCCACGCGAATGACTATAAATATTAGAAAGGAGATTCTATTCTTAGGTGTTTTGTTATTTATTGTTAACTTCCTTCCTCCAACATGTATATAGCCATTTATTCGGTTAAAGCGTATATAATTGACATGTGCATTTATCCGTTGTCTTATTTGCACGGCTTTATTGCCCTAAAATGGTAGAGAATAAGGTGTAATAAAGTAATACAACCTAAACCTGGACGGTAACATATTTTTATATTAAGGATATGGTTTTGTTTTGTGGCTGGGACAGATTGGATACCAAAGATGGAGGACTGGGCGTGAGTTGATTGAATGACATATAATATTCTATTAAGACGTGTTTATATTCCATTGTTGTAATGTTTAGTTTAGTAAAGGTGATTGTTCTTTCAGGAAGGCAGCCGTTCTATTTCCTGTCAGCGTGGGATGCATCCTTGAATGTGTACCTTTTGTGTTAAAACACCCACACATTTCACGTGATAGGGGGAAAATAGTGGATTTATCTGACATTTAGAAAATGTTACCAGTGCAGATTTAGCTCGTTTTCATTGATCAAGCAAGGTTGCCTTAGCTTACTTTAGTGTAGTATTATACTGCAGGCCTATTGTGACACGCACGGTCTATAAAGGGCAGATGATTAACTGAGGAACTAGATTTATCAAATCAAATCAAAAGTAAATTACTCTTGATTTAATTCGATATAACATTGCAAAACAAAGAAACACAAAACATGAAATTAAATTATTTGTCATATGTCAGCTATCAAAGCAAAAACATGTGTGTTTTACTCTTTATTTACTACTGTAGCCCTAGTCCTCCAATGCTAGCGTGTATGACGTCACGTCACGGCGTCAGGGGTCGTCAACCGCCCCGTATTTTGTCGGACACCATCTGTTTGTCACGTCCTTGTCCCGCCGTGTCCTACAGCGTGTCATGGCACGAACTTTAAAGTTTAATTTCCTATGCTTTTACAAGGGAAAATTTTGGCTTTTTATTATTTTAATGTGCACGTATACTTCGCTCAGATTGCGTTGACATAAACTTGAGAGAAATAAACTACCCGTGTTTGTTATGTACAACTCGTTGTTTTAAAGGCGCGGGTCCACCGTGGCGCATGCTGTGCACGGGCACGCGGCGCATTTTAGCTGCGTTTATTAATTTGTTTGACAACGTGGGTCTACGTTTCCACTGGAGTACCTACACGAATATGACCCACGACTATGTAAAGCGTTGCACGGTGCACGGAGATTGCCACTACAATCCACCACAGCCTTAATGCAGCGGTGATGAAATAATTTGCACAAAATCACACACAAGAACCCTGCCATGCTTGCAATTGCAATTAGTATGGCTGCGGGTTCGAACTCAAGACTTAGAACTTATAAGTCGGGTATTTTCCATCGGGCTACTACGGCTCCATCGGCAACCGTACCGGAATACCTACCCCCTGAATAAAAATATTCTAGTAACCCTACTACACACAATTGACGTAAAAATACCTCACGTAAATACATAGGTAGGCAGACAAACACTTGTGGAGGTCAGAGGGAGTAATAAACTGTCGCAAGGGTTCGACGCCTTACTCTCAAACATCCGTTCGGTGAGGATTATGGGTTATCCTTCATGACTTATTGTCGATATATGACAGGGGAAGTCTTTTGCAGACGGGAATATCGTGCTTATAAGCTTAAAGAGTTAGTTTTGTATGATGAATTTTCCGTTGAATTTAAAAAGCAACTGTTAAGCCAGGAACATACAAGTCATGGTTGCAAGTAGCTTGGACGCCATTGTAACATTCCCCAATCAAAAATCGTAATAGCACAATGGCATGAAAATTAATTGCATACTTTTGTGCAATTTACTGGCATGTGCCTTCCTGGCGTATTCTGTTGAAATAATAATAGTTCTCAAGGCAGAATTTGGCCATGGCGGCCAATCTCAGCGAAGACTAGCCAATGACGCGGGAGATGTTATAGTGCAGGAGTGTGTGCGCAGACACAGGTGCACTCACTGTTCCCTCACTCTCATAGTACGATGGGAAGTTGGCGATGGGAAAGCGTGTTAAGCCGTCCTAATCTATCTGCGGTCGTGTCTGTTGAAATATGAAGTCATAGAAATTGTTTCTATAAGCAAAGGTTTCCCTGAGTAATACTGCTATGTAGCGTAGATATATTTCCTATACAAGTGACATTAGAAAATCATTCAATAAGTTGGCCATAAACTTTTCTATCCTTTCGATTTTAGATCAAAAAAAGGGGGTATATGTGAAGGCTACCAGCGACTCATAGATCCACCCTCCTAATCTGAACATAAGTATTATACAACAGGGCTACGGCAGTCTATTCTTAGAATATTATTTTCCGGTCGCGACGAACTTATTTTATGAGTGCGGAAACACGTCCGTACTACGTCACGAGTCGGAGGGCGCAGAGTAAAACTTTTAGACATTTTTTCCATTCGATAAAGTTTATTTTTAACCTTTTAATGGTTGTCACCATAGTTATATCTATGGTTGTTACTTATGATTTTATACCAGCTATACCTAGGTTTATGTTGAATCTTAATTTTTTTTGTTTGCGATTTCTCATAAGTTTTACCCGTGAAAAAGATATTTATTATTACTGACTACCTTTCATCATTAACACTTTTAGTTCTTGCAAAATACTAACTGAACTCTCCAACATAATAACGATATTTTCTAGGCTGTGCCTTTCTGCGTCACTGTCGTCTACCTACGTCCCTTATTTTACGATTACAACTTGTATCGCAATAAATGACGTGTTTTCAAGTATAATTCACCGATCGCAACGTTAAACACCTCATACAATATCAGTTTCTGACAGATCCTAAATTATGTTAATAACAAGTATATTATTAGTTGCTTTCTGTATAACTGCCTCGTTGGTATAGTAGTCGCAAACGCTACTGCTGAGCGTGAGGTCCTGGTTTGGATTCCCGGGTCGGGCAAAGTGTTATTGGGTTTTTCCATCAGGAATTACTGAGTAGTAGTCCGGAGTCGGAATTTGTGCCCTGTTGATGGCAATAGGCTCACCCCCTATTAGGTGAGACATAATGGGCCAAATGTCGGGTGTCCTAAAGGTACACCTCTGCCTTACCCATCAGGGATTACAGGCGTTATGTTATTTTATTTCTGTATCAATAACCTCTTTGATGTCTTTTTATTTACGCTCTTGTTCACACAGTGCAGTCAACAGTGTACAAATGCTGTGAAGCATCACCTCACAAGGTGTGAGAAAAAAGCATTTTTTTTCTACAGTAAGGTAACCAATCACATCATGTTGATTAACTTTAAATGAGTGCCTTTCTATGTCACTCACTAGTTATATACCTACCTATACTCCATTAAGAGACCCTTTCGTTGTTTCGACATAAACGTATAAAAATATCCTATATTTTACGATGAATACAAAGCAATGTAGTCTATTTACCATAAAAAAAATATTCTAAAGTGCTGTAATTTTAACAATACTTACTTTATTGAGCTACTTTGCGTTGGCTTTTTATTTTTTACTTTACAAGATTACGAATACAGTCCCGATTGCAAACCTTCGAAGAATGATCTAAAATTGTGTCACATAACGTTTTAATTATTTCTAATTAAATATGGCAGAGAAACTTGAGCCTCTACTACCTACATACAGTAACGCAGTACCGACATACATTTTGTTCTAGAAACTTTTTCCCGAGTGCGAACAAACCTTTAGCCTTTTTATACTAAAATCATTTGGTGTTAGCGTTCATAAGATCGGCATTTGTCAACGACAACCACAATCCCAGTCAACATACGACATTCATAACTAAATATTTCGTAGCAGTCTCTTTAAGAACTTAGACATTTGGTGAAGAGACTGCTTTTAGGGAACAGGACGTGACAAAAATAATTTGTTTTATCTTGCTCTTCTGCCGATCTATTCATTAAAAATCTAGCTATAAATAGTGTCAATCCCTAGTATCAGGTGGAATGACAGGTCACTTGAAGCTCATTTCATGTTAGTTTTCACGACAAGATTTTTTCAGAACTGACCGACTGTTTTTGCTTGAATAAACTACGTTCTCTCGGTTTGTACCTATTTTCATTCATTCAAATGTGATGAATGGAACCAGTTCAGACCTTTAGTTTATTTATAGTAATTGACTTAGAGTCTAAAACAAATCCAATTACAACTTCTTGAAATGCGTAATTGCTCCTTTGAAAAGTTCATGGACGTAATTGAGGTACTTGTCAACGATTCTCTAAGGGGCTTCAAATTTCTACTAGTTTTAACTATGAAAACTAGGCTAGGTTTAAAACGAACAACGGACGGCCATTATTCAGTCTTATAAAATAATAAAGAGTACTAGTATCGATCTATAAACACCTTAAATTCATTCATTCACTAACAGATAACGCACTGCTTAACCACTGGACCTACAAGCTTGAAGTTTTTTTGCACAATAATTATTTTTATAACGAAGGTGAGCACTAATGGAGGATTCGTGAAAATTGAAACCCGTAAATGGGTTAATTCGGCGATGAAAGTTTGTATGGAAGTCCGAAACGTGGAACTTTCCAGTGTAGGTACTTAGACTTCTGTTTATAAGTAGAAGTTAATTATATCATCGTTTTTGGAAACCCATACTTAAGGCTCCTAAGAAGTTTCCGGTGGACATTCCCATCGGGCCCCGCCTTGTGGTGAAATAAATTAGATAGGAAGCTCCATCACAAAAATAACATGTTTTGATTACAGAGTAATAATTAATGTTACCATTCATCGGAACAAACTTATCCCAAACTATGTTACGTTGTGGGTGGCTGTGGCTACAGAAACCAACAAAGTATTACATAGTAATAATGTTCTAGCCTCTGGCTACTGTAGATACTCACACGAGTGTTGACTTAGGACATGGTTATGGTTGATATTAGGTAACGGGTCAGCGGTTAACTAATACTAAACCAACTGACTTTTAAACTTACGAAATGTTTTTGTTTTCACTATTCGGTACTATAATATACGCAAAGTTTACTTGACCTACTACGGAAATTAAAGAATAGAATAGAAAGCCTAGAATTTAAAGTAGGGACTATTCATTATAAGTACCTACATAGTCTAGTATACAGCGTGGCGAGGATAATTCACATTATATAGTACAGCGGATAATACAAGCTGATAAAATATATTTTATCTGATTATAATAAAATAAACAATTAGGTACACTAAAAATTGAAAAAAGCATTTTTGAACTAAAATTAATAGCGTTACAAATGTCATCAAATAAACCCTTGATAATGCACATGACGCCTTAGAGGGTGGATGATCCCACATCCGCCTAGCTTACACCGTTACCAAGATATTTAAGCAATCACCTGGGAGGTGATCATTAGTATGTTCATTTATCGCGACTAGAATGTTAATGGTTATATTCGATAGGTAATCTCATCGCCAACCTGTATACTAATAACTAATAGTTTAATATTGTTCTGAAATTCAATCGTTAATAAAAAAACAGTTAATTTCTCTATTGAGCATGATATTCTAGATTTATCTAGATGGAATAATTGACGGATGATACATTTAACAAACTTAATGTGACCACAATGTTGACACCGATACATGTATCAAAACAATGCAATTAAAGATAAGAATCAATTAGTAATACATAACATTTTAAGGGCCTTCACAATGTTAAAAGATCGCACTTAGTTGAAGTTCAATTTAAGACATTTGTTCACAAAATTCGATGCGTGTAATATTTTAAAGAGCATATTAATGTTTAACACTTTGAGAGACACTAAACGCCCATATGCGTTATAACAGTAAACTTCTAGTGTGTCGTTCAGTGTTTGTGAATGCGTTAATCATGTTTTAGTAAAACTTTAAATTGTCCAACCAAGTATTTTAAATTAGGTCTCTTCATTATCTAAACAAGCAAAGCGGGTTTTTACTCACGCTATGATATATACACTATAAAAAGAATACTTAGTAAAACGTTACTAGATTTTTCAAAAAAACAACGCACTTTTACTACGACAACAACGTATAAAAAAATTGAATCCATCCTTGGGTTGACGACCCCAAAAAACATTCCAAGACGACGAGGAATCTTTTTCGGGACTAACGTTCATTTTGTGTTATAATTTTAGCGAAGCGTGTCATCTCTCCCGAAAGGCAAACACTGCGTAATCCTGGGTAAGCACCCAATTATGGCCCTTTGTTACATTTCTGGTCGAAAAAGAGATTTGGCGAGAAATTAAAATCTGGCCATCTTTTCTGAGTAATTACTTACTTTATTAATTTACTAGCCCGCGACGTCGTCTGCGTGTTTCTTGTCACCCCGATCCACCCGATCAAATCAATTTCTGAAAGATAAAAATGGTTACTGTGGGTCACACTTAGAAGATAGAAACATGCTGATATTATAATCATTTAGAACATAAATGTTATGTATCTCTAACGGATTACGCGTCGCAGGCCAGTAAAGCTCCCAGTCGCCATGATGATGATATCTTTAACAATCATCGTCATATTTCAGCCAATGTTCACAAAACCTTAATAAATTATACACCATTGGTGAAAACCGCTTGAAATTCCGTTCGGTAATTTTCGTGTTTAATGCGTGCATACAGACAGACAGACAGATGCGACAGAGGGACTTTGTTTTATAATAATTATGTAAGGATAATATAGTATAGAGGTTTACGTACAGTAGAGAAGTATCGTGTAAAAGTATAATAATATAAAAAAGGGAAGGGGAAAGAAATCAATCCGCATCGCTGTCACAGGAAAAGTGACCAAAAGGCTGGCAGTATTGTCACGTTGTATGGCAATGCTGATTCTTTGGCCAAAGAATAGGTCACGTGAAGAGTCGACCAATAGCTTGGCGATGTCTTGGAAAACTAAGTGGAAAGTCGGAACCCATGGCAGACATGTTGCATCCCACACCAAAGGCCGACCTAAATTCCAAGGCAATTATAGTCATTCCGTCTGGTCTCTTCCCATCGACACGTGCCAAGGCCATTGGGTTCTAAAACGGCTGGCACGACAAGAGCACGACGGATGATGCCATTGATGCTGGCGTGTCGTGCTATCCAGCCTGCACTCCTACTGCAGGATAGGGCATGGGATCCGAGGCAGTCGACACCTTCACCGCATTGGCAGCGATGCAAAGAGCGCCCAGATGCAGACAAGTAGCGTGCCGGAAGGTGGTGTCACCCAGCATAGGGCCTATGCTGGATGACGGGAGCACCTGAAGCCAGAGGCCCGACTCCCACTCACCCACAGCCAGCAGGATTTAAAAAATGTGGAAATTATTTTTTCAACTAATTTTAATTTCAATCATTTTAAAACAAATGTCTATTTAGTTTAGCACATTAAAAGTCGGAGTACAATGGTGGATTGATAATGGTGTTTTACTACGTAATAATGCTAGTTCGGTTTGCCTTGCATTCGATTAAACTTGTAGCTTTTAAAAAGTAGTAGCCAATATTCATTATAGAGTCTGACCAACGAAAGCTGTCCACGAATTATTCAATCATAATAACAATAATATTTTACTTCAAAGTAAAAAATCGTCTAATTAATAAATATGAAATACTGATGCTATTGCATAATATTTATTGAATATTGTAAAGTATCAACTCCGTTTCAGGAGTGTATAGCCAGGGTTAACAGCTCTTGATTTTTTAAAATAGCCGCCTTTTTTCTTGGACAGCTTTCGTTGGTCAGACTCTAGTAGTCATTCATATTCTTTAAGGCACCTCTTTAGGTCATGAGCTATCCGAATATCAAAAAGTATTTGGCCTATGCGTGAAAATTGATTCGCTGTTACATTGTATAATAGTAATAGTTACTATCTAAATTGATAAATTGGCTTACAATAAATAATCTAAAAATAAATCTCACAAAAACCCATTACATGAATTTGTATATTTTATTAGCTTCCATTCCGATTCCGGAACAACATACAATACAAATTCAACGATATTCCTATCCGACTGAAAAGGTTTTTATGGATTAAAAAAAAGATCAAATTAAAATGTCTAGTCATAAAAATAGAAGACGTTGCATATTCAATGTTTATTAAAAGTTAAAATATTTCGACCGTCTTCTAATAATTTTGGAGAGACTTGACAAAATAAAAAAAGAATCTTGAATTTTGAGAAGATTTAATAAGAAGCTGTGTCCATAGAGTTAGTACTGCGTCGTTGTAGGACAGTCTTCAAAAGGATGTTGTTTGAACTAGGCTTTCACGACGGTTCGGGCTGGCGCATAAGGCAAAAGCGACAAAGAGCAATGGCAAAGTTCGTCGTTTCATAATATCATTCTACCCTTGAATTTGAAGAAAATTCTCCTTTTCTATTTACTTTGCAGAAAGGATATCTTTTCTACACACTTTGCACGGAGCGTTACTTTGTCACTATTGTAACTTGCTGAAATCCATCCTCTAGACTGTTCCAAAAAAATTCCTTACAATTAAATCCCATAACACAATACTCAAAAAAAAAAGGCCATAATTATGTATTAAAATAAAAACTTGTGCCTTACACCATATTAATGCTGTATTGACAGATACTGTCGATAGTAAAATGAAATTCAGCGAGGATTTACAAAAGAAATGCTTTCAATTTACCCAGGGTTTGCATCCGAGTTACCTCTTGTGTTTGGCTAGCCAAGAGCGATGACCGTCGCTCTTGTTTATATTATAATTCTTGCTCATCATCTTGTTATATTGAGTTTCTTACAGCATCTTAAAAGCGTTCGTCGTTTTTACCAAAAGTGACTGAATTATAATAGTTTTTGTAAAAGCGAAACACATATCTTCAGGTTATAACAGAACTGTACATTTTATTATTTCGTCTGTATTAAAAGATGACTGTGAAGAACAGACTAAATATATTCAGAATTAGTATCTGCCCGCGATTTCCGTCCGCGTGGAAGACACCTATACCGTAAAACATATCCGACTGCACACGGCAATAGTATAGCTTTCCATCAGTATCATTATTTTTGTAATCGGATCAGCAGATACTTCCACAGATTACCAAATAATTTTACCTCTTTAAATATTTTGTTGAGAAGTTAAGATGTAAGAAGTCTCAATGTCAAATTCATTATAAAACGGTGTTACTGTTCACAGACCTGACATGTTTTCCTTAATTTTCTCTCTGATACAATATTTTTACAAAAAGTCATCTATTTCAGGTGTTGTCTCGGATATGAAACACCCACTTATAATGTGTTGGATTAATTTCACGACCTTTTTTCAGTGGGAGTGAGTGATAGCGAGATAAGGAAGGTAGGCGGCAAACGTTAATCCACTACCTACTTGCAGCTATACCGAAAAGCTTTTAAAAATAAAGTACAAATATATATATTATTATTAATTTCACCTTTTTCTCAGTATACAAATCTATCCACATGACACTAATGTAAAATATTTGTCCGCACTTCATCTCGGCCATTAAAGGGTCTATATCATTTTGTTTGTCGAGGAAGTTTTTCAGGCGCAAAATGTGGGTATTTTGGACCCGTATCGGGGCAATGTCCTCTGCGTTTGTTTCCAGGACATTTGTCACCGTGCTCCGTTGATCGAGTTGTTTCTTTTACCTTTCGAAGTTCTCGAAAGTTTTTCTTCAAACAAATTTTAATGAGGAACGTTTGTTTTTTATTTTGGATAAATTGCTATACTTATTGTCGAATTGTTAAAATGAAAGGAATTGTTATGCCTTTTGTACACGATACGGTTTCTTTACGGTACGGCGTGTAAACCGCGCCCGTAGCAAAAACTTGTCGTCAACATGCTTCCATAGGGATCCATACAACACTGACGAGGTGAAGATTTCATACTCATCAGTAACATGGTTTTGTCGGAACCAGTTTAGAAGTAAGACCTATTAATAGAACATTGATTCAGCCTAAAACCTAAGTTTTACATATATTATTTTCTGAAAACCATTTAAAGTTGCGTTATCAGCGGAAAATTCCACCCGGTTATATTCAGAGACACCAGTAAAAAAAAAACTTATCTGTTGTTTCACTTAATTATTGTATAAATTTTTCAGAAATATATTTTAGACTAGCGACCCACCCTTACTTCGACAAGTTTTACGAATTGACAAACTACGTGATTTCTCTATGCTATGTAAGTTTAATATTATAATACCTATATATTGTACAGTACCTACACATTGCCGGGGTTGGTTCGTGGATCTTTACATTATCGAGACGGCTTAACGTGCTTTCCGAGGCACGGAGGAGTCCGTGCCTCGGAAAGCACGTTAAGCCGTTGGTTCCGGATGTCATTCGTGGATGGTTGACAGTCGTTACGGGTCGTCAGAGGCTCGAAAGTCTGACAACCAGTCTTACCAAAGGGTATATTATTGAATACCCAGTTACTGGGTTGTCGAAGTCAGATGCAATCGCTCCAAGTAAAACACTGGTGTTCAGCTGCATCCGGCTAGACTGGATGCCGACCTCAACATAGTTGAGAAAAGGATAGGCAGTACACATAAACCTTCCGGAATAGATTCTCTACATGATGGTGGAAATCGTATCAAAATACGTTGCATTGCGCAGTTTAGAAAGAACAACGCAATCACGCAGACAGACAGGAAAAGCGACTTGACTTCAATTATAATAGGTATAGAAGCCGTCTAATGATGTCAAATACCTACTGATAATTGAAATGTTTTTTTTATTTTTTTTATTTACTTCAGAGGCAACAAACATCTGTGCAGCCCTGGCTCTTGTACTAGGAGTTCCTGTATCACAAGAGCCAATGTTATTCTACTATTAAAGTTACTACGTAATAACTAGCTTGTTAGTATCTTTATTACACTGAGCCATAATAAATTAACAATGAATTAAAACAGAAATAAAAACAAACAAATAACATTATTGTCAAACAAATGACGTTACTTTTTTTTTTGACTATTTTAATGGTTTAAGTAAAAAATTATCGGAAATGTAAGAACATTGCAAAAACAAATTGTACACTTTATAAATCGACTCGTTTTGGTTTTTATTCCTTATTTAATGAATGTATTACAATATTCGTTTAGCAATGAACAACTCCATCCTATTCCATTGACCCCTTTAACAGACCAATTCCAAAAGAATATTTATCTAAAAGGTCGCTTGAAATCATTCTATCTATTACCAAAATAATGGTTTTAGGAGAATCAACTGAATTGTTATTGAATCGAAAAGGTAGACCGGTCCATTATGTGACCTAAATTGAACTTGAGATGTAGATAAAAATAGTCTTGAATTAATTTAAATTTGCAAATAATTGTTTAATAGATTAGAGTATTCTCAGAGTACAAACGTAAATTATTGGGTCAAAGTAATATAATTGAATTTTCGTAATAATATATTTTGTGGGTTCTCCAAACAGACCCTTAACTAAATTGTTTATAGAACTGTCGATCTATTATTAGTAATCTGTCGGTTGCTTGAAGTTATTGTAGGGAAGCAATTTCCTGAAGTAAACCAATGGATTAAAATTATTCATTCCACTTTGTCGATTTTGGCCAATATTCTACAGCGTTCAAAGAAATTCCTTTGTTTTCTCTATTACCTTTCCAACCAAAATGACATAATTAGTTGCTATTCGCATGATATTAACCTTTGCCTGTTGATTAATGCGCGGTTTTCCCGACAGGCGGGGTACCATTCCTAGGATTTCGTACTTGCTCAGAATCTATAATTAACTTGTAGGCTTTTCTATGTACTGAGGAGCTCGTGGCAAAGTAACACCAGCCGCACGGGTCGATCCATCAGGTTAAGCTGCGCTTGCCGGGGTTGGTCCGTGGATGGGTGACCATCTTTACATACCGAGACTCCTCCGTGCTTCGGAAGGCACGTTAAGCCGTTGGTCCCGGATGTCATTCGTGGATCTTTGACAGTCGTTACGAGTCGTCAGAAGCCCGAAAGTCTGACAACCAGTCTTACCAAGGGGTATCGTATTACCCAGTTACTGGGTTGTGGAGGTCAGATAGGCAGTCGCTCCATGTAAAATACTGGTATTCAGCTGCATCCGGTTAGACTGGAAGTCGACCCCAACATGATTGGGAAAAGGCTAGGCAGAATGAAAAAAATGCTTTTCTATGTACATGTTACTCCACTTTAAATTACCTTATTTCTTTTCAAGAGAACAACTTGTTTACTTGAGGGTTTTTATAAGGATTTTACCACTATTAGGCTAGTTAATAACCTAATCATTTTTCATATTATATAAAACGTACGTTTCCAAAGGTCAAAGAGCTTCCACACCAGAGACATGTCAAAGTAACGCAAGCCTACAAGGCCCGTAAACTGAAAAGTAAAAGTAAACTGTAAGTTTCAACCAAACATCGGCTTGCATATCAATACGAGATTATTATCATGAGGTCGACACTCCCACTTGAAGCAAGAATACATAGGTACAGAATGTCGGCTACATACAACAAGCGAAAACTCACGCACACATAGACGCTTCACGTACAGCGAGTGCCTTCCTTTTTGCTAGGTACCTTTTTACCCGACTACGGCACAGCAAAAAAAAAAGATATAAAAACTAAAACCCAACTGTGACAAAAAACAACTAAAAATAAAAGTTATATTATAATTATTTGTCGTAGTTGGATTTTAGTTTTTATAAAAAAAAAAAAAAAAATCTTTTTCACCTCAACATTGCTCATACAAAAGCAGCTCGTATTTACAATTGTCTACCCGAAAGCTTCTTTAGCACAACTCCTGCAAGTGTTGGCATAAAGAAGCATTTTGTAAACACGCATCTATTTATGCACGTGAGCCTGTTTTCATTCGTAGTATCGAGCTGGACTTGTGTAACTATTTATTCTGTGTTTAAAGGCGGGAACTGGGATTTGTTTTTGTTGGGGTGATAAACTCCGGACAGTTCAATGTGTCTCACTGGATTATTTCTTGGACTTTTTATTTTGAATGTTGCGTGAAATTGTTGTAATCTACTTAGGATCTTATCCGCTTTAATCTGTTAAAAATACATTTTATTATATTAAAAATTAAAAATAAACGGTTTTAAAATAAAAACTTAGCTGCTTTCTGAAATTTTGTGAAACTATGAATTTTACTAAAAATCTTTATCGTTACTCCTATCTTGAGCATAATCCTATCTTGTAATGCTTGGATTCTTTGATATTAAAATAGAAAGTGAAGTAACCTATTATTTATTTAAAACAATAGGATAAACTGAACAGTACAAGTAAACATAACAGTACGTAGGTACCTACCTATACAGTAGTACAGGGTCTCTCAATGGTGAGTTTTTGACAGTTTTTGTATGGCATATCTGTCAAAAACTCACCATTGAGAAACCATTGTAACGATTATAAATTAGTAGACTCAGGCCCCAGATGTCAATTGATCGCAGTACCATTCATTTTGACATCAATTGCTTCATAGGTTTGAAAAATTCATCTGCTCACAGCGTAAATAAGGCTATGAACGTTTCGGAATTGTCAAAATGAATGGCATTGCAATCGATTGCCATTTTATGTGTGTTACGCAATTACCTTACTGGTTTTATAGCTAAACCCAAATCAGCATATTTATTTAGCTATTGATTTCCTCTTAAACGAGCCAAAACGGCCGAATCATAACTCACTCCAGAAACAATAAGTAAACTTTGATTCAAAGCTAACACGTTTTTGCTAATCCATTATCATCAATTTAAAATGCAAACGGCCTGAACTCCGGCAATATATTATTAGGAGTACTTGTAGAAACAAAGATGGCGGCATGCTGGATTGCTGACCCTTGTTTTAACTTGTACCAGAGGTTAACGACTGAACTCAGTTTATTAAAATCGCCGATGGCCTATTGTGGGACGGATTTAGACTGAATTTTTGGTTGCAAAGATTTTGGTGCTAAATACCCTTTTAGACCGGCCATAAGAGCGATTGCCAAGTCTGCAGAATACTGCAGATAGCAATGTACCAATTAACCATATTTATATTACAATATGTCATAAATTACTGTATTTAGTGTAATCTATTTTAATAATAATGATCATTTGTATTTCACTATTGGCAAAACATAGAGCACTAGCTAATTTTTAAGATCTTTGTATGTAATTACCTATGTTTCACAAATAAATTATTCTTATTCTTATTATATTCTTATAGTGTGTGTGTCTGTGTTTAGTGTGTGTGTATTTTTTTGCCTAGAGGTCAACATACCTGCAACTGAACACACGAGGAGGCCTATAATTCTACATATCCGTGTGTGTGTTTCATTGCTGCTGACATAGAAATGAACAATGCAAAAACTATAATAGGTACCACTTGACCCCAGGTCGGTCAAGTGGTACCTGAAGCCAAGGACCTCTTGCTTAGTAATCGGTTTTTGAACTTTTGCAGTCAGAAAAACTAACCTTAATGCATCCTATAATTTAAATCCATCCCTGCCTTCAACTGATACGCGAATATCCCACAGAGGTCGTTGACCCCGGTGACGTCGTCCCAAAAAGCTATGATTGATGTCTTAGGGCTAACACTGACTTTGTGAATCCAATCGGAAACAGACAGCGAAAGGGTCATAAGTATCGAGACGAGACAATTATCTTTTTCTAGTACAATAATTCTTTGTCGTGAGACGGTTTATGATGACTTTGATTTTTTTATAAATCTCGGGGAAATGAAGTTGATTTTGATTGTATGCTCTCCTATCGAATAGAATTCGTTTTTATGACATTCTATTAACAATTTAAAACTTTCAGTGACGGTCATGTTATTAATGCGGCCTGCAGCCAGTGGTTACAATGCGTATAAAGGCACGTTGCAGACGGTGCGCGGCGGTCATTTGGACCGCGAATGACCGCGAGCGACATCATCGGGCCAGCATCGGCAGCGGGGTCGATTTGTCCCACGTGTGCGTTATTTCATAGATTTCCACACGTTCTATAATAGCGGACAAATTATTCACAAACATTTACAGCTCTACGTCCAAATAACTAATTCCAAACTGAACCGTCCAAGCTAAACGGTTGCAAGCACCGCCATTCCAAGATGGCGGCGCGTCCGGTACCCGATAGCAGTTGGGCTCGTGCCCGGTATCACCGCGCTATTTCCTTTCGGGCCTCAGCAGGCTGACCTGAGACCGACCTGGTTATTGCTGTCTTAATTCTGAATACGTTGGCCTAGGTTAGTTAAATGTCGGTGTTCCAGTTAAAACTTGCTCGTGGCTCGTGGTTCCTACAAACTTTGTCTTTGTCTTGTTTGTCTTGTTTGAGATATTTTCTACTGTAACAAAGAGTTATGTTCTCAATGAATGGATTGTATTAAAAAAAAGGCCATTATCATTAAGAGGCGGCCAATTATTTTCTAAACCAAAAGAAATAATCATGGATAGGTCATAGAAATATGAAGCTAGTTGCCCATTCCAAAGCGTGTAGGTACCTATGGAGAAGAACGGGCAAGAAACTCGAGAAGAAACTCCAATCTTCAGATAACTCATAACTGAGGAGTAAAAATTTCAGTTTGAAAACTATTGTATAGAAAATATGCCCCGCCATCACGTGTCGCAATATTTTTTCTTTAAATAAAGTAATCTGACGATAGAACAATTGGCCTCTAATACAATTAGTTTCTTTTTGTCTGACATAATAATTATGTACTCAGTAGGTACTCAGAAAAAAAACTATCGAATAGGTAGAAAAGTAGCTAAGTATTCTAGTTGGTATGTCAAGTATTTCAAAATCAGTCAGTGACAATTCTTCTATCATTATCTCCATGAATACAAATCTCTTGGAAATAAGGTTATTGCAGACGTGCGTTATACTTATTTGAGTCATATAATTAGTCAGTCTGAAGGCAAAAATGATAATGTCCGATATTTTTTTGCTTTGACATGGACGGCGCACAGTGGGTACGTAAAGCCCCACAAGGGTATGTAAGGCCTCCCAAAATGATCAAAATAATAATCGGTTAAAAAATTTAGGTAAAAGTATTCAGAATATATTTATTTCCAAGAATGATTTTATTTCTAAAAAATTGTCATGTAAACTTAAAAATTTATACATAAGAACCAGCGCGCGGGGTTCCTCTACCAAATGAAAAAAGAATCACATAAATGGGTTTAGAAAACACGGATATATCGGTGACCATACATAAAAAAGTCGCCGAATGTCCTCATCCTTTTTGAAGACCGTTAAACAGTTTCGTAGGTACGTCTTTATTGCACACTAGTAACTTTGATGTCACCTCACATCTATTTGGTTTCACATCCTTCTTAGGTATCTGCTATTTCTTGCAGACTTTTGCCTTTGGTTTTCCGGTAAATATTTGTACAAATAATTAAGTGGGCATCGAGCTTTTTATACGTAAAAACACGTTTTTATAACCCTTGTTTGAAGTAGTAAAGAATTAAATTAAAATGTAGGAAAATATATTGGTATTTTTGGGCTTATATACTTGTCAGTATACACGATGGAAACCCGATTTGATTTTGGCCCGATAGAATAAATTCGCAAACTTATTATATACGAACAGGAACTCTGACGTCCATACTCCGCTGCAAATCAGCAACTGCAATTTACAAATTTTTGTCAATATTCTTCCATCGTTTTAACACAGTAACATGAGCGCCTGACACTTTCGTGTTAGCAATATTACTAATGCGACACATACATAAATTATGTGTTAGGCGCTCTGTATTCTAAAGGGCCTGTAAACAGAAACAAAGGACTGCTTGGGACTGTCTGTTTCAACGTCGTAGGTCTAGAGATAAAAAAAATTGAGCAAAGAGATAAAGATATATTAATTAACATGAGGTCAATAGAAAGCCATTTAAATAATATGAGGTTATTAGTTTTCGTGTACAACATATTTCACGGTGGGACAAACGCCTGTAAAAAAGTTGGCCACCTCAATATATCCTCACCAATAACAAGGCTGAGTTAATTACTGATTCGATTTACTTTATGAACTTCAGAACACGGTATGCTTAGTGAGATTATTGGACGAAAATGTAAAGCAGTCCGCAAAACCGGAATATTCAATGCTCAAGAGATGCTATTACCTGCAGTTCATTGTTATTTTTATACGTATACATACTGGATGACTTTTTTTACCGTCTCGAAAGAAAATGGGTATATTAGGTGAAAATGGGTATAGTAAATGACTTTTTTTACCGTTTTGGATGTGGATACGGTGACCAGCCACATCCTAAACACCAAAGTTAGCGCTGGTGCAGCCATAGATATCAAACGTTTGGGAACTAAGACTATATATAAGAACTAAGGCTATAGGTAGACGAAGATCAGCATTGAAGTGATTTGCAATAAATTTTAGTCAGCTTGAAGGCAGATTTATAATTTTTCTATTTCAGTTGAAAGGTGCAGCGTGGGTGGGAATCCCAAAATGATCGAAATTATAATCCAAGCATTCAGAATATATTTATTTAGGAACTTAGGTAAGACGGATAGCTGGTATGATAAATCTTAAAAATAACAGTTTGGTACCTACGTATGTTGCTTTCGCATTTATAAAGTTTAAAATTGAAACAAGCATTTCTATACATTAGTATTATAAACTAGTAACTTTGATGTCACCTCACCTCTATTTGGTTTCACATACTTCATACTATCTGCTATTTCTTGCAGAGTTTTATCTTTCGTTTCCGGTAAATATTTATACAAAATAATTAAACAAATGACTGAAAGAATACCAAATGCAAGACATGTTCCATGCAATCCAAAATTCCTAATCAAGGAAGGAGCCAGTTTTAAAAACGGACCAGTTACAAGTTTTGCAGTTAATGCGATACAACATACTGATAAATTCCTAGATCTTATCGGAATTAACTCACCAAAAACTGAAATAGACACTGACAAAGGTCCACAACTTACAGCTATTGAGAAAGCAACAAATAATGTAATTGTAACATATTTGTTTTCCATAATAACATTTAAACTAATTAAATATAAGTATAAAGATAAAATAAACAAAAACATGGCCCCTATACTCGATGCGGCTAACAACAATGTGCGTCTTTTTAAAAGTTTCGATAAAGCGCAACCTGCGTACATGCTTAACACTGTGAAGCCATCTATTATTAACATTGCGATGTACGCCGTTGATTCACTGTTTGTTATTTTCTTTAATACGTCTATAGCATACACAGCGAAAACTAATTTTCCTGAGCAGACTCCTAAAAAACCAGTTAAAAAAGCTATTAAGGTCGGTTTGTAAAATTCTTTTGATTTAATTGTAATAAAGAAATCAATAATGCGTTCTCTAGCAGATAGTTTTGTACTTCCGCAGCTAGCTATATATTCCTTTTGAGAATGTATCAATGCTTCTAATTCCTTCTCTGAATCTTCATCACACCCTCGCAGGGAGCGATGTGATGCTGCACATTCTTCAAACCTTCCTATGCTTGCCAACCAGTACGGAGACTGGGGCCAAATTATCACCGTTAGTAAGGTATACATTGAACATACTATACCAACCAGTGGAATATTCTTCCAATGAAAGAATGTGCCTATAGCATTAGAAGCCCAAATGCCCCAGTAAAACGTAGCTGTTTTAAATGTTAAAAATATTCCTCTATATTTTGGTGAAATATACTCAGTTAAGATCATAATAGTAATGGTAATATGTGAAGCAGAAAATAATCCCTGCATTATTTGACTTATCAATATGTGAGTGATGTTTGAACTACAATATAAAACTATGAAAGCGGCCAATGTATCCAAGACCGCGATGATGAAAGGTATCTTCCTGCCGACGAATCTTGTGATGATCGAGAGGATGATCACCCAGGGAAACCCGCTGAAGCTGAACACAGACGCTGGAAAATACAATAGTTTCAATATTTAATTAAATAGAAAATGCTACGAGGAGACGTTCTTTGAAGACAATATAAGACGATAAACACGTGGTTCACCTCTTTCTTTTTGGTAGGCTCTTTCTCCGTTCGTGTCGGATTGCCGTGCTATCGGAATATGAGAGCTAAGGAACAGAGACACCTGTGTCGCCGCACACACTTGTGTACTATACCTAATATCAGCGTACTTGGCTAGTCTTGGTGGAAATTGGCCGCCGTGACTAACATTCGGTCGGAGTATATGTACTTTTATTCAAGCTTATTCATAAGAGAATCTATTATAGATTGACAACGACGTATTGCCTTTAACTTGTTCAATCAAATCTGGCTTTTCAAACAATAAATGTGAAGCAAACATTTTACATGTCGTTGAGAGTTATTATTGGAAGCTACGCGGTATTAGAGTGACATAGGATACTTTTCATAACGGAAAAAATGCACGATTCTTGAGGGAAACTCAATGCGGAAGAAATAAAAATCCACAGAAATATTATAAATTAATCGTCTTCTTCTTTTTGTGACGATGGTACTCTTCTTCGTAGTTTTTTTTTAATATTGTATGAGCCCAGTAGGTGGCACGTTGATTGCCATATCAGTGGCATTCTTAAGGTCCTCTGAGGTGCAGGTGAACGAGCACTTAGCACACTCCAGCAAGTGGGGTATATAAGTAAACATCCTCAACTTACTGAGCCAAGAAGCCATATCATCTGAGATTATTTCAGTATTGTTCGCTTCCCGCCTTATCTGCGGGATGAACATGGTAGGTGCGCCGACGCACAGCCCGTACAGGAACACAGACGTCCATACTCCACTGCAGATCAGCAACTGAAAATAAAATTATTATATAAATTTTATTATTATGAACATTATTCTTCCTTAAACATATTTTCCAACGCGGAGGAGCCATTGTCATCGAATCTTGAAATGTGATCTAATTTGATTATTTACTTATTCAGAAGTGGTCCAGCTTTGATATTGTTTTGCTATAGTACGTTTTTGTCGAGAGTTTTTCGTTATTTAGTGGCCTTTTATCAACACGGTAGGATCCGTGAACGTTTGTAGCACCCCTTTTGTAAGATCACCTTTCCATACGCCATAATTTTGACACTTTAATAGTGTTCATTATTATGTTCTCTCATAACTCACTTATAAACCCCTATAAGTCAATAATGATACGATATATGTTGATACGTTTACCTGGGCTAATAATTTACTCTGCACAACTATCCTTCATTTACTTTTTCATTTAACTCATAAAACAACGTTTGGAGTAAAAACGTTTTACAAATCGCATTATTACGTTATTTTGATTGCATTTGACATTTTATTGTTAATTTAATTCTGTGCCCTTATAGAATTTGTACCAATTTTATTGACATTTTATTCTAATATAATCTATTCTGTTGCAGTATTTTGGAATTTTATTATAAGTATACGGGTTTTGCCTGAATTAAATGAATTTTATTTTTATTACCCGACTACGGCGAAGCAAAAAGGAGGATTATGATTTTGACCGGTATGTATGTATGTATGTATGTATGTTCATTGATTTGTTCCGTCATAACTTCTAATACGGTATAAACAAGTCATCTCAGACAGACAAATTAAAAATCCAGAGTCACACGTTTTAGGTCATAAATCGAATAGATTACGTGTGACTCAGGATTTTTTAATTTGTCTGTCTGAGAAGACTTGTTTATACCTTTTTAGTTGACTTTTTTGCCGTAGTTGGGTTTTAGTTTTTAAACTTTTATTTTTATTTGAATTATTTTGGGGTAATAATATATATATTTTTGAAATGTGCTAATTAAGCCCTTTCATTTGATACCCAACATGGTACCATTAAAAAAACTTTTTTTTAGTTCATGACTTTTTGTGCTCTAGAGGGCGCCATATTCAATTTAATGTGACTTCACATAGCCTATAACCAGCGGACGACTGAGACGCTTCCAATGATACCCCATTTGTCAAATTATGATGAGTAGTTTAGAAGTTATGAGGGAACAAATGAACATACATACATACATACTTACATACATACATACATACCGGTCAAAATCATAACCCTCCTTTTTGCTTCGCCGTAGTCGGGTAAAAATAAAATAAAACCCGACCAACTGAACTAAACTGTTCAAAATAACAAGATCAGTTTTCAAGCAGTCTGATCCAGTTGGTGGCATCAAATCTGATGCAGTTGGTGGCATCAAATCTGATGCAGTTGGTGGCATCAAATCTGAGATTGTCCTATAATATCTGCCACCAAGTGCATCAGACTGCTGGAATTGATTTTGTGTTGAAAGAGTTCGTTGCGGTGAGGTTTTTGCTTTTTTATATTTTTCATAGCTTAATAAAATATCGTATTGAAATGCAATACGATGTCGCTTCAGCCCTGAATTTCAGATCATTCTAACTATTACACACCTGTTTCAGAAACGGTTTCCAATCTGTGTTCTTTTGAAGATTCGTGTACTCACTGTGTTTGTCGTCACTGTTTTGCGGAATATCTTTATATTGACAGTTTTCCATCGCGTTAAAATTAAATTAATGTTAATGTTTACACAATGTTTTTTTGTACGAGTTAATATTTAATTCACCCCGGATATAACTTATATTACATCGCGATATTAAACAAAATATAAATAATTGTTTTATGATGAATTTCCTATGATCCACTATTACACACTACTGAACGTCGCCTTGGTAAATCTGATGTGAATCTTTGTAAATTAATAATGGTATCCTACAGCCGAGTTGACAGTTATCGACCGGTTTAGACACTAATACAACCTGTTATTTGTAAATCGTAGTAATCTTTATGCATAAACATATCTGAGATAGCTATAAAATTGGAAGAGAGTGTCTTTTACATGTCACTCATATGCATTGTACGTGAATCTAGAAAAACAAACATACTTCCTTTATAGTTCTGAAAGAAGACCTCGCAGGTTTAATTAAATGTCTTGTCGCTGCGGCAAACGAGTACTCGTCGGCGGCGGTGTGAACAGTCAGCGATCAACTACCGACGGCACGGCCACTGTTGGCGCAGTGATTAAGCGCTGCGTGTCGCGGGTTCGATTCCCGCACGGAACAAATATTTGTATGACCTACAAGTAGTTGTTCCGGGTCTGGCTGTTTGTGTATCTGAGTTTAAATGTTTGTAAACCCACAATACCAGGAGAAATTACTAGGGTAGGGCGTTTAAAAAAAATAGTTATAATAGCCCACGATGCTAAATGATGATTTACTCGAGTGGTGTGAGGACCTCGTGGTTTCATCGGCGGGGGCAGCGTCTACAGGCTTTTCTAATTGTAAATAAAAAGGCACATGTCACATGGAAAAAAAATGGATATACTCGAGCGCGTCAGATATTGATAATTGAATCCGAAAGAACCTCATATTTAAAAGACTGAAGATTTGTACGTGACGCTAGCACGTGGCGGCTTTTTGAAATGCAGAAAAAAATCGCTATTTTCGCAGACGGTTCAGCTTGTTGTCCTGGTCGTGCGAGCCCTTGACGATGATGGAGGGATTTTCTTAATATGACGGTTCGTTCTTTTTCCTATGTTTGTTTTTTTATAGGTATTACTGAATGTGACAAATAAAATAAAATGCAAATAAAAACTATTTATCTTAATTATAATACATAAGGCGCGATGCGACGACGCAACGCGACACCAGTAGACCAAGTTCCGTGAAGTTTTCATTTCTGTGAAAACAATTTCTATTGTTCCACCAGAGTCGCGCCGCGCCTGTCTGCGGGAACTTTTATTTGTATAAATAGTGATACTTAACTGGAAAAGGCACTAAAGTACTTTTATTTTGAAATGTCAGTTCAATAATATGGCATTGACATTAAAAAATTAAAGTAGCTGAATGCTGCTGGATATTATACTAGGTATCGAAAGCTTTAAACCGTCGAACTATTTCCATGTTACAAAATATCTCGCAGTGCCAGGAGAAGAAGAATACCAGCCGATCTATTCTGATAAAAAACTCCCCGTGAAGTGTGTGAAGTGATCGTCATTCCACCTGATTGCTAGGGATTGACATTGACAATTTGACAGCTCACCTCAAGCTCACTTCACCTCGTTGTCACGGTGAGATGTTTACAGAATAGACCTGACGACAGAAATAACAAAACAAACACTACAAAAGTCAAAAGTTTATTCCCCCCACATTAATATCAGCTTGAATATTTCCAAAGTGTTTTCCAGAGGAAACGTTTCGCTCTATTTTCTTTTAGTGTGGGAAGCAAAATATTTTATGACGTTCCTAATAGGCCATTAAATGTCCCCACTATTAGACGAATGTGCCCCACAGCGGGGTACATTCGGGCTTGATGTATAGGCCCCTATGTCTTCCAACATGCAAGGGGTTTCTGCATAGGTTTGGAGAATAGGCAAAATATTATTCCTAAGTGGACAATATTGTACATTGATGGAATGGTTTCTTTTGTTCCTTGACTAGATTTCTGAAGATATTTTCTCTTTTCTTATCGTACCTATCGATTTCTTCATACAAAGTAATAATAAAATTGTGGTCAACGGTTTAGATGGTATACGATTGTAAAAAAAGATTATCTGAATAGTTAAGGTCCGTAATATAATTATTATGAAGAAACAGAAAACATTCTGGATAAAACACACACGTGCACACTTCACACAGCTGCTAAATCAATGTCACGTCAAATAAATGGCTACAAATGCCACGTGACCATCCGGCAAATGTCAGAAGATTGCTTGAAAATCGAAGCACCGGATCGTAAAATTCCTTGTAGTGCAGAAACGCCCTTAGACTTCGCGTACATTCGTAAAAACACTCTCAAAAGATCGAACTCGGTCAAACTATGATAGAGGGTAATCACAGCATATTTTTTTAATATTGGGTTTCGCCAGAAAAACGTTTATAGAGCAGTGGTGGCTCCTTTTATACCCCCTATGTCCGTAAACTAAAGAGTATTTTATGTAAAAACGGTATAACACATTTAAAGGTGGCGGAAATGAATAGTTCCAATTATGGCTACTGAAGGGAAATGTGGCACTAGTAGCTGACTTAGCATATTAAGCCCTTTGCTCATTGGACACCTAGAAGAGCGCCATGTGCTATAAATACCTCATGCCCGGGCTTCTGTGCAAAACATGCAACAAGGGACGTCGGGTGGCTTCGCACGACATGTCTTGTAACATCGAAAATGATTTAAAAGGTGGGGTGATAAGATATCTGGAGAAGTTGGTAACAAAAACCGGAAAACCCCATTTGTTGGCGCGACCACGCGTTCTGGATCATCGAACAAAAAGTGACTTATGAACGACGATCTCGTACGCGGTCACATGCGTATCGTGACATAAGTGAAGACGAGACTTTGTTACAATATTTGTCAGTGTCAGTGGATTTAATAAGACAATTGACATTAACAAATATTTTGAATATTACAAATACCTAATAGTTTAATAATATAAGTACGGTTCAAAGGTGAATGCAGAATGTAGAATTTAAAAATTATGATAGCAATAATATTATAAGTACTGATAATATATCAATCAATAATATCAGGCTGGGGAGGCCGCGCAATGCATCATGATGTCATCAACTATTTACATCGGATGTCATAATTGTCTTAGTTGGCTTATTCCTTACTCCTAGCTATTACGGATTATGCAAAAATGAAACATTTATTTAGACTAGATCCACTCTGCACACCCTGGTTTACGTACAATCTTCGTGTTCTTTCAAATAAAACTAGTAAATAAACCAATTCACAACAATATGAAAATTATGACTTTTCGATTTGAAAGAGGACATCAATAGATTTTAAGCTTTAATCTCCAAAATAAGTTTAATTAAATAGTGGATTCATTTAAATACGTACTTAATTAATACATATTTATTGTGCATGTTGCAAATACATACAGGCACTGGCCAGAAATATAATCGTTTGCCTCACGGCGCCAAATAGCGCTGCTGACGCGTCCGGTTTAAGACTGAACATGTTAATATAGTTTTTTAATTAGTATACTGCTCCCAAGTAATTTTCAGTTTTTTATAGTAGTTGCGACGTACAACCTTTTTTTTACAGAATTAAAGCCCTGCGCCTGACGCTAACGGAATTGGCAGACTTACGACAGGCTATTTCTCTACACTACAATAATTATTAATGTAACATAATATAAAAATGTAAAAGGATTAAACTACAGTTAATTAAAACACCGCTTTCAGTATTAAAATAATAATTTGGTTTACAGTGCATTATCCAGCTTATCATTATTTTAAATTCGTTCAGTTAACTTTTTAACCTTAACTTAGACAACCCCCGATCAATGCACTCTATTCAAAAATAATATTTAATAAGGTATTTATGCAGTATATTATCAGTGTTACCTTATGAATTACTAAGCAATTTTGATATGAAAGCAAGCTGAGGTTTCCATGAAAAAGCGTGTGGACTTCAAAACAGCGGATTTTTACAAAGAGAAATATCCTCTGAACACTAATTAAGGAACTTTCTGGCATTTTCTTACAATTGGTCGCCCCGACCAAACAGGTTAGATACCTGCATACAAGTTAGTTGACACAATCGACTTCCGTTCGGTATTCGGACGTACAGATTTTTCATCTAACGAAGCGACGCGCGCTTTACTTGTGGTAACCAAGTGTACAAACACGGTGATAATGTGTCCATGAAGATGAATAGCGTCAGCACACACGCACACACACACAAATGTCCGACTTTGCCCGTGTCTCGGACGGTACAAAGAAGTCCTGTGCTTATTGTTGTATTGTTTACATGCACGGCTTGTTTGTAACCACAAGTAAAGCACGAGTTACTTCATGAGATAAAAACACTATAGCAAAAAGGGCGGTCTTTTTTCTGTCCTCATGTCCACTCTCTTCGGGGCCACAACCTAAACTCAACAAAACAATCCGTAGGCTGTATACAATAAATATTGATACAGCAAACAATAAAATATTCATCGTTAAATGTCAAAGTTCATGCTCAAATACATTATTAACTAGGCTATTACAGACCGAGTTCCAAACGTCGGGATCCGAAGGCGTACATAGGTGTCCGTTATAAATACAAAACGAATTTTGGAACTCAAATGGAGTTAGGAACTGGGCAAGACACCTGGCAAGGGCAAGGAGCAGTGACGACATTGTGGAGGCAGGCTGTGACCGAGTGGCGTCCATAGACTGTAGGAAGACGAGGTGTGAGGCTGGCACAGGAGCGTGGGGATTGGCACAAGAAAAGAAAGATCAGCAGTGGGTGAAGTCAGACGACAAAACGACATGCATAGTCGTATCACAGTATAATAATTACAGAACATGAATATATAATGAGCCTTTAATGTTCCCAATTCTGGGACACTGACACAGAGTGGGCAGTAATCTACCACGCGGGACCAATGAGGGTTCGTAGATGTCATAATGTCTTTTCTTTTTCGAATTTTTGGTTCTACGGCATGCTGGTTTCCTCACGATTGTTTCCTTCACCGCTTGAGAGCAGTGGTGATGAAATAATTTACACAAAGAAAAGCGCCTGTCAGGGTATTACGATATTCTTCAACTAAATCCAAATTTATGTCTGTAATTTTTATGGTGTACATAATAAAGAGTATCTATTCTATTCTATTCTATTCTAAATGAGAAGAAAATATGCATTAAACGGACAATATGTAGACAAGCATATTATAAGTTGCTTGATCATAACGTAGTTAAATGTTTGGCATTAAGCTGGTCCTGCTCCACAGTCACTGGGGTCACCAGATGTATTTTTTATTTTTTCTGGCATTTTTACGAACTTATATTTATTTTTATTTAATCGAGTTTTAATTGGTGAATACTCCAATAGATAATGGAGCTGTTTATTATGTTATTATGATGTATGTTGACTTGAAATAGCATGGCAGTTGAAAGTATGTCATGCTCACTTAAATGTCTCGCTGATGGTGGCGCGTGTGTTGGATCATTCCGTTCTCGATAAAGTGGTTGAGTTGGATAGTGCTGATCCACGCATCATGTTCGTGAACGGCACCGTTGCGTCGGTTGAGACTGGTCATCTCTTAACCGGCTTATTTTTAATCTTATTTAATTTTTTAATTGTTCTCACTTAAAGAAGCAACAAGAATAAAGTACCCAGGATTTTGTAATATCTTGAATTAATAGACTAACTAAAGATCTACGTCTTAGAATGGGCAATTAGCTTCAACTTTCTGACTAACTGATCGAATCTTTGACAATTCAAAAGTGCCTGTAAATGGTTTAAATAACATAAATACCTGCTTTGAGTTAGAGTTTGGACCTGGACTTACAATAATATAATTATAAAATTAAAATGCAAGTCGTAAACCTTCTCTTTTAATGACCATTATTAAAATTAAAATAAGACAATGGTCCGTTACCTGAACCTGTTGTGTTACTCCATATGGAACTACGTCAGCTAGTACGTAACTCTTGTTGAAAATATTCGCATTCAGTTGAGTAGGGCGACACATGCACCCGTGCAGCGAACTGAACAACACTTAGAATTATTAATAAAATATAATCATAAATTATATGTTTTTAAAGTGATATTTAAAGAGTGAAGGCAACATTTGAGTACTAAGAAATAAATTCTATAAAAAATACGATGCAAAGGTGTCACTATAAGGCAGTTCCGGATAACAGGGCAAGTGTCATTAGACAAAATACTGAATGGAAGCCTTTATTGAAACAGGTAACATATTTATAAACTTTTGTAACGTTGCACATTCAGCGTAGCTAAGCGATCGCCGCTCGCTTTTCGCCCCGTGGGAACAACTGACGTGGTGTGTGGCGAGCATCACCGCCGCCTCCCAGTTGAATATTAATGTTTGAATAACTCATGGAATCTTTTTTGGCGGCTTTGAGTTTTGGTTTGGAGCAAAACTCAAAGCGTTAATACAAAAAGTTACTATCTTCCAAATAAAAAAGAACCATCGAAATCGGATCTCATAAGGCGGAGATGTTAAGTAGCCCCCTTTTTGCCCCTTTTTGGAGGAAGTACCCCTTCAATCAAAAATCCCCGACGACAAAAAAAAAACCCAAAGTCCTAAAACCTTTATACCAAGTTTCGTCAGATCGGTTGTAAATAATACGTCCTGTAGAGGAGTACCCACAAACTGACAGAGGGAAGTAAAACTTGCCAGACTTGCTGCAGAGACGCTTCGCTCGCTCGGTTAATAAAACTTACTAAAAATAAAGATCTCGATGTTTTGTCAAGTCATAAAAACCGTGCGAAGCAGGGGCGGGTCGCTGGTCTGTGGTAAAACTGAGTTCAAAGTCAACGTATCAATTACAGCAGCTATTGTTTAAAGCAATCACAGACCGTTTGTTGTGTCTATGGAAAAGGGCTTTTATAAAAGAAAGCTAAACTTTTACAATCAATTAGTATCTCTTTTTCTTTCGTAAATTCATCATGACTATTATCCGATAGTGCCTGCTTGACTTATAAAATGATCAGTAGGTAAGACGTACAGATACAAAGTGCTTCTTAACATCGGGTCACAGATTAGTACATAAGGCGCATTTTAGATATGAAGCTACAAGTTAAAATTTATATAACCTCCGACACAAAGACAATTCCAGATGATGCTGCAGTATCGGTTCAAGGTTACTATGTTCTTCTAATATCATTGAAGTAATATAATACTAAATTTCGAATCGATCAGATCTGTGGAAGATAAATGTGAAGAATCTTCAAACAACTGAACCGATATTCTTGAATTTGTAGCTAAGAATACTTTCGATCAAGACACCTTCCAAACAAAAAAATAATAATCAAAATCGGTTCAGCCGTTTGGGAGCTACGAGGGAACAGACAGGTACACAGATACAGAGATCCACAGATACACACGTTAAACTTATAACACCCCTCTTTTTCCGGCGCGGAAGTACGCGGCGGCCTCAATTTGAGACAACTTTTTTTTTATGTGGGTACTTCGTCCAATTCCGCACTCAGATGATTGGCGCCAGTCATTTAGTTTAGAGTATTAGGTCCTGTGGTTCATGATATTTCCGGGGCACTATGGAACATGGGGGTGGGATTATACGTACTCGTTACTCTTTAGGAAGTAGGCTTGGCACTGGTATAATGGTGATAGACCTTCACGTACAGGTCAGTTCGTTGAATCATTATTTACCTATTACCCAGTCAATTGAATCATGTAAATTTTCTGTCTGACCATCCTGCGGTTTGCAAAGCTTGTAGAGGATACTTTTAAGTACCTACACAATTGGATATCCAGACATAATCTAAAACGCTGCGATGTTTGCCTTTGAGTGTGGTTACAACTTTCAGAGTGCCTCAACTGAGTTTTGATTAAAATGCAACTCGAATTTTACAAATAGTGGAAAGTTCGTGTGTTCTAAACTGAGATTAACAATTCACGATTCTGTTGTTTTTTTCTGTTACTACTAAATTGTTTTTTCGAAGTCACTTGTGATGATTCACGAGCAGTCATGATCAGTGTTGATTCCATAGGGCGAACCTGTTCGATCTGTTCAGTCTGTCAATCTGCTTGAGACATCACACGATCAATCTTACATCGATCTCCCCTAAGGTCTCCCCATGGTTGCACTACCATGGTCTTACAATAATTTACTAACATTAAGATATATATAATAAGAATAAGAGAGAAGAGAAGAAGAGCCGCACACAAATAAAGTGCCGTTGCGATTCTTGCACATTTATAAAAAAAAATAACTTGCATATAAGTAACTTTTTTTTTACTTATACTTATGATAGAGTCATAAGAATAAGTAAAAAAAGTTACTTATCATCGTGAAACTAGAAAAAATGTAAAAAGGTTAAAAAATGAATATTAGGAACATCGTGTGATTTGAGATTACGAAATAAATATCTTTAAAATAACTATTTTACAATTGAAGTTCTAAACCTGGGCTGCTTGTTTACGGCCCATTCACTCATGTAACAAATGAATGATGTTCTGATCTAATTTCCTTTGGGACAGCACAAAGAGTCTAAACTCATCTGAATACGCTTCCTTCTCCAAACCAGAGGAAAAGCTAGAATTTAACTTTATCAGATAACGAAAAATCTCAGAAGTAATTTTATTTGCAGTTACTGATCTGCAGTGGAGTATGGACGTCTGTGTTCCTGTACGGGCTGTGCGTCGGTGCCCCTACCATGTTCATCCCGCAGATAAGGCGGGAAGCGAACAATACTGAAATTATCACAGATGACATGGCTTCTTGGCTAAGTATGTTACTTGTTTTACACTTTGTCACCTTTCTGCTCTCATCTCTGTGGTGTCAACAGTAGATGGTTTATAATTAATCCACACCATAATACTTATAACTTGTTTCATTTCAAGCCTGAACCGCATGTTTATCGGCCGAGAACATTGGCATTAAACGCTCGTCCCCTCGTTGCAACTTTCTAATTTTACTATCAACTTAATTATAATTGAAATTGTATTTTCTAGCGTCCGTGTACAGCTTCAGCGGGTTTCCCTTCGTGATCATCCTCTCGATCGTCACAAGATTCATCGGCAGGAAGATACCTTTCATCATTGCAGTATTAGATACATTAGCTGCGTTCACCGTTTTATATTTTAGTACAAACATCACTCACATATTTATAAGTAATATAATGCAGGGATTATTTAGTGCTTCACAAATAGTTATAACGATCATGATTCTAACTGAGTACACGTCACCAAAATATAGAGGTATATTTCTTACAGTTAAAACTGCTACGTTTTACTGGGGTATATGGGCTTCTAATGCGATAGGCACCTTCTTTCATTGGAAGAATATTCCGCTGTTTGGAATAGTGTGTTCATTGTATACCTTGATAACCGTATTGATTTGGCCCGAGTCTCCGTACTGGTTGGCAAGCAAAGGAAGGTTTGAAGAATGTGCAGTATCACATCGCTCGTTGAAAGGTTGTGATGAGGATTCAGAGAAAGAATTAGAAGCATTAATAAATTCTCAAAAGGAATATATAGCTAGCTGCGGAAGTACAAAACTATCATCAAGAGAACGTGTAGCTTATTTCTTTAAAACTATCAAGTCTAGCGAATTTTATAAACCAACGGCATTATCTGTTACAACTGGTTGTTTAGGAGTTTTCTGTGGGAAATTAGTTTTCACTGTTTATGCTATTGATATTTTAAAGAAAATAACAAACAGTGAAACTACTGCTTACGTCGGTATGTTAGTTTTAGATGGCTTTACAGTTTTGAGTATGTACGGAGGTTGCACTTTATCGAAATACTTGAAAAGACGCACTTTGTTGTTAGTTGCGTCGAGTGTAGGAGTTTTATTTTTATTTATTTTATCGTTATACTTATATTTAATTACTTTAAATGTTATTACAGAAAACAAATATGTATCAGTATCATTACTTGTTGCTTTTTCAATAGCTGTAAGTTGTGGACCTTTAATAATGTCTGTATCCGTTTATGGAGAGTTAATTCCGATCAGGTCAAGGAATTTATCAGTGTGTATTATCGCATTAGCAGGCAAATTAGTAATTAGTCTGTCTTTGAAATTGGCTCCTTTAATATTTAGGACTTTTGGATTGCATGGAGCATTCCTTACATTTGGTGTTTCTTCATTAATTATCATAATCGTTTTGTACAAATATTTACCGGAAACGAAAGATAAAACTTTACAAGAAATAGCAGATTGTATGAAACCAAATAAAGGTGAGGTGACATCAAAGTTATTAGTTCATGTTAAAGCGTGAAATACCTTTAAGCTAGAGTACCTCAAAAATAACATAATAGCATAGCATAGCTAGGCAATAAAAACTGTGGAATACTTTGTTTTATGCAAATATATTTGTGTTTTATGTTATATAAATCGTGAAATAAATTGTTTTGTACAAAATTAACATAATGTGTTCAAAGAAAATAAAACTTAAACTAAAATAAGACATGTTACTTATTTCTATTAAAATTAAAGTCACACAGCCTCAAAAAAAAACAATTAGTGGATAAACAATTTAATAAAATAAGATTTATTTATCATAACGTGCATAAAATATCAAAATATTTATGCACTCCAAGTCGTAAAAGATATTAGACGAAAATAGATTTGTTGAATTATTAATAAGTAACAAATGAATGAGATTAATACAATAAGACACTCTTAAAAACTGCCTGTTTACAACAGAGACTATTTAAAATCCATATTTAAAAGTAAATTAAAGTAATAATTGTAATCATAATTTTATACCCATATAACCATTTAGACGATAAAATAGTCAAAGTTGTACGTTAAAAAGTGCTGATTCTCAGCCTAATGTGAATAAATGATTTTACATTTTGTTTTTATAAATATAATTAAAATACATAACAATAGAATGACATCAGTAGTATGTGGGACAATGACTTGTCATGTTTTTATTTAAATGAAAAGAACAAAAACACCGTGAGAAAAACACAAAAGACATCGTGAGGAAACCGGCCTGAAATGTCCTAGAACCAAAACTTAAAAATCCACCACAAAGACGAGGGGTGGGAGATGTACTAGCAGCGGAAACGTTATAGGCTGATTATGCTTATACTTATCAAAAAATCATACAAAATTGATAGCATTAGTGGCAATAGTTTCTTGCTGATATTGGCAAAATGTGAGTTCATTAGTTTGCTTTACAGGAAAAATAAATAGAGGTCAAACGTTCATAACATAGCCTTGTGATCAAAATCATGCCTTCTCTGTATGAGAAGGGGCGTCGTCCCCTCTGTGGTGGGAAAATAATAGGTTGGTATTATTATTATTACCAGCTTATTCCGCATCATTCAGCTTTTCACACACGTGTTGCAGTGACAAAAATATTAAATAGTTACGTATTTCAATATGTGACAAAAAATCTGCTGAAATGTCAAAGTGTCTGTCCGGTCGTAACGTATAAGTTATTTTTGTAACCCACCGCTGGCGATTAACGAGCAGAAAGTAGAGCTAGCAACTAAAAACGATTTGGCGAGCAATGAGGCGCCAGCGACGATCGATTACTCGCTGTTATGCGTATGTATCAAGCGTGTCTTCTTCAAAGTGAGTCTCTAAGCGAGTGTTCTGTCCGCCAAGCGAAAGTCGCCGAATGAGTACTCTCTTTGATGGCTCTTGTACGCATAATACGCATTTTGACGTGGAGTTATGGACACCATGCCGTATTTTACCCCTAACTAGTTCTTGTCGCTGCGACAAACCAATACTCACAGGCACGTGAACAAACAGCTATTAATCTTTCGTAAATCCACGCAAGACACAATGAAATTTTAATTGTGTGTGAAAGGTTAACTATTAATATATTTATCTCTTTTATATGGAACCTACAAACTTTTTCACGTTTCTTGAGGCAGAAAATCGTCGATAGCTAGTCGTCTCCTCGTGGGCGGTGGGACAGGTGCCTAAAACATGATTTCTTGTAGACATGTGATAGACCTGGGGAAATACGACTATTAAATACTGGAAAAGAAAAGGCGCTGGTTCTTGGTAGAAAACAAAAGGTATAATCAGTCAATCAAAAATACATAGACAATGATAATCAAAAAGTAAAATATTATAAAAGAGGCTTGCACATTCTGAAGGACCAAATATTAAACACTGGAAAAGAAAAGGAAAAACTGATACATATCCATACACATCACGCCATATACCGTAGTGAAAACGATAGGCATCCAGCTACACTTCACGTGGGTGTTCTGATAGACCTTTAATAAAGAAACGTCATAAAGTAGCCTCCTTCCACCCCTCCCATACCCCTCCCATACTATTAATGCTAACGTCAATCGTTTGCTTTTCTTAACATGACTCCATTAGACCAGTTTTTCTGATCTCCTATTTTTGTAAACCATTACATTATCTGCCGTAGTTTACTAAAAGAAATGCAGCATTAATATTCTATAACATATTTTGAAAGCTAATGTAAGCGTATTCAATTTTTTGAGATAACAAGATAATGGAACAGTTTTCACGAGTTTGGTTGGTTGGTTTACGAGGTTATTAATGTAGTGTATAATTTATATACAACTACTAACTTTATAATGTAGTTTATTTTTTCGAGTACATGTATTTTTGTTTGGGGCAAGTTTATTAGAGTTGTTGCGATAATAGGTTAAATTGAAATAGCTATGAAAATTAATTTAGCTACCATTTAAATGTGTTTATCGCTAAAACCAGTCTTATGTTTGCCTATTAGGTATTTTTAGCCTCCTATTCACTTTATTAACTTCGAACGAGCTCTCTTTATTTACCCGATATTTCCACGCAAGACACCCTCGGTAACTAACTATCTTAACATCTAAAATAAAATATTAAAATTGCCAACCTTATAAGAATTGTTGAATTGATATTATGTCAAACTTGTGTTTATTTCTTATCATCTCAGGCAGAGATCTATAAACGTTACATATCAAGTTTCTTTGGCTAAGCGTTATTCCTGTCACTATCGTACAAATGTCAAACTACAAGTGCAAGATAGAGACGGGAACATGTCTAAGCCGAAGCACGCGCTAAGTGACGTTTACAGATCTCGGCCTCAGTCCTTCAAATAACATTAAAAGCCTAATTAAACATTGGAACAGAAAAATAATATTCCCACGTTGTTCTTGGTAACTTTAGAAGAAACTTTGTGCTTTGTAAGCGTATTTTTTGTGAAGATCCTTCAGCGGCTTAATACTTTATCCTGACTGTGTCAAGGGTGCATGACAATCAATTAGCTAGCATTAATTAATTATTTGGCACTAGCCGCGATTTTTGGTACTTAGGAGACTCGAACTTTCATCGAACGAATAAAAGCAATGTAAAAAAACTATTATAATGTTTTTCGTTTACGTTGTTATGTTGATATCTACCTAAATAAAAAGATACCAAAAATAATTTTTGGACCAACGTTATTGGGTATATAGACGAGAATTGTTTTCTAGTGCTTAAAGAGTTTTGTCAACATAATATCTCTCCATGTGTAGGTAACGTTGTGCCATAAAATAAAAATGTCAAATCAATCATTATTACTTAATTAGAAAAACAGGCAAAAAACATATAATATTAATGTATTATAATATATCCAAAAATGAATACGATAAATTAACTTAAATTGGTCAAAATCTACTTAAAACCAGTTCAAAAAGACGTTAGGCTGGTAAATCTTGCATATTTAACTGATTAATTTGGAAATAAAAATTATTCTATGCTGTATCATTTTCATTATCATCTACACGAATTGCAAAATTTTCCATTGATTTATAGCGGACTGATTAATAATGACAAACGTAAAGGCCTCTGTAGAACAGACACAACCTTTGACCAAAAAGATCTTAATTAAATCTTTTAAATACATGTACTGAATGGACATTACTACCTGACCCGTAATTGTTAATATTATTTTGATAATGGAGGTTGCAGATTTTGTAACAAATTTTTGATTTTATAACAATTTTTATTTATTTTTTTCAAACTTGGCAAAAACGATGGCTATTACTAAGTTTTAAATGTTTTCATAGTAATAAAATGATTTATTAATTTTAATTTTACGTAATAAGAGAACGAATATTCTTACAATATACCAATGAACTGTTTCAAAGCCAAACAAAAACCTGCAAACAAATAAGGTAATGACACAAAGTTTCCGAGTTCGTCGCACCCAACACTTAGGGAGTTTACAAAACTCGTAATTACATTACAAAAGTGATTCAAGTTACTGCGACTGTGGTAGGGTCTTCCGAAATACAACACAGATTTTGTTACCAGCTGTGTGAGTAGCCAACATGTTGGTAGTCTGTTGTGGTGATATGGTCATACTGTTACTCAGTTTAAAAATGATTGTAACTATGACTAAATGTAAGTGCTCATACAGACGAGCGGCAAAGGGAACTGCAGCCGTAGACGTGTCAACGGCGACCATCGACGAGTGTCGATGTATTACGATCTGCTTCTCCAAAAAAGGAGCTCCACGGACGTGTCGTGAAATTGTAAATTTTTAGCAAAGCTTATGTCAAAGGTATACATCCTAAGTATTTATGTCGTAGTGTGAGTAATTGATTTATAGTACTAACAATATAAATGTAATGGATCATGGTTGTCTGAATAAATAAATAAATAATAATAATAATAATAATAGTCATAAAATTTCCAGATGTCAGAATGACAGTAGGTGATAAACAGCAAATAGTCAAAGGTTCGTTAAGACACAAGAAATTGAATAAAAATAGGGGACTTATATACCATAATTATTATGATTCCTATTAAGTTACGGTCTACTTAAAAAAAAATTTACTTCCATCATAAAATAATAAAGTACTAATTAGCTGTTTGTTATAATGATGATGATTTACTGCTTATCTTGTCGCTGTTTAGTAGATTTTATTACTTACATTTGTGATTTAAGTTTAATTAAGTTTATAAACAGTAGTAACAATTTACATAAGCAAATGTGCTTTTTTAGCTACGACCATTTATGTAAATTAACATCTACGTAACTTAGCAATAAGCCAAATAGTTCCGAACATAAAATGAAACGTTAATAAGTAGGTAGCTCCCATAAAATTATGTAGGTACGACTAACAGTTGCCCGCGACTTCGTCTGCGTGTATTCAAATACTTAATACATATGCATGATGAAAAGTAGCCTATGTCCTTCTCCAGGTCCTAGGCTACCTACTTGTTTTTCAAAACGATCGGTTCAGTGGTTTAGGCGTAAAAAGTTAAAAGACTGACTGACAGAGTTACTTTTGAATTCATAATATTAATAAGTATATCAGTATGTATCAGACACAGAAGTGAATTTTATTACGTCTATCTTTAAAATAAATAAACGAGAAAAACAGGAAGTATTAGCTAAACTTCAGTCCAAGGTCAGTTCAGATGGGTCACACGTTCACGTCCATGTAGCCGCTAGATTTATTACTCTGCCTCCGCGCCAAACGACGATCCAATAGGTACTGGCCGGCATTAGGACCGGGTAGAAAGCCCGTGTTCTGGAAATTAGTAGGATTTTTGCAGAAGGGTTCTGTAGTGAAGATTTTAAATAGAAAACATTTAAAACTAGTACCTAGATATAAAAATAAAGTAGTTTGAATGTACATCTTGCCTAGAACTTTGGGTATTTAGTTCCATGACAGATATGATACATTTTCCAGTTTTCCTTCATGTCTTCTTCATGCGGGGTAACAATTACGTTACCCCGCAGGGCTGGGCACAGGTGCACCTATAGGGCAGACAGCAATTTTTTTTTTATATAGTTAAGCCAACAAATTATTTACACAATATATTTACAATAAATTGCTTGATAATTATGTATTTATAAGTGAAACAATTACTTACAGACTACTTATACAAACTAAAAGGATTTCTTAATAAGAATTGGTAAATCGTGTTACAAAAATAATAACAATTAAATTCCAAAAAATAAATACCCAAACTGCTAAACCAATATTATGTACAATTGTGTACCTAAACAAGGATATTATTTTTTCTTTTATTTATTCATAAATACAGCCGAAATACAGTTCCATGTTTGTTTTGTATCATTAAACAAGAAATGGTTTGTAAATTACCTACTTATAGAAAATTATCTTTTCTTGATTTAATAAAGAACACGTTTTATAAATAATGCTAATAAATTACTGACGATTAATTAATGTTAACATGTTCTAGCAATGGTCACGTGGTATGATATAAAATGGTAGTGTTTCTCGTACCTACTTATTTGTCTGTATCTTATCTATAACTGCCGACCTGCCCCTGCTTCGCACGGCTTTTACGACTTGACCAACCATCAAGATTTCTTTATTATTTGTCAGTTAAAAATTATTGTAATATACGTTTTCTTTAGGTTGCGTAGTTTAGAAAAAAAAAAACGCGGTCAAACAGACACGTATAGACAAAAAAAAACAATTTTTATAAATAGATTTTATTACTGACCTCTGCTCGACTTTACCGTTTGCCAAACATTCATTTGAACTATAGTAAAGAGCGAAAGTCGAAATCCGTTAGGTACTATTAAAACAATTTGGATTTTCAGAAAGGCTGAATAATTAAAAATTACATAGCAACTGTTAAAATGTTTCAGGAAACGAAAACCAAACCTGACATCTTTAAAAACTGGGCGAAGTCATGAAACAAACATACTTATTTCATAGACAACCATTTTGATTAAACCTATAACTTATTACATACAAAATATTATAATAAAATGTTATAAACAATGTAATATCTAAATAATAATACTAGGACCATAAAGGTAAACAGAAATTCTATACTTCTAGCGTAGAATGCAGCCTCTTGGCACGGCTATGACCTGATTACCCAGATCCGAAGCTGCGACCCTGAATATCCTCGCTGTACCGACACCCGATCAATGCAACTGTTTTCATTTTACAGGAAACAATTCTTACTATTCGATATTGTAGATATTTGGCTACCGATCGTAAAGACGTGAGGAAAGCGATGTCTGTCCCGGTCAAGATTTGGATCGGACAATGTTTTCTCGATATCATTTGCGACAGTTTCAAATATCAGTGAATCATACATACCTAAATGAATCAATCATACATATCATACCTTTTTACAATACCTAATTGTAAAAATTGTATGTAATTGTGCAAAATTTCAATACGAAAAAAGGCTCCTACAAACAGGCGCGAGGCGACTTTTTAATAATAAAACTTCACGGTACCACAATTACCGGTATCGAGTCGTGCGACAAGTCGCGCTAGTATGGACGAGACTTAAAATATGATGTTCTTTAAAAAAAAAAAATGGAAAATGGCATTATAAAAGGAAACTCCAAAAAGAATAGGTACCTACAGTTAAGAATAGGAGTGAAATTATGATCTTAATGTGTGCTAGGTATATAACTAAAGACCTGCAGAATTTGTGTCATTGCCCCCAAATGTGTCACCACGGTGTCCTATAATTCGAAAATGTATTTACATAATGTTCCAATAATATGATCCCCACAAACTTTTTTTATTAAACTATATGCTAACATTATTATAATACCTATTATATTTGCACTTGAATACAATCGTTGCGTGTTAAAAAGTCTAGAAACTTCAATAAGATATTGAAGTTTTGAGCCTATAAAAACTTAAAATATTGTACCATCGACACGAATAAGAAAAATAACTCAGAGTCCTCTTCAGAGGTCCTAAGTTCCTTCGACATCACCGAAACAGTGTATGGGTGCAACTAGACTGTGGTGGATTGATGACTTATCTACTATGTATGAGGCACAGCATGAGGTGACATAGTTTGAGGCGGTCGAGACAGTTATCTATTTGCACTCTAATAAAGCCTATTCATATTTAACCGCCGAAAAATAACAAAGTCAATTTGTAATGCAGTTGTTTTGCGAATTATTATCATAGATATCTTATGTTCCGCCTAGCAACCACGATTTAAATTGTCTAATCCATAATTCATAGTGCAGTTTAATGAATGTACTTAAAAATTACCTGCTTTATTATCCTCCAGGTGAGATTACCCAACAATTTAGTACCAAAAGAGACATACGGCAGACTGAAAAGTAATAAAATATGTGCTAAATATCGGTCGGCCCCTCCATTTGGGTCAAGTGCACGCGTTGACCCAGCTAAACTGATACTCTGATGCATCCGCTTGGTTCCATTATAATTTACCTGTATTTTAATAGAGTCAACCACGGAATCATGGAAATATCGACATGATAACAGGTATGAGATAATTAATATACAGATAGATTAACGAGCAATAACATTCCCCCGCCTCGTTTTATCTTGTTGATCTAGTGGTCCCAAGCGCTACTGCTGAGCATGAGACCCTGGGTTCGATTCCCCGGGTCGGGCTAACTGTTATGGGTTTCTCAGTAGCAGCCACGAGTCTAGATTTCTGCCCGGTTGATGGCAATAGGCTCGCCCACTTTTACATGAGACTTAAACATATCTAGCGATTATGGGTGTACCCTAAGTAGGGTAGCCCTCTATGCAGCCCTTGGGGAATACAGACGTGATGTTATGTAAATAATATTCAACGGGCAGATTTTTGTAAAATATGGTGAGTTCCTACATCTTTATAAAACAAGATTGTAAATTAATTGTTTCTTTAGTAGGTACGTACTTAGCAGTACCACTAGTCGACGTATAACATAGCACCGGTTGGTAGGTTTTAGGATTTGGTCAAACTACCACTTACGTTAGTATAATGGATCACTCCGCCCTATAAAGGCTCGTACACACTGGCGCGACAAGGGTAGCGGTGCCTGTCGCGCCCGCGAAATCGCGCCAGTATATACCTACCTTACCGACAGAAGGCTATTGTTGCCTATTAAAAATTCACCGTTCATTTCTAACCAGTATTTCATACAATGTTAAAAATGAAATGATTAAAATGTTGTGATTATGCATAAAAAATGAATAATATGCATATTAATTCATGAACCTGAAAACTAGCTGTGAACGAGCATTGTCAAATAGCTCGCATCCCTAAACCGTTAGAAGAGTGGAGTGGGGGCGCGCAGCTATTTTAATAAACACCACTCTGCTGGTAATGCGAGGTTAAAAACATATTTTGTTAAGTTATAAGCGGAGAACGAGTTTTAAATTGGTAGAGTTACTAAATGACTCGACATTCCAGCTTGTGCGGTTTTTTATCATCTATCGGGAGGAAAAAAATACCTACGTTTGAAATATTAGGGATCAAAATTAAATTGATACATGATATATACGTAAATTAAAAAAACCTTTTTTACACGTATTTTTTTATTTTAATTGTTGAATTATGACGACAAGAGTATATATTATTATTATATTATCAGCCCACTTCTGACTTAAGACCTTCCTACACTTCTCACCGTTGTTGACTGTTGGGATCCAATCTCCTATGCAATACTCGAGTTCTTCTCGCCAATTTCACCCATTTTTCCTCCGCGTCGAAGCGTATTTCATTCAACCAGTCTCCAGTAAACTAATATCTTGGTTCTGCAAGAAACACTTTTATAATCGCTATCAAACTCAATTACTTGTAATATCAACAAATGTCTTTCACTTGTACCACACCGCAAAATATCAGGCGGGGCCGATAGCCACAGTGGAGTTTCAATTAGACTTTGATTTTCAAACAATTTGACAGGAAATGTTTTCCGTTTTTCTACAAAATATTGCGCTCTTTTAAAAATGGTTAACAATTTTCTTTTTACAATCCGTTTCAAATATAAATCGTTTCAAACAATTTCATGTCAGTAGAAGGAAATGCCAGCAAGGCTGCTTGAATAATTATTTTCCGTTCACTGTCTGAGGTTAATGAACGTTAATAGTTTTTACTGAGATTAACGTAGAGTAAAGTTACTTACTAAATACATATTACTACTTAATACATATTATGTAAATCGTGACACTTTCCTTCGTTACATTGAATTTTTATGTAGATTAATAATATAATTGAGTTAAATGTTTAGGCAGATTAAAAAAAAAAAATTAACGATACCCAGAAATGCACCGCTCTATTTCCAAGAATTGAGTGTACATTATGCAAATAAATAAATAAATAACAATAATATATTAATTGTCAAAAATGAGGAAATCCCCAAGAACAAAAACAAATAGCAAAAACAATAATAATATACTTTTATACATTTGCACACTCTTCTAGGAATGGGCATAAAGAGAAAAAAAAATGTTTATACAAAAACACCAGACTGTGTGGGAAAAATAAGTAAATCTATGACGAATATTTAGCATTCACCCTTTGGTTCTTGCGTACGTATCATAAATTTTGTTAGTCCTATCATTTATGTATGTTTGCTGGTGGAATGTCTTCCGACATCGTTCGGGTTTTGCGGAACTGATAAAATACGTTATTCTTCCTGGTATCTATTTTATGGCCATGGAGAATGGTTGACAACCGATTTAATGATTTCCTAGGAGATAAACCAGTGAGCGATATTAATATGAATGTCAAGTCAATCGAACTCTATCTAAATCCATTTATGATTTTAAAGCATTAAGATCATACAAATAGCGAACCTACTAAACCTAAAAATGTTTTTTTTATTTTAATACCTATTTTATCTATTTTGGTTTAGCCAGGTATAATGGCAACAGGCTCGTGGCTCGCTCCCATTCATTTCATTTCGCCTGGCAAAATGTAGCTGTACTAAATACTCCTGTCTATCCCTTCCAAAGATTATAAGAGTCATGTTACCTAGACTTGTTTAGTACTTAGCACTTCAGACACTTCCAGACAGTTCCTGAGCCCCACAGCATGCAACGCCCCAACCTAGTTTCAGTGCAGGCCGAAATAGTTCAAGGTCGCTGCAACTGCGCCCGCTCCCGTTGGTGTTGACACTCACAATCGATACGGGATTTACTGGCCCAACTCACACACAAACCTCAGGCGTGTGTTGAAGGACTTTGCTTTCAAGGGTAGGCTGGATTTAAGGTCTTCAGTTTGGGAAGAAGAGAAGAAAGTTCAAGGTTCTCTGGTCCAATTTCAAAGCTTTGGGAATTCAAGGGTACAACTGAGATTCATTTGTACAGCCTAGGTGTATTATGTCCTGCGAATTAATTGCCTAACACACTCTTTGGCAATTACCTTTCATTTTGATAGTTCAACAATATCCATCAACTTATTTACGTTCTTGAGCAAAATAATTTTTCAAACATGCAATGCAATCTCAATCAATGAATGCAATCGTTCTTGAGCAATGTATCAGCAATTCCCTTCAAAATCTTTTGGATTGTAACTGAGAGTGTGCTACGTAATTAGAGTGCTGCTCTAAAACTCTCAATGTAGTTATATGTTGAAACCTATACCTAAAAGTCAGATCATTTCAAAGCCTGGCTAGAAAATTAACAAACAAGGAAAGGCACCTATATTCGTCAAGACAAGCACAAAATAATCGAATTAAATAATAAGACATGTGAATATAGCAACGTACGACAGACCGAGTCAGGGACTCGAGTCATTATTGATTGTGGGGTATCAATAGCAATATTGTATTTATTATTTTTTATAAACGCTAAGATTATTGCAGGTGCCGAATAGTTAAAAAGAAAAGGTTTTTTTTTTTTCGAAAAATTATCTAAGGCAATCAGCAATACTGTAACTTCCCATAAGGGAAGAAAAGAAAAAGATTTATTGGAATCGGATTAGTATTTTAGAAGATTACCCTACATACAAACTCAAAAATACCTCTTTATTATAGAAGATTTAAATGAATTACAGAATCATATTTCTCCTTAACATGTTACTGGCACCACTCTTCCGATCATTTCAACATTTATCTCTCGAGACAACTATAACTCCTTCGACGGAGGAAGAGCGAACCGGTTCAAGGTTATATCAATTGTGTCTTTTCCCAGAGGAGTTGACAGCTCAGGATATTGAAACTGTCCGATTTCTCTGTGAAGTGATCACTGCTGAGGACATTGAAACATATTAAATTCTTAGGAATAAAATGTTTAGCAGTCTGATTGAAACTGAAAAAGGATGATTTTTATTTTTTTTGGTAAACTAATTTCTGCTGTACATTTAACATAACATCACGCCTGTATTCCCCGAAGGGTTATGCAGAGGTGTCACATCAGTATCTACACCCATATCGACAGTTGTTTACTGACGAAATGTGGATGTCCCATGTAATAACGGGCGAGCCTATTGTCAAATTAATTTCTGCCCTACACGCTAGATATTGCAGACTAGTTAGTCTGTAATAATCATGTACGGTGGGTGGGTAGTATCTAGGGACAGAATTGGAAATGATAGGTTTAAAATAAGTTTTGTTTTATTAAGACAAAAAAAAAAACTGGCAAAAATATTATTATGGACCTAGTATAGAACTCCGTAATCCTTCGAGAAACATAGGTGTAATGATAAATGATGTTAAAATATTTATAGTTAGGTACCTACCCAAAGAACTTTTAAAACCCTCCCAACTCTTCAGTCCAAAAATCCAATACAAGTCCAAGACACAGAATAGAGTTAGACACAGAATCAATAGCGTGACGTCAGGCCACATAACTCAAGTTACACTTAAATACTATCAATATTGGATCACATTCAGATGCTGAGGACCACGTCCTGACGCCCGCAAACTAAATAAAACTTTTGGATGACACGTCCGAAAGTCAATGCCTCAAGTTTGAGGTTTGAGTTTTCAATGTCGTGTTTATTTTTAGGATTATTTGTTTACTACGATGATTGTGTTTTTTTTTCTTTATTGTGTCCAGAACATTATTATGTATTCTGGTCAATTTCAAGTCAGGGAAATTTGGAAAGACCAAAGTAATTTATAATTTACTGTATTGGTATACCAGATACCATTACGGTAAATTATAAGTTTCGTTGGTAAAAATCTCGTATATCTAGGTTGTTTTTTAGTAAAACAAAGGAATTCGAGATTTTTACAAACGAACCTTTTCAGGCTTGAAGGACAACAATTTTTAGATGAAAAGGAAATTGTTCTTATATAAATGATGTACCTAATTGTATTTTAACCCAACGTTGTACCCTATAATGTACAGCAAAGTACCCGTATAATGCAAAGCGACGCGTCCCGGGCGCGGCCGTGGCCGATCTGACCTAAAATCGTCAGTTCAAGGCCGTCACCCAGATGCAAGTCCCTGTTGCATTCCGTGAATACTGAAAACAATTATCGGAATGTTCTGTTGTTGTTGGAAAGTGAGGTAGGAATTCATTGTATCTGCGTTGTTTTGAAAGGATAAAGTTTTACTTTAATGCTTTCTCTTTATTTTTTTAATGAATCATTAGCTTCTATACTAGAATGCTACTTTCCTATAGCAGATGTCGGACAACCAGCCAGAAACAAAAAATACAAGCTGTTGGCAGTATTTCGTTCATTATTTAATAGAATTTGTCAAAAGCCCAAAAAACCGAAAAGGTAAGGCAACATAATATACGTTAATATAACACGACTCTTTGACCTCACATAATGGGGCACGGGCGGCGGCTGCGCACAAGACTATCAATTGCACCGCCCGATTTACTAGGTGTATTCAATTATTTTGAATGCCAAAATCAAAAAATCTAAATCAAAAGTAATTTATTCAAACTAGGCTGAGAATCAGCACTTTTCGAAAGTCAAAATTACATAACAGTTCCCCAAAACGCCCACCCTTCATCACTTCCTAGTGCTTTAGTTGAGAAGAAGAAGTGCCGCATCAAACTCCCCAGCAGCACAGCTGTATGATCAGTTAGAAAAATTTGAATCTATACAATAGTATGCAAAATAATTAACAATACGCAACACAACAACTTCAATCTTAAATTAAATTATTTGTCTTAAAAACTGTCACAAAAATTATAAACTAGGACCATCGAAGTAAAATAAATAAACAATTAATTACTAATAACAATAACAAAACCATGGACAGCAAGACGACCAGTCACCACGAGCAGCACCCGTTCACGAGGATAACGCGAAGATCAGTCATCACCCCCCTCGCCATATTTGAGGGAAGGAGGCAACTTGACCCCCGACGTTACCGCAAGCAGTGACATCTAAGGGAGCATGACGAACTTGCTGCCGGTTGCTCAGGCAAGAATAATATGATCAATTGACGAGGTCGCTAGCTAACCACATATTGCAATACAACTAATAAAAAAAACATTTTAATGAGTAGATAATCTCAAACAAAAATTGGAAAATAGGTAGGTATATTTTGCCTAATATATAAGATGTTCGCGAAGATGTACTGCCACCGTGAGAATACCAATATATTAAAAAAAATCTCTTAGAGAAACTCTGGCACCTAGCTGGTAAATTGCTCGAGCAGCTCGATTTTGAAAAACAAATATATTTCGAATGTCAGCGGCTTTGTCCCACAACAGAATACCGTAGGACATAACGCTATGAAAACAACTAAAATAGACTAACCGAGCTGTATCAACGTCAGTGTATTGTCTAACTTTCCTGACGGCATAGGCGGCTGAACTGAGCCTCCCCGCTAGGCTTGATATATGAGGGCCCCAGTGAAGTTTGGCATCTACTGTAATGTCCAGAAAAACTGCCGAGTCTACAGTTTCAAGCACCTCTTTGTCTAAGACGATGTTGGGTCCTAGATTTCTAACATTCGGTAAGGCAAACTTTATACATTTCGTTTTCTTGGCATTAAGAACTAAGTTATTTGTCGTAATAGTCGGTATAGTAAGAGAAACAACGATTTAACTTTTTCTTTACTTTGCAGATATTGGTGTGAATTATTACATACTTTAATTGTAATATGTAATGAATAGAAAACTTATTTAATTTCCAATATATTATTTACATAATTTAAAAGCAAAGATTCTTAAAATAATAATTTTAATATTTATGTACAAGTATAAAAAAGGAGTAGCAAGAATCATAGACTAGACTACTGAGAATAGAATCAATGTCTAACTGTTATCCCAATAAAGTAAAAATAAAATAAAACAATGATTTATGGGATTTATTTTGACAAGATGCTCAATATTCTTTGGTTTATGCGCCCTCTTTGGGTTTGATTGTGATTGATGATTTGTGGGACCTTGGAAGTTCCCCAGGGTCTTAAAAATAATACTCTGGGGAACTCCCAAAGAAATGAAGAATATTTTGATAATTGATGTGAAAACGCAGCAGATTTTGAATTTAGTTGACGCTCATATTAATTTGCATTCAAATAAACTAAAAATATAATTAAAATATTCTCTGCAAAAAATTCAAAGTTACAGTTGCATACTATCAAAAGGAGATAGATATGCAGTCGATATAGTATAAGCAAATACATTCTCATATAAAAGTGAATTCGAGTCCTAAAGTAAATATTTGAGCGCCGCACCTTGACCCCGCTACTGGGTCAGCACCGCACAGGATAATCAATATTGCACTGAATTTATTGGACAGCTTTTGAAATTTATGAGCGTGTGAAGATTTTAAGATATACATTCTTAAAAAATACATATGAGTAAGCTTTTAAATGTTTACACTATCAATTTCATGAAGATATTTAGGTCAGTTTTCAGCCTCACCAAATAAGCACCTGCTTCACATTGCTCAAATAGGAACTGTCTAGCAGTTTAATTGAAATATGTAATATAATATTATTTTTTGCCACTTATCTTTCCAGGAACCTATCTGGCGAAGGTGAGATATATTATAAAAATGTTGTAATTTTTACTGAAGTTAACAGTTTAGAGGAAGTGACGATACATGTAGTCATTTTTCTTGAAGCCAAGTGTTTAAACTTACTGCAATCTAACACTAACAAATAACGTTGAAAGAGCAAAATGCTCCTCCTAAACAGGAAACTCACTAATAAAGCAGTACCTTGACTTCCGGTACTAGGGCACTCCGCCGGCACAGGATATCGTAGCGTTGAATTTATTGGATAACCACAGAACGATTTGACGGGTGTTTTATTTTATATTATTGTTTGATTCCTGCTAGCTTGAGCTTCTGATTGGCTAGTACGAGTAACGAGCTTATAGCTTTGTATTTGCATTTGTACATGTGTAATAAGTAGGTACCTACTGAACATAACAAAGCTATAACTATAGGGATAGTTTAACAAAGCAAGAAGCAACCAAAGTGCAATGTGTATCGTATAGTGTGAGCGATGAACCTTGACCCCAGGCTATTGGGTCGCGCCCAGGCAGGAGAGTTAATTGTTGCAGCAGATTTATTGGACAATTGCAGCGTAATTTATAGTGAATGTCCAGATTTAGGAGGCAAACTAGAATAGTTTGTAATCGTGTTAATGGTGCATTGGACCTAGAATTGTGGCTGTTCTATAGAATTCATTGTTAACACTAAAGCGTTTAGCTTTGTTGTTTCGTAATCTATCACATAATAAGATACAATAGTTCTGTCTTTCTTTCTACTGTTCTAGTCTTTCGGGCATCATGCAATTTAAAAAGATACGTACACAAATAAGTCAAATTTTATTCAATAGTCATCTAGGTACTTTGATACCATAGATATTGCACCTTGACAAGGATCAATAAAGTATTTTATTCATGGTTGCGCTAGATTTATCTATGCAATCTAGCTTTTATTTATGTCAAATCTGTGACAATGAAGCACTTTAACTAAATCTTATGCATGCTTTTTACAGGCTCTGTTATACCATAATGTTCCCTTTACTTGATTAGTCACTTGCTGTAAAATCATTTTTCGAAGTCGGTAACTTAGAAAAATTTAACTGAAACGAAGGTTCTGTTTAAATCTCCAATCGCTAAACTGCTGGAAGAACATGCTACATAAATTCATGTTTGTAATTTAGTTATATTAATGTTTTGTCTCTACACATTTAAAACAGCCAACGACAAACCGTTTCCTCGCTTCATATTATTGTAAAGTGTGATGATTTATTTTAATTAATTTGTTCTTGTACTTATTATACCTACGTAGATTATAAATGAAGTGAAGCGCATGCTAATATTATTAGTGTGTATGTAGTCTTTGTTGGAGATCCAATAAATAAATAAATAATCATATAACCGACTATCCATAAAACGCATTCACGTGCTGTAGATGTATCCTCGACAAATAAAAGCACGGAGCCTACTGCACCGGCCTTGCGCCACTGACCCAAAAACACCAGTTCATGATCGCTTAGACCGTTCGTTCGGATAATACTTTCTGTACGAGGAATTATGTTTTAGACTTTTATTTGAAGGATACAATGTTGAATCATAACTTTGGCTCGGATTTTGATAATATAAACCTAGAAGTTAGATCTCGGACTGAAAAGTTGTATGGAAATCGGTTGTCGGATAGTATGGGTATATGATGTGAATGCAGAAAATGTGAGGAAAGTTTTGAGTATAAATGTGGATGGCTACAAGAGTAGGGGAAGACCAAAGAAACGATGGATGGACTATCTGATGGTTGAAAAGGGGTTATCAACCGAGATGACGAATAATAGAGAAGTATGGAAGAAAAATACATTTTGTGACGACACCAAATAAATTGGGAAGAAGGCAAAATAATTATTATGATGATGATGAGCTGATTAAACATTTATGTGGTAGTTGGCGGTATTGTAAATATGGTATAGTGTCCGGTGTCAAACAAGTTGTTTGTTGCTATAGCAAGGGTTCTTTTTCTGAGGGAATGCGGTCTACTACCTTTACCCTATTGAAACCTTACATCAGTGACAGCCCAGTGGTGTGACCGTCAGACTGCCAAGCCATAGGTTTCGAGTTTAAATCCAAGACACGCACCTCTGAGTTTTTGGATTCATGTGCGTATTGTATTATTATCACTTGCTTCAAAAACGGTGAAGGAAAACATCGTGAGGAAACCGTCATGCCTGAGAGATATTTCCCGACTGCAGGTGAAACCAAATCGGAGGCCCATGGGCGGCATAACACCTCTGACACCAGGTTAGTCATTAACCACACGAAAAAGTAAGAAATACCTAATCGAACTGATTAATTTATTTCGAAGAACCATGCAATTAGAGCTCAGTGCAAAACTCTTTTGAGATTGCCTAACTGATTACCAATTTATATCTGAATATAACAATAATGATTTTTTGCTGACCTCTGATTAATTCCTCTAATAACAATAGCAAGAGTTTCACATAATATGGTAGGTAGACTCTAAAGATGATTAAATAAGATTAATAATATTTAACATTATAATTCTCATAAAAATCAAGAGATTAAGCACTGTTTTTGTGTAAAGTTGTTTTTTGTAATAATAAAATAATTTGTTATAGAGATAAAACAGTTTTTCAAATATATTTTGCAAAACAAACTCAAAAATTAGGAAATAAACCTATTTCGTAAATTAACATTCTCGTTTTTAGGTCTCCGTAGCCAAATGGCAAGAACAGAATCCTTACAATTGTGTTATGTATGTTTGTCAGGATGACACACAGCCATATAACTCGCAGACTACAGACACTATATCGATGAAAATTGGAAATAAGGTGTAACATGCACGGCTGAATAATGATGCACAGAAATTATGAAAAAATATATTACGGGTAAGGGGTAAGGCAGTCCTTAAATTATGTAACAGAGGGATGAAAAAAGTGACTTTTATTTTAGCCATTATTACGACTTTTATTGAAATAATTATGTCAAAGTCAAAGTTAAGTCATTTATTTCAAAAAATAAAAGGCACTTTTGAACGTCAACATTTACAAGAAATTACAATTGATTTCTAATCCCCCTTCTAAAAGGTAGTTTCGTAAGAAGAAAAATGGGCAAGAAACCACGTTACTCTTATAAAATGTTTTACAATAATAATATTTTGTATAGGTACATTAATAATTTAAGCATTGTAAAACCCATTTATTTTTAAAAGAGTAACCGTGGAGTTTCTTGCCGGCTCTTCTCCATAGGAAACGACCAATTGGAACCGTGCACCTAGATTCTGACGTTTCATAAGTGCCCATGTAGGTTTATGTGAAATAAAATATTTTGATTTTGATTTTGATTTTACAATACGACAATAGATGAGAACACTGGCAATGCGTAAGAGTATTTTGAAACTATCAAAAAATCCTAGCAATGAAATTAAGAAAGTTAAAAAAAGATTATTTCAAATACTAATCTTTAATGTGCAAATCTTTGACTAGCCATGTGACCAAACTTTTGTTACTATTTTAGTTGTTCATTGTCGTATTGTTGTTTATTTACTTATGTGTGAAGACGATGCAATTAGAATAAAAATATTAATTACACAATTAATTTAGCAACCAGTTTGATCATGTCTATGTTAAGATTATAACGCATATAACGCAATATATGCAGACTTAACATGTTTTATTTTTTACTAGCTGCTGCCCGCGGCTTCGCCCGCGTGAGTGTCGGAAATTACCCCATACATCCCCATGGGTTTTAAGTACAAATATTGAGTTTCGAGTTAATCAGACAGCGCGTTAAAATTCTTCCATACAAACATTGACACCCCCCAACCTTTTAGGGGGTATTTTAGAAAAAACAAAAAAATACAAACTTTATAATTTATTTAGATAACTATTCGTGCGAAGTTTCATGTTTATTACCTCAAGGAATAAGATTTTTCATACAAACTTTCATCCCTTATTTTACCCCCTTAGGGGTTGAATTTCGAAAAATCCTGATACACGTTATTCTTAATTTTTGGGTTTAAGTATAAATATTGAGTTTCGAGTTAATCAGACAGCGCGTTAAAATTCTTCCATACAAACTTTGACACCCCCCAACCGTAGGATAGGGTACTTTTCCGGGATAAAAAGTACCCAGTGTGGTGCCCAGGATATTAAAGAATAATTATACCAAGTTTCATCGTAATCGAACCGGTAGTTTTTGCGTGATGCCTGAACAAACAGACAGACAGACAGACAGACAGACAGACAGACAGACAAAAAAAATTTTAATCAAATTTTTGGGTTCGGTGTCGGTCTAGTAACACCCCCTGCCATTTATTTTTTTGATATCTTCAATGTACAGAATTTTCACTTCTACAGATTTATTATAAGTATAGATAAGCTGTGAATACAGACATTCGTGTAAAACATATCCGGTTTATTGTTCCGGGATTTTCCTGCGTTTGATATTGATTCATTCCTGAGCGGAATGGTGTAATGAATACGGCGTATAAATCAATACGTGAGATACAAGGCTGCCCGATCATGGACAGGAGTAAGAAAGGACCACGGCGTGAAACACCCACAATACTCTTCTCACATAGTTATGCCCTTTTTCAGCAGTACTAGGCGACACCTATATGTAATGCCTAAATAAAATTTATGATATTTCCATTTGCAATCATTCGATAACCGAAATATAATTATTTTATTCATTTAATTTATTCATAAGCATCAAAGACCCGTTAATACTATGGAACTCAGAATCAAGAAATATACACGCAGCAATTATCGCATTAAGGATTTTCAACTTTTGGCGCTCTACCGAACGTTGAAAATCCAACACAGTTCGTATCGCCTAGTGAAAACGGGCTAAGAAACCTTTCCTTAGTTTCTCGTACCTATATCCTAATGAAGTCAACGTACTATTTCAAAGACGTTATTAAAAACTAATCTGTCTGAGCTGATGTGTTCAAATGAACGTCCGCGCCCTTTCAGACTACAATCGCGAGTGAAAGTGAGGGATGATTTCAATCATAGTGATGGACCCATCCGGTCTGCGCTGGGAACTGTGTCTAATGGTTCACTGAACTTGGTGGCCTTTGAAAAAAATTACGAAGGATAGGTAGGTACTACCTATTTTAAGTGGTTTAAGTGAATTGTGAAAAAATCTAATTACCCATTTTTGCAAACTAATAAATATTTATGTAATATTTGATTTGTTTTTTTTTTTTCATATTAGTAACCCGCGCTCGCTTCACACGGGTACAATCTAATTATATGTCGACAAGTCAAAACATCGAGATTTCTGTTATATCTTAGTAAAATACCTATATATCTATAGCCGACAGCATTCGGAAGGTGTATACCTTCCGAATGCTGTCGGCTGTCATTCGTGGATCTTTGAAAGTCGTTACGAGTCGTCAAAAGCCCGAAAGTCTGACAATCAGTCTTACCAAGGGGTATCGTATTACCCAGTTACTGGGTAGTGGAGGTCAGATAGGCAGTCGCTCCATGTAAAATACTGGTATTCAGCTGCATCCAGTTAGACTGGAAGCCGACCCCAACATGATTGGGAAAAGGCTAGGCAGAATGACACATACATGTTCCGAAATAAATGCTCTAAATAATGGTGAAAACCGTATCAAAATGTGTAGTATGATAGAACGTCACGGTCACACAGACTGACACGAAACATTACTTTGTTTTATAGCCACTATTTTTAGATCTTATGTTTTTGCTTTCTGGTGCTTATATTATGCGTGTAAGTGCTAATTTGCTGTCTTTACGAAATAACATAGATTATCGAAACACTTAGATAATACATTAGTAACACCAGGATTACAAAACATTTGCTTCTCAACAAATATACCTTATTACTTCTTTTAATTCCACGGCACATTAAACCCATTGATTAGAAGCTTCGGCAAAGATATCATGGCATCGAAAACCACTTCAGAAAATAATCAATTCTAGTTACGTCTACACTAATAAAAAGGGAAAAGATTCGTATTTTTGTTTGTAATAAATAAACTCAAAAACGACTGAACCGATTTAAACTATTCTTTTACGAGTACCTACAATGCTATATTATCAATGAGTAACATAATTTAAAAAACAAAACAATTGTTAATTAGAAAGAAGAAGACGCTGTTATTAATCTGTGGCGGCATCTACACCGCCACATACGAACTAAGCATCAAAGACCTGACGTCACAAGTCCTACATCGCGGTATAAGAGTTTACCGAGCGATTAACATATATAAGACTATCCGACATCAATCCTTGGGCAATTGCCCGCCTGACACAACACCCGTCTGGTAGGAGGATCCTCCCTTTTCTAAGGGGGATGAGTGAACTTTACACCCTGTTCCTCATACCCCTAAATTAATTTAGGGGTATGAGGAACAGGGTGTAAAGTTATATATGTTAGTCTTATATATGTTAATCGCTCGGTAAACTCTTATACCGCGATGTAGGACTTGTGACGTCAGGTCTTTGATGCTTAGTTCGTATGTAGCGGTGTAGATGCCGCCACAAATCCGCTTGATAATATTAATTGACCCTAAGCTTCTCAATTGAAGTACATATTAGGTTCTTAGATAATTATTAATGATAAACTAAATGACGCCTTAAGAAGGCGTCATTGTCTAAGTTAATCAAATATAATAGATATATCTCTCAGTTTCGTTCTAGGTATAATAAGTAGAACTCGGGTTAATGATGTCTTGTCAATACACAGACAGGCATTTATTTCCAATTTAAGTGTTTTCATTTAATTACTATTCAGATTTTAAACTATTTAATTATTACATTTCACCTTTCTATATATCAACAAAATACTATTTATGACTTATCACAAAACAATATAATAATGATTAGTAATGAAATTGTTAGACTGGTGCGCCTTAGATTTCATGGTTAAAATGCTAGTTAAGATCACAATCCGAAAATTACTTACCTATTAATCCTATCATATTCTAGGCACTGAGACTAGTCTGTTATGCGTGTAAACCAACGCAGCGCCTGATCATTGAGCATCCCAATGTTTATAGTTTGTCGTAAAATGCGGTGCTCATCAGGCGTTCTGCGTCATAGCTTGTCTCCATCAGAACTATACTTTCCACTTTATGCTGATTTGGTACAATATAATAATCGTGTTGTTGATTATCGTTGTTACACCCTTTATTATAACGTATACCATAACTATAGCATTTACTGGCTGACTACGATTGCCTATTATGTTGCTTAGTAAAGTTTAATGTATTTACTATGAACTCCATTTCATGTTATGAACTTTAGTTATACGGTCATTGTGTTTTATGCTTAGGGCCTAAAATTCGGTGCTTCATCCAACAAGATATACATACACAATTGTATGTTACGTTGTTCTACGACGTTAATGTACTTGCAATCTGTTCGTCGTATGACTGATACTGTTTTATTTATTTATTTTAATATTTATGTACACACAGTACTCTGTACTGTTATTATAATAACCATATTTTTTAACTTACAATTATCTTGCCTATTTTAGTATCCCGGCATTGGTATTAGTTACGTGTTACTATTGTTTCACTAGATTAGTTAATATGAGTATCTCTGACAAATCGTGTTAATTACCTACTCTTCTGTCTTCACTGAACTATTTTGAATCAATTCAGTTTGAAATCCTAACTAATTCACATTATTACTGTTACAATCTGATATGTTTGACACTTTGCACCTTCCTTCATATCTAGTTCAATAACCTCATAGGTAGGTACTTGCTCTGTACTTGAAATAATGATTGCCATTGTAACCTCAAACATTTAGTAGTTATGTCAGATCACAATACTCTTCTAGTAGTACTAAGTGTCTTAATGACATTTTCTAGAAACAATACATTTGTTTAGTTGCCGTCGCCCGAATGCAGATTGCACAGTACATTATCCGGGTTTTTCCTTCTGGAATTTCTCAGTCGCACCCCTGAGGCTAGATTTGTGCCCGGTTGATGGCAATAGGCTAGCCCCCAGTTACATGGGACTCAAATATAACTGGCGAGTTGTGGGTGTACCTCAGCCCAAACCTTAGGAGAATATAGGCTTTGTGCAAGCCTCTTTTATAATATTTTACTTTTTGATATCATTGTCTATGTGTTTTTGATTCACTTATCATTCTTTTGTTTTCTACCGAGAACCAGCGCCCCTTTTCTTTCCTAATATTTAATAGGATTGATGTTATGTTATAAAACACGCTCAAGTAACACGTGTTTGGCTCAGGAATGAGCATTTATCTGAAAGGGTCCAATTTTTTATTGTAATAATAAGGCATGCCAAATCAGGGGTATAAAATATGATCAGCAATAGGCTCGCCCCCTATTAATGGGATTTAAACATAACTGGTGAAATGTGGGTGTACTATAGGTTCACCTCTGCCTACCCCTTCGAGGAATACGGGAGGGATATTACCATGATGATACGTAGATACGAATTTTCAAATCCTTAGTTCCGCTGTTCCCAAAGAACCAGTTTCTTCAGATATAAGCAGTTAAGAAGAGGTAGTTCGTGTACGTTGTTCAGTCAAGTGGTTTTATATCAGTTAGCCACAGCGATTCAATGATAATAATTACGTACTCTATCATCATCATCATCACAGCTGGACTTCACCCACTGCTGGGCAAACCTAGGCCGTTCTTTCCTTGTGCCAATCCCCTAGGGATATTTTCATGGTTGGTTTTACTGACAGACGAAATATAGGTGCGTCAAGTCAACTTCAATTCCTTAGAAAGCTTTTATTTATTCATTCAGTAGTACACTTACATTTTTATACGTATAAGTTGGTGCAACCATAAACTCATTAGAGTTTTACCGTGCACCAAAATCATCGACCTCATAATTTAAACAATTAAAACAAACTTAAGTTCTTTACTGAAATGAAATAATAAAACAAAAAACAACAAGGGTATTAAACGAGATATTTGACTATTACTAACGAGCGAACATCGGTGAGTCGGTGACCAATCTGACGTCCGCGTCCTTACAACAAAAAGTGGTGAAAGAATGTGATTTAGATCGATCCTACAGGTTGTTCCAAAAAGTATGTTATTAGTAATAGTTAATTTCCCTTTGATATGATGTTTATTTACTATTTAACTAAAGTCAATTATAACATTTAATATCCTGTTATTAGTAAAATACTATAGGGTTTGCTTTTTAAAAACTTTTTTTTTTTTTTTTTTGTGATGGATTAATGATGGAGGGGATAACTAGGTAATAAAAGAATGATGAAATAATTTTTACATTTTTATTTACTCGACATACAATTAGTGTTTGCATGTAAGGTTAATAATAATCCAATATGAATTGTTATCTAAGCTGTAACTGCAAAAACAACTATTTGATACCGCCTTTGCTAAAAACACACATTACTTGGAATATTCTTTTTTGTTTAGTCAAATCATAGACAATATACCACTTGATCCCTTCACAAAAAGAAAAATAAAACTCGTCTAGTTGGTATACCATAGCGTGTGATAAAAAGTTATTTGTATTCACTTAAAAGAAATATCAGATAAAATAACATTTAAAAATATCTGTGGTTTGTTGTTAGGGACATTACTTGTGATGTTTCTTAAAAAAAATAAGTAGGTACCTTTTACTATTATTAAGTTATGAAATTAAAATTTTGACTAATATCTAAAATCTGTATTATTGTGCACGATTATGTTCTAATAACTAAAAACTCGTAAATGATGGAAGTACAAAATCACTAAAACATTATTTTAGAATATTTATAATTATCTACTTTCCAAATAAGCATGTAACGGTTACTTTATGAAAATTATTAAAATTGATGAATTAAATTCTACAGAAATACTAATTATCTAGTAAAACACTGACGTTATTTTTGAAAAAATTCGGGGGTATTTGAAATAATTTATTTCCTAAAACAGAACCAAACTTAAAGTCTATTATACTACGATAACAAATAAAAACAGTTCTCTTAATTTAAAAATCTTTAATTATTATTTTTCTACTAAACGTATAAATGGGTTCCCATTTTCTAAATAATTAAAATGATTTTACAATTTATTAATTTTTACACATTTGAAACTTACTTTATAAATAGGAATTGAATTAAAAAGTACTAAAGAAGTGGCATTGATATAAAACATAAAATGATAATAATATGAGATAATTACCTACTGGGAAAAGCACGGACCAAAGGTCATGGATTAATCCAAACTCCCAAAACTGATTAATGGGCTACTTATGTTAGTAAAACGGGCCAATTTATCTCAGACGAATACTAGCTGGGAAATATATCTAGACTAGGTATGACAAATTAATACTAATCATAATAAGTTCAAAGCTTCTTGATACCTACGTAAAACGAAACTCATTGAGAAGAATTTGTATACCATATAGTGAAAGAATATAAGTAAGTATCAAAATTGTGTCGAATTTTTACAAAAATCATATGAAATGACAAAGATTTCTTTTTTTTAAATCTTCGATCTGGGAGGTTACTTTCGTTGATATGTTGGTAAATTGTACGGAATATAGTCAAAGTTTCATATGTCAAAAATTGCTTCTGTTACTAAATAGGTAAATTTATAGGAATTTGTGTCAATTGAAATATATTAAACCTGCTAATTTAATTAGGAACATACTTTTGAATTTTACTTATTTCTTAATTTACTCGAAATGATGTTACTGATGTTTCATAATTATATTAGCAGTTTCCACTAAAAAAGCTTACTAAACTCCTAATAAAAATCACCTAACATTGCTTAAAACATCAAACTTCTATTTATACATAAATGTACAGTATAGGTAATTTATACAGTTACAAATTCTAGGAAACGGCTATACTACAAGCTTTTATGCTTTAAACTACATTATTAAACCATGTTAATGAAATAACTAGGTACCTATTACAATTTGTCATAACATCAAACAGTTTAAGATTACAAGAAGAAATATTTCGTTATATGAATTTATTATTTTAATGTCTAAATCAGGTCTCACATTATTATTATTATTACACATAATGATTAATTAAATACTATCATCTAACACCAAACACGGCAAATAAACAACAGCAATATTATACAGAAACGCTTCTATTTATCATACAATTCAAATAAATCAAATTGTAATTATAATAATATTATTTATTGTTCTAATTCAATTTATTTACAAAGAAATATGTGTTACCAATTATCTTGTATAAATATATGTATAATTATAGAACAATTTAAGTATATTATAAACACCACGTCTTAATAGACATTTTGTAAGTATAAGTATAAAACTATTTATTTAGAGTAGTTATACATAGTATAATTGTATAGTTATTATATTTATATAACACACGCTTGATTTATCTGAGGCTTAATAAAAACATGCAAAATTACAAGAATTTGTGTGCGAACTAGGTAGATTAATCTAAGTTAGAGTGTAAGCTGATGGTATTGACTTGCCTACTTTCAATTTAAGCATTAAGTATAAATATTTGTGCTCACGTATTATTTGTTGCTTTTTATTGTCTAAATAGTCCACACACAATACTTTTATTGGGTGGGAAAATTACTTCTAATTTTCTAGAAGTTGAAGTTATTAATTATTATTATTGCTTATTAAGCCTTAGATAAAAAGGCAACAATGATAGTATACAACTACTACCGATAATTAAATGCGTGAAAATATAATAATTATTTAAAAGTTAAATACTATTACTATACTAATTTTAATTATTTCTTCTATACAATAATTTTATTATTATTGTGAGTATCATTTACAATTATGTAACAAGCCCACATTTCGAAAATGAAAGCTTAATTTTACTAAAACAAGATTTATTGATACATTAAAATTATTATTTGTTTTTGCTTTGAGTATAAAACAGTGTGTATGTCATCTTAAACTACTGGACCGATTTCAATGAAACTCTTTGTATAAATCGTTTCTAGCCCTGGAGTCTTGACTGCCAGCAGTTTCTCAGGCCAGAAAAATCATTTATATATAATTTTCAAGTAACTTACTCAAGATGACATGCTCAGCATGATTCTACCCTCTCTACATATTGCCTTTACATTCCTTTTTTATTATTTTTTCTTTTTTTGTAAAATATTACGCATAGAAAATAATCTTTAAAAGATTTATTGATGCTCTACAAGTAAGATATTTTCATGTCACACGAAATTAAGGAAGCTTTTAAAGTAAATTATTTGAAAAGATAAGAAAATAACAGATACAATAAGCTAGGGTTAAGCTTAAAATTACAAAAATAGTCGAATTCAAAATCCATTTTTACTATCACACGAATTATCCTTTTGAAGGAGTCCAGCAATTACATCAGTCTTGCAAGCTTCGACTTCGTCTTTGATATCCTACACAATAAAAACAAATGCCTACTAATACACTGCAGTGCAGAAAAATCTATAACAAAAATCACCCATTTAAAAAGAAGTTAGAGGAAACTGCACAAGAGAAACATACATTCCTTAAAACTATGTTTGATCACTCCATTCCCAATGTTGTATAGTAGAAAAATATTTTTGATTTTATTTTTATTTTGTTATTAATAAAACATTACATCTAAATATCGTCTATGAAAGTGTGCGGTTATTGAAAACATCTAATAGGTACTATAATATAATATTAGGATATATTATGCAATTATTATGTAACATTATGTCAATAATGAAGATTTAGATTTCCTTTTGTGAGAAATGCAAATACGATTTACTTCATGAATTGGTAAACAGCAAAAATATAGGTTTTTACATTGAAATAAATAAACAGGGAACAACAAAATATATTACTTACATTAATTCAGAAACAAGAATTGTATATTAACATGCAAAAGTTCATGTTTATTTCAATATCTACAGTATAACTAACCTAGAAATCACCAAATATTTTTATTTCCCACTTTTAAAAATATAGTACTATAGTTACATAGATTATTTGGTATAATTTTGTGCATTTTAAGCGGCTATCGGCCTGTTCTTAGCGCAGGCTTTTATAACTTAGATGTTAACTTGAGACCTTCTAAAATTATTTTTCTTAACTTTACTATGGTGACTTTTAAGAAGCTCATCGGTTCATTTTGACAAGGACATGCAGTTTTTTTTAATAATCTTCATTAAGTGCTTAAAAGGCATATTTATATGACATCACAATAAACTATTGCTTGTAAAGTACACATCGAACTAACTGCATGAGGTGACAAATTTACCAAAAGTAGGTAAATACATGAAATTATTCTTTGGGCACATGTCCAAGTCAAAAATCCACAACTTTATCAACAACGCTAAATATTTCTCCAAGAACCTAGTCACACTTTTAACGAGCGTTTAACAAATTTATTGCTGTTGCAATATCTACTTTAATCCTATTTAGATATAGCGCATTTTCTAAATTCTCTATTAATCGTATTAAATTAATACCATCATACAGAATTATTTTATTGATCAACTGACATTTGTGTAAACTTCGTAATTTAACAAGTTACTAAAATTATAAATAATTGCTTAGTGTTAAAATATTATTTTAAAGAAATAAAATATTATAATATAAAGAATAAAAATATGAGAACAAACAATTTCATTGAAATATTTTCGTTTATAAAATTTTAAACAACATAAAAATACGAATATACTATTGTTTTTTTTGAATTTCGAAAGCTTATTTTCTACGAAATATTATTTTTGTACTGTCAGTAGTGTTTTGTTTCAGCATTTTTAATTTTGTATTTTTATTTTTTATCTTTTTGTAAAAAACATCAATATTTTGGATGTATATAATGTAAAAAGAGATATGGGATTATTCGATTAAGAAAACAATTAAAGTAATACGTTTTTCGTTCACAAAAACAAGGTCTTAATGTACTGGATTAAAATTATGTTACTATGTAACAAAAATTCATGAATACCTATGTTATTGGTAAATATAAAAAACAATAAATTAAAATTATAAAATCGTTTTACATTTTGTGCTCGATGTGCGTTTCCTCAACTACGCTCCTAACATTATTACAATCAGTGTAAAAATAAAATCTCCTTAAAACGTTTAACCGACTTACGTATAAAAGTTACAAGTTATTACTACTAGCATTATTTAAAAACACTGATGATTATGTTCACTTAACTATTCTATGCTAGTTTGAAGGTCATTAAACTGTTCTCGCACAAGACAACACCAAACTGTTGAAATAAAAACGTACAATAGAAAATGTCGTACTGTGTCGATATGCTGAGACGCGTCGCTCCGGCCGCTCGCGGTCCGAGTGCCCGACGCAAAGCCGACCATGGCTCTAATTCAAAATCCAAAGCGCACTTCTTAACCTCTTAAACACCCGTGTGATTGTAAATGAATGACACCGCATTCTTATCGACGGGAGGAGATCGTCGAGTGATTGATGGATGGTTGTTATTATTGTAATGCCAAGATTTTCTCGTTGACGTGCTCGATGACTGCAGAGCAATGGTCTCGTAGTAGCGTAGCCTCCCACAGCACTTCCTACTCTTGATGATCGCAACGAAACCCTTCCTGTACTTCTTATTGAAAAACGCGTATAGTACTGGGTTTATGCAAGAGTTGGAAGCACCCAGCCATTGGGCAAGTGGTGTCACAACGGGGAACATTTCTTCCTCCCATTTTTGGATTGGGCCACCAAGTTTGATCCTTGCAAAGATTAGGTACAGCGGGAACCAGGATAAGACGAAAAGTATGACGACAGCGACTAACATCTTCACGACTTTGACTTTAGATTTCTGCTGCATTCTTTCCATCTGGGCGTCTTGTGTGTCGGTGGGAATCGATCTTCTCCAGACTTTGATCCAGATTAAGATGTAGCACATGGTTATCAGGATCATCGGCAGTATGTAGCAGAAGATGAGGTTACCGATGACGAAGTAGAGGACTTCACTGATAGGGTTTGGCCAGACATCAAGGCAGAGCCGAACGTTTGGGTTATCATCGAATACCACGACCAAGTCGAAGAAGAAGACCCAGGGAGTGGTGACGCTGATGGCGAAGATCCAGATAAAAACGATCATCATTCTCGCGCGTCGCTTGGTGATCTGGCATTTCAAGGGCCACCAAATGGCCAAGAATCTGTAACAAAGAAAACAAACAATCAAATAAGGTAGGTAATGTTAGAAGATGTTTCTTTTTTTAAATGTTTTGAGCTTCTTGACAAAGATTCTTCTTTGTCACAATAAAAACTTTTTACAAAAAAAAAGACAACCGAATTCCAAAAAAAACACTACAAAGTGAAAAATAATTTTAATTTCCGAAGTCGGTGTCTTTGGTTTTGAATTTTCGTTTTTTGCCACCGATTTCCGAAATTAAGCTAGCCACATAAACTACATAAAATTCAGCACCCATTCCAAAAACAGCTGATCAATTTTCCGATGCACCAACCTCATAAAACAAACTCCCACAATTAAGATGGGATATTTCTGTCTCAAAAATAGACGATATTGCATTACCGGGTAATGGCGGGGAATATCGCGCGGAAGATGTAAACCCAGCCAAGTGTGACGCAGTTAAGCGTCTGATAGATTAATTGGCTTACGGATAAAAACAGGGTTAGGCTATGGTAATTTGAGCTCGTCTGTGTTTTTCAAAATGTTTTCGTGATCTACTATTTTTACTTTACGTTAATTGAGGTTACGTTATGTCTAATTTGCTGTGACTTTTGAATTCCCAAAAACACAAGTTTTAATAGCCATTTGTCGATTTCAGACAAGTCGGTCTAGCAAATTGGGACATTTCATGTTTTTGGGGAAAACTTAGAGGAATGTGGGCAGAGCAATTATTTTGTTGGATAGATTCAAGTGACCTTAATTGCTGACACGATTTATACTTCTCAGTTTAACGTGCCAATGATAACATAAAATATGGCAGTGTTTACTGAAAGGGATGAACCTGTAGAACCAACTAACATCATACATAGTAACGACAACTAAATAGACGAACATAAAAATCAAATTTTAATACGTGCAAAATAAGGGCTCATAGTATCTATAAAATATAATCACAAACAAAATACTAATGGCCTACGTAAAAAAACCAGAGTGACAGTACACCTATAATTCAATCTAAGGTCATCTTCAAAACAAACAACGACCACATGCGCAGCGACCTCGGTAACCAATAATAGTATAATTGACAGTAACGACCTCAAAACCAAAGATAAACGAATGGGAACTATAAACCAAGTCGGAAGTGAATCAGATGATGTAACATCGAAGGAACTTACAGCATCGAACCTCAAGATAACTCTTCCTAATGATAATGTTAGGTAAAGACTGGTTTTGCGGTATTGCGTGCTATCGATCGGATCTTAAGACCCTACAGACGGTTTAATTTTACGCCCAATCACGGCTGCTGATTGAATAACAGATCAAACTCAACCGTCTGTTATTATCGAGAGTATATCGGATGGCAAAGTTACCACGAAGTTAGAGACAGAATATAATTATTTAGGTATATCACACGATGAAGTACAAAATGCAAATTGTCATGACTACCATCATCAGAAGGGTCCTCATAAAATATGTGCCATAATAAAAATAAAATGAAAAATTGTATTACTATAAAAAGGGTCTCTTCACAGTTATTTATGTCTAAGTTATGTCTGATGCAAACTGTTGTTCCTAAAAATAACTTTTTCGTTCACAACATTTCTTTTTGTCCCTAAAAAGGCTGTTCTCCTTCTAAACATATTCTGAGACTAACAAGCGCTTTGTAATAGGATTAAGACTTGCTTCAACCTTCTCTGATTTAATGGCTCATAGAACAAGATGGTTATCTGAATTTGATTACAGTATTCCTATTTTCAAACGGGGTGACTTTTCTTTCGATAACTATACTATTAATATTTATAGATCTTGAGGTAGGATTTTTTTTTGGTTCCAATTTTATTTTGTAGTTTTTAAGAAACTGTCACGTTACTTTTAAATTCTGTGTCCTTAAAGGTTCCACCATTGTTGAAAACGATTGGCTAGCTCGAGTGCCTATGTCAAATAAAAATAATTTAGAATCACTTATACTGGGTTCTTAACTTACTTACATAAACTCACCCCTTTTCCCAAGGGCGTATGCAGAAACTACAAAACGACACCAAAAAAACATACAATCACAGATTTGTAATACGTGTCTGTTAAACCTGTACGTCAGAATCACATTAGGTTCTGCGTCTCAATCAAATCCAATATCAACAAGCTTTCTTTGACAGAGTGCTACCCTTGGGCACTTACAACTCGAGACCAATTTCAATTCCATTCTCTATCCCTTCGAAACAGAGTTGGAAATGCTGTGTTCTTTTTTTTTAGTATTGCCTTAGGCTAGTAGTCGTTATTACTCTCAATGTGTAGGCGACAGTTAATAGAACAAATATGATATTAAAATGTTAATGGATGGTGGGTCAAATTATGTGCATAATGATTTGTGTATGTAATTGTGTGTGAATATTATTTGATTGGTTGTATGTAATAGTTTTATAGTGCGGTGTCCTATTTGATAATTTGACTATGGTTCTTATTTTAAAAAGTTTTGACCAAAAAGTAACACAAATATGTTCACAAAATATAGCAGGTACTAATCAATCTCCAATAATTTCCATTTATTCATGATCTCCTACAGCTTAATCCATCATAACGAAGACTATCAACTTTCAGCTCTGAAAAATCTAATGATCTATCTAGTTCAAAGCTTACTTTACGAATATGCCTTATTTTTTCCTAAAATGTCACTTCTCTCATAATATTCTACTTTTGAAACGCTTCTTCAGATTTTTTGCATGAAAAATACTATGAAAAATCTCTTGTAATCAGATACTTACTTAGGATCTTTGTACTCTCCAAGATAGACATAAAATATAATATTGTAGATAACCTTTACTTAAAGATAGTATGATTCCTTTGGGAAAGTGAGATGCCTTCTAAAAATAGTAATGCCTGTGACGTCTTGTATAAAGAACAAGATTGAAACTTTCAAAAAAGATTTCATGCGTTAATTTTCTTTATAACATTTTTTATTTAGCTATTCCCGCAAAAATATTAAAATATAAATATCCTGCACTAATAAATGAGCAATATTTGTTTATGTATGTTTAGGTTGTAATCTCGCTCTCGTAAACGGCTGTAACGATTTCGATGAAAGTTGCAATATAATACGCAGGGGTAATTTTTCAGATATGAGACAGCTAATGTACCACCCGTAGGTACACTAGCTATGTCTCGTATCTGGGAAAATTCGTTTTCTCTATTTTCACCCAAGCAGAACTAGCCAGCTAGCCCAGGTGGTTCTATGAGTAGTGCAGATTTTTTTATTTTTTATTATGTTTTGTAGGAGCTCGTGGCTAAGTAATAACAGCCGCACGGGGCGATCCATCAGGTTAAGCTATGCTTACCGGGGTTGGTCGGTGGATGAGTGCCCATCTTTACATACCGACACTCCTCCGTGACTCGGAAAGCATGTTAAGCCGTTGGTCCTGGCTGTCATTCATGGATCTTTGACAGTCGTTACGGGTTCTGATACTGTATAATAAAACATTATATGTTTGTGCTAATGTTTTTAAAATCAAGATCAATGTTACGGATGCTTCATCAGTAAACAGCAAAAAAAAAACATTTGCATATTACGCATCCGAATCGTAATTGACAACAGTGGACGTCTCATAATAATTTATTCACCTCAATGCTGTCGAATTCTGATATATTGAACCCACACATTCACTTATCGAAGTCGATCCTCAATTGTGCAAGTACCCACAAATTTCCCGAAATATTTGCACTTGCAACACTGATAATAATGAATAATGAACTGAGCACACGCATTGTAATCCTCTCATTGACATTTGGGGCCCAAAATTCAGGTTATTCTTCACCGAAAGTGGCCTTTTAACGAATATATGAGCGAAATTTATTATTTCGACATGATGCCTGATATGTAGATTCGTGTGTGACATCTTGAATCGTAAAAGTAACGCGATTTGTTGTTCAAGAGCTAGCGTTATAAGGTTTTTTTTATTCATGAAAAAAGGGTTGGTAAAGCTTTTTTGACATCCTTTGTAATTAGCTGTTTGTAGCTACGGTAAAGATAAAAAAACTTTCATCTTAACAGTGAGATAAAATACTGCCTGTGATGGTCCATAATCACTCTTAGAGATAGGCCAAACTATTGTGTAAGCTATTGCTATTCAACCTTCTGCGACTCGATGCTTACAAAATAAAATGCAATTAATTTTGAAATTGAAATTTTCGCTATGTTCAACAGTGGATAGAAAAGGCAGAAATTATGATGATGGTCCTTCTCCTTAGTACGCTATCTCCTATACAACATAAATGATGACGTTATAATAATTTACCGATAACTTGGTTGAATTTTGCATAAACATTACGCAAGCGTCATGGAATTGTGGCCAATAAATCACGGATGTACATATTTTGTAAATTAGTGGCACATGGCTCCGGGACTACATGGCTTGACCTTTTCAACCTAATAATGGTAACTCGTTATTTAATAAGATAAATAATGGGTTTTACTTGGAGATCTTCGTTTACTTTTATTTTAAATGGCTATTCAAGTGATTGATGGGTCGTTATTGTTTTAAGTGATTAATTAAATGTGCCTTTAAATTTTTCATGGTGTCTGTCGTTGTGATTTGTAGTCACAATAAAATATACCCAGGTTACTTTTCATTGCGATCGCGAGGGTTTTAGTGGCTCTGCTTTCAAAAATTTATTAAATAAAGACTTAACTAAGTGCCCTAAGTTGTTTAACTAGGTGCCCTAAGTTGTTTCACACAATGTTATCTTATACACCGGACCATATTCCAAAATCTAAACACGAACCACGCCATGCGGATCAACATCGATCCTAACTAAGTGCTACAATTAACACAGTATAATAAGATTACACGTTGTGAGTGACAATCAGTGAACTGTCGGGATCCCTAATCAGAGATCCCGACAGTTCACTAACTAATCAGACAGCTAGTTAGCAACTTAGGGCTAGTGCACATTTTTGATTGCAAAATCAGCAGTTGAATCGAAGGACCATTTACCACATACACACAAAGGTATAGGTACCTATACATAACTTTGGACAGTACATTTCAAATGCCTGACGTAACAGTTGTTGTTCCTGTTAATAAAATAAAACAAAACAAAAAAACATAATACAACAAATAGATAAAACAAAAGAAGTGTGACTGTGTGTGAACTGCTTGATGGGACAAAAAACCGTAAAATTTTAATTTACCAGCTTATTTATGAAAATCTACCGGATTGTATCTATTGTCAAGTTTAATTAGTTTACTGTCTGAATGAACAGTCGACAAGCATGCAATAATTTTTAATTAGAGGCTAAATTTTTTCAATTAGTACCATTGCGACAAGTAATTCGGAGGTTTAAAGTCAACCTTATGGACATTAAGCTGACACGCATGTTTACGAAATGTTTCCCTATTATGTTAATATTATTAATGTCTCGTATCTTATGAATAAATCAATATAATTACGTTTAAAACTGTTAATTTACCATCACATACTTATCGCATAAAAACAGCATTTTTGGCGCGTTCGATCTGTCAAAATTGGCGCCATTACAAATACGGCTGTCGTGACGACATTGACATAAAAATGTTTAAGTTACATAATTATAGTGCAAGGGAAACAAACTATTCAGTGCTTACCAACTATGTTCAATACCCTTCTTATTACAATGTCGTAAGATCGATATTTTCATGAATATTACTTTTTGAATGTCAGTGTTATCTTGGCAATTAAGACAGGATTGCTATACTTTCTATGGTAAGATTGAGTTCGGTAAACAAGCTGTATGATTATGTTGTTGCTACTAGTTTTTTCATATGTATTACATACCTACCCATGAACAAATTGCAGCTATTAAAAGGCAACCACAGATTGCTGTGGTCACGCGATTTTAGTGAGACGTCGTCAGTCGCTGACCGACACGACGCCTTAGGGCATCATAGTATTTGATCGTCCGTTTTACGAAGTAGACTTCTAGACATCTTCATAATGTACATACCAGTTTCAGCAATAACATTTAACTTGACGATTAGAAATGAGGAATAAACATGAGCTTCAAAATTACTCGAAGTTATTTTGGTATTTGTAGATCCTATAAGTACATTCATTGGAATAGTACCGAAAATGAGTAATTTCTTTTTAATATGCAATATTTTCGTTTTAGAACCCATAAACTCCTAAATGATCTCATTCAAGCTTATATTATGGTGTCTAGTGAAACTGGGCGATGTGACCATACATCAATAACATAATAATATGATGTTCCTGATGTCCCAAGGTCTCTCAGAATAAATTATTAAATTTTTCTTATAATTTCACAAACTATCTTAAATCTTAAAAACCTTTTAATGATATCAGACAAGCGGGTGCCAAATTAATTATACGGTAATAATGTTTCACGATGAATGGGTTTCGAAAACCAATTTTACTTTTCTGTTGAATTTAGCGAAATTATGCTTTAATGTTTTAGAACGTAAGGTGATATGAACAATATGATTAACTTTGCGAATTATAACTTCGTTCAGGTTAAGCTCAACATAAATATGATTGCATAGCTAGTATGCGGTAGGTGAAATGCAGTGGCTTTAATATTTAATGCACTGATTCTTCTTAGAGATTTTTGATCCTATGTTCATTATTGAATCACTTGGAAAGAAACATGGTGGGGACACTTGGTCTTAATGAATTGAAATGAACTCGCTGGGAGTGAGTGTGACGTATTCAAACTTTTGTTCCTGTTCCGTATGAAAAGATGAAATTGCTCTCTGTAGGCATTAATTATGTATTGAGCCAATCAAAGGGCGTTATTTCTGCACTAATGGCTTTAATCAACACTAACGGACCCCTTCCATGAGAAACGTGCATTATCTTCGCAAGACTAAATAAATTGCGCCGATCTATGCGGGAGGCCTATCTTACAGATAAGATCAGAACACTGCGCACAGCACGGCCGTGCCGTTTCGCAAAGCAATCAACACTTCATTTATCCAATAAATCATTTCGTAGGCCTTTCCTCTCATTATACTTTTAATTAAACAAAAAAACTCGATTTAAGAGTATAAAATTCTTATTGCTGTCATAAAACCAAAGTTCGCATTTCAGTTTCGAAAAGAAAAAGAAATGATTTATATTCCCATGAATTAAGTAAGCTTTGAATTAAGAAATGCTTCGTTAATATCTAGACTATTACTGAAACTGCTAGTGTGGTCATGTCCATAACACATAACAAGTATCATCAACCCCCCAATATAAATTATACCTCACTATTATGACGTAGAGTCCAAATTGTTTTAAATGTTTTGTGCCTTAGGACTATCTGGCTAGTGTTGCGAAAGTTTTTTGATGAATATCAAAGGAAAGGTGCATTTGTACATTTGTCGTTCTGTCTGTCAGCATAGTCCAATGCATAAATTGACAAATTGTATTCGACAATGACCGGATAGATTTGTTGATTTTTTTAATCAGCAAGTATGACGCAATCCTGGCGACAAGTAATGTAATAATTGTAGGTCTAGGTTTGACATCGATTGCTCAATAATCTTGTTTTTCCTTCGATCTTATGCCGAAAAGGAGACTGAATTATTTTACAACTTAGCCACAACCCACAACGTTCCGTATTTTCTATTGGTTTCCAAAGTAAACCTATCTAATACAATCAATTCAATCATGAACAAGGTTGCCCGACCCTTTGGCCCTATAAACCATTGCATAAACAATCAACTCTTTAGTAACAATATCTTCAATCTATTAATTCTTGAATACATTGCAATCAGGCGAAGGCCAGACTGCCATAGAACTATTGTTGCAACGATTTCCTTATAAAGGTTAGTGCTTATCAGTTAAATCTGATTGGACGTTTTGCAAACTGTGACTGTACATTCTGAGGGAAGAGTCACCGGCTTTTGTTTTGTATCTGGAGAAGTTAGTTGTTGGTTTCAAAGCTATAAAGCAACTACTTTCATTGCACACACAAAAAAAATACGTACACATATTTTATGTTAGAAATAGAAACAAATCTTTGCGCAGCTTAATATTGGCAATATCTCTAGGATATCACAATCGAATCACTTCAAGAACAGAGAAGAAAAACATTAGAAAGTACGAAAGCAAACAGTATCCTTGTTTGTATCTAAGTAAAAGCCTAGATCTATCGGAACGTCTATCTACAAAGCTCATCTGTCTAAGTCGGATATTCGTCCATATAGGCCCATTTCCTAAGTCGACTCTTGTTAAATGACGAAAATGGATGCAATGACAGCAAAGTTGAACACTATCTACGGGCTTAGTTTATTGACTAATCAGTAACTGTCTATGTCTACCTGGTACTTTTATTTCTGGATTGACTTCTCCTTAATTACGTGATGAGGTATCAAGGCCTGAAATAAAGAAATGCTAAGTGTATTCTTAAAGTAATCTGTATCCGGATTTATAATATTTGGTTCATGGTTGGTTGGACTTTTTTTTAAAGTCCTATATCCACGACCGACGCATCTTGAATGTATGTCCAGCGCACAATGGGCATGGAAACGCAAATTCCAAGATAATCAGCTGCTGACTACAAAATATAACATTCAATAACCATAAATATTATTACTAGTGTGATATCCTTCACCTTGTATGATGAAGTGGCACTAATGCTCTCTGGGGACCCGTCTGGCGACAGACCAAGTTTTGACGAGGGTATGTCTCTCACCTGACGACAGTTTTGTGCAAACTCATCATTTGTAACAACAGAGGGAAAATGGACAGCTGTTTGATATGTGTGTGAGTTGTGAAGATGATATGCCCAGGAGTTTTAGAAAAATGTTTAACGATTTTTTTTAAATAACTGAAAGTGATTAATGCATAAGACCTACATTCATATTTAAAGCTCATGAGCGGTCCATTAGCTCCAATAAACTCAGGTAACATCCATTCCAATTAAAACCATTTAAAGCTGACTAAAAGCTCGTTTAAATGAACATCCATTAATTAATGTGATGCAATACAAATTATATCAACTGCTTTAATGTTAAATTGCAATGACATTGGGCTTAATTTCATTTTCTATAGCTATGAGTTTTTTGATATAATATTTTACACTAAAGATTTTTTTCCTAATTTAAATTGCGTTAAAGAAGATGAGATACGATAATTACATATAATGTTTCTACCACCCACGCTCCTACGAGGTTCATTTTTTGTAATATCACTTGATACTTCATAATTATGAACTCCAATTAATATTTAGAAATATTAGCATGAAAACAGTGGCTAAACAAAATGATTGACCTACCGAAGAACGATAAATTCCAGTAGGTATATCAAAAATCTACTCCGTGTCCCTTGGAAACTAATATCCAGATGACAAGAAATAACAACCATATAAACAAAATTAGCGGAAACTTGGGCAACCGAATTTGTAATGTTTATTTCAGATCTCCAATGATGTCTAATTATAGGCCCTGCTTACGGCATTGACATGACACAAACGAGATCGAAGTCACCATACAAGCTTATCTACCTAATATCACCTGCTTAATGGACCATAACTGACAAGTCTTCAAATCACAACCATGCTAATTATTAGCTAATCTCAAGCTGACAGTTCAGAACACTGCGTACGCTTTCGCAACATCCCTCGCCTTTTTATTCGCGAAATAAGACCAAAAAATTCAAGTACTCGAATACACGAATAATTGTCGCAATCTGGGCCAATCAATAATTATACATGTTGGTATAAAAGGGTGGTTCTTTTGAGGACTATCATCAGTTGCAAGTGAGACTTCGACAATGCAAAGTATTGTAAGTTTTGAAAAAGCTTTTTGGGATTGATAAATCGTGCTGGGAATGGGGACGATAAGTATGACCAGCTTATGACATAAGTTATGAAAGAGGAACCAATCGCGAAAACAATTTCAAATTGAAATTTTGGAAATATTTAGTGCAAAGGAAAGACTGAATAATAATATTTGTAATTTAAAAAAAGTTATAACACCGTTCTATGTCATAATTTCAACAACTATAGAACCAGTAACTGGTCACCGTTCCACTTCACACCCTAATGTTTAACCCTAACTTTTCTTAATATTTCCAGATCGTCATCAGCGCCATCCTGGCTTGCGGGGCCGCGGCCCCTGCCTACCTTCTCGCCGAGCCGGCGCACGTGATCCATACGGTTCCCCACACCTCCAAGTCTACCTACACTCAAAGCAGCCAAGTCATCGACCATGGAAGCACTCACGTCTACCATCCCGTTCATACAGTGCATACTATTCCTGTCCTCCATTCCAAGACTACCATCACAAAGGCTAACCAAGTGGTCAATCACGGTGGAACTTATGTCCACCCTGTCCACTCCATCAGTGTTATGCCTGTCCATGAAGTCTACCATATCCCGAAGACTACCATTACCAAGAGTAACCAGGTTGTCAACCACGGAGGAAGTACTCTAGTCCATGCTCCTGTGGTGTCTGTTGCCCATACTCCGGTGGTCTATCACTCTTCGCCACTGGTGACCCTGAAGACTGGTGACTCCGCTGTGAGTCATCACAGTTCCACAGTCCATGAAACTGTGCCTGTAGTGAAGTCACTGCCGTTGGTTACAATTCATCATTGATTGTTTTACTGTTGTTTTGTTTGAATAAATGTGTATTTTTTGATAGCTGAATTTCGGTTTATTATTTATCATTTTAACCTACTCTTTAATAATTTCATATCATATTACTCAAAAATGAAAAGTCATCTATTACATAGCTTTGGAAAGCTTCATAGATTGTATGAAATTCTAAATAATTTACAAATTGTAAGAATATTAACAGGGACAAAAAGAACATTACCAGTGATTTCGACAGGTCACTCACCCACGTCACTCCTCGTAATAAGTATGCAATGATCATTACGAAAAACTTCTAAACAAAAAGTCTATGAAACTTTAAGAAAACCTGCCAAGTTAAAAACGAGTTTGATATGATAATAAGCAATTTTTGGAATATTCAAGTAAAAAATTATATAAATATTTCTTAGTTTGGTACCTGCATGTTCACTTTTATCTGCCTTTATAAAAAGTAAAACTGATCTAAGCTTTTAACCTCTAGAAACCCATTTTAATCCGCAGTATGAAGAAAAAGTAAGTAGGTTAAATATAATCATCAAGTTCAGCAAAGTTAAATTATTGTTTATACAAATTTTTATTACTATTTTTATATCTAGTACATAAATTCTTTGCAAAGCTTAACGCCTGAAGATTTGACCTAATCAAAGTAAAGTTGATAACTGGCAGAACTTAGTTCGCGGACTTCCTGGCGATATAATCGATTGTCAAAGTTGACTTATGTATCCAACTGTAACCTTAAACCTATCGTTATTGAAAGAACTTGTCATCCGATTGGTAACAAAGGGAAAACTTGGGAAGTGAAACTTTGTTATTGACTCGGAATGCTATAAAACAGAACTTATATTTCTCAGTAGTGCCAATCGAAGTATAAGCACAGAGTAACAAATAATAAAATTAGACAGTGCCAAAACTCGCTCCACTAATTTCACTTAACAAACAAACAAATAAAAAACTAATTTAATTATCCATGTATCCGTGTCGTTAACCGTTACAATTTATATCCCATAACTTTTCTTACAAATCAGATTGAACGTACGGAAAACATTCAAATACATTCCGCTCTATTTTCTAAGGAAATAATTCATTTCAGTCAAACAAAAGTATAATGTGATACGTTAAGTGATTTAAAGGAATTAGCATCTATTACTGGAGAAGAATACAAGTTCAACGAACTTCAGCAATCAGTTAGAGAGGTCGCAAATTTTGCGGGAGTTAAAAGTTGATGAGTCATTCTTTGTCAGTTATGACAGGAGTTAAAGTGTTAATGGGGAGGTTCTACGTTTCGTAAGAGCGTTGAGTTATGCTGACGAAGGATATACAATATAGTTTGGGTAGTTTAAGGTGTATTATAAGTTAAAGGGAAAATTATTGCAGTGCAAAGAATCCTTTTCGAAAGTTACTATTCTTTCAAGATAATTATAGTTTTAGTGCCATTGCTCCCATATTAGATTTATATTTGGTAACTACTCTTTCACCTGTCTCTGTCAGCTCATTAATCAATCGCTCAAGTAATTTCGATGTATCGATTAGATAAACTTAATATCGATACTTAACATTCTGTTTATCTAATTTCACATCATCAATCCAAATCTTCTACTCCAGTTCCTTTCATTAATCATCTAAACAACACATTGCAGCTTTGTTGCAACGAAATATGATTACAGTTACCCAACCAAGTCCTTGGTGCATAAACTAAGCTAATTGTCCAATCGCATGTCTATTATTATTACCAAATAGTATCAAATTATTGTCTTATTCTCTTCAAGGTAATGTTGCAAAGCTTTGCAGGGAGCAGTGGATCTGATAACAGTCGTTGACAAGCTCGCTGGAAGTAAAGTAATGAAAGGGGGATGTTAGCTGGTACTGAGACTGTTAGTGTTAATGCTGGTGTTATTTTTGTTAAAGAGTTAAAGAAAGACAATGGAGTTTCTTATTTTCTTAGAGATGAAGTGGAAGTCGGTTAATTGGAAGTATGAATATTTTTAAAAGATTGTGAAGTGAAGTATGTTGAGAATATAAGCTGTTGGATGTACTCTTAAGCACTTACAAAATGGGAGTTCGGTAAAAAGTAGTTGCATTTTGAACGCTTAACATCTAAGACAAAGTAAATAAAGACAAAATGAAACTTCATTCACACATGAAGCAAAAATATTACAACAAAGAACAAAAGTTAAACACGTAAAAAATCTTGAGAATTAAACAATAATACATCAAAATATTTAAAATAGTCTTCCAAACGTGCATGAACTTGACATTCAACGAAGTAGGTATTACAAGACGACGAGGCGCAAGCGCACGCAATGCCACAGAATTAAAAGATGTAGAAGGCCCACCTTACATGTTACCAAAATGATTAAGGCTTGAACAATTGTATATGATTTCTGCTATCCCTTTTTCAAAAGTTTTGTTTTGTTTCGAGGGTCTAATATGGTTTCTATAAATTTATTATTCATTAAAGATTGAATGATGATTATGATAATAATAATATATTTAAACATGTGACCATTTATTGTTTTTGTGTAGAGTGGACCTTCTTAACTTACTTTTACCTTCACAATCGCCTACATCGCATCAATTACACTGAGATTAATATACTGTAGTCTGTCTAAAGACGCGATGAATCGCCACACACTTAACAATTTCATCACAACAAAGATGTTGGTAGATTTGTTCAATAACAGGTATTCATATTTTTTGGGAATACCTCAAACAATGTGGAAATAAGTAGTTTTTCATTAGAAGCCGTCATTGTGATCAGTAAGGTTGCACCAGGCGTATGTATTAAGTTCTAGGGATCACAATCTGTTTTCGTGTTTTTAACATCGAATTTATCGTCTGTCTAAAGCTGCGATGATTCGTGACACACATATGAGTTTCATAAGATCGGAGTGGACAGCATTTTGGGCTATCAAGAAAGAATTATGTTCAAGATGCAATCATTCCTCTTAACTTATGAGGTTAGTGGGATGTTGGTGCAATAATTATGCACGATTTGGACTCACGTGGTCATATTGCGCTGTTTGTTGTTGTTGGGTGAGCAACGACAAGAGTTATCAACAATGACATCTCTAAAACTTTATGTAAGTATGTCCAACTTGAGAACGACCCAACGAGTAAGGAGTTTCTATTCAATGTTTAACAAAATAAATCGTCAGTTTGGGTTGAGCCAAGGATGAAAATTAATCATTTGTACACCCAAAATGCTTTCTGGCTCCACCAACTATGAATATTCTGCAAGCAATTAATTAAGCAAACATCACTAACACCAAAATTGCCATTTTGACCTCAAATTATTATGAATCACATTAAAAACATTAAACAGCCTTGGTTTACCAAACTCCCTTGAAGCGTATAGAAAAAACTATACAACTTCTTATTATTCATGTATCGGCTGTCAGTAAAAGTAATTATTGAATTTGTAATTTGACGTTAGATTAACCTTGAGCTGCCATAAAAGACAGTGAAGTTATAACGAGTCAAACGAGTGATTTGCTAGTAAGTAGATATACTTGAATGATTTATGACGGATAGAGGAAGTTCAGTCTATCATTATCAATCTGTATAGGTACATTTGCTGATGTATAAGGGCTTACTATAGAAACAAAATGTATCATGCATGTAATAACAACAGTTATTTCAACACTCGGAAGTTACAAGGAACGGTCTACAGACTTAATAAGTTACAAGATTTAATTATAATAATAAGTTAGGTTAAGCGTTTAGACTAGTACACTATCGCAATAGGTTATCATGTAATTATAGATGTAAGTTGGAAAATAAACAAATAAATAAAAATAAGTGACATAATATTTTGGTCGTCTCTTCTTCATCATCATTTTAGTCAAATTAGCCATCCACTACTGGACATAGGTCCTCCCCAACCGTCGTCACATCATCCGTCGATCTACCATCGTCCTGAAGCACAGATACTACTAACTATATCCAATCTTACAATACAAAATATCGCTGCTTAGTATTTCTAATCCGGAGACAACACAGACATCGTTTAAACCAGTAACTAAGCAGCTGGTCCTTACAACATGAAGGCAATCCGTTTGCTTTAATCAAGATGAATAGCAATAAATATCCCCAATCTCAGCAGGGGAACTAAAAATTAGACACACCATTAATTTTACAAGATCTAACAGCATTGGTCTAGACGAAACGTACTTGATTTACTGCTCATATCACTAGTTACATCTCAGACTGTGTTACTGTTTAATCTGTACGAAACAAAAGCTTTGGAAAGTATCACTTGAAGAATTACTGCTTTAGGAAATAGCGAGTGAACATTTTTGTTATATGACTCTTCTACAGACATTAGTATTGAAAACAGTCAAAATATTGTTTATAATGATCTTTAATAAAAACAGTAGTCTTGCAATCAAAAATCAACATGAATCCACAATGCATGGCTGTTTAGTAGGTCTAGCTTTGGTTTTGTTGTACATTTTTACACAGAGTTTGATAATTTTATTGGTGATCGTAGTATGCTGGTATCAGAAGATAGTATGAAAATGCTAAACATCCTAGAGATGCTTGGACTTGCTGGTCCTGCTCCACAACCACAACTAATTGATTAACATTTGAAAAGTCTGTTGGAGCTTCTGAAGATTGTAAGACCATCTTTACATTGTATAAACTCAATTTCCTTTGCATTATATAATTGAATAGCACATGTGTGAGTACTATGTACTATAGAGCTACCATTTACCGGGTATTATTATGTCTTTCATTGACTTGAATGTGCCCTGGTGGCTGTGAGTAAGTCATGCTCACTCAAATGTCTCGCTGATGGTGGCGTGTATATTGGATCATGTAGTTCCCTTCAAAATGGTTGAGCTGAATGGTGCTAACCCATGCGTCATGTTCGTGAACGGGCACCGTCAGTTGGGGCTGGTCACAACACAGTATCTCTTGGCGCATATTGCTGACAGAGTTCCCTCGTTACTATTCATGATCACTTCACTATTGCAAGGTGGTATCATTCTATACATATTTGGTTCGTATATTGGCGTGTCGTAGTAAACATATGGCTAAAGGCTCGTACACACCCGCGCGACATGGGTATCGATGCCTGTCGCGCCCGCGATATCACGCCAGTGTGTACGAGCCGTAATCATTTAATGTAAATGTTTTTGCATACTATTAAATATAATCTTTTTTTTTTCTAACTGAACAGACAGCTATGCTGCTGGGGAGTTTGTTGCGCCAATTCTTCTTCCCAACTAAAGCACTAGGAAGTGGTGACGGGTTGGCGTTTTGGGGGACCGTCTTATGTAATTTTGACGTTTGAAAAGTGCTGATTCTCAGCCTGGTTTGAATAAATGACTTTTGATTTTGATACATTTTATTTTCATTCGCAAAATTCCAGATGAATACGTATATCTTAAACCAGTGACATTTTGCCAGTCATTAACAGACTACTTAAATTTGAACACCTTTAAAACCGTTATTAATTGCAATTGTATAATTTGGATAACACCTCCACGACACAGAGCGGATTAATGACATAGCTTTGCGTATTTTATTAATGTTTAATTATTTCGCATTTACAGCTCTTTAATTTGACAGTAAGAATAAATTAATGATCAAAATAATGACCAATCACATTCGACTTCATTGCCGACCTCAACATACTTGAGGGAAAGCTTTAGTAGCCGTGCCGACCTAAAATGGGCCGCCATTTTTGTTTCAGTGCATAGCGAAAAAAGTATCGTATTTTATTTATATTTTGTGACAAAACAGGCAAAATTGCTTTCTTAGGTACCAACGCCGAAAACGAGGTACGATAATCCGCTCACGGACGATATTGGCCCATACAACCGAAACCGTCTGTCGATGCACTTAATTTGTTCATCACTGCCACACAAAAGCGAAATAAAAATAAATTTAAATTAAACCATCACAAATAATTGCAGACATGACAATTTAAGTGCATACAATTACAGAAACTGCATCAGTTGTGGTTAAGTTTGGGATTTTAATGTAGAATATCGATAAAAACGGAATTTATAAAAATCGCATAGTGACGCAAAGGAACCATTAAGTAGGTGCCTATTTATTTAAGAACATAAAGTTTTGGAATTTAATGCAGTAAAAACAGGTAGCTTTGCTTAATTATTCCAATGCTATTGTTCCAACTCACATAATGTTAATCTAAGACTTTTTAAATATGGCAAATAAATTGTTTTTTTACACAATATTTCAACATCCATAACATCAAAAAGAAACATTCAGTACAATAATAAAACAATGAATACACATAAGTGCATAAGTAGCAAGTAGTCCGCCATTACATAAGTACGAATGAACTTGGCATCAACCTAAATACAGCTTCAATGTTTGTATTTATGCATTCATTAATCTCGACAAGTTTGATGGGGGCCAGATGTAGAGAGTGAAAGTGGATACGGCATGTACTGGTGTTGAAGCGGGCACTGGTTCTAAAGTTACGCATTGTGATATCGTTTAATATCAATACATTCCATTCTACTTCATTGTACTGGATTAACATCAAGAAGACGGAAAAAGTCTTGTACATAGCAAGCTATCGGAAATAGGAATCTTTTTGAAATGCTATGCTAATGCTAGGTTTCAATTTGTTTGAAGGAACAGTTGGTGTGTTTATGCTAGTGATTTTGCTATTTGGATGACATGAAGGTTTTTAATCTGCATATTTGCTTTGCAATCATTAACTCTTTTGGTAACTAAGTATTATTTTAAAACATCTACTGACCAACCATACTATGATTCCTTTTATTTACTTAACCGTTAAACTTGCTTGCTTACAACCATTCCTAAATAAATTCACGACCCATATAGCACACGTTTTGTGCCAAGTCACCATTTCATTCATAAAACAATGTCCCTTACAACTCAACGTAAGCGCCTACTACGCCACTACCACTGCCTCCTCCACAAAGCTTGATAATTTATACAACTTCAAGTTCATTGCGTACTCATTGTAAATTTTCGGCGGCGTGGTATATAAGCATCGGTGGGCCAACAGTTCGTTAGATTACTCGGCAGTCCAGTCGTATAAACATCTACCTTATCAACCATGAAGTCCTTTGTAAGTGTTAAGGAATTATATATTAAGGGTTGTATTTTCGGCCAACGAATTAGAATGGTTCAGTGGTCTTTTTTGTGCTTCAATCAAGTGTTTTGTTGTTGTTATGTTAGGACGTTTTGTTGATCCTTAACTACAACAATATTTGGGCTTCCAAAAATTTCAATTTGCGGGAATTTAAATTCAATTTTTTATAATAATCTAAGTAGGATATCGTTAGACACAATTATTTTTTGTCTTTAAAATTTACAACGGTTCTTTTTTTAGAAGTATCAGTTATAACTACCATTATTATTAACTCATTGTTTCCCAACAGGTTGCTTTCGCCGCCATCCTGGCCTGCGCCGCCGCCGCTCCCGGCCTCCTCGTGGCCCACCAGCCCGTGGTCGCAGTTCACTCTGCTCCAGTGGTCCACACCGTCCCTGTGGTCGGCTCCAAGACTACCATCACCAAGTCAAGCCAGGTCGTCAACCACGGATCCCCTGTCCACGCCGTACACGCCGTCCATGCCGTGCACGCCCCAGTGATCGCTTCGTCCCCTGTTGTGATTAAGACCATCCACGCTGCGCCTGTGGTGCACACTGTCCACGCCGCCCCTGTTGTCCACAGTGTACACGCCGCCCCTGTGGTCCACGCAGTCCACGCCGCCCCCGTTGTCCACGCCGCCCCCGTCATCGTGAAAACCGCTCCCTCTGCCATCACTCACTCCAGCTCCGTTGTCCATCACGGTCATGTCGTCAAGTCCGTTCCCCTCATCGCTGTCCACCATTGATTTAATTGCCTTCAGTGAAGGTTTATAGTAAATTAAAACGATATTTTTTACTTATTTCTGTTGTTTTTTTTGTATATTCCATAACTAAGAAGTTACTCTTTTGATGAAAAGCTCGATATTTATATTTTACGTGGATTTTTTCGACTCAAAAATATAAAAATAGCAAGCCCTTATCTACTATAAATGATAAGGTTAAATCATAGTTTAAAAACAACAAAATCAGATTTTTGCATTTTTGAAGATTCAAAAACGTAAACAAAATAATAAAAAACTTTTAAACAAATCTTAATAAGTAATGAAATATCAAATAAATCAAGAATTTTCAGTAAACATGTAAAATGTTGTGTAAAGCCATTTGAACTGCTGACCCCAGTAAAGAAAGTAGGTACTTGAAATATTCGCAATCACATTTTCTTCAGTAATTTACTTTTCATTGCATTTTTGTAATCGTTTTAAAGAAATCTTGACGTTGGATCTTTCTAGTAATTGGATTGGCTTTATTTTTAATTAAAAAAGCGAATACCTACCTACTTGGTCAAGATAAATGGTTGAGGCAGAAATATTTACTGAATAAACAAGTTTATTGGTTTGTCGTAAATGCATTGTTTACAATGCAAAATAGCAATTTTGGTCTGGCCAAACTCAATGATTAATTTTAATACATTGACTGTCAAATCCACTAAAGGACTTGAAGACTACAAAAGGTTCGTGATAAAATGACAATAATGAGGTTTGACATTTGTCTCAAGTTAAAAATCTCTCGTACGAGGTAGACACCAACGAACATCCTCGAATATTTTAAAAGTTATTTTTTTATATTTAGAAGAATAGGGAAATATTCGAGGGTCAGCTCTGATAGCTGACAGCTTGCGTCAGTACCAAAAAGTAGTTTTACTTAAAGAAATAATAATCCAAAGTTTACATTTAACATACGTCTTTGATTGACCCGGTAAAGCAAAACCGCTGAGTTCTTGTCATAAGTAAGTATGATTAAAGAGATTGAAATAAAATCTGCAGATTTACGTCCTTCCAACCACGGCGTACAATAAAATGACGGAATAAACTTATTTACACAACCCAGAAATTTAACAAGAAACGTGGTACAAACAAACTACCCTAAATAAAGTATTTACATAAAAAGTAATTAATTTGTTTGTTACAATTACCGGGTAGCTATGTCCGCTTAGTGACGTAACTATATCATAATGTGTTCCGTTGGATAGAGTAGGGTGAGGAAACAGAGATTGATTGTTATTTGAAGATCAATTTTAATGTAAAGCTTGAAAGTTTTAAAAGAACAGAGTAATTAATTCATTTGATTGATGCCAGCTGTGAAGGAAACACCATAAAAATATGCATGAATTTTCTTACTACTATCAAGCTCAATTTGATGTATGTATGATTATAAATAAAATAACATTACAGAATAAACTCACTCAGTTCCTATATTTATGCTGATTGTGCTTACGACAGTCTATTTAATATTACCAATTTGGACTTTTGAGCCACTTAATAAATTCAATACGGCAATTAAAGTTCCTACGTGCTCTGTTACACATTATGGAAAGACTTGCATAAAAATACCTATAGGGATTCGTAGCAATATATCAAGTAAGTTGTCAACAAGAGTAAAGTGTACTAAACCAGTTGATGCCATATTTGAACCGCTGGCTTTGGCGCATCGCGACGTTAGGATGCTACTCGGAATTATTTATAGGGTTTTTTTTTATATTGGTATAGATTAGTTAAAGTTTTCTACAGGTTTTTGAACTTTTCGATGTTGATATCAAATTTATAGTCGTAGTCGAAGGACAAAAATGTTTTAAGTGACAATCATACACAGCAGTGGTGGCCCAGTGGTAACCGCCGCGACTAACGAATTGTAGGTCGTAAGTTTGAACCCTGACAGACGCTTTACTTTGTGTAAATGATTTCATCACCACTGCTCTCAAAACGGTAAAGGAAAACATCGTGAGGAAACCGGCATGTCCTAGAACAAAAGAATTGAAGATATGTGACATCTACCAATCCGCACTGGGCCCGCGTTGCGGAATACGGCTCACTCCCTCTTCTTCATACCAATTCACTATTCCTAAAAATGTAATTTTATCATTTTTGAACAGAAAACCTTCTTTTACTAAAACCTGATTCTCAGAACTCTACAATATCAAAGTTTGAACAGAGATAAAAACTAAATGACTAAGCAATATAATTATTTATTTTTTATTAAATCTAACTGAAATCTCAATAATTACATTTCTGATTAAATATAAACAATTTACTTTTTGGTTGTTTATTATTTAAAAACCAAAAAGCATTTTGTTTAACCGAAACTTGCACAGTGTTAAATGGCTTAAGGGCGTAGTATAAATAAATTAGAAAAGAAAATGCAATTTAGAGTTACTGGGTTGTGGAGTTCAGATAGGCAGTCGCTCCATGTAAAATACTGGTATTCAACTGCATCCGGTTAGACTGGAAGCCGACCCAAAGTAGATTGGGAAAAGGCTAGGCAGAATGATGAAAATGCAATTTAGAGAAATTCTTATTTTTATTCTAAAGTTGCAATCTCTTTTTTTCCCATCATTATTATCAATTTATGATTTTCATTACTTAATGAAAATCATAAATTCAGTAGAAGTTTGTATTCATCTACTTAGAAGAATACAAACTTTGTAGTCTTCTCAATAAAAATCATAAATTCACTCTCTTACAGACAATGCACAGCAATGAAAAGAATGCATGAAATTTTGCCTCTTGTAACGAAGGAGCACTAAGGAAGAAAATCGATCGAAAATCCATCACATTAAGATGTTACAAAGGGGATGAAAAGTACGGAAATTCGTCATTTATGCCGATTGGAAATCCCATTGGGTGCACGGCTTGAGAAATACATATTATTATTATTATCTGCAGTCTCTATTCTACTACATTACTCTATACTGGATAGCTATGCCAGTAACGCAGTGGGCCACTGCGCCGTAGCTACGAATTTGAACAACTATCCGATGGCCGATAGACGACTCAATGTAGGTAGAGATGTAGCTGAGGTGAGCTATCCAATAGTCGGTCTAGCATTTAATTTAATTTGTGAATCGAATTAATATTTTCGAGCGATTACCCTAAAAGCTATGAAGCTGTAAAGGAAAGATATTACTTATATGGAAACAAATAAAAGCTGTCTAAGATAAATTAAAATATGCTAAACCATTTTTTTCTCATTCATGGTTCTACTTATTGTCTTAGATTTAGAAGGAGGTGCAAACTAAATTGGCGGCTTATAAAGAGGAGACAAAGATGTATAGAATGCGCTGGCCCTAATCAAATTGGGGCATCGGTAGAAGAAATAATGATAACCCAAAAAAAACAATTAAAATAAAAACCGAGTAATCTAGCAATCTCCAAACTAAGTTCCCAGCTACAAAATGTGTGTTTCTACCTAGTCACACACGCACTGGACATATTAGGCATTTTCCTACCCATAAACAAGCTAAGAATCTGCTAAAATTCAATCCAACCTCATATAAATGGACGGGGCTAGCACGGATGTGGCAGTCGACGGCCGGAGCGGCCGCAATCCGGATATTTCAACGGAAACGGATATGTATCGATTGGTAAGTGTTTTAGTAATAGATATTGGATTTAAGAGGCGTTGACCCTTTCATTGTTCGGGGAAGGCTGGGCTGGTGATTGGAGATTTCGTGTCTAGTTTAATACAATCTAGAGTTTCCCCAACTACCTATATTGTGGCTGACTTCCAGGTATGTGTCTTTGTGGCTATTGCCTATTAGTATAGAATCAGGAGTAGTCGGCCATCTTGAGTTCTACGTTCAGGATTCGGTTCGTATTTTCGGGATAAAACGAATTGTATCAATAATTTACTGTGAATTTTATTTCATCGCAAACAATTGGGTGAAACTTGATTAGAGTCAGTATGGATAAGAAAGTAACAAGCATGTTGCCTCTCATATAAATTTCTAGAGACATTGATTAAAACTGATTGGCTATTGTCATTTTTTTAGAACGTTCGCATTCTTATCTCAGTTTCAATCAGACAAAACCTCTAATTTACTTACATGTTTTTACTTGGCATTCAGATAAAATCTAAATATAAAATCTAAATGATCAAGTGTGAGCAGTGGTAACTTCGGCTTCGACTTACGAGTTGTAGGTCGTAGTCGTCTAATAATGCTTCTAGGGTCTGAATAAAGCGAAGCACGGCGCCAGAGTCTCAGTGCATAATTAAAAAATATTCTAAATATTTTCCACAATATGAAATTGTACCCAACCTTCCGACTGGTCTGTTATTTTTTAATTTATCTCAACGAACCCTTTCTATATTAACATTTTTAAACAATATTCCTGGAAAACGTACTACTTGGTTTTTTTGGACAAAACGATGCTCTCATATACTTATAAGTACACACGGCTGGGCTTATTTGGCGTGAGGTATACAATATCATTTATTTTTTCGATTATTTTGAGCAATTAAGTATTTTTGTTTTCTGTGTATAGGTACATAAGTGGCAAAAAAACATATGTCCTTTCTATATCCAAAAATATTTCTCGTTCCAGGTCACAATCCTGTGTCTCCTGGCATCAGTCCAGGCGGCACCAACGCCCATAGTGGTCTATCCATCATTCGGCTACCCACTGCCCTCAGTGTATCAGGCGCCTATAGTTGCCCACGCGCCGTGGTCACATCATCGAGTGGCTTTTGCTCATACCCCGACGTTACTACATGGATTCCATTCACCTTTCTTCTTATAGACTTCAGAATAAGTCCCCAAAAGCTGATGAAAAAATGTACCTGATGTATAATTTTAATTAGGTACCCTACCAATTTCCGTGTTTATAAATATTATTAGTACTAAAGTCAAAGTCAAATAATATATTGCAAGTAGGCCATTAAAAGTAACTTTAATTTGACTGTCAAAATTTACAAGAAAAGTGACAGAATTGATTCTAGGTTCCCCTTCCAAAAGGTAGTTTCTTATTGAGAAGAATGGACATTAGAAGTAGACATAATAAGAAAAGTTTCAATCCAATGTAGGCCTTTTGTTGTTTTGTTTGTGTAGTTACCTACCCAAAAAGGCTATAAAAGATTAGTAAAGTAAAACCAGCCGTTTACAGTAGCTTGTTAGCATCTACATAATGCGCCATGCTACTTTACGTTAAATATTATTCTATTGTATTATTTAGGTATAAAATATTTCATTAAAAAAAACTAACATATTATAATAAAAGCGTTTATTACTCCGACAAGTTTTCTAATAGAAAATAGCGGAAGCAGACATTAAAAGTCTCTGAAATATTTTAATTGTTTTTCAGTAAAACAGTTATTTTGTTTGATAGTTTACTGCAAATACCTTTCTGTTATCTTATTTTTCAGTTTATTTATCCAACCATAGTGTTCTTTAAGAAAGTTTACAATATGGCTTATATTAAAGTATAATATTATTTAAAAGTAACTTTGCTGGATGTATAAAATATAGTTAGGAATTAGTATGTCTATGGATATAGTTTGATTAATTATATTTTACATTATGTTATTAAAGTAGGAATGCATTTTATACAAGTTGCTAAGCGAAGACTTGGGTATTATAAGGTTATTCAGATTTTGTAAGTTAATTGTCATCTGTTTTTAATTTATAATGTTTTTTATGTTTTATGTGTTAATATAATAAACTGTAATTGTATAATTATGTATATCTTATTTCTACTAAAACACCACGATTAACATGCATACTATATAGTTGTACAAGAATCTGTTGGCGCGTGGCGAACTAACGCAGCCATCTTCTTTTTTCAATAAGTTTCATATAACACTTCCACAAATGTTTAGAATGCGCGCAAGATAAGTCTGTGGTGACTGGTGACGTGCCAAATTCCATACTGTAACATTTAGAATATTATAATTATTAAATCTATACTTATTAACAATTAATTTTATTATTAATAATCTTAATTAATTATGTGCCGACCTCATCTAGTACGGTACCTACTTAAAAATATTATTGACATGTAAAAGTGTTTTGTACAAACCTATTTACAGAAAATATAATCATTTCATTTCATTTCATTACGAGACGGCGGCGGACACGATTTGTTCCGATTTCAGCCGTAGACTTATCTTACTCACGCTCTTCCTACAGCGCCCCACTGTCAACGTCATTCGAGCGCTTAATAATCCTTGTGTACATACACTTTGGTTGTTATTTACACTTTCTTTATAAGTTAGCTAAATAGAAAAAAAAAACCTTAAAACTAGGTTCCTAGGTAAGACTTTAGTAAAAACCTACATATTCTTCACGCACTGGATAGTAGCTAAACCATAAGCGTATATCAATTTCTAGTAATGTTATAAATAGATTAGCTACTTGACAACCAGACCTCACGTGTCTAATCACCGACACAATTTAAAATTATCTCGTTACAATGAGCCCACAATGTCACCTGTGTCACCTGTATGCAATATTTAAACTTTAATCACGATCAAATTCTGAGGTATAGTTATGAGCAAAAGTGTTTCGCACAGAAACTATTATACACGCTTAAATTAAGTTTCACCCTGTATCTGTGTACTTTTTATGTCAAATAATATTAAATTATGTTACGTATCTACAAATAATAAATTATGTTGCACTGACGTCATTTCGTTAACAAACTTAAGTTCTCGGGTTTTACACATTAAAAAGTCGGTTAGTACTTTCAATATTTTGAAAGAAGATATTACCGAAATAATTATTATCCTGAGCAGTGAAACAAAATACTTTAGAGGATTTAATGAAGAAACTTTTCCTTGTAATTAAATGCTTTTTTCTTAATTACAAAGTTTAATTACTTTGGTGACTAGTTATTCAAGCTGTAACCTAGTTGTATCTGAATACTTTTCATGTGATTTATTTAGAAAAATAAATGGTGAATACAACACGAGTTATTTATGTACCCACTTAGTTAGATAAAATGGAATGGATTTGTTTTCTAGATTAAGATACAACATTAATTTCGCTTATCAAAACTAAATATTTTAAAAAGTGCGACATTTAATTTAAGTACCTACTCAAATGATTTCTTCAGAATCTGTTTTTATTTCTAGAAACTTTTCCATCATTATGAGGAAACTGGTATGTAACAACTAAGGAGAGCATTAACAGTTCTTAAGAAAAAAGAAATTGAAAAAGAAGTTTGAAGATTTTTTTATGCAAATGATCTTAAATTATGTTCAGCTGTTTAACGGTTTTTAATTAATGTAAAAGAAGGTATTTAATAAATTCAAGATATTTAATTAAAAAACTTACATAACTATTCAAACACCTCAGGTCCCTATAGTCAACATGCCGATTAAGGCTTACTTCCAGCAGTTTAGCATTGCTATTCTATTCACAAAATGGAACAAAACCCAGTTTGACGTTTCACCCTGGCAATTAATAAAGCATTAGTAGCGAAATGATTAATTGTGTTTTCCAACAAATCACAATGATTGCTGATTACAATTGTATGGACAAACAACGCGCTTAGTGTTAACAGTGTTTATATTGCGATGCATTTAACAGTAGGCAGCACAAAACATAGATACCAAGACCCCAAAAATACATGACAGATTAAATTAACAAACTATAAATAAACCTTGTTAATAAAAAAAAAAATGTGCATCCTCAGTGTAGGGAATGTGTGTGCATATGTAATGAATGATGGTATAGAAATAAATGGGCAATAGGTACCTATAGGCATTACTGCCGAGTGCCGCGGCCTAATAAGGGCCTGTCGTACATTGAGAGTAATGAGAGGATGTGCTAACATACATAACTATGGTTATGGTACAGTTAGAAAAACAGAAGGAATAAATGCTTGAAGTAATTTTATTGATATTTATTAGATTGCCAATAATTGGAACAAGGGCCTGATTCAGAAGGCAATACTCCTAGATACGGCTTGTGAGGAAATTCCTGTCTCTGGAGCCCTAACCACCGGTAACTTGGACCCTGCTCCTGACATCGGCGGAACACTATTTTAAATATTTTTAAATGTTACCTATTCATATTTTATTTAAGAAATATTACATAATGTATTTTATATGTTACAAAAAAAAATTACATACAAAATAGAGAAAAGTATTGTTTTGTTTCAAGATAAATATGTGTAACAATAGATGTCATTCAATAAACATAATGCATTATTGACAGGCGTTGATTTGGGACTAAAAACAAGCTGAAAGTTTTTTATTCTAATTGCTATTAAGTATCGTGAAATTATAAAAGATAAATAACTTCAAAGCGCACTGTCACCGACTGTACTAATAAATAATTGTCCAATGTTAAGTAAATCGATCGTGACCGCATTTGCGCGCAGCCTTATTAGCCTGACATTGAATTCGTCTAGCCGGACATAAAAACAGAGAGGATTTAGGCTTGGCTTAGACTTAACAAGAGGTATTTAATTAGGAATGATCACAGGGAACAGAGTAACCTAGTTAAGTAAAAGGAAACTCTGATCCAATTGTTTTTTATTACCTTCTTCATTTTTTGTTTATTCTATTATATTTTTTTCTTCTTTTTCTAACTTTCATTCTAAAAGAGTAATCAAATATAGTAGAGAGAGAGTAGTATAGAAAATTGAAAGGCAGTTTTCTTTATGACGTAAGTACTTATACTTAGGTACCTACTTTTTAGAACCGTGAGGTTAGCTGTATTAATATTTGTATGTAGATACGTACTTACCGTAGCTAACGTCATTTTTATTTATTGCATCACAACATTCGCAACTTTTAGTGACATTAAATTGCTAAAACATTATGACTTGTCTGAGCCAAGCCTTAGGTAAACTTGTATGCTCTAGTGACCTTGGACCAGAGGCTCGTAGCTACGTACAATCGAATTCCCATCGGTTACGTGCTCGATGACGCGGCGGAGACCTTACGCGAAGCCCTCGACATCAGTTTGTGAAGTAGAAATAAATAAATATGTTGTTGCTAACATACTGTCGCGATCACATACCCACATCGACGCTTCAAAATTATATGTAAAATTATCGAAACTAAAATAGATCTGAGACTTAATAAGTTCACCGCTTATTAAGTAAATGAGATCCATATGTCTACAAAATGTGAGCATTTGAATTACACACCCTTCGGGGTATGTAATACTTACTGACGTATTACCTACATAATTTTAATTTTATAACCTCTAATTTACTTAAAAATAAAACCAGGCTATTCTAAAGTCTTTTGTATGAAACCTTAGAATATCACAGACTATGAACTTGTTCGCCCTCAGTAACCGAAATAATTAGAAATCTTTTTATTGCCAAATATATTATTCTTTAACAATTACTGAAGACCTACAATTTTACAAAGAAGTCTATGAATACAGCTACTTGGAAGCAGAAATTACACGACTGCCCTAGGAGGAGAGGATACCGTGTTTTTTATTGTTGTATTTTCCCACTGTATAGTCCTTGTTCTGACAGATTGTCGCCGGTATTTTCTAGCCCAATAAACAGACATGAAAATAGTACTAAGGACTATTATTGTGTAACAAAATGATGTAATTCATCCTTGTCGCTTACATGGTCTATTTCCTTAACGTTTAGGTCATTCGAAATGTTTCATCACAAACAGGTTCAAAGCATGAATTTAGGACATGAAAAATATGTTCAATTCAGAAAGAGGTAGGATTTCTGTAACAACATGTGGGAATTCTAGATTGACTTGAAGTCGTGTGACCTAAAATCCTAAAAAGCTAAGTAAAATCAAGTATCTAATCAGGTCAATTGAAATCTACCAAGAAAATCCAAAAAATCTTGAGATTTAACGATGCTTATCAGAAACAAGCGACCCGTCCCTGCTTCAATCGATTTTTAAGAGTTGACAAAATAAGGGATTTCTTTATTATAATAAATTATGTAAGTTTAATATTAATGTATTACACAGATAAACCGACCATCCGGAATAGATTTTCTAATTAATAACAATAAAAAATATTTTTTTAATGTTTTTTTAATGTTTGTTTTTATGAAAATATTTAAAAATGTAAATAATAAGTTTATAATGAAATAAAGGAAATAAAAATAAACAAAATAATAATAAACCTTTATTAGCAGACCTTAAAATCGAATTAATGTATCCAACAATTAATGGTGAATGCCGCATCAGAATCGTGGTTTAGGAAAGCTACTCTAATTTATAATATATGTATAGATATAGATTTACAATCAATGGAACCGGAGGATTTAGGTACAGCAAACCAGAAATACCTTGCACACCCATTGATGACCATAATTATCTACTTAGATTCTAAGGAAACCACATCTTAGTTAATTATAAGCCAATACAAGGAAAACTGAAGTTATTACAACAGTAGATATACATAATTAAATTATTTCAGGTATATTGTCATCACCTGTTACGAAATGTATTGTTGTTTGCAGAAGAAGTGCTTCTTATAAATACAGTTTGTGTTAGTTCTGTCAGTAGATATCAGGATGGACAGACATATTCTTGTGGTAAGACATTGTGCCTGTATTCTTTATTTTTTTTATTGTATTGTTTTCTGGTTATTCTTCCTTGACTCGTTTGATTTTAACGACTTCTTCGGGTAGTGATACTTAGATATTATTTTTTTCTCCAAACAACATTTTTCGAAGCATAATCAGCCTATAATTTTCCCACTGTTGGGACCCCCCCCCCTCTTTGTGGGCGCGTAATCAACCACGCGGGCCCAGTGCGGATTGGTAGATGTCACATGTCTTCGAATTTTTGGTTCTAGCACGTTACCTCACGATGTTTCCTTTCACCATTTTAACCAGTACCTTAACCTTTCACCAGTAGTGATAAAATAATTTAAGTTAGATAATTGATTCAGGAGGGACAAGTCAATCGTCATCCTGAAGATGCCTCGTTGAGAGGTGAAACACGTGTCGATTTCTTACAGGGTTTTTTATGACTCTTTAGGAAAAGTTAAGTGGAATAGTTACTAAATATATCTACGTCTATTGTATTTTTTACAATAATTTACACAAATTAAAGCGCCTGTCCTGACAGTACTGTACTTCGTCCAATTAGAACATAAAATAATGATTAAAAATACCCAAAATCGTAAAAAAATAAGTATATTTGGCCCTCTATATTTTGGTCGTGCCGTGCTGTGACTGTCATGCCAGGCTCAAATGACATGGATTTGTAGACGGTCTGGGCCGTAATATTGACAGAGTAGAAAAGTTTTGTAATAAATACGAGTAAAACACACTTTTGTTTTCAGAAATATGGGTCTCGTTCAAAAGATTGAAGAGAGGCTTGATTTTTTTCTCATTTTATTTAATGGATAAAATTGGGGTTCTTTAATATTCATTTCAGTCATTTATTTATTTATTTATTTATTTAACCATTTATGCACACACATACAAACAGACAAGAAGAAAGGAACAGGAGGTCATTTAATAGTGCAAAGGTATTTGAAATGTGTTTCAATAACAAGTTAAATGAAGGGTATTTTGACGAGTATAAATATCGAAGTATATTATAATTATATACATATTCTTCGTGTTTGGATACGACTACACGCAGTCAAGTAAACACGCGCAAGGGTGTCGGAGTTTCCGCTTTTCTTGTTTTGTATTTTGTAGGTACCTATATAATTTTTATTAATGTGTAATGTGTCTTGTCTTGTCATTACTAACATTAGTTTCTCATAAGCATTTCTGTGTTACTAACAACTATATGGATGTAAATCTGAAATAAATTAATAATAATATAAAGGGCAGTCAGCCTCACCAACCTTGTTGCCAAAAAAACCTCTCACTTACATTTCTCAATAGCTCATACCATAATAGTAAAAAGACTCTTTGGTCTTCTAGTATTCTACCAGGGCACCATAAAACAAAAGAACTCTTTCTTCCAGATTCTACTCGCCACAACAATCGCCGTAGCGTCACCAGGCTACGATGTGGACTACCATTCATCCTACCACTCGCATCCGTTCCCTGTACACCAAACCCGAATAGTTCAGGCCGTACAACCTGCGCAAATACACGGGGTTTATGCGGTTCCTGTTGGGCACGATGTACACCCCATACCGATGCAGATGTTGCAGCCGCCGTTCGTCAAGTATCGGGTGAAGACGCATTATCATGTGTTTTAAATATTGTAATGAATGTACAATTATAAAGAAGTTGTTTCTGTAATGGATATTTCCATCAGTACTTTTCGAGTATCAGCCCGAAGCCGAAGTACGAATTTGTGCCCGGTTGATGACAATAGTCTCGCAGTAGTGACTTAAACATTGCTGGCGAAATGTGGGTGCCTATTATAGGCACACGTCTATTTCCTTCGGAGAAGCGGATATGATGTTGTTTTGGGTTCACAAACGTTCTTACACACCATACACTCACTGTAATTTACACTAAACATTTATCATTTCAATTCTTACATAATCTGTATTATTTTAAATGTAATGTTCCAAATGCTAAGATCTAGTACTAGAACTGTTCGTAATATAAGGATTTTAAGCATAGAATACGTAAGACACGCCCCACATTCACTGACGACACGCGTGATTGATTCCCAGAGCTATTCCTTTGTATCGCTACAGTTAGGGCTTCTCCAGACCGATATACAGTCTGGTAGGTTTGTGGTATGTCGAGAATGATTTTTTTTATATGAATTTATTATGATTTTGGCCGTGTTAAATAGTGATTAGTGCAAGTTATACCTGAAGGAAACAGTTACATAGATGTTTTAGGTTCCAGATCTCTACTGTGCAAAAATAATTGTCTGTGCTGAAAACGCCATGATTTTTAAAGATGTTCTCATAGTTTATATGTGATCGAGATTCATAAGTACCAGTGAGGATTTCCCTTTTACTACAAAACCCAGATATGATTATTTATAATTTAAAATGATGGATGATGATTTAAGATGGCTGTAAAAAGGTGGAAAATTTGGCTATCTACAAAAACCACTGAACGGATCATACACATTATTTAGGGCAGCGTTTAAAGCCAATATTTGGCCCAAGTCTGTTGTAGACTTGTACAAATATATCATGTAATAAAGTCCTTACAAACTGTCGGGACGTGAATAAATCTTGCCGGTACACAAAAACCCTGATGTTGGATCTACAAAGTTTTGTTTTGTACTTTTTCAGGTTTACAGTAAGTTGGATAAGTACTTGTTTATCGTAGGTATATGTAGGTTTAGGAACCCGCCCTATAAGCATGACGTTGTAGTCAAATTAGTCTCAAACACGACAAACTTGCTGTAGAGGAAAATTACGTGAAAAAATCGAGCGTAAATCCCCATTTACACGATGCAAGTTTCTTGCCTACAGCATGCACTACATTAAAGCAACACAATATTACTTGCAACGTCTAATGGTCCTCTGTTTAGATCTTGCAACTTTGCGTGCGTCATTATACGGTATACCACAGGCATTTAATCATACTGTGTAAATCAGGCTTAATGGTCCAAAACTGGCAACATTCACGGCATTTGACAGAGAGTCAATATTATAATAAAGGCTAATAATTTAATAATTACGTACATATTTCAGAACAGCAGCCATTATAAATTAAATAATATTAAAATTCTAAGTCAGACAGACTTCCGTATTCAACCAAGTACCTAAGTGTCACCAGCAGAACTAACTTCATAAAGAATGCTTCATTATTTGTTCACTTGAGGATTTGTGAGTTCACGCTCATGATTTACCTCTGAAACTTCCCCGGACTCGTTATTTTATCCTGTCAGTAACAAAGCTGTAATTAAGCTAAGTTTTAGAGGACATTACACCTCGCAATAGTTTAGTATGAGGCGAATGAACTATCAAACGACTGGAATACTGTTTTGTTTTGACTAGATTTAAATATCTTGTGTGATGACTGACTGGTGCTTAAACGGTAAGTTTTAACGTTCAACTTACTGGAATTTTTATAACATATTTATGATTTATATATTTTGAAATGAGGATGTCTTAAATAGAGATTAAGGTAGGTACTGGATAAAATTGTAATGGGAACTGCGTTGGTGACCTATGGAAGAAAAGTTTGATATTCAATAGTATACGTTCTTTATTATAAAACACGCCTGCCTGCGTTGAAGCACCGATACGATATTATCTGTAATAATTATTGTTCGAAATTATAATCTAACTATCTCTGTAACTTCTTATCTTTGTAAGTAAAATATCTATACGCAATATCCATACGCATTCCCGACACGCCCAAAATGCCATTAACTATCCTACCCACAGATAAGCAAGTTCTACTGTGCATAAATGCTCACAACTTTGACTTCAGCTTTTGAATCCCGACACCTTAATCATGTGGGCGTATGCAGAAAGGTTTTAACCTTTCAACAGGGTGATTAAATTACGGCAGTACTGTCAGTTCTTTGAATAAAATTACTATGTTTAATAAAAGAGATGGATGAGATCAGACACACTTTCAACTACGTGTGTGGGTTTTTTGGTTACAACAAATGTTTATTTTAAAGCTCCTCCACCGTAAATATGTCTGTTTAGACATATTATGTATTTCTTTGTATTATTCAAAAGTTAGCAGCCCGGAGTTCAGATGTGTGCCCAAGTGATAGCAATAGGGTCGCTCTCTATATTAAATCGCACTTTAAAATGTGGTACTTTCTGGGAACACAGGCCTACTCATAATCTTGTTGTTTGTTTTTGATTGTTGTTTATTGATTGATTTGATTGTTGTTGTTGATTGAAGTTGATTCTACGATGTTTCTGCAAAATACTGTAGTTTTTCCCACAATTTAGTTTCCCAAATATTTTATATAAAAATATCACGGCATGATATACAATGAGTCGGAAATTGCTCCGTATCCACGTGGGCGATATGTACCGATATCACCTTTGTGAAGTGAAAGTTTTACGATTTTGTAATACTGTTCCTGTATGTTCGTGGTGCCGGAAAATTCGTTGGTAGAAACCGAGAAAATGATCCGTATTTTTTTTTTGCGAAAATACAGATTTGGACAGACAGACAGACGGAAATGGCGAAACTATAAGGGTTCCCTGTTGACTACAGAACCCTAAAAAGTGTATACTTAATAAACCCTTTTGTTTTCAAAAACTTCTGTCGATATTTTTTTTAGTCTCTTCAGTAAAAACTTAATAACCACTTAATAAACACAAAAACTTACCACTACACTAACTACACAAGTTTCAGTCAATCCTTTGATCTCATCAATATAAACTTTAGTCTTAAATCAGCTCAAACTATTTCTATTATTTCTACATTGAATGTACTTTGTTTTGAAAGTTTTGAATGATATTTTTTAGATGTGTTTGAAGCCATCCATCATAAAAATATTAATCCATCATCGGACATTGGCCCGTAAAAGGACATTAGCTTTTGAAAATAGGCCTTTAAATATATATTACTAGCTGTTGCCCGCGACTTCGTCTGTGATCCAGGATGAAAAGTGTAGTGTGTCTATGTCATTCTCCAGGTCCTCCTCCAGGTCCAGGTCTACCCATGTGCAAAATTTCATCAAAATCCGTTCAGATGTTTTAGCGTGAAATCGTAACAAACAAACTCACATTCGCATTTATAATATTAATTAGGATGAGAATATCGTTTTATGAGAAAATAGAAAAATGCAAGTTAATGAAAATGCTATGCTATCCGGGCGGTAAAAGTTACTCATTATTGTCAACTACTTTTTGTTTTTCATCCTAGATTGTCCCACTGAATTCTGAGCAAAGGTCCCCCATAACTACCAGTTTACCTTAATACAGTACCACTCGGTAGTAGGTATCATTTATACAGTGTGACTCTTCATAATGTGCACATATCGAAATGGGGGAATCTATGCTTAATTTTATCGACGGAAAAAAAAAAAAAAAAAAAAATAGATTTTTTTTCCATTTTTTTTTATTTAAAAAAATTCGTCTTATTGATTTTTTTTTACGATTATTGTAAAAATTGATTAAAAAAACAGATTTTTGGACGAAATACCTGTTTATTTTCAATTGAGGGTTTTTTGGGTTTAATTGGGAGGGGTTTTTCCCACAATTTTCATTTTATAAGAACACTTAATTACTACCAATCATTATGGAGTTGAGTTTGTTTCATCGCGATAGATCATATAAAAGTTACACCGTTTTTTTACATTGGGGTAAAAAATACAAAATTAAAAAATTAAAAAAAATAGATTTTTTTAAATATTTTTTCCGTTTGTCAAATTAAGCATAGAATCCCTCATTTCGATATGTGCACATTATGAAGACTCACACTGTATTATGTTAATGTACTTAAGAGGGTTTATCCTGAAAGTTGGCAACGTCGCAAATAGATGTCAAATATTTCGCTGTTTTGATTAATTTGATAATATTTCTGTATGGAAATAAGAAATGTGGCTAACCAATTGACTAGAATATTGATTATGAAATACAATAATTAATATCGTAACACCGAATAGTTAGTTTTAGATGTAAAAAAAGTATTTGGTAACTTTCCAAATGCCTTTTTTTCACCTAAAACGGGTACAACATCAAATTCAATGTTATAATTGCAATTCATTATTAATATTCTAGTCAATTGGTTAGCCACATTTCTTATTTCCATACAGTATTATTTCCAAATTAATCGAAACAGGTAAATATTTGACAGCTATTTACGACGTTGCCAACTTTTAGGATGCACCCTCTTAATCACACTATTCAATCGAATTAAGTGGCCGAAACGTCTTTTTTGGAAATGAGATATCTAAGTATACACATATAAGCCTAGATAAAAATGAATTCATCATTTTATCGCTCCATGAATCAAAACTCCTAGGTATCTTTAATGTTCCTTTCGCAGACCTAAGCCACATCGCCTAGTGATAAACGGAAGGTACAGAAGAAAAGGTTCAATATTAATAAGTTTCATCACTTCTCCTGTTTCAATTAGTGCTGTGTACAACAATATCGCGATCTGATCGGCGACGACGCAATACACTTCAACTTAGCGTATTGTATGTATGTGTAGTAGTGTTGAAGAGTAGTGGCCATTATTTACCGACTAATGTGGAATAGGGGTTTATGGTTTTGCATGTTTCTTATTATTGATTTATGTCTATAGCGTCCCGTTGCAGATTTGATTGGATAAAAAGCTTAAAAGAAGTTAGTCGTACGGTGGAGCATACGGTGGAGGTCCGCCCGGCTTGGGCAGAGTACCGCCGTGTCCTCGTGGTTAGCAATAAGGGTCTGCACGTCCTCCAGCTCCGCTCAGAGCGGGAGAAGTTATTTGCTAATTTCCCACCCAAAAAATATAAAATGAAGTTAGTCGTAGGGAAGATAATTATTTAATTTATGAGTACGTTACTCCAAATTCCATTTTTGTTTTTCTATTATGACGCAGAAATTCAAGAACGGGCACAACATTCAATAACCTCAACGATAATTATTTTCTACTATGGAAATAATAATCCACTTAAAAAGGCGCCTAATCTTAATTAGATAATAAATCTTAATTCTCGAGAGGACGATGAAAAGCAGATGGCAGGAAAAATGCGTACTTTTCCTGAAAACATTGAGAAGTGGTCTAACTTTTGATGAGAATTTAGATAATTAGATAAATTGTTGTCTGCTGAATTACTATAGCTAGTAGATTCTGATAACGCTTCATTAATTTTAGTTGAATACCTTTGTTTAGAAGTTGGCATTAAACATTTATTGTTGTACCTTTTATTGCATAGGTATACAATATGGGATTGTTTTCTGTTATAACAATCTCAACATATCTAGGCATTGAATATAGTTAATCTAGTAAAACCTCATTAATATAAGTAAATTAATATTAAAAATCAGTAACACGAAACATAATATTATTTATACAAATGTTAACGAATTCACAACGAACCTTTGATTCGTGAAAGTTAGAGAAAGGCTGTGTCGACCTGATACACGTTTCAGTGAACACAAATGAAGGCTGTGGGCAGAAGTTTGTCTAAATAACTAGAATACACATTTGGAATTCAAATTATCACAATGATTAAAAGACAAAGGCTAAAGAAGCCCATTGTATTCCGCTCCATTACTTCCATTTAAATATTTTTATTGACAAAACATTTACTCAACATCAATAGAAAAATTCAAAACCTACATATTTCTGGGATCTCATTTCAATGTTCTTAGTTAAATGATATTGGAGTAAATAAATATAATCTTAACTTTTCTTTAAATGGGCTATTTTTTAATTGGCTTCTGTAAAACTATTCTTTTTCGACTAGTATTGAATTTAAGTCAATGGAATAAACTAGAAATAAACTACATAAATGAAAAGTTTATTAGCAATTACGATCTAGGAAAAAACATGTGTGGTAGCAAATATGAGACTTGTATTACAAGAAACGTAACAAGGTAACTCATACCCAGAAGAAGAACAATAATAGTAGCACAAAGAAAAATACTACGTATTAGTAAAAATCACCGCATGAATGAAGCTTTTCGCCGTTTATCAGCACGTCGTTGATTTGCTAACCATTCGAGGCGCAACAAAAATATATTTTACCATTTTTTTGACAAAATTCTGACTTGAGTTTCCCCGTATGCCAATACACAGTGACCCAACTACAGAACAGTAGTGCGCTCAAGTTGCATATTGCCAAACGTTAAGATTTATTACAGTAGATGCATATAGCCTAGACCGTAGGTCTTAGGACTATAAAAGGACTAAACCTAGGTGATCTAGGTACACAGTCGCACAGCATCGTCGGCTTAACACACAGACAAGAAAACATATTGTACTTCAAAATGATGAAGCTGGTAAGTTAAAATATTTTTGTTTTAATTAATTTGATGATGCTTGATTAATATTAATGGGATTAATCAAATAAAATTAATCAATTGCAAGGAGAATGGGGAGGCTTGTGCACTATAATGGGAAAATAATGTGCCTATGAATATAAGCCTTCGGTTGTTTTTTGTTGTTGTAAATAATCATAAATTTATATTAAACTATTAATGTGTGCTATCAAATTCATACGACCGAGATATTAACTTAATTGAAAAAAAAACAAATAGACTTCTAATTAGAAATTTCGTGCCCATAATTACGAACTCAGAAGTTATTATTAAAATCCAGTGTATATGCACTGAATATAGATAAAAGTTGTCTTGTTAGTCTTGACTGTATTTAATTTTCATCAGTTCATAAATTAAAAATATATAAAAAAAACTCCAATTGAAATCGCCTTTATCATTCATTTATAGCAAACCTTTTAAAACTTTTTAAATGTAAAAGTTTTCAATTTTGACATTTCGTAGAAACTAATCAAGTGGACCTAAGGTAACACTGGAATAAAATTTTATTTTAATTGAAAGGTTGTCGCCTGAATAGTTTTACTACAATAAGTTAGCATCGGTCATTGACCTGACTTGATTCATTTATATTCCTCAATAAAAAGAGCTAGAAATATCGGAAATTCCTAGTGAACCAAGTATGGAAATGCCGGTGGTCTAGAGGTCGCTAGTTCTGCTGCTGAGCATGAAGTCATTGGTTATATTCCCTGGTCGGGCAAAGTCTTCTCTCGAGGTTTCCCATTCTAGGAATTTCTTAGTAGCAGCCCGGAGTCTGGTTTTATAACCTGTTGACGGCAATAAGCTCCCCCCCTATTACATGGGACTTAAACATAAACATATAGAATATACCTAGCTACTAATTTGTTATTTCGTATATTCCAATGAATAAGTAAAAAACCAAGCCAATGTTTTAGTCCTCCATCTTGTTTTTTAGAAGATTCGTGACATCATATTGCTAGTCTCAACCTCTTAATATTAAGTGACGTCATTAGGTAAATAGTTCCAACCCCTTTATATATTCTCAAAATGTTAAGGGTAAGTATCATTACGTATGACACCTACTTATGACACCCACGCAAAAAGACGAAGTGCCTCTAATTTTATAACCATATTTTTTATACAGACGAGACGAGAATAGCGATATATTTCTATTTCCAATATTTTGAAAACACTCCCTTAATTTTCAAACCTCTTGCTAGTAACTTTATTAACGTTATTAATATTCCCATACGCAAGCAAAAAATATAATGACTTCAATATCAAAATAACTGCTATAAATAAAGTTACTTTTATGGCTTTGAGATATTTTCTCTTCCATAATATTGGTATCTTTTAAAAACGGACATAAGACGTTTTAAAATATAAATAACGATCGCCCATTGTGTCACTCTATGTACAAGATTTTATTATAGAGACACAATAGAATTTTTATTGTTATCGAACTGAATCAGCTTGGGTACATAATATAGCTGGAATGGTTATTTGGTGTGTGTTGTGAACTCTTAAAATAGGTAATAACTTATTTGTTAGGTTCATGTCAGGATATCGAAAGACTAAACAATTCTAACAAAACAGATATTTAATCGAACTTTACAAAATGAAAACAAATACGATGATTGATATTGTCTATTTCTGGGTCCGTGAACCCATTGAACTGTAGGTCTATAAATAACTGAAAATGTAAATAACTGTTGGAAAAACTCGTCTAAAATTACAGTTGTTGGAATTAATACTTTGTTGATACTATGTAGATATATACACCCACATTTTAACGGAATAATCGTATTCAGTAGATCTAAGTTCAATAAACTAGGACAGGATAGTAAGGAACGGTCTCACGTGAAGATTAATGTGCGTAAAATGTCATGGTGAAGATTTGAGGACCCGCTTATTATTAAGCCCACGATTGCAGATTTAATAACTGCCAGTCTATTATGTAAAATTTTCACCGTTAAAACGTGTGTGAAGTGAGCTGTCAGTCCACCTGATGCTTGGGATTGACACTATTGACTTCTCACTTCAAGGTCACTTATCTTAAGTTAATAATGTGAATTTTTTATAGACTGAAGTAAGGAAAAGGTGAATAATAGTAAACGATACGAAATAAGCAATTGTATTGTAGTGATCTTTATACGTGTTCCTTCTCTATACCAGAAAAGGTTTTGCCTTATTGAGTATTGGAAATTTACAAAACTTGGAAAGTAACAAAGACAGTTTTACTTTCTAAACTAAAATAACTTTATTTCTTCTTTTTCAGACCATCATCTTCGCCTTCATCGCCATCGCCCACGCTGGTATCATCGCCCCTATAGTGCCGGCCCACCCTGTAGTGGCCCACCATGTCGTGGCCCCCGTGCACACGGTGTCCCATAGCGCAGTGATCCACCCGGCCCCCATCGTGCACGCGCCAGTGGTACATGCGGCCCCCATTGTCCCCATTGTCAGGCATTCCCCATTGATCGCCGTGCATCATCATTAAAGTTCAAAGAGTAGTTTGTCCAAATTCTGTGATGTAGTTGGTGTAAATTTTTATTAAATTATTCTGAGAGTTTAGCCATTTAGTTTTTTTTATATATCTTTTTGTTTGTAACTTGATTTTTTATTGGGACCTGTGAAATTTTGAGTGACAGTTGTGTTGGAAAATCGAAACTTATAACGGTTCTGTGAAAAAATTCAGGCAAGTAAGCTATTCATTGTTTTCAATAAGTACTTATTAAATTAATAACAAAATGTAACTATTACATTCTACATAAAAAGAATGCAAACATAATGATGAATCTCTTTAATATCCAAAAAGAGAATCAACCTATATATCACAGTGATATTCACTTGACACTGAATGTGAAGCTCTACTAACTAACACAAATAAGTTTATGACTGACAAACTAAACTGATTCAAACTTTCCACTTAAAAAGCAGGCAACTTGTTAAACAAATTATTGTCTTATCTGTACCGAAGGGAAGCATTTGTTTTATGTACAGTCGCCAGCACATCAAGCTACTAAAATCTGTCAAATTTCTTTAGTAGATTTTCAACTTTATCGCTAAACCATTAGGTTCAAGTTTGATTGGGAAAGTTTGACAGTTTTGGGTAGCCTGATGTGCTGGCGACTGTACATTGACAGAGTTGAACATTTTTTTATCGTCGCCATAAAATCACGCACAAAGAAAATAAATGCTCACAATATAATCATCAAGGATAGTAACAGGTTCCATCAAAAATAGTTTAGAATTGTACCTTAGAACTCACAATAGGCTAGCTGGTGTTGGCTAGGGGGTGTTTCTTAAGCTTGCTGTATAACATAATAATCTGCCTAAATCTTCGGAATTCGGGCGTCTAGTTTATATTTTAAGATGAAAGGTTGCTCAAGTGTGACCTACGAGGTTCCTAGGTCACACTTGAGCAACATTTCATCTTAAAATACTACTTTACTTACTACTTACTACTTTATATTACCTACGCATAAAGATAAAATATTATTACAAAAATCGTTTTCCAAAAAAGTAATCCATATTTTCTTTACAAAATCCATCGCTATCGCATCGAACCTCAAAATAATTCTAACAAAGACAGAGATTTTTATCGTTTTATGAAATGGGCTCAGATCGTACATCAAAAGGTACAGTGGAAGAGATTTACGTTCTATTTTATTTGTACTCGCTCGTGGCTCGTGGCTAGGTGTCAATGACACTGGATGTAAATATCTGACTCAGCTGCAGGACCCGTTTAGCATAAACATATTTATCAAACCTATGGTTTTTATGGCGATGGGGGTATAAATTGGATGGGACGGATGTTTTATCAATAGAAAAAAAAAAACAGATGTTTTTATTGTTTTTAATTCTCGTAGTAGGTACCTAGGCAATAGAAGGAAGTATTCTATATAAATGATGATTTGTTAAGACTCTATCTGGGGGTGGGGCAAATTAGAAACTCCCATACTTGTCTTTTTAATTTTATTTAAAAACCTCGCAATTACAAAATAACAATATCTTTCATTTCATGACACAATTTGTTAATAACTAGCTACAACTAGCTCTTTAAAAAAAAAACTCATAGTGTAAAATAATTCCATAAATTCATTTTTTTACATTTCAATAAATTCTAACCAACCAAAACTCAATGCAAGTATTAAAGCATTAGATGCAGTATACAGCTGTATGTAGATCTTAATCTTCCCAGACAATGAGTAATACAGGCAATAAATCGGTACCATCCTTGAATCCACTTTATTATCCTCCAAGAAGTTCGATCGCAATCACCGCACGAAACCTTCGCAGAGATGCATTGTACCCTCCTGAGGGCTTTTACGCCCTAATAAAGTGTATCTTCAAGGATAATTACTTGGGGAGCCGGCAGCGGTATTGGCGTTAATCCCCTCTTTGTATAGAGTTCTTTATAGACCGCCCTTGGGCGTTAATGACCCGTAAGGACCAGCACTGGTTTTGGGCATAATGCGGATCTGTAGGACCATTTTGGGGCATAAAGGATCTCTAATTGATCAATTGGTTTAGAACGTTATGATATTTTCTATTTTCGTGGTTGCAGTATAATAATATATGTGAGGTTATTGAACCGTGGAAGCACACGTTATTAAAGACATAAATATTGGGATTCATAATTTATATCGTCCTCCTTTCCTTTATGAGTATTTATTTTTCCGAGTGCTATCAGTGCTCGCGGAGTGATTTAGTACAAATCGATGTTACTAATAACAAAAGGGGCGTTTAATGTTATGTGAAGGGGGGTTATATTTTATATTTTGGATTTAAAATTGACCCATATAAACTTTCCTATTGACCTTAATCCGCTTTTCTTTAGGAAAGTCATAAACCGCTTATAAGCGAACGCTCGATGAGTTTCTTTTCCCCATGAATTATTTTATTGGAGTAATGTGCTTATCTTCAACCTGCTTCCAATTAATTAGTAAAGACAAACATTACATTGTTTTTTTTAAATCAGATCGAACTCTTCGCAGTATTAACGTAATTACTACTCCGAAAGACTAGAAGTGTTTACCTACAACAATATAATGTAAATTAACGTTAATTTAAATTGCATAAAAATTATGTATAAGTTCCGGCAACATGGTGACTATATTATTATAAACCATAATTTTAGTACCCACCCTCATAGATTTATTACATTTCCGTATAGCAAAAAGTGTTGTAGGTGCCTCAAATATTCAAGCAAACAAATGAACGAACGTAACTTTACGGTACGGTTGATTTTGTTTTGTTTTCTCCCTTCACTTTAGGAGGAATACCTACATTAAGTCAAAAATACATAGTTAGGTACAACATTTTGGAATGTGTCCATTGAACCGGGTATGGTGTATCTCTCATCAGTTGGAGTTCGAGATCAGCGCTAAAGATAAATATAAAACTTTATGAAATCGACCTAAAAGTTTAATTCTGTGAATAGTTTCCATTCTATAAAATAGTCTTCCCAATGTAAACGAACGCCAATATAGGCAAAAAACCTTGAATATTTAAGATAGCAAATATTTTTCAGAAGAGATTTAACTAAGTATATTTTTATGAGAAGGAAAAAATGCATACATTTTTAAGATTCTGAACGAAGCATCTTAAAAGATCTTTTTTCTCGAAACGTGCATTCATTTAGATGTTTACTGCTAGCTTTTTTAGCATTTTATAAATTCCTTCTTCCATTTTCCATCTTGTAGCACTACGCAAACTAATAAATATTATCGAAACAGAAAAAATCTAAAAGCTATTTAATTCCATCACACACTTTCATCAGTACTATTCCACATATCGATTAAACGCACAATTAAGTCTTCGACATACCAGGTGTCCACAAGGCAAGCTATAAATACCAGCACCTAATACAGATTGCGGCGCTGACACGCAATATTGTAGTAAATACTTTAAATTACTTGATACACGTCATGCATCTAACAAAAACAAGAACTCCGGTATTTAGGACCAAATTATTAAACATTTTTCATCAAATAATGTACTATAAATTGGTCCTGACTGCCGAAGCATGGCACAAAAAGGATGTGGCCTATACGCCGCAGTGGTGGAACAAGGCTGCCAATGATGATGATGATTACCGAAATTCGAAATTAAGCTGATGATGAAACAGGAAACCAAAAAAACCAATAAAAAAACCCAGATAAAATAGCAAATCCTTCCGAATAAAATCAATGCAATATAAATATAACCTTTTCTAATCCGATAAAACAATGGTGCCCATTCAGCTTCGCCTTGATTTTGTATGGGATGCCTCTGGGTGATATACCTATGTAGCCCATCCATGGGCATCCATGTTATCAAGAGTAATGGCTTCCGAATTGAAAAGGGTCTTTGAAGGTCGCAGGAAATTAAATTTTGAAATAATGAGATGAAAAGTCTTTTTTATCTTCTGATTGATTCATCTATGATTTAAATGAAACTGCCATGTGCACTGCAAAAGAGACTATAGGTAAAACTAATAATAATGATCTTACGAACGAGAACTATTTCTTTAATAGGTAGGTAATGATAATAGCTTGCATGTTGCTCATGGATTGTAGCCTACCACGAGTTAAACCAATCTCAATGTCACTTAATCTAAGTATCTTATATGTGTAGTTGAATATCTCTGCAAAATAATCTAACTGAAGAAAAAACCAGTGCTAGGCACCAGGAAATCACTTCTGTCCTCAATATTATGCTTCACAAACAAAGTTCCTGTTTTCATAATAAAAAAAGACATAAACAAGGCAATTTAAAGGGATAGTGAGCAAATCGAAGGCCAATTGTTCCACAATATATCTTAGACTCCAAGGGCCAACTAACTTCCGTAATAGAAGATGTTATCGAATCATTGCCTTGTACGCATTGTTCTCTCGTTCACACCCAGACCTTGGATTTACAGGATTTTAATCTTACACAAACTTGAAGTAAAGTTAGTAATGTTTACGAACACGATACGAATACAACAAGCTGCGACCTAAGCATAACTAAATGCAAAGAGATTAATTAAATAATACAAAAGCGGGCCGAAGTTGTTTGAAAATCATAAAAATATTTAGGTAAACTTATCAGAATGCTTTTGGGACTGCCGCGCCTTTGTAGTGCTTCTAACATTTCGCTCAGACGCGTGTTTACGAGTTCCACGCAATGGTGAGGATAAAAACGCGGTCAAGTCCTCACAGTATTCTGAAGATGTTAGTGGACAAAAACTCGCCGATAATGAATCACTTCATGCAGGTGTTGGTTAGGCAGGAGTGATTCATTACATCCGGTGAATTTAAGTTAATATTGTTATTCTGTGTGTTAGTCTTAGTACTTAGTTATAGTTTTATAACACTAAAATAGCTTTTAAGTTTTCTTTTTCTACATAACCAACTTACATAATATGGACCATAATCATTGTTGTGTCAGTCAATAAACAAATTAATTTATCTAGACTGAAGTAACGAGGGCCGAGAAACGCCATTTATACTCCATTAGACAAAAAAAGGCTATCATCAACCTTTCGTTATTGCGATATAAACGTATAATAAACCCCGTTATTTCACGATAAATACAAAGCAATGCAATCTATTTACCATTTACATTTAAAAAATAAATCTAAAGTGCAGTTATTTTAACAATATAACACAATAACTGTCGTTATTTAGCTGTTATTTTTCTAATGCTAAAATAAATGGAGTTTATAATGTTTGAAAAAACAATGAGTAACTCTCAGACACTCAAGCTTGAAGACATTGCAAGCACTATTTTTTTCTTGTTTTTATTGAATAACCTGTCGGCATGCCGTCGGGGAATATCTCTCAGGCATCCAGCAGCAGGTAGGCAGGCAGGTTTCCTCACGATGATTTCCTTCAATATTTTTTGAAGCAAGTGATATCTAGGTATAACTAGAATATGCACATAAATCCGAAAGGTCTTTTACACGACGTGGTATGTAAATTGTGACAGTTGACAATCTTCAAATTGTTTACTACTAACTAGACAAGACAAGAGTTACTTTACACAATAAAGCTATGAAAAATAAGTGTTTGTTTAATTAAAACAAATATATATATATATAAAAGGAGCTTTAAAAACAAAGCAATCTCAAGAATACTGAAGGCCGCAAAACGAACAATAAACATTTGTCCAAGGCCTCACTGACAGACTACCCCAGTTTCTTAACCGCGGATGTTACAAACTCTCAGAAAACGATGTTTTAAATATGTATGATGATCAATCATAATAAAACTAACATAGTTTCATCTGACATTTGAAGGTCATATCATGTGGAGCGAAACTTACAGTAATCAAGAGAGGAAAACTGTGGTTTTATGCTGAAAACGATGTATTATGTAATGTTAATAACACGATGATGTAACATCTTATAAGTTAAGTAATTGTTGTTTTCGTGATACAGAAAATGGATGAGATTATCTAATGGTGGCTTGTTTGATCTCAGCAGTTGCGTCATTGTCGGCAAAAACAATTTATCCATTACATTACATCGCTTGCTTGAGCCCTTGATTGAGAAGCATGATTCATCACTTTTTCATGTCTTCTCTGGTTTTAATAAAGCGATCGCAGAAATCTTTAGGTATTAGCAATCCCAGACATCTTATATGGTTTCGATCAAAAGATGAAAACCATTTTCATTATAACGATAAAATTATTTTCTTAGATGGAAATACGACAAGGAAACCAAAACTTTCCGATAATAATTTAGAGCAAACCAAAATGCATGTTATTTCGAGCCTCATAATTTAAATATTTCCGATAACGGATCCTCCATCTTTACAAGAATACACTCAAGGGAGAATCAATGAGGCCAATCATAGGCGTTTCATCAATTTTCTCTCAAACCTTCAAAGTGACAGTTCATTGATTTGACATCTAGAATAGCTGATTAGGAGCTTCGGTTTCTTTTCACTTAATGATTAAAGTATTCTGGTGGCGCGGCGCGGTTATGAACAGATTATGCTAGCCACTAACATTATGTACTTAGGTACGTCATTCGACAATTTTGTGTGTTTCAAAATTAATATTTATTCTTGATTTAACATTTATGCTTAATTATCAATGGTTAGCAAAGATCAAGCTAGTCATTGATTGGAGCATATTATTATTAATAATAATTATTTTACTTTAGTTCCATTCGTATTGGCAATGTTAAATGATCGTAAAGGGACATTGGTCTATAAAGGCATCATTTAGCCACCAGGATTAGATACACAACTTTATTTTTAATCTTTATTCTGTTATGATTAAATAGTACCTACTTATTCAAAAAATATCGTACATTAAAAGAGCTGTTGCTTTTTTCTAAAATTTAATTCTATATGCACAGACTGACGTGCCGAATTTTAGAAGTGTACAGATTTAAATTTGATTTGGGGCAATAGACAAAACGATTATTTGTGAAAATCTAAAATTCAAATAAGTTCAATGACTTGTTTAAGAAACATTTTGTATTTTGAAGTGTATTTTGGCGAACATCTATTAAATACAAGGCGAGGAAATGTATCCCGTTTCTGATTCAACCTTTTAAATCTATTTGTGTAATAAATCATTGGTTATTTGTATTTCAAAACTTAAAATTCAAGACTATTTTTGTACGAACTCAATCACAACAAGTTAGGAATTTGAAACTTCTGTATATTATGAACCATAATAGAATGTATTTAATCAACAAATAATAAAAAACGCCGGGTATTCAATTAAATAAGGGCAATTTTCTGCAACTGCAAAAAATAACTTTGTAATTCACTGTATCATTATGAAATACAAATTTATCTTCGGGATTTGATTAATTAAAAAATCGCGTAAAATATTCTTCGTTTAGTATTTTCATTAATTTGCTAAATATTGTACGATAGTACGGAAACCTTCGTGTCCGACTCGCACTTGGCCGGTTTTGGATGTATTTTTACCTAGTTAGTCTAAGTTTTAAACTTCTTCTTCTGAAAAACAGAATTCACTCTCGGTACGTAGTAAACCTTTCATTTTCATTGACATTTACTGCCAATGACGTTTAATAATATTATATTATTTTAAAAGGGGTCATTGATTTAATACATTATTCCCCTGAATTTTACCTTTAGATCTAAAAATAGTATACCGTAGAGCATTAAAGTTTTATTGTTCGAAAGAGGACCCCTTGGGGGGAAGGTGATTTATCATGATCAAGAACGACGTATGTTCTCAGGTGTGTGTCTAAAACCAGCTAGGATAAAATACCTATATATAGTGATAAAAGTGAATGTGGGTAGGTTACCTCCGACTGGCTTGCCTCCGCAAAACTTTACTGAAGGGACAAGGTTCGTCATAATTCATTATGCTAATTAGTAGTTTCTACCCACAAGCTAAATTTAATCGTATACACGTAGCATGAAGTTTGATGCCAAATTCATTTAGGTTTAAAATATTGAGATAATTTATTTTGTGAGACGATATTATTATTGAAGTAGAACCTTGTAGGTAAAACCAAAGTGTTACATTAACTCCCTGGTTGTTTTTTTCAGAAATATTTAGTTTGTAATTTGTAATTGTTAATTTCATAAAACTTATTACAAAAAAAAGACAACCGACTTCCAAAAATCAATTATCGACCTGCTATGTAAATAACATAGAACATCATCCACATAGGCTAAGTGGAAATAATACGTTTTATTCAAGCTAACTCAAAAAGTACCCAAGCAAAGTTAATACAATTTATATGGGACCAACTTCGAAAAAAGAATCGTTCAAATCGGACTACTCTGTAAAAAGACATGCGTGGTCATAAAGGGTATATCTATCCAAAAGGGGTGAAGATTACATTAGGATTATTTATCTAATGTAATCTTCATCTGTCTATGCAAAGTTTCCGCTGAAAATAAATTACTAAAAGAATTTATACCAAATTTTAGGTTTCGTAAGTTTATTCAACTGCTTATTACTCACATAGGCTAGATTGTAATTAATTATTAAGAACCTGGTTCTATTTAAAAAAGGATTTAAAAAAAAGTTTAGTTTATTATTCTGAATCCGCACAGCACAGCACTTATATTTTCTTATACCTTTCAAAACACAAGGGCTTTTATCAAACGAAGAAAGTTGTAGACGCCATCCCATAAGAGATGCTCTCAGTTCCATCAATCAACATTTTTGGCGATTTTTTGTCAGCTCAGGGTATGTTTGACTAATTTTGGCTCAAAGGACCTTGACTTGGAATTCTGGTCCTTTCGCATAATAGGCCCGTTATTATAATAAGCTCCACTACCGGGTCAAGGCTGGCCTCAGGTATTTGTGGGTCGCGTTTGGGCTTCGGCCCTTTTTGGCGCATTCCGGGATATTTTGGGACAGCTGCATTTTATTTGGATGGTGTCTCTTTATGTCTGTAAAGGTTTGCTAGAGAAAATTGTGTTTTACTTGGAATGTCTTATGCTTTGTTTACAAGTATAAAGCACTAGGAAGTGGTGAAGGGCGGATAGTTAGGGGACTGTTTTATGTCATTTTAACGTTCAAGAAGTGCTGATTCTCAGTCTAATTTGAATAATTAACTTTTGAATCTGATTTATAAGTCAAACTATGGTCTAAGTTTTGATGTTGCTCATAAGAATATAGGTGTTACTTCAGCATTTTTTTGAATTTCTGAGTATTAACTGTTTCAATACTCTACACACAATGTATTTATTTAAACCTGAAATTCTATCAATATCTAGATATATCGTAGGATTCGCAGGTGAACATAGTAATTACTGAAACAGTTTTAAACAAAAGTTTTAAGAAACTTTTACAATTTGATGTTATCTAAACTTACTTAAACTAAATAGTGTTCGGAAAATTAAAGTTGGTATCAGTAATACAGCAGGTAAGTCTATGTTTGAAATATCTTTTTAACTGATGTTATCATACTTATAACAAAAAAGATTGCATTTTTGGGTTCAATTAGGGTGGGACAGAGATTTTTATTACTTATGTAGTTTTTTTTATGTTATTAATAAATAGCTTTGGGGTATTAAACCAAATTCAAAATGAAAAGTCGAAATGAAACTGGTTAATATTCATGGTATTAGAAATATTATGGTTTTCTTCTTAAGTAAGTATATGGTGTGAATATGAAAAGTAATACAAACATAGACCATCAAAAAAGCTTCATTTGCACATCAAACGCAACCTAATAACAGATCTTTTTCTGTCCTTTCATCAGATCAAAGTTAAAAATATATTTTACGATACTTAGAAACATTCCGGTAGAGTTATCAAAGCAAGATCTTAAAAGTATCAATAATTGCGTGTTTCTTTTTCCGACGCATAATTTTGTGTTTCTTAATATTGATATACTCTAATATGTCTGCATAGGTTCCCTTTATAATATAATATTGTCTTGAAGACCAAGAAAGCATTTGCAAACCTTCTGGCGTTTCCACCGATACAACTTACAATTCCAAATGTCATCAAGAGGACAACCGGCTTAGTTGCCAACCTGTTTAATAAAATATGTGTAGTACAAGAGCTAATAGTGTTATGAAAGGTCCTTACCTGTCAAGTGAGACTGCGACCAGGCTATAGACTGACGCGGCGACTGACAGTCCCTGCACGTACGGCACAGTCTTGCACATCAACCAGCCCAGGACCCATGCTGCAACAAATACAAAAATGAATATTAATAATTATGCTGTTGGTGAAGATAATAATTTAGTCATCCAAAGGACTAAGTTTTGTTTTAAAGGATATAACGGATAGGAATTGAACCGTCTTAGGGCTCCCACACATAAACACGTTACGACGTCGCGTCGTACAACGATGCGGTGTCGTTTCACGATACGACGTCGCGTCGTGGAAATCTACGATGAGCATCGTAAAAAAACACGACATCGTAACGTAATGTGCCACGCACGATGCCGTCGATACAGTGAGGTGATGTTTTAGTTCAATCCGAAAAATGAACTGCACTAGACGCATTCTGCTTCTGCTGTTAATAAGAAGACGAAGAAAGAAAAGACAGATACTCAGAAGATATTGGATCCACCCATTTCTTTCAAACATGAATAACGGGAGTCACTTTATAAAGAAGTACAATGCCTTAAAAATAGACCACAACAAGTTCTTTGATTACTTTAGAATGAGTGTATCAAGTTTCGAAGAGTTACTTCATCGGATAACTCCACATATAGCAGGAAAATATGGCAGAGGCAGACCACCCATCGAACCTCTCGAGATGCTGGGATTAAGTGTAAGGTAAATGAAACAACAACTTTCTCATATTTACACAATAGAATAATATCAGTGTAAAAACATAGGTTCGGGGTAAGAATTTTATCGTCTTTTCTAGTTCGACAAACATGACAGATGACAGACACTCTTTTTTTTCAAAAGGTGCGCGTCTTCTGTTTTTTCTCTCGGCGCAGCTTCTAGAACCCTCTAGAAAGCGGTGCGAAAGGAGTTCCTAATATATCCTCAACTGCGCAGAAATGTATCGTGAATTTCTAACGTCACGACGTCGTATCGTGCATCGACACGTTACGATGTCGTGTCGTAGATTTCCACGACGCGACGTCGTATCGTGAAACGACACCGCATCGTTGTACGACGCGACGTCGTAACGTGTTTATGTGTGGGAGCCCTTATACACGTAATAAAACAAGGTGTGTCCACTCTGGAGCCGTTATTTCATTTTCAAGTTTAAAGCAACAACGGTAAAGTTCTTAATACAAAAGCTGCGCTTAGAACCATGTTTAAGTAGTCAATTTTGTATTTATATCTGTTATATACAGTCGAAATTAGATTCTTAATACAATAACCGGCTGGAATGTATAAACTTGACCTAAAATTAGAATTCGTTTTGTAACAAGTTGGGAAAGGTACGGGAATAACAACACATAGTCATATAATTATTATATAGTTAATGTTTTCTTTACACAGGAAATAACTAATGAGAAAATTGCCAAGCCTTTTCCCCTCTTAAAACTTTTCCTAAAGACTTAAACAGCGATAAATTAATAAACACCAATGACCTTATCATCATGGTGCAATAATTATGTTAAATTCTTTATTACAAAACTCTCAAAGGGCTTGTCGTCACATTCATCTCGTAGAACAATAGACATTAGTTTCATCATCTGACAAGTTAGAGGATTAACGAACACCATCCGTAGATACAATAGATTGTTCCCACGCAAAGAATCTACTTTAGAGCGCTGCATGCTCGATACAAAGAATGTTGTAGGTACCCATAAAATTCGGGCTTCGACCCAGTCAGAAGCCCCAAAGTCTGACTGGTAGAACAATTTGTATGAAAACTTCACAGAATTGTTCTATCTATGTCGTTAAACTGATATTAATTTAGATTTTTTCGCGGTACAAGTACAGTGGTACTTATATTTTAGTAAAGTACTGTAGGAACTCGAATCGTTTCCGTTATCACATATAAACATTGTGTACAAATAGATAGGACCTCACGTATAAATATTGCTTACTGGATATTTTATGTTCAAAGGAGAGCTTAACTAGACATTGAGTTTAACTTACCCAATTTCCTATTTCTGTTTTCAAACGAATATTAAAATATTAATTTCAGCACATAAATTCAAAAGCTGTAATCAAGAAGTTTAGAATATTCTCTTGATAATATAAGGAATTAAGAACATCTTAATAAACCTAATACCTTCCTGGAATAATCAGTAACACATTGATTGAAATATAATTAGAATGCTCCAAATTGATACATGGTATTTTATTAGTATTTAGACCACCCCATCGCATTAGCAAGGCGACTGGTTTTATATATTCAAGTGCAAAGTCACGTTATACTCTCAAATAAATAAAAAATCCCGCTGGTCCTTCACTGGTCCTAGGGTCCAGCCCTGAGACGACGGGATATGACGATCGTTAGCTAGGCTAGAGTAAACGCGTCTATTAAGGGGGTTACACATACCGTCACATCAATATTGAAAAGGTCAAGGTCGCTGTAAATATAGGTCACAACTTTGGAAATAAATCCATAGGGAGCTTTCCATGAAAACTCTGAATAATTTAAACATTACGAAGGTCATGTGTAGTACTCGCAACCAGCGTGTATGTCCAGATGTATGCACGTAAACGAAGTAAAAGTAGTATGTAAGGATCGTAGCAGGTGGCGTTCTGTTGTTTCGTCCTACCCCCATGGGAAAAACGAGAGAGTTTATGTGTAAATAACACCAGTCTATTACTGTCCCACTGCTGGACAAAGGCCTCTTCTCATACAGAGAAGGCACGAGCATTGATCACCACGCTTGCTCAAGATGCATTGGCGATTTCAGACTAACTATAAGTCCAGGTTTTCTCACGATGTTTTCCTTCACCGATGTTACTTATGTCACAGAATACATAATATTACAAGTACAGAAGATTCACTCCGCTAAATCATTTAAATAAATAGCTACTCTTGCTACGACACAATAAAGTGCAATTTAGGTAGTACGGCGCCTATTACCTACAATTATATTTACCTAGAAGCTGCTTCTCTTTATATAGCGTAACTTATATCTTCTGACTACGTTACGCCTACTGAATTGGCCCGACAAGTCGAGCCCGCGCGTACTTGTAGCTTCATATCTCAAATGTGGAGTGCCCCTGGCCTGGTAATGTTCAAGATAAACTCAGAAAGTAAGTGTAGGTATAGTGTGGTTTTTAAATCTACAAGATCTTAATAATATTTTCCCGTATCAAGAAAATATGTTCGTGCACCATAAAACGGTTAAAAAAACCATGGAATCGTTCGAACGAACGCAGCAACAAGTGGAAAAGGTCACTAAATCAATATTTACACGGCACCCTGCAACCAAATGTAGGTCAGGTCACTGTACTACCTGCGACCTCTTAGCCTTGCATTCCTCTCCACCCCTCCCTTTCTCTCTAACACAACCCCCTATACACCCGTCCTTTTCCTTCCTAACCTTGTACCAACGCATTACAATACAAAAGTCGGATATGACTGAACATTTTACTATTAAATATGAATCGTATTGTTTTAATCTAAGTTTCAATTTCGTTTGAAACTTTATAGGAAGTTGCATACAGTTCAAATCGATTTGACTGGTAACAACTGATTTGATATTAATGATGCTTCAGTTTTTCTTAACCTATATTTTAGGCCTTGGCCTGCCGAGTAGGTTATACTTCGATAAATTTGAAGTCTGACAACATAGAAAACATTACTTGATTATTCTAAAGTGAGGGAAATCGGCTAATTACTTTTCCTTATGATTTGTAAACGGTTACTAAATTAAATGGATGACTACGATTATCAAAGACAAACAGGTTTCGTGTATTTTTTTATTTAAGTATGTATAATTTAAAAATTAATCGGGTACTGAAAATTATATTATTACGATGCTCATAAATTTAAACCTCTCAATTACAACTATCGTTAAATAACCTTTACTAAGTCGTGACTACATACTAGTCGTGATTATATTGTTGTATAAATGTCTATTTGAACACCTCCAATGAGGTCTAAGGTCGACTGCCTACTGGGACCTAAGCTCTATAAGGTGGCAGACGCAATACATATTTATGTACATACGGATACTTACATATGTTTGTATTCTTTCAATTTTATTAGGAATAATATATTGGAAATTATTTATAATGAAATAAATAAATAGTCGCTAAACAATTTCATGTGTTGCAAAACATTAGAAAGATTTTATTACTTTAATATTGTGATTCTATTTTTGCTACCTTTTTATATTCAAGTAATTCTAGGTAAATATTTATAATTTTAAATTGCCTTTTAGCTCTAAAACCACCTTGTTCTAACTATTGCAATGAAAGTCATAGGTTTATTGCACTGCAAATATTACCAAACGAATATTTTCCATAAAAATATTAATTTCTGACCCGGACGAAATCATGCGTACAGATGCGTGACGATGCGAATAAATGTAGTGATGACCTTAAATTATGTAATTGGGACACACGGCAGCCAATGAGCAGGGGTTCTTATGATGCAACTCAATTTATTGGTCCTTCTGTACGAAGGCACAGTTGGTTCGCTTCCTGGTTGTTTTTCTAAGAATATTTCGAGACATCGATTTTATAATGTAAGTTAATACATAATGTTTGCTTCGTTTTATGTTCATAAATATAATAATGTTTTATTAAGATTCCGAACACTCGTCATTATTATGTACACACATTACTTTTTTTTTTTTTTTGTTCAATCGAGCTCAGGACTATTTATGTATTCACACGTCTTCGGAAAAAGGCACTCAGATAAGTAAAGCTCAGATAATTCACTATTATGAGGAAAAGATCCGTTTAAGAACGTACAAATGGTTGTTGGTACCTACTAATACCCCCTCACTGCGCACAAATTGAGACAAATTGGTGCCCTGTCGTTTACAAGACTCACCAATTAAATAATTTCAAAACCCCGGTTACGTCAAGAACTTGACAACAAATCTGGAAAGCTGACAGTGAAAGAAAAAAACCTTTCTTTATTCTAACTTGAACGATAAATATATCTTAAATATGACCACCAACAACTCTTATTATCGCAGATCCAACAGTGTTACCTTTTCGAATAACAATAAAAACCGGCCAGGTGCGTGTCGAACCACGCACAATGAAGGGTTTCGTAGCTGGGATGAATTTATCCCAAGAACAAACTGAACATTGTAGTTGAAAAACATGTTCTCCCATACAAAATGTATGGGGGAACATGTTTTTGCAACTGCAAATGTAAGTTGGTCGATAATTACTCGTGAACTTGTAGAGCCTGCTTAGCTGTGATAGTTTTCTTTTTAAATTCGTTATATATAGGTACTACTGCTGTGAATTTTTTCACATATCCAGAACTTAACATTTAGCTGGCCGGGGGCCCGACACTTGACTCTAACAAAAATTAGCACTTTAAAACTTAATATTTCGCAAATGGATCCGTCAATCCAAAAATGGTTTGAACAAACTCACAATATTTTTGAAAGAGCTTTCCAAAGATACCCCATACTATGGGATAGACGAATATTATCCTCACTTTACGTGTAGGGGAAGTACCCTATCATGATTTTATTTTTCCACTTTGTTGGCGTAATTAATATGTATACTCATGTCAAATTACAGCTTTCTAGTACTAACAGTCTCTGCGGTAAGCCGGGGATAGACAGACAGACAGACGGACATGGCGAAACGATAAGGGTTCCTTGTTGACTACGAAACCCTAAAAACGGTTTCAAGTGACAGCTAACTAATTACAGGTTGTAGGCTTTCGCCTTTGTCCATCATTGTAAGTAGGCTACTCGCCTTGATCAAAGATAAATGTCTGAGAAAACAAACACCTGACAGGCACAAGAAACAGTTAATAATTCAGGGTGTTCCACTTTGTAGATTTGATGAAAGAGCCTGTCACTTGGAGACAGTTTTAAAGTACAGTATGATGATGACGATAGAATATAAATAATTATTGGAGTCGTGATTTCGATGGCAATAGGCTCGCGCCTCATTATATGGGTCTTAAAAATAACTAACGAAATCAATACCGATCCTACAGTTAATCATCACAAAATTGGTTCAAGCTCACGCTTACAGTTTCTGCGAGATTCAATAAGAAATTATGAAATTGAAGCAAAGCTAGCAAATACTCGACTCAGAAATGTTTAAACTGAGCTTGACGTGAAGTTCCCAATCCTTACTCAACAAACTCGAAACTAAGGGAAACAACCCTTAAAATGACCACCAAACCTGCAAATCGTAACTAGATCAAACTGCCAACTTCAAAACCACCTTGTTCTAACTTATCAACAATTTCACAAAACTAAGTTTATTTCTGTTTGTGCAAACAAACAGTAGTTATTAAATAACTGAGAATGGCTGGGCAATACCGGGCAATGCGAACAATTCGCTGTATATAATGCAAAGGAAGAGTATCCAGCGAAGCAAGACCCCGGATGTCTCGGCCTTGAGAACCTCATTTTATTGTCTGTCTTGGATTAAAATCTTTTGTTTTTTCTTGTTTTGTTGTTCGCAAGAATATTTGAGTGCTTTTTTAAATTGTGAATGTATTACAACAGCTTTTATGGTAAACATTTTATGATGGAGCTTTTCCTCTTGATTTTTACAGCTATTTTCATATGGTTCAGGTACAAAATATATCTATGTTTTTGAAATTACTTATTTTGACTAAGAAAAGTTAAGGGTTTGGGGAAGGGGATAAGACCTGTATATGAATAGTCCCTTAAGTAAGGATCATATTCTGAGAGTGAAAAGGATCAGTTTACTAATTAAATCCAAGATCTTGGAATTTTAAGGATTGAAAGGGTTTCAGGTTTAATTTATTTTTTCAGTCTGGAAACTTATTTCTCAAGGAGACCTTACAGAAAACAGAGTATCGTCTTACGAAAGACCAAAGGAAATTAATAAGTCTCGGACAATAAAATACTTAATTGGAAATACAATGAAGGCATCCAATTTCTAATTTGTTCTAAATAAAGGAAAATTAAATTCGAAACGTTTAACCTTTAGGTAATCAATGGTACTCAGAAGCTAAAGACTGATGGCCTTGGTAGTGTTAAATAAACAAAAATACCCAAACATATTTCCGAGGCACACCAAGAGATACCAGAAACGCTTTTGTTAACAATTTTCCTGGTAAAAAGGAACTACCAACGTTTATTTCCACAATAGTCAGCCACTTTGACTTACTATCTGTTGTTGACACTATCAACCGCTCGTTTTTTTGCCAAAAAACACAGCAGACAACGTGGTATCGGTCGACGGCATGTACAAAATCGTGATGCACGTAAAGATATGGTTGGATGACATGTCTCAAGGCACCTTCTACTTCCTTTTTCATTATGATCGTCCGGGGCCAGGCTAGGCTGGTTGCTGGGTAGGTCAGGGGGGCTAAGGGACGGGGGGGGGGGCCAAATGTAGGTCAGGCCGATGAACTAGGCCGCCGGGGCGGGTTCCCGGAGACTTGTTGCGATCTGAACAGGTGCGTCGGAGGATCATACGGGATTATATACGAGTCGAAACGAGTTTGTTATTAAGTAGATAAGTGGGGGGGATTTTTGAGAGAGTTTTTAAGCAGTTTATGGATGAAATGGCTTAAAGGCTTTCTACTTTTAAATTGTGGAGTTCTTGTTATATCTTTGAGTCACTGTTTTGTGTTGGAGTCAAGATGACCTTGGGATGTCTGAAACAGATATCTAAGATTTACGATCTGTGTTGTGATTGTGAAGCTTGATCCTACTTCAAGTGGCTTACTGACTGAAGCACTGATTAATTATGCTGGCATGTCGTTTAATTCTTGAACACTTATAGATTATTTGAAAGATACACCCAGCATAAGTCCAATAGCCTAATTGCAGTCAAAAACACATGATATCAATTAATTAAATAAAGTCAGAAAACAATTTGATGCAATAACTTTACAGAACCACCAATCTGATAACTCGACAGTTCACAGCACAACTGAAGAGAAGAGTCTAAAGAACACTCGACACAGCTGCAGTTAGAAACGTTGAATAACAGTTTGTGTTGAAACCCGAGTTAGTCCTACTGTAAGGATTCACGAAGCTCTTCGTAATAGATTATACAGAGGATTATGATGTGTTTGAATAACGTGTAAATGGGATTACGAAGTGGTTGATATTGTTCATAAATCTACTTGAACTCGAGTGTTATCGATAACGTTAATTTGGAACATGACACTGAACATGTGGTGTGTGATGTGTGATTATGAGCAAAGCACACAAAGCTATTCTGTGTACTTTAAGGCAGTTATTGTTTTATGTGCCTAAACCAGCGAAAAAGTATAATATAGAAAAATATTGCGGCATTGAATTTATCAATTTTTCTCTGTATTTATACTTTTTTCGCTAACTTTACTTTTACGATTATTATTTTCAGCATATTTAAACATGCTTTTTAAACTCGGTAGGTACGTTGCGTGCTTCACCAATGAACAATGTTGGTCTAAAATCGATAAAGCTTTTCTATCTAATCATGATTTCTATTGGTTTTTAAACTCCTTTGTTAAAGTTTGAAAACAGTCTATCGTACCCATCTCTCAGCCACATCAATTCAATTTCGGAAATGAAATTATTCTGAAGTCCCTTGATGTTTTCTACACGGTTAAGTGAGGTCCGCACAAATTGAGCACAGGTCTGAAATATTGGCTCGCACTGGCCTAGTTCGAGCACCTAGTTTAGGAGCTTAGGCTCCTGTGCTATCCATTTCCAAAATTGATATAATCCCTTAAGGAACTCTTGAGAACTTGACACTTTTGGACGTGTTTCGTGTGTTTAGATTTGTTCGCGGTTTTAGTTTCGTATTTCATCAATTAGTAAGAAGTGAAAATGTGCTCGAAAACTACTTTTCTTAACTGAAGCCCTTAAAAACATACCTACTGATATTTAGATCAGAATCCATTCAAAAATGGCTAAATATACTTGTATGCTACTTCATGAAGTAATATATCCCAAATTTTAAAACGTCTGAGCCGTAATCAAAATATGATTACGTTCCTCTCAATTTTCTGCAACGATGGGCTTCTCAAACGAGAGGCATCTTAGGCTTTCACATCATTGGGTTTATTAGTATTGAACATGGAGAAGTAAACATCAGAATGTTATGCATATTTTATTTTTCCACTCTTTATTATGTACAGCCAGCCCGTTGCAGTCTATGATTCTCGGCTGACAGATCATCTTTATGGTACCAGCCACCCTGCGAATATTGCAGACGCAAAGGTGAAACAATTTGTGTGCGCTTTAAACAAACCGACGGTCTTAGTTGTTATACAAATATCTATGAGATGATTGGCAAATACCACTCTTATTGGTTCGTTATCTACATGATTCTTCGTTGGGTTTTGGCGAATTCAGTGCGATCAAGTTCGTCCGCATGTTGTCACTCCATTCATACTACATACTCTATGTTCATAAAGCTGCTTCGATTTCATGATGTACTTATAATGATAATGTCAAGTAGCTCAAAGAGAGTACATTATAAGTATATGGAGACATGTGGGATGTAGGTATTCCCGTCAAATAACCTTATTATTTTGATGAGGTGAGTAGAGTAAGGAGTAAATGTCACAGAGAAATTTATTTTTACCAGTTATCGAGTTACCAGTCTAAAAGTTACAGAAAAATGAATATAATTATGCTAGTTCAGCTAAAAAAAGGTAATAAAACACAAAAAAACAGAGAGTCCTTTTTGAAATATACCTAATTTGTTTAAAATCTACCCATGTCATATTTTATACGCGTGCAAACATATTTAAACCACACACACGTGAATATATACCAAGTGATTAGATTAAAATAGAGCAGTGGTAGCTCAGTGGAAATAGCCGCGACTTACGAGTTGTAGGTCGTAAGTTTGAACCCTGACAAGCGCTTTACTTTGTGTAAATTATTTCATCACCACCGCTCTCAAAACGGTTTAATCATAATTTACCGATACATCATCATCATTTTACTTTCTTTTTTATGTTTTTATGAGTGTGTTTAGTTTTATTTGTGATCTCCTGTGCGAGTCCCAATACTTTTTTTTTCTTTCTGTTTATGCTTATTTGTCTATAATCAGTCTGAAACACACCGTAAACTATAAATCGAGTTGAAGTTATTCTAGTGAACTGACATACAAACATTGATAAAACCGACAAGAATGTTATTTATTCGTTATTGTTTTATGTAAAAAATTTGGGGTAGGTATGTACTGATAATGTTATTAAAGTTTGTGGAACTGAATTTTATTACTTAGTATAGGTGAGTAGAGATTGATTTGGAGTTGCATAGATACTAGGTGATATAACAAGAACAAACTTACAGTTTAGAGGTCTTGTTCGTCATTACTATCAAGTTTGAACCCGAGGACATAAGATTTGCGAAATATTAAGTGCAAAATGGCAAAATCTTTCGAAGCGTGAAAACCTTATCTTTGTAATGTAAGTTCGATAAGAAAACCATAAATTCTAAAGCTTTTGATCAGATCTTCAAAATAATTTTTGTGATCCATATCTAATGAAGACCTAGAAATTCAAATCAACTTCTTAGCGCATCGTTGGTATAAATACCACGAAAAATTATAACTAAGTATATATACTTAGTTTTTTTAAATCAGCTGAGATTATAATAGCTTTATAATCAGATTTTTGACATAATTTCCTAATTTAGAACATTAATTTCGGTACTATTTTTAAGTTTTACATTCATCAAAGAGCATAAATATTGTTTGCTATAAAGGACACGGTTGCTACGTGTATTCGCGAAATCCCACAGGTACACGAGGCGCTATCTATCGGAATATTCTCAACATTACACAATACACACGTTCCGTTTTATTATTCTCGTTTGTCTCACAACTTTTCCTTCCATCTTTTTTTCTTTGTATAGCATCATTTACACGCATTTATTTTATATTTTACCCAATTTTATTTGCGACTGTAAAACTGCACATATTCATAAAAATTATACGCCACTCGTACACTGAAATCTTTTTCAATTTACGATGTGTACATAAAGTTTCTAAATATGTTTGGTTTACGACACTTTTTCGTTTATAGACTTGTTATGTGGTATGGGGCGTTTAGAGCTGTTCACTTATAAAGCAGAATAATGATATATTTCGACATATTCTTTTTAAAATCAATTATTTTATTGTGAAATGTTTTATTGCTTGTACACGTGTCAGATATGAACATAATTATTATTGACATTGCAATTTTGGTATAATAGATAGGCAATCTGTGTTTCTAAAGCTCAATTTATTTGGTTTTATACGACCACTTTTATTTACACAAAGACCTTCCGCATTAGGCTCCAGATACAGGCCCATATTACAGAACCTCATTCAAGCATTACTTAAAACTAGTTTCAACCAATCGAAAGGCTTTAAACGATTTTTTAAGTAATGCTTGACTTTTGAGTGAAGTTCTGTAAAGGCCTAAGAGTATTAGTGCAAACAATAGTACTTCTGTTCTTCTTCATAACCTAACCCTTAATCTATTTCCGACTAAATCTAAAAAAATAACATCAATAGTTACACTAGCACATTATCATTCAAATCAAACTACACGATTTATATGCATACATCATCCGAAACAAACCAAATTACGAGTAAACGAGCCAGAATCACGAACATAAGTCAAACAACTGTCAGAGCATATTGATATCCACACAAGGAAATCCCAGACACATTATACGCAACCTTGAAGGAAGGAATACGTTCAAGATGGCCGAAATTCCAATATGGCTGGAGAATAATGCAACCTTCATGTCTGTCAGTTCGGAGATGCACAAGATTAATACTTGGGCCTTGGAAGCGATGGGTTCGAGGTCCCAGTGAGAGAGGGTGAAACAATGTGGCGAGATAAGGGGAATGGTAAAAATATGCTAAGCTGGGAAGGTACTTTTGTGTTCAGTGAGTTTGCCCGTAACGACACTGTTGAAATATGGAACATTGTAGAAGATGCTAGATTAATCTCTCTCTCTTTGGTTGTTTCTACGGCAGCTGTTTTTTGTTCAAATCGTTTTCAGTTTCTAAAAAGTTGGCCCTTTGAATAACAGCTTCAATGTTTTTAACTTCTGAGTTGACAGCTGTCATAGTATTTAACAAGAAGAAAGCTCGCACAAAGATGAAACTTTTGGAAAACTAATTTTACGCCATGAATTTTTTAAACTTTGTTTCTAGAATGGTTTTATATAATACACCCACGATTTTTTTGCAGTAGTTAAAGGCTGATGATAATTATAATGAAGATTTATTTAATACAAATTAATAATTACTAAACGGAGCCATCTAAATAATTGAAGTAAAGCCCCAACCTTACCACACCCGAAGGATTACAAGCAAAATCTAAATGTAATCGAGTGATACCAATGATGGATGATCCACAGTTTCATGGACATCGTACTGGGACACGGGCCAACTGTGACTCTCTGATTCCGTAATGTGATCTCATTATGTTGATGTTTGTTTTCATTAATAGATTAAAACATGTCTGATTTATGAGGATAATGGTTAAATGGATAATCTTTGGACACTCTTGGACGACGATGAGAAATAACTGGAACGTTATATTTCGAATTCAGATTCCTTTAACGGACTAAAAATAAAGTGTTAGGTATTTCTTCTCCACTTACAGGAAGCCAATAACTGATATTAAGCTTCCGTTAGGAAAATTTATTTTTGGTGAAGGTTTGTTTTGTGTTACTTCCTATTCATCGTTCTCCATAACGAGTTCCAAATGTTATTGAATATGTCTACCATCCAATCTGACTAATAAACCCTATCAAAAAGAGGTCCTTAATACTTTAGGTTCATAGCTCGCTTTTCATTCAGTGGTCTTAAACTTTGTTATTATTTCCGCACGAATGGTGTTATCATAACATAACATTAGGTTCTATTAAGAAATGGTTAAACATTTCTTAATACGTAGTCATTCGTAGATCTTTGATAGTTGTTACGGGCAGGCAGAAGCCCAAAAAGTCTGACAATCATTCTTATCAAGGGGTATCGTGTAACGCTTTAACTGGGTTGCGGAAGTCAAACAGATATAAAGTATAGTTATGAACGCATTTAAGTATTACCGATTATAAGGATCGCTCTTCGTTAATTAACATACTCTTCATAGTGTCTACATTTATATAGATTGGGTAGGTAATTTTTGATTAGTTCCTTATCGAAAAACATTCAAACAATTCCATAATGCGTGCACTTCAAAGATAAAAATATTCAAAAGTTTATTAGAAGATTTCAAATATTTTCCAATTCAGATTATTAGTTTTCATAGAACTGAAACTAAGTCTGTGATTATTGGAAATTCTTGCAGGCGTGAAATAATTTAATTTTAATTTGATTTTCAAATACATGCTTCATCGACCATCATGCTTTTTATAAAACCTGCGTTAGATGATTTCATTTTCATCACGAAAGATTAAATTAAATTAAAAGACCTACTGTACACTTTATTACTTTATTGTAAATCTTGCTAAATAAAACATAAAAAAGACAGCAATAATCTTGACTATGACAGTTCAGTGTAACACGTTGTTACTCGTACACTCGTACACCCACACTTTACGTCGTTCGACATTCACATTCAAGTGGCAATCTGTCAAACTTGTCAAAAATGTTGGTAAATTGATTGTATTTTTGACACAAATGCAAACGTTCATAAAAATACGGGAATTGCCCCTCAGATTAGGTTTTGACGCTTCAAATAACTAAGTAATTTCATTAGGTATTCAGAGAATCTCACAATATTCCACCATAACATAATAAACACCGCAGCCCTCCAATTTATCTCCACCACAAAATATGCAGTCCTTCACAAAACGCAGGGCAAAAGCCAAGGGACCCGAGGGTGTTCATCAAACAGCTATTTGTCTTCCTTAACCTTCGGACCAAGGTCTTATGGATAACACTCCAGTAGGCAAGTTATGCAGACACTTATCTCAGTATTTCCTGGTTCAAACTTTAACGATCAAATAGTTGACATTCCTTGGTTATGATGACACAGTTTTGAGGAATTCTCGCATGGATTTTGGTAAGTTATGTAGAATATTTACTACTAATAATATTATAGTAACAACATAACAACATTACATTTTAACATGATTGGGAAAAGGCTAGGCAGAATGTTTGAGTTAGGCAAAAGATATGAACGTCTAAATATTATTGCATCGTTGTATTTTCAATTTTCGATGCTAAGCCGAGCGTTGAAAATTCAATAATGCGCTTTTATTTAGACATTATTTTAAGGGTTACCTAGTGTTAGTGAAAACGGACATTAACTCAGCATAGATTATATTTTGCCATTGATTTTTTACAATGTCGTACTCGATCATTATGTAGGTACTACTATATCTACAAGATTTTTGGCAATATCAAATACTAATGTTGTTTAACATAACACTTGTAAATACAGTCCCAAATATAGAATATTATACAGAATTTTGTAGCAATGGTATGTTATAAAAACAGTTAGCGAAAAAGGTTATCATAATAACAACAAAGTGAACGGTGGTGTTTTAAACAAAATGGTAAAATAATTTAAGAGGGTTAATTCTGAAAGTTGGCAACGTCGCAAATAGATGTCAAATATTTCGCTGTTTTGATTAATTTGATAATATTTCTGTATGGAAATAAAAAATGTGGCTAACTAGCGAACTAGAATATTGATTATGAAATGCAATAATTAATATCGTAACACCGAATAGTTAGTTTTAGATGTAAAAAAAGTATTTGGTAACTTTCCAAATGCCTTTTTTTCACCTAAAACGGGTACAACATCAAATTCAATGATATAATTGCAATTCGTTATTAATATTCTAGTCAATTGATTAGCCACATTTCTTATTTCCATACAGTATTATTTCCAAATTAATCGAAACAGGTAAATATTTGACAGCTATTTACGACGTTGCCAACTTTTAGGATGCACCCTCTTAATGGTTGGATGATTTGTGAATACATAAATATTTTTAGGTATCAAAGCCATTTTGTTTTACATTTTCATTTAGTTCTGACGTCACCATCTATTTTTACTTTTATTAGCCCTTATTGACCTCTGCTGGACAACGGTGGAAGGAGAATAGGAAATTCTCCTTCCACCTCTCTTCCGGAATAAATCATATTATGTTGTGCAATTATAAGATTCTAGAATAAAATATCAAAACAAATCGTTGCCGCCGAAATGACTCAATCACCGCTAAGTTCAATAATATTTTATTGAACTTAGCGGCGATTGAGTCATTTCACAAAGAACTTAAACAACTTCAGTAACTTCAAACCTTTCTTAAGTTAAAGAAACATAAATTAAACAAAGAAACACAAACTAACGTACCATTATCACAATATTCAAAATCTATTACCTCAAGTTAGTCCTCTATTGTCATATCTTAGTCCTCTGTGTCCTGGGACTAACACCACCTTAATTAAATCTCAGCAGATTATTCCAAAGTTTCGAGACTAGTTGTTAATACATATATTCAGTTTGGGAGCTGGCCAGAGAAGCCCCTGGAGGAAACTTGTCTGGTACAGTGATAGTTGGAAGGAGATTTATGTATTGGATTGAATTGTATGATGCTTTTGTTGAAACTAGAAGGTATCATGTATCCCCAATTTTTGCCGACGGTGTGTCCTTCCAGTTAAAATTCATTGATTAATGTCAGGCTCATGTCTTCTTTAAAATCAATTTGCTTCCATGTTTATGCCAAAAGTTCCTTTTTTCTGAAAAATAATCTTTACATCTATACAGTGGTAGTCATACGAATTGTATAACTAACAGTTCTATGATGTCGTGAATTCTACAGCTCCAAGCTGTAAAATACTTCATATAAGTTCATGAAATAAAATAACACATATCTTAACATAACATTACCTACGATTTGTGAAAATCTTTGTACTCTTGATAAAACGAATTCTATGAAAAAGGTTTGAAGTTCTTATTTTTATAAGAGTTCGTAAAAAGGGTTCGGTCCAAGACCTTTAAAGTGGTACCTACTTGTGAGATTTATTAAAAGTACCTCTATGTACTTCGGTACCGCTGTTTCTTCGTTTTTTAGTGAACCCATTGTACATTGTATAAAATCGGTAGTAGAAGACAATTTTCTGATCCCTACTTTAAGGGATCATTTGACATAGTACGTGTATTATTAAAATACAAAAAGCTCTCTTAGACTTAGATACTGTTTGTTCTTATTGTTATTGATTTTCTGAATTTAGGGGGAAAAGAATTACATAATAGGGATGTTGCAAGAAAGGCTTGTGTCCAGCAGTAAGATGTGGTCTACAGCCAAAACAAATCACAGACATTTTACTCTAAGTACTTCTCCCAAAAAGTTGTGAATTTACGTAATTACATCAGCTGATACCTAGAATCTGTAGTTTTATTTACAAAATGTGTTAGCGACGGATATTCCCATGATTAATTCTAGGCTCCTACTACTATTTATCAAGCGAATTCAGTCTCCGTCTAAAAAATGAGATCACTTAACTTAGCCTTATTTTCTCTGAAATTCCGAGTATCCTTCGCTCGGCTAATCTTTCTGTTTAATTCCAAGATCAAGAAAGCTAATCGGGAGATTTTTATGTCTTCAATAATAAGTTTTTGTAATTGAAAAGATTTGTGGAATCTTTAAAGATCTTTTAAGGATATTTGCAAACTTTTGATTACCTTGTATATGGTATTTTCGTAAGTCTAATTATAATATAGTCTTCTCAAGTTTTCAGAACTATAATCACTGTTATCTTGATCTTGTAATATTGGTCAGCCTATTGCCATCAACCGGGCACTCATCCTGACTCCGAGCTGCTACTGAGCAATTCCAGATGGAAAAACCCAATAACACTTTGCCCGACCCAGGAATCCAGGACCTCGAGCCCAGCAAACATATAATAGGTACATCAATTTACAAGAAACATAAAACTAAAAGCATAATAACACTATCACTAAACCAGATATTTAAAGGTGGTAAAACTCGTTACAAAAAGTCCAACAGTCTGATTAGTAAGGTCCAAGCTATCATTAGATCATTTCGATAATCATTTGAGATAAGAAATGGTCTTACGTAAGTATCTCGTTCAAGGCTGAGCAAGATTAAGGGCAGATCCTCATTGAATGGAGGTCTGGGTCAATGGAAGAAACTGGACTAAGTGGAATGACGAAATAGAGGGTGGATTTGTGATGTTAAATGTATTGTTTAGGCTTTGTGTTGAGCATTTTTATGTTGTTCCAGTTTTCGTTTGGGAGGGCTATTATTGTTGAGGATTTTGTGCGTTGAAATTATTTTTAATAGAAGAACCTAGGGAGTTTTAACGATATTATTATTATTTGTTTTTGAGTAGTTTTAGGCATCCCCGTATCCTCAGATCTTCGGCCAAAAAAATATGAACTAATTTTATGGAGACTGGATCTCCACTACCGACATTAATTAATAATTAAAAAGATAAAATATAAGTAAATTCAAGTTTAAAAAAAATCTTTGTACACACAATCAGCTACGACTTATTTATTAGACAGGCTGTATAGGCCGAGTCCTTACCTACATTATTCGCGAAGAAATTATTTCTATTTGTAAAGCTAAAATATGTTTTAATAGGATGACGTAGAATTGGATAACTATAATAAAAATTCACACAACCAAAGAAATTAGTCAATTTCCTACCCACACTGCAGAAGTAGATCTGTGTTATAAAAGTTGGGCTCTCATCTAACAAATATGTGCGGGATGAAGAATTTCTTGTTACGCATTATTTGGCTCTCGTCCAGCTCGGCCGTTCGTCCGTTTGATAGATACGGTAAGTTTGGTACTAGGACTTGTGAATTTAAGAGCTCTTTTGTTGGTTCGTTTTCTGATTGAACCAGGTACCTATCTGGAGATTATGAATGTTCAGGTGTTCTGATAAAATAATGTTCCCAGGATTTTTTTTATCTGCTAATGCTGATTTTGGAAAATATCGTTTTGTTTTGACCAAGAGTCGCTGACAAAATACTATTTCTGATGAACAATAAAAACTTATCTTAAATTATATGACCGTAAAGCTATGGAAAAAGGTATAGATTCAATTACAACTGCTAACGATCGCTTGAGAACTCTAGTTCTTGTCTTGTAAAGACAAAATAATACTTTCCACTGAAAATAATTCATTTGTTTTTAACAGACACCCTTCCTATACTTTTGACTAGCTTCACCCCGCGACTTCATCCGCGTGAAATTTCGGCCGCCGACCCACCGCGTCGCATCCTATCACCCGCCCACGCTATTACTTCATTTACACTAAGCATTCTTTCTGACTTATTTTTCTTTTTGCTCGGCTCCTAAGGGTTGTAACGTGATGTTACATAGCCAATGACCTTCCTCAAAAATTGGGCTATCCAATGCAAAAATAATTCTTCAAATCCGACTGGTAGTCCGGTCATTACCCCTTACATACGAACTTACAAACAAACAAACAAAACCTCTGTATAATATTATAGTATAGATAAGACACCGCAATCACAAATACTACAATCAAGCTGGTCACCGCGATCGACCTTCGTTACTTTTACTTCAATAGCATCATAAAAAACAAAGTGCCCGAATGATATACCTATCAAATAAGCCCACATGGTACACTGAATAACACATCAAGGTATACAATTCTAGCATATACTGACCTCGCATAGCACAGGCTTTGTATAAATTGACAGTTCAACTTAAATTGGTTTTTATAGTTTTTTGTGCCGTCGTGCGTACTCCACCAGAATCGTCAAGGATACGTTTTATGGCGTTAATGTGGATAAACAAAGGTTCATATAGCAAACAGTATTTTCTTGAGATGCGTATCAATAAGTAAGATATTTGGTTACTGGGGAAAAAATACGGTAAGTACGCTGGATAGTGATTGGAGTTGGTAAAGATATTTAGCTGAATATGATTTAATTGGATGCTGGCCTTAACATAATTATTAGCTATGGAGTTGGTACAGGAAAGGCTCATGATTTTCGATCGAATATAAAAAAACTATATAGTTTGGTTATGAATTACCATCTAACCCATGAAATCAGAAAAGGGATCTTTTAAATGAGAAGTCCTAAGACTACCTAATAGCCACTATCTCTGATATGCCATCGCCGGGGTCGAGATGGCGAAGGTAGGATCGAAGAACGGAAAACGGAAAATTTAGACCTTCAAAACTGTATTTGTAGTGCAATCTGGCCCTAGTTTACGATAACCCAACATCATCTTCATCATTATCCTGCCTTTATCACAATGTATTTGTGATCAACGCAACTTGTCATATTCCTATTAGTCGTCATCGCGATAGTCACTGTGTTTCTAGCTTTATCATCTTTCACACATTCCATCCATCATTTCTTAGATCTTCCCTTACTCTTATGTTATAGCCATTCATAAATACACTAACTAATAATATGTAATACAATATCACGCCTGTATTTTTCGAAGGGTTTGGCAGAGGTGCAGCTTTAATACACCCAGTACATTTCGCCAGTTATGTTTAAGTCGCATGTAGTAGGGGGCAAGCCAATTGCCATCAACCGGGCATACATCCAGAATCCGGGCTGCTACTGAGAAATTCCAGATGAAAAAACCTAATAACACTTTGCTCGACCTGGAAATCAAACCCAAGACCTCATGCTCAGCAGTAGCGCTTGTGACCACTAGACCAACGAGGACAGTCACGAGGCAGAGGGGGAATACTAATATTTTCTGGATTACGAACAAATGAATATGGCCAGAAGTGAAGGTCATTTATAGGGTTCCGTAGTCGACAAGGAACTCTTGTAGTTTCGCCATGTCCGTTTGTCTGTCCCCGGCTTAGCTCAGAGACTGTTAGTACTAGAAAGCTGTAATTTGGCATGAGTATACCTAGTGGTAAAATAAAATGATGAAAAACTATCACAGCTAAGTAGGCTCTACAAGTTAACGAGTAATTATATTTATATTTGCAGTTGCAAAAACATGTTCTCCCATACATTTCGTATGGGACAACATGTTTTTCAACTACAATGTTAAGTTTGTTCTTGGGTTAAAATCATCCCAGCTACGGAACCCTTCATTGTGCGTGGTTCGACACGCACTTGGCCGGTTTTTTTTGTTCTAAGACGCAATAAGTTACCGAATTGTTTGCATAGACAGACGAACAAATATTCAAGCGATATCACAATATACGCGTCACGCGTCACGCGTAGCAATAACATATTGAGTGAGAGTTCAATAGCTTTCAATGTAGGTACAAACACTTATGTATATTATAACAATAATGCAATAAATTATGATTTATTTACTAACCATGACGATGATGGTTGCACGATGTCATGACCATCATGATACTTGACACGTAGCTTAAGTTATTGCCCAATAATTGAGAGATGGTGAATTACCGATATTGTAGGTACATGATAATTACCGCATTTGGCATACAACAAAAATGTTGTGAATGTTGTCAAATCCCTCTCCCTCTTAACATGCAAAAACTTAAAAAGATAGCATACAATAAAAACGAATATTATCAGTGAAGTGGAAACATGAATATTTTTACCCGCATACCAAATAATTATGTAGCTTGATCCCCCAGTGGGAACATACCATAAAAATATAAATTAACTACTTATTGAATTGTGATATACAATTTGTATAACAAAGTGTAGATTGAGCTAATGTATGATACTGAATTATACTGAGCTTGACAACATTTTAACTACTGCACCAGAAATTCACAATTCTTTCTCTTTTTCACGTTTTTTTTTCTTAGCAATTTTCCTTCATGCCGCCAATAACTGCCAATATACCATACAGGGCGTTCTGTACATAATCGAATCTTTTGATACTTCTTACGAAAATAAAACTATTATTTTTAGCCCAGAATTACACAGAATTTCGTAACACTACCTACTACCCACAAGATACTTCTACGAAAGAAACTCAATATTTGATCCAGAAACACAATTATCCGCTCACATCCTGTTCATATTGCTCCCGATTAGTTCACTTCAGTAGGCAGAGAACACTTCCTTATGACCACATATGTATAGAGAACCTCATAAATATAATAATTCACAAATACGCAACATCTGGGGAATATTATTTTTCTGATAAATCGGGTCAAGTACTGATTGCTTTCCTCTCTTTTATCATCGTCGTCTTAAAATCAGCTGGGAAAAGAGAATGTAATATTATAATATTCAATAGTGCCGCCTTTGTCCCTCAAAGGGTGTTTCGTCTGATTTTGAGAGGCATTGGCAAACGGAATAATTTATTATGAATTTATTGACGTAGGAAAATCCAAGCCGTGTTTATTTTTAAGGGAAAATAAGTTATCACGTTGTTTTGCCTATTTATACGAGTGCGTACTACTACAACTACAACAATTTAACAACCATTTAACTACTGGTATTCATCGTGAAAATTAGTATTTTCAAATCGTTTAAATAATAATCACCTATGAGGCGTTACAATTCTCAATTCATGGTGGTTCGAGGACCTTGTGAAGGCCGCAGGAATTCACTGGATGCGGGAAGCATAGACCCTGTCGAAATGGCGGTGCTTGGGGGAGGCCTGTATCCAGCATTGGACCTCTTTCGATTGAAATGATGATGATGGTGACAATTCTCAAGTAAGACCGTCAAGAGTTTTCATCTTGGACCTGTAATTTAGTAAAGTTACCCATTATTATTGTAAGGGACAAGATAATTGTTTTAACTAGTTTCAGTTATCTTTGTTATATATTATTAACTGAGCCATTTATGTCAATTGGTGAACACATTACGGAGGTATTAATTTTGCAAAGGAAAAAGTTGATGGATCTAAATCCAACCGTGCAAAAAATACGTGTTAGTGTATTGTGAATATATTTTCCATAATAAAAACATTCTCCGAACATGCTTAACACAGCAACGACCTACTTGTAACATCAACAAAAAAAAGCAAACAGCACCGAAAGCCCTAACGAAATTACCGCCAATAGTAACCCAGAAACAAGTGTTCGAGACATAGATCCCAAGCGGCTCCCGTCTCCCAGTTACGTGAAATATCGGGAATAAACAATTCACAAAGTATGCCATATAAAATGGGGAAATGCTCCAGAAATATAACCGGGTCCTGAAATAAACTCTGGGCACGTACCTTGGGAGAAGGCAAAAAGTCACTCTACCCAGATTCAGCACAATGTATAGTCAGAGAAATTAATTGTTATGCAGGTTGACTACCAATTTAAATTGTCTATATATTCAAATCACATCCGTCGTTCTTTGGCAATTATATAAAATGGCTAAAGCAATGTATTTTTTTTTCAATTTGCTTAACAATTAATTTCCCTGGCTGTACATAGAGCAAAGTATGCCAGACCCACATAAAAAAGTTTTCTCATTGAAAGAAAATTCTTAACAATAATCATTTAACATTTGAATTCCAAATGAGGTTATGTTTTGGTGAAAGTCAGAAAATTGTTTGTACTTATTATTTTCTTATGCTATTGTTGAGCTCACCGAGTTCGACACAAAATTGAGGTTTGGAACACATCATATTTATGTAAGAATGGGAAGATATCTAATAATATACAACTGAATAACTGATCATTATTTCATTAGGCATCATATATTTTAGCTGTATAAAGTGTGGTAATTTAAGATATAGTACCTCCTGCACGTGTCGCGTGGACATGTGATGAACGATAAAATGACACATTGTAGAAAGATTTCCATGGCGAGATGTTAAAACTTAAGTAAATAAATGTCACGTTGTCTACGAGATAACTATTCTAATAAACTATTACATCTTGTGGCGCTCCAATGACATTGACAGGGGGGCGCTGTTGGCAAACGTTTGTGCAATTTGTTTTGTGAAATGTATTGAAAGAACAAGATAGCGGCGTTAGTTTAGATTTTCGCCACGCGCCACAATAAACTTGTAGCGCTATTTGTCTATTTTTCATAGAGTAAAGATATAAATGTTCAAACTAAGTGTGCAGGACAGACATACTTATGTAGACAAACCATTTGACCTAGGTTTTCTTTTCAGTAGAATAAAACAACCACCAGAAGGTAAATTTTATTCTCGTACTTAAAAAACGGCACATTCAAGTCGCAATCTCTCACACTTGACAAAAATGTTGGTAAATCGATTTTATTTTTGACAGATTACGAATGAGATGCAAAATGCGAACTTTCTAAAAAGTACGGGAATTGCCCCTCTGTTCTTAAACAATACTAAACCTATAAATAATCCCCTCACGCTACCTGTCTGTTCAGTACAACGTCACAGTGAGCGTTTAAGATGGCGGCGCGGCGGCGGTACGACCTGTATCAATCTGAGCAGACGTGGGTCCTTACGTGTGATGTAACGTAATCTGTTACGCGCTACAAGAGTTCACGTCAGCCATGATCAGTTAGGGAGTCGGCAGTAGTCTAAGTCACAGTATGTATCACTTGACATGTCATATTTTTCTATTAAATCATTTAAAGTAATCCAGTCAATGTCACTTGTCTACCTACTTTAGTGTAAGTATATCAAACGCAGAAGTCGTCTACGCACTTTATAAAAAGACAATTTGGTAATGATGATCGAAAGACTAGTATTCAAAACCTACATATTAACCTATAAAACACATAACCACTCTATAAATTCTCCTCTGCTGGGTCTCTGTCTCCTCTCTGTGAGAGTTCAAAACCTAGTGAAAGCAAACAGAATTATTTCCCAAATCACAACCTTGGGGATTTGTACCCCATGATAATTAAACTACTAAACAATTCCACGCATAACCGTAAGCCATCTAAAGCCATCAACGAATAGATTGGATCCTCCTTGTAACGAGAGCATCTTGTTTCAATGCCGGATCTCAGTGTAGCCCAAATGTTTCAAAATGGAGTAATTAATTTGATATCTTGTGTGAACATTCGGCATTGTATTGTGTATTGAAACGCGATTGACGTTAAATACGATATTTTAATTCCTACATACCATGGCTTTTCGTTTAGCATATATGTTATGGTCCTATAAATTGAGCGATATACTTTGTCAAGTTCTTTATATCCAGGGATTTACAACACTTGACAATGTATACTTGACAGTTATTCAATATAACTGTCAAGTATACTTATACTGCTGGTACTAAATATAACTTCAAATACCTATAAATTCGCAATTGTATTTGAGCTTGTGTAAATTGGAACACATATTTTCCCCCGTCTTGCAAAATCTTTCATGGAAGTCAAAGTCAAATCATTTATATCAAGTAGCCCATTGAACGTCAAAATTTACGAGAAAATAGAATTGATTCTATTTGTCCCTTCCAAAAGGTACAATGGAGTGAGTGAGAGGAGGAATTCGTATGGAGAAGAATGGGCAAGAAGCTTCATAATATAGTTATTCTTTTAAAATGTTTTACAATATTTTGTGTACATTATTTATATGAGACATTGATATGTATAAGACGATGTTACATGTTTATTATAGAATAACTATACTACAATAGGTACTTTACAAAGTTTTTTTTACAAATATTGCAACCGTAGAAGAATTTCCCTGACTTTAAGGATATGTCTGGCACTAGATAAAATGCAATACTATTTAAATCAAGCCCACCATTTCTTTGATAACGACTCCAAATAACCCCCTTTAACTTGACTGATATCCTCGGCGCTCAAAGCGGAACTAAACAAAGCTGCTTAGTAATTAAAAAAAAACTTTCCTTACGGAAGAATATGTTGTATTGTATAAAAAAACAGGAAGTTTCTTAAGCCAAAAAAAATCATAGATACACCCATCACAGAAGTTGCTTTTATACAAGGTTCCTTGTAAAGGTTTACGCTAAACTCTGTTAATAAAAACAACGATAAAAATAAACTTTAGACGAACTTAGATTTGGAAGGAAACGTTGCGTAGCTTTATAATAAGTTACCGAAAGAACTAAGAGATTCTTCGTCACTAAACATTTTTTAAGAATAGGTTAAAGTTGTATTTGGCTAACCAACAATAGTAAGTCACTACTCACTGTATTGTACTCGACAAATCGAACGACAATAGTGTTTAATACTGATATTTTTGTTTAGTTTCTCATATTTAAGTGAACTATGTAGGTATGTTCTTTTGAGAAATAAATTTCTTTAACCGAAGTTAAGAGGGTGCATCCTAAAAGTTGGCAACGTCGTAAATAGCTGTCAAATATTTACCTGTTTCGATTAATTTGGAAATAATACTGTATGGAAGTAAGAAATGTGGCTAACCAATTGACTAGAATATTAATAATGAATTGCAATTATAACATTGAATTTGATGTTGTACCCGTTTTAGGTGAAAAAAAGGCATTTGGAAAGTTACCAAATACTTTTTTTACATCTAAAACTAACTATTCGGTGTTACGATATTAATTATTGCATTTCATAATCAATATTCTAGTTCGCTAGTTAGCCACATTTTTTATTTCCATACAGAAATATTATCAAATTAATCAAAACAGCGAAATATTTGACATCTATTTGCGACGTTGCCAACTTTCAGAATAAACCCTCTTAAGAGAAAACTTAAAAAAAACATGGGTAAACTGTGAATAATCATTACTTATGTAAGAGCAACATTTATAAATAGACCCCGCATTACTTTCCATATTTCTCGAATAAATAAATAAATTAAGTACGACTAAACATTATTTTTAAAAAAAAATTGGTGGTCTACCAGATGAAAAAAAAATGAAATAAATTATCACAATAATACACAAATAAAACTAATAAATTGAACACAACTGAGAGGTATAATATTAAAAGTGCCATTTGAATCACTTAATGCCACTTGAGTCGTAGAGTGCAGAGAAACTAAATAAATTAGACTAAAATGTGTACGAACCGATCTCTCAGAGACTTTTAGCACCTGTAATTTTAGTCATTAATTTTAATTGAACTCTAAACTATTTTCCTGCTCTCTAGCTTGTAAAAATACAGTCTTCTTTTTAGGAAATTGAGAAGGCGAGAACCACATTATAATATAAAATTATTAGTTAGTCAGGCAACTATATTTGTGTGGTTAGTATCTAATAATAACACTATTACAGGTCACTAACAGCACTTGAGTGTTTCACTAATTTCTTGCGACAGACCTCTCTCCTTATCACGAGTAACTTTGGCAGTTTGGAGGTTAGGTAGGTACGTAGTTTAATTAAGTGATCGGTTGTGGAGCTGTGATGAACTAAGGTTCATGCCGAGAAAACACAATCTTACAGGTTTCAGTATCCGATTAAACCAATGAACTAAAACGGCCTAAAATCCTTACTGAATGGTCACTGTCTTAATACAGCAGACGTCGCTTACATATGTTAAGTTTACTACCCATGTCGTTAAGTTGATTAGAATATTAGTGTACAACCACTAAAATAGAATCGTGAACTTTTGACCTGAGGATAGTTCAGAAGAAGGTGACACTTTAAAGATGAACACCCACTGCGTGTCGTCATTGTTACAAATTTTAATAGCACTCGCTCAAACAATATTAGTGTAGGTATTTATTGAAAGTAACATAGATTCTGAAATTAATAGGGCAATAGCCAGGCTATGACAATATTACATGTCTAGCGTGTTAATGGTTGATTGGTTGAATGGATGGTTCTATTAACTAGCTTTTGTTTTCCAAAATTATTTTCACAAAATATCAATAAGAAGTAGGTCATCTATTAAAATGCATTCTGACTTACATAGCTGGGGCATTCTAAATATATGAAAACTTAGCAGACAGACTAACTAAATCTGAAAATACTCAGGCTAGCTCCATTTGAATATTTTAGTACTAACTGCAACGGACTACGTTAATAATTGGTCTGGCAATCTTGCCTCAAACGTAATCTGATTGTTTACAAATTATGCCTAATGCATGAATACTTTGTGCCAAATGAGGCAAAAATTATGCCTAATGCTTAGATATTTAATGCCATAAATCTCAATTTTACCTTTCTTTCTTACTGATTTATAGCCTAACAAGCCGTGTGCTACCAAAAAGACGAACTGCCATACAAACTTTCATACCCATTTAGCCGCATTAGCGGGAGAATTTTCAAAAATCCTTCCATATGCATTTTCGCTATTTACTCTGCAACATTTCGTGCTTCTAGACCCAGCGTATATATGCAGGCTGTGCATTTTTCTGCCAGTGAACGAAATTTAAGATTGTTATTAAGTAAATTAAGTTTGAAGTCAACAATTGCCGCCCTATAATAAAATGATGTAAGAGAAATTACACTATACACACAATGATACATTAGAAATGTTATTTCTAAAATGTATTATTATACATATCACACACCGATAGAAAAAAATCTGTGAAGTTTTCATAGAAATGAGAACGTATAAACCGACACCTAATAATTATGATACTCTAAATCTAGGTCACTTCCCAGCAAAAACCATTCAAACTAAAAGGTCTAACTTCTGAAATAAATTCGACACAGTTGTATCTGCAAGCCAAATTAATTATAACCCTTAACCTATATGTATAATCCCTAAAACAATTAGAAGGTCTTAAGTAAGTCATCTCAATTGAAACTGAAGTGAACAGTAACCTACTTTACTATTTAGAACACTCAAAATTAAGTGGATCGCTATCAATTAAACAATTACGAAAATCAGAAGACTGCAGTCTGTGGCCTCTTTAGAATATTTATAATTTTGTTTCGCCGTAAGTGGAAGCTATTTCGACGCACCAAATAAAATAATAACCCATATAAGGCACATAACTGCACTGACACTAATTTCGAAAAAACAAAGATTTTATTTAAAAAAAAATAAAACAACCAAAGTAGCGTTTCGTGTCTGTCTGTTAGACTGCTTAGATCTTCTCTACACAATTAATTGATGCGGTTATCACCTTCGTTTAGATAATTAATTCTGGAAGGTTTATGTGTATAATAATTAATATTAGGTAACTTAAATAAAATACATAAATCTCGATGTTTCTCCAAGTCGTAAAATCCGTGTGAAGCACGTGCGGGTCACTAGTTAGTAAATAAATTATTGTGTTTCATACAACACGTCTGTTTCATCAATTATAGATAAAGAGAATGAGGAGAAATTAGAAATATATTCAACTAAAATAATGTAACTCAAGTTCAAAACTATCGCGTTAATTAACATATTTATGCTAACTATTACACACAATCCCTAAAACAGTAAATTTATCTTAGTATCGGAATTGTAGCTGAATTACTGAAGCTAATAGTTCTGTAGCCTACCGTTTATTGAGGGCAACACTGGCGGTGGGTGATAATTTAAAGGATTAAATGGCAACCCCTTTGATGCTGTTACTATTTTGAGAAAATGTTTGTGTTTATTTCAGGTGTGATTGTGAAAGATAAAGTATTTTATTTAAAGTTTTATCAATAGTTAATAAAATATATTATTTAACATATTTATGACCGGTTTTAAGAACTCCGAAAAGGTAAGTTGCAGTAACCAAATCATAACTTTCCATATCATATTGAGATTCGAGATAACTTTATTCTCAGAATATAATAATTTACCTACATGAGAATATTAAAAACTAAACTTATGTCAATATTTTTGGGAGCATTACTAAAACAAGACATTTGTACAATAATTATTTAGTGAGCAGTTAAAAATAACCTCAATGTTCACTTGATAAATGGGTTATTTAAAAAAAATTAAATACCATCACATTATTTATCTGGAACATAGTATGGTACACGAACAGTTTCCAAGCTTATTTTTTAAATTTTGAATTTACACCCAAATGTGACCCCGAATATTCAAAATTCATATATTTACGTTAGGTACACGTCCGTGTTTGGGTCACAGAATTTAATATGTGTACCTCTTTTCAACTTAATCGGTCCAGTAACTCGGAGCAGAAACACAGACAGACACACGAGTGATCATAAACGGGTTCTGTTTTATTATTCGGACGTAGGAAACCCTAAAAACGAAACTCTTTCTGTTGCAGAAGGGTCGCCACTCGCCATGCATCTCTTCCGATCTCACAAATATCATAAAGATTTCCACTTCATGTAAAATAATTAATAATAGGTACCTACATAAGATTCTTCATATCAGATGTCTGATAATACTAATTAGCGTTACCTTTGGCCTAAGATAATTAGTATGCGCCCTAATTACTTAGAAGACAAGCAAGCGAGACTGCTCATTAGTAACTTAGTTAACTTACAAAGAATTTACCGCCTTGTTATTGAAGTGCCTTTAACTTGGAACTTTAAACAGTTCTTGATCGTTGCATAATCAAAGGTTTGGAATACTTGTTTGTTGGTTTAGCGTTGATTGGCAAACTGAATAACTCAATAAAGGTAATAATTTTAGAAGTTATTTATATTTAGAGTAAATTTCAGTAAAAAAGGGTTCCGTAGTAGTCATGAAGCTTACTTAGCAATAAAATTAGTGTCCTTAGTTATGTTCAGTTAGTGCTGAGTAGGAAGCAAATATTACAATAGCAACTTATGACGTTAACGTTCCAGACAGTTAATTGATTCAGGCGTGACTTGGCGGAAATCCATTATAAAATACAATAGATGTAAATATATTTAGTAACCTATTCCGCTTAACTATTCTTAAAGAGTCTTAAAAAACCCTGTAAGAAATCGACACGTGTTTCACCTCTCAACAAGGCATCCTCAGGATGACGATTGACTTGTCGCGAGCCCGTACACGACGTGTTAACACGCCGAGCGCTGGACGCTGAGTAAACAACGTGAGTGAGTTACTCAGCGTCCAGCGCTCGGCGTGTATGTATTTACGTCTATTGTATTTGTTAACGTTCCAAAAAAGTTAAAATTGTCACGTCAAAAATTCAGATAAAATACGTCCTTATTGACCCATAAACATCTCAAGCTACTGCTTAGCAACCGGCGAGTGATCGAAGGGCCAATCTCCCGTGGTACTTGACACGGTGACCGGGTGTCGTGGAGGACCATCGAGATGCAGCATCTCGATTGCTGCATCTGGGTTATTGGCTGGCCTGACAGAAGAGATCTGCAGTAGCAGCAGTAGTAACAGTAAGCAAAATCTCTTTACAAGCAAACATCAATGTAAGCTTGTAAATAGATTTTGCTTACTAATTACTGTTTTTTTTTCCCTAAATGAGTACTAAGAGGGTCTGGAATAAGTAACGATTAAAAGCGACGCCTTTGTGAAAAAATCAACTAATCAGGATACAAAAAACATCATTACTATGTGCCTAGTGCAATCATTGATCCGTATGCCAAGCAATAGGTTCCTACCTATTCCAATGTGGTTAATCCTATTCTGTCACAAGCATCAATATAATTTCTGTGGTTTCATGTTTTATTAAACCTTAAACCTATTTTTCATACATTAAAATAGGACTAAGAGTAAAGCCTGCCTCGTTGGTTGCTATTGCTGAGCTCGGTCTTGGGTTCAATTCCCAGGTCGGGCAAAGTGTTATTGGGGTTAACTATCTGGAATTTCTAAGTAGCAGTTCGCAGCTCTTTTACTTAAAGATAATTGGTGAAATGTGGGTGTACTATTGGTACACCTCTGCCTAAACCTTCGGGGAAACGAGGCGTGATGCTATGTTATATGTTGTAAAATAGGTACTAAAGAATTACGGTGGAAATCTATCGATCTATGTAGTCGATAGCTTTCACCCAAATTCTGTCATACATTTCATAATTCACATAAATCGTTACTAGGTTACTAACATTTCAAAAGCCTTTACTTTAGCCTACATACGTGGTCATGTTTACTAAGTGAAGTTGATCATTAGGACTAGTAGGTCTACTAAGCCTACATACAGACCTTATAATAAACTGGTGGATGTAGGCCAGTCATATGGCCGGTCAATATAACCGCCTATAAGGATTTTATCACCTTGCCTGTTTATAGGGATCTTTCCTTTCGAACAGGGAGTGTTAAAAAACATTTTTGACTTGATAGCTTAATAAAATTAACAAGAAGCATGGGTCGATGATATAATTTAGCTTTTCGGTAAGTTTAGCACAAAATAGGAACATGGTGTGGTGTGAATTAAAGAAAGAAAGAAAACGTGTTTTGCATAAACATGAGACAAAAAATATTGTCATCTAGTGATGATAAAATATTCCAAATGACTTGACGACTGAATTTGATTTAAAAGCATGTCCATGGAATTTCTTGCCCGTACTTCTCCATAGGAACCTGATGCGCTTTGGAATGGGTAACTAGCTTCATCTTTCTGACTGACTGATTCCTTGTCAATTCAATTGAACCATTTACAGGCAGTAAATGGTTCAATTGAAATAAATGCTTTTAGTTTGATTTTAAATAAGATAAATGCAGTAACAAACTGGTCTATCCAATCCATAAATTAACAAAATCATTAATCTATCATCACTAGATCCTTTGGTTCTAGTGATAAATAACGGAACGGACCACTCGGGACCACTCGGAACCACTCGGGTCGGGTCGGAACTGATCGTCCTAATACCCAAGAGGCTTTTAACGTAACCCCAGGACAACTTGGGAATATTGTCACCGATCAGACGATAATAGTGTTCAGGACTGCGTGGAAACTGCTTACAAAGTAATACAAGACTAGGTATATGGGATTTTCGGAAATGTTACAAAAATAAATTATATTTTTAGTCAACAATTTCATACCGTTGCAGTGTCATATCGTAGCAGTATAAAAGGTATATGTAAAGTTATATGTAAGTCCAAATGTAAAGTTTCAAGTTTTTAATTTTTTGCTGACACGATACCCAAAAGTTTATGTCGATCCTGTTGCTTGTAGAAATACGAAACGCTTTGAAAGCGATTGCCACTTGTCTAGGTCCTATAAGTAGTTGTATAATCACAAGCACAAAAAAAACAAACGTGTGTAATATCTATTGGTTTCTAATTCAGGATCTGTTTCGCTAAACCAAAATTCAACTTGTTTTTCAGTTAGCAGTTTACCAACCCCTGAAAATCTCACCACAATTCCTTATGAAACAGTCCACTGTTACTAAGTGTGGAGCATCGATCGCGGTGCAAGCATCGACCGGTGGGAAGCAGGTCACTTGGTCGTTCACCGGCTGCCGACCTCGCTGGCAATGCAAGTGGCGGCCAACAGCCAGTGTTCGGCCAATGTTTGCTGTGGCGGGTTCGGAGGTACGACTTTTTTGTTTGTGTTTTTGTTTATTATGATTGATTTTGAAGATTTTATAGCTTTCGAATATCGCAAATCGACCTACTTATGGTAGTACCTATCCACTTAAATAATTTTGACATAAAATCTCACACACATTTTTAATCCACAGACGCTTCAAGAAAACACTATCTACCTCACGTAAAAATCTATTCGCCTCAGAAAAAGGGCGTGAAAATAAATCAAGTCTAAAGTGATTCACCCCACTGAGTTTTTTATTCAGTAAAGGCGCGATACGTTCATTACAAGCGTACAATATTGTTATTCAAGTAACAGCCGTTGGAACAGATCAATTTGTCTGCATTACCCTCTAAATATGTATTCAGGGAGCTAGCGAGGCTAGACCCGAACAAATTGACTTGCGTCCCGAACTCCTGAACGATGGAATCAACTCATTACACACAAATCCCTCTTTGTATACAATATTCAGTAGAATACGTAGCTGATTTATAAAAAAAACTGTGTTTATGTTTAAGGTAATTTACACATAATGTCCTATGTGCTTTCTCAGAAATAACGCTACAAAACAGCTTAACATTGAATTTAGCCTCACAACGCTTTTGACGCAAAACTGCTTTATATGTGTCTATTTCAAATAAACGATTTGACTTTGACTTTGATAATAAATTCCAAGAATTTCTGTTTCTAAACGATATTATTATATTTGAAAATATAATAACCTATTTCGGTAACATTTAGTAAGCTGAATATCGAAGTTATATACATAATTACTTAGTCTACACTAAAAGATCAAAAATGATTTACAAAATAATTATCTATGTTTCAAGTTATTCACCTGAATAGATAATCTAATGTTACAAGATACTTAAATGTACGAAATGCTGCGAATTATTGTATTACAAAAAAAATCTTCAGTTCAAATAAATAAATTACAACTCATATGAAAGACTTGTTTTTACAGTGAGTAGGAAGTACTACAAAATCCGTGATAAGACAAACCTCTTCGAATATAATTCTGAATTCGAGACAACTAATGAAAATAATAATGACAGATTTTTTGTCATTTTGTCTCAATACAAACTGCCTGCTCTTAAAATAGATTGACGTGACTCCAATAAAGAAATAACAATCATTGTCAGTAATAGATAAATTAAAATATCTTTCTTTTTTGAGCTAAAGAGAACGTACAAGATCAATTTTAAAAATCTTAGAGACAATAACTTCAGTAATAAATCAGTTGAACTCTAACCAAAGATGCCTATTTGAAGATTCTACGTAAGATTAACTAGAAATTTGTGATTTTAATCATTTGTTGATCTTAGGCCACAGTGTTTGAATCTATACCCCTAGCAAGTAGAACTTGCAAAAGATTTCTTTGCTGGAATTGAAAATCAAATAAATGAATATCGAAATATTCCAAGTTTTATTAAAGTTCTTGTAAATCTACTATTCTCAGCGGATTTGTCCATCATTTTAAGGCGCGGTAAGAAGAAGTTCTTAAAAAGTTATGAAATCTAAAACCGAACTAAAAAGGTATAAACAATGGTCATTTCTATTAAATATCGTTGTATACGTCCTTTTATACAATTGAATATACAATGTATTTTTTTTGCTTGTAATATGCAATGACGTATTATATATAGACACGTTATCAACAAACATCTCGGCGCTTAAAAACGGCGAAAATACTAGATAACTACTTATACGCGTAAAGAAAGGGAAAGAAAATATAACACCGTACGGCGGAATGCCTGTTGCTAGAGGGAGATAAATAAACATCTTCAGTTACGTCACAGGATAAGTAATAGTAAAATTACATGCAACAAACGTAGCGTCGCGCGACAGGTTGGTGCGTGACTGAGCGCAATGTGGCCAATTGGCTTCATTTCATGTTGCCATTTTAGAGTGCGGACAACGTATCTATAGTTTTATACATCATTGGTAATATGTAGCAATACGGCTAACTGTGCGACGAAATCGTGGACGTTTCATAGTGTCATGTTTAGGCAGCCCGGCAGCGCCTTAATAAAATATAGTTTCAAAGAAACCTAATCTAGAGATCTGCGGCAGACAGACATTTGATGTCTGTTCAACGTTAATCTGGAATCAATTTTGAACATTGTATCCTCAGAAAGGAACCACACTTTCAGTGTGTTTTCGTCTAAGACTTGATTTTTTCACAGTTTATTTGCGGGTAACAACACATTATTTACATTTAGGTCTTCTGAGAAACTAAAAGATCTTTATTAACACTGAAATATAAATACATGACTTATATACTAATAATAATAATGTGTAAAACTATTAAAAGGGGGGAGGGTACCTTCTCGCAAGTCACGTGAAGAGTCGAACAACCGCTTGGCGGTGTCCCGAGACTTGTAACATTGTTTGGCAAATGCTGACACTACATAAATATTTATTATAAAGATTTGTAACACGTAGGTATGTTGCGGTCCAGACAAGCAGGCGGGTAGTAACTACGGATGGCTGGTTGTCTTTGAGGCAGGACTTTCATTAATTATACCCACCATTGCGAGACGATTTTTTTGTACCTAACTATTTCTTCTAACGTTTTAGTTATATTTAATTTTCTTACTTTTTCTTCAACATAATTATAACATAGATTTCAGAGCTAATAAAAAAAAACCTATAACTAATATAACATACTCATTTATAACTAATCTTCTAGATGGGGTGGCATATGCGTATGGATAAAAACCCCCTTTTTTTAATTAAGAAGAAAAATATTCATCAATACTAACGTAGTCACGAAAAATCGCACAAAAAAGTCGCACCGCCTGCCCTTACCAATAATGCACCAACACTAGTTTGCATTCAAGGAAATGGAACAACATAAATTATTTCAATTCCATTCTCAGCGAGGTCGCCGGAATTATGTCCATGAAGAAAATTATAGATGGCATTTCATTTTAATTGTGATTTCACATTTCAGTTGTGATTTAAAAAATATTTTCTTTATGAATGCTGTAATGTATCGCGTTATCTGACGTGGAGATAACATTATCGTCAGGTTTAAGGGCACGTCATAATCTATGCACTGTGATCTATTGTGACAGGTCAAGGTGGATTTAAAGTTTCTTGGTAAGTATTTTCTTTGAATGATGTTTGTTTATGTATGTGAGTTTAAATGTTTGTAAACGCACCCACAATACAGGAGAAAGCTCGAGTGAAGGGCAACGTTTAAAAAAAAAAGTCACTGTCTTGATATTGCCCCAATGGCTGTTCTCCTTTGTCATGTAAGACCTCAAATTGCTTAGCAAGATCGTTGCCGTTATATTGAATCTACTGCAGCATTAATTTTTAAATAAATATCATTATTAATCTATTGGCGCTTTGGAGCCACCTCCGTCTCGCTCGCACTCAGTCTGCGAGTAGTATGGTGGGAGCGAGATAAAAACTTGAAGTTGCGTGGGCTCTTTTGATATTTTTATGTTTAAATGTTTTTCTTTTGATATCTAAGTTTTCTTCTTTTAATTCAATCATTCTGGTGACCTGGCATCAGGCACCAGCTCTCAAAATGTGAGTTTATTATAGTTCAAAACTGTTAAGTGCTACTAAATTATTGTGAGCAAAAATAAATAAACTTATTATTTTATATATTCATAATAAAGTTGTGTCGGTAACAAAATCAAATTGAATTATTGCACCGAATGAGTTTAGCGCTAAACGAATTTAAAACATCGTACAATTTTTGAAGATATCAGAGACAATGATGTTTTAAAAAAGTTTAGCACTACACACATATAGTGATTAGTTGTGCAAGCGGGCCGTAATGATTGTTCTTTCAACGCACAGTAAAAACTGCTTAAATATTATATTGACAGGATTTCCTTTTACCTATCATATAATTTCAAAGTTGTCGCTTCAGATGCTGCGCCATTCCGGAGATATCGATTATCTTGACACAGACAGTTGCGTATCGGGCATAAAATAAAATACAGGCAGCGTCAACTGTCGACTGAAGGAAATTGTTACCTAATGGTGCGTGCTGACAGCCGCTTATAAAAAGATCATACTGTATTTTAGAGTGACAGGTTTTTACGTAACAATCTACGAAGATTGTAGTAATGCGGCATATCGAAAGTTTTTGAATTACCGTTTTTATTTTCTTTAAAAGATGGACTTCTTAGGTTGCGAGCTTCTAAATATGTTGGGAAGATATTTAGTTCATTAAGAGCTTGCTTAGGTGGTTTTCTAAGATTTCTTATGTGATTTCTTGCAGGTATACATAATGTTAGAAGCGAATGACAGCGATGCGGACGAGTACTTTGACCTTTTGTTTTGTATGTATTCGTATAGTTCATTAGTCAGTGTAAATAGTTAGTTATTTTATGTATATTGTATGTAAGCATTTTAATGTACATGAAATAAATTTGTGAAGCAGTTAATGTCTGCATGTTTAAGTGCTTAATTATTTCAAACCTAAATGAGAAATTAAATTAAACGACTGTAATCGCTCAATCGTCAGCGGTAATTTTTTGTCGAGCGGTGACGTCAGACTGTGGCTTGCCATAAACAACTGGTATGGCCCAATTTTCCACTTCACAAGTTAATCTTAATTCCGCCCCGGGCAATGATACTTGATATACATCACACTATAGAAAGATGCAGAAGATTCATTCTACACATAAAATGTATGGAGTCGCTCATACAGGGTGGCGATTTAGTCATCTGCCTCCGTCAATGGAGTGATTCTACTTGTCATACTAAACACGTTTGGCTAACAAGACAGAAACACATACAAGTGTACGATTCGTTAAAAAATAAATTGAAATAATCTGTCTACTGTATCGGAATTTGTTTTTTTTTTCACGAATCGTGTATGATTTTCATGGTGAAAGTTGTTTAGTATGACTGATAGAATCACCCCTTGACGGATGCAGGTGAAAATTAGTCGTGCCATGTCATAACTACAAATATTACCCAGTCAGCAAGGTGGCGGCAGAGCTGACTACCCAGTATGCGCCGGACCTTACCGGTACTCTACGGCTGATGGAGGTTATTTTAATGCACACAATTTTATAGTAAGGAGCGGAGGTGCCCCAGTGGGTCCGACTTACGAGTCGGTCGGTGGTTCGAACCCGACCCACTCACTGTATGCCCCAGTATATTTCATCACCGCTGCTCTCAAAACGGTGAAGAAAAACATCGTGAGGAAACCAGCATTTCCTAGAACCAAAAATTGGAAGACATGACATGACATCTACTAACCCGCACTGGGTTCGCGTGGTGGATTACGCCCAAACCCGCTCACAGAGAGTGGGCCTGTGTCCCAGCATTGAGGACGAGATAGGCTGATTATGCGATGCTAATTTTATATCTTATTTCTCCTATATTACTATACCATCAGAAAATGTTTTTTTTGTTACCCTAAAATCCCTTAAAAATGCCTAAATACAGAAAAACACTCCAAAACTTCATTTATTTGCACAAAATTACCAGTTTACACCAGCCAACCAGTTTGTATTGCCCTTCTGCGTTTTCTTGTTCATTGTCCCCTATATTCAGGGGTTTCAAAAGCGAAAAAATAAACGTCTTTTTCCTCAATCTTCTCAGTAATAGATTCAGTTGGTGGTCATGCCGTTGTGTAATAAACTTAGTGTTGTATAACCCTGAACACTTTTCTGAGCTCTCAGCTCTGAGATGTTTTAGAAAATAATTGTTTTTTTGTTATGTTTCTTTTTTCTCACTGTATTTTATTGTATCTTATGAATGAATTATATTTAAGTAGGTACCTAATAAAGCAGCCAGTTCTCCTAACTTAAAGCAAGACTGTTAATTTTGCACTATTAATTGTTATTAATCGGGGACTCAATGAAACAGATTTCATTTAAGGTGTTAAATTGACGAGGTCTTTGTTAATTGGGACAATTTGTAACTGTCACCTAGGTGCTAGACTACATTATTCAATCTCTGTATTAATTACTTATAACTATCATATTTGTCTTTGAGACTTTAGAATACAATAACCTCACAGTTTCACTAAGTTTGTCAAAGTTAAACTGTTACAAACTTATCACTCTAATCCTAAACTATACGCCAAAGAATGATATGTTCTTATCTTATCAGCAATAATTGTTTCAGTGCAAGAGAGAGATGGGGCTATACAAAACGAATAGTCTTATCACCTTTTCGCATCGGAACAATGATGGCTTTAACACTTCATCGCACACCATAGCGAACGCTACGTAACTCTATGCCGGTTATTGTAAGCGGCCTATTGTCAGCCATTGTAGGGTTATATCGAGCTGAGTTATTACTGATATCAAGATGCATTAGTTTGGTGTATAGACTAGGAGCTAGACAGCTGATAATTATAGTTTGAAAAGGTTTTGCTTGCTTGAAGACTCTCAGCTTATAACTATTTATAGATACACTAACTTGTGCGTGGAGGTAGATAATCATTCCCCCAGAACGTAATAACGGGATAAATAGTGCCTATGCCCTAACCCAGATCATGTTTTACCTGTGAGCAAAATTTCATCCAAATTCGTTCGACTGAACGGATTTCGATACAATTAAGTCGTAAAACGGTAATTTATGGACAAACAGAGTTAATTTCGCATTTCATTAGTTTGGTGATAAAATATGGATACTAAATTATCTAAGATTATATAGGGTGCATTAAAACAACCTCCTCGTGACAAGCCTTAATCCCTTGTTGACTGACTAATATCTTTTTCCACGATTTGAACTATTCTCATTTAGTTCTTGCTGAAACCAGAGTCACAGCCAGAGTTAAGTGTTTATATTAACTGAGCACAAATCTATACTGCGGCCTGCTACAAAGATTTTCCAAGGGAAAAACCCAACACCCAGTGCGAGTGCCGTGCTGCAAACATCAACATATGCTTAGACTTTTCCCAATTATGTTGGGGTCGGCTTCCTGTCTAACCGCATGCAGCTGAATACCAGTATTTTACATGTAGCGACAGCCTATCTGATCTCCACAACCCAGTTACTGGGTAATACACCATGGTAATTCTTTGCCAGACACACACAACTGATATTATTACAAAAATTATTGTTCAGAATAAAATTCCCCGCACTTGAGTGGATGAAAATCCAATTAGAAGCATAATACTAATGAATGTATAGGGAAAATTCATTAGTATTATGCTTCTAATAGGATTGGGATGAAACTTGGCACACAGATAGTTTATATCCTGGATTAGCACTTGATACTTTTTATCCCGGTAATACGTTTCGCGCCCCTAAGAAATGAATATGTTCAGCCCAGGACATAAATCTATGTGCTGATGATAACAATTATATAATCCTTGAAAAATATTGATAACCTCAGTTTAATCTTGCAATAACAACATTGTTCATAAACATAATTATTTCGTCACAAAATATTATTTTGTCATCCAGTAAAATAAAAATAAAACGTATTCGTAACAATAAGTATCGGATAAACGGAATCACTCAATAAATCTTCGTTACTATAATTCCTTTTGAGAAGTTTTCTCAGTACCACTTAATCACAAGTTTTGTCCTGGAAATCGTATTAAACTGAACTCACAATATTCTTGGAAAATGTGCCTATTTATCTCATTCAATATCTTTCCGATACAAACAGTCTTACTGAGAACGACTTCAATTAATTGAAAGAAAATTATTATGAATAATTAAGCATTATTTCTTTATAAACAAACCTGTATGTTTGCACTACCATGTATTGAATGAAAAGTATCATTTTATTTCCTTGCACAGAAAACGCAAATTTTCTTCACTGTTTTCTTCAGTTCAATGCAACCGGTATCAAGTTGAATCCCAATGATTTATGCGACATTCATAAGAACTTCCTTTAGTATGTATGAAAATAAAACACTAGAAACTGTGATATTCCAGTATAGTATGATGTTTCAAAAGGAAAGAGAAAATTAATTATTTTGGTCATTACTTCGTTTTTGATACTTACGTAATGTTAATTATAAGATATTCGAGACCTGTTCTGCGTATAATATTATGCGTAATTATTAATTAATTATATACATTATGACTTTACATGAAAATTAATTAGCTTGGCGTTAATAATGTCGTGAACATTAAAAGTTAAATTTAGCTCTAAAGAATTATTATTGGCCAGCTAAAATTTCCAGGAAAAACAATTATTGGAATTGGAATTGGAATTTAGATTACATACCCAGAATTCAACAATAGAATTACCTGTTTGCACCAAAATTTATTTGTTGTAGGAACTGCTCAAAACTTTTAATTAAACTTTAAAAGTAATTTAATAAACCTCTTTACTAATATTAATTCATAAGCCCAAGAACCTAAAACTCATTCACTCACTCAGGCTCGTTAAAAGTTTTTCCTCATAATCTTATGGTGAAGTGATTTCAAAATAAATAATAAAATTAAGTATCATGTAGACTACGAAAACTAATCAAAATGTTTACACAATTCTTGCCATATCGTTGACATCGACAAAAAATATTGACGAGTAGAACAAATTAATAACAACGTCAACCCTAAAATGCTCATCAAACTCTATTTTAATAAAAACTTCATTTTTAAAACAAAGAACATTCAATAACCTTAAAAGGGTGCGTTCCCAACCATAAGACCGTAATGATAGTGACCATAATTGAACACTAAAAAAAACAACAGTATCAAATAAAAAATCATATTCATTTCAATTAATTTTATTTCACCTACTACAATTATATTACCTACATGTGCACTTATGAAACGTCAGAAGCTAGGTGAGCTGTCAATTGGTCGTTGCCTATGGAGAAGAGCCGTCAAGAAACTACACGGTTCCTCTTTTAAAAAGACCTAGTTAAAAGTCAAACCCCATTATAATCAAAATTCAAGTTTGGAACAGAGTACACTCAATAATCGTAAAACGGCGCGTCCCCAACCGTAAGACCGTAATCATAGCGACCTTAAACTAACGACCTGAATCCAAGCATTCGGAGTGTGTTTGAGAGCGCTTGCCGAGTCAAAGCCCGGCTTTGTAAAGGTGAAAAAACGGAGGAGATGCGGTGTGCAATGTTGAGACTAGAGAGTGTAGGCTTAGGTGTGGGTAGACCGGACAGGCAGGGAAATGTGCTAAAGTTTTTACGATTTTTTATTGAAATAAAAAATTTCAATTCTAGGCCAGCTATTTTTGTCGAGTTAAAGTTTCTTTAAAATAAGCTACAATGGAACAGTCTTCTACACAAATTTTTTTTCGTACTTTCTTGCTTTCTTAGCTGACAGCTCATGATTTTCTTCCCTTGAATTGGCACGAAGTAGGTACCTATCAGGATAGTTCATGACGTAGTAAAACTCTAAGCCCCTCTAAGCAAGGTTGTTTAATCCACATAAAGAGGCTTTTTAAATTTACCAAAGAAACTAGACTATTTAACTTTATGAAAACTGGGTTCAGAAAATATTTTTGATATTCCTGATACTTCGGAACCAAAATATTACATCAAAAAGATATTATTCCTTAATACTCAGAACACGATACAATCAAACCAGCTTTGTTCTACCAAATCAGTGAGTCAATAGACTAAATGAATTACTTCGGTGTCCGCAGACGAGTCTAGCCAATCAATAATATAAATAAGAAGCTAGCTTTACATCCCACCTTAGCCTCCCGACAGACACACATGATTTGATAAGTGATACATTTTCATAACACTAGACTTAATATCACGCTTGTATTCTCTGAAGGGGTCAACTGAGGAGGGTATTCTACCCTCATGTCGCCAGTTATGCTCCATTAATCGAGTGTCTAGAATTTGGCTAAGAGTTTAGTGCCTTTAGTACGGCGCCTCAATTTATATGTCCATCGATACGTTAAGAAGAATAATAGAGGACAAGTCCATTGTTATTAATCGGACATAAATCTCCAGGCGGCTCTAATAATGCCAAATAGAAAAACGCATTGCCCGACCTGGGGATCAAATCCTAGAGGGCCTAGACAAAGTGTCATTCTATCGGCGATAACGATAATATAATGGAAAACTCTAAAATGTATTGGATTGACAATTATGCTATCGAAAAGCTTATGACAACTCTGCTGAAACTCATTGTACATATACAAAACGCTTTGAAAGCGATTTCCAGTTATTTAGGTCCTTAGAACCTTCACGCTCAGCAGGTTTACCAACCACTAGACCACAATTAGAATATTCCTAACATTTATATAAAAATATTCTTTCTACTAGAGACCGGACTCTGCCGCATTCTATATAGGCATCTCTGCTAGTTCGTCGTGCATGTTCACGCCTTCTTGAGCCACATTTCTTTACTTACGCCACTAAAACAAACTTCCACACTTATGTACACACAGTTTTTTACATAATGTATGGAGGTATGTATTAAAGTACATAGATTTACGTTTTTATATGATTTTGTTCGCTTTTGCTAACTAATTGGCTTGTGTAGGATTTGAGTTCAAAATTAACCTTTATGCGGCTTTGTTGTCGTTTTTTCAGTTTTATGTTCTGAAAACGGCGTATGTAATTTAGCCTTTTACAGGATTATTTTACAGTGAAAATAGAGGGATATAAAAAGGTAATAAATTCGTTCCATCGATATCACAAAGAGATTTTTCTATTAGTGTATCGATTCCAAAAAGTTGATATCACATGTTGGGCCCAAAATTCCGCTGCGTGCACTGCACTCGCTGACACAGTCGTAAGGTTATCAAGTGCACAGGTAACAGAGATTGGTGTCTACGCTATTTTCCTTAATTTTAATTATGGATAGCTGTTTATGTATGGCGGTATTTTCGTCTTGCTGAACATTTACCTAATAATATGACAAATACTAAATCTTATCTATCTCGTGATGGCAGTCAAACTATTGTCAATGTCAGACTTCTAAAAGTTTCTTTGATATTTTCTGTACAGTCAGCCTGTCCAACAAAAAGTAATCTCTTATACAATATTTTACTAGGAATTTATTTAAGAGTACTTGACAGTTTTCCTTCATTTGTAGTAAATGTTCGTGCAGTTTCTTCTATTGGGTACATATTTAGATATTGACTATTGTCAGATATGGAGATCCATGAAAACCTACCTGAAGCAAATAAAATTAGGTAAACAACATCATGGGCGCCGGGAGCGGAATGTAAGAGGGTGTAACTCACTGGCTCCAAAATAAAATATAGGTGAAAAACGCCTAACACATTATTAAAGAACTTGACCTTAGAGATCCTAAAATTCTGCAATCTCTCAATTCTAAAGCTTTTGTGCATTAGTCGACAAAGAAACGAAGAACTCTTATTTCCTAACAAACTGACCGGCCCTAGGCTGGGTACTATCATTACCAAATTTGCTTCCTTCGGTCTTGCATCCTACTCTATCTAAATTCTTAAGCTTATTTGTATAAATCAATACAGTTAGTCCTCTTTCTGTGTGAATGGACTATTTATTTAGTATCCTATCCCATTCGAGGCGAGATGCAAAAATTATCGAGGTCGCTACGCTCGCTCTTCAATTCGCTACATTCTCTTGTTTGTCAAGCTTGTCTACATAAGTCGACAATGTAACTCCTTGTACGAATGGATAAACGATAAGCTAACATTATGAGGTGTACTACAAAAATAATCGAGCTCGCTTCGTGAAGCTGTAGATGCACCCCCCTGAAAATAAGCCTGCCGGCGCCCATGGACACCATATCTTATTTTTATCGTTCTAAAACCTTGGTTTAATATTGCTCCAACTTGAAAGACTATTGTGTTATTTCAATAATTAAATAATCCTTTAATAAAAATTTACTTTGGCGAAAATAATCATGATATGTTTATTTATATTTATCATAAAAACCGTTCCGTTTAAACTGGATACAATACAGTCAAACTTTAAATGAGTTTAATTGAGAATCGACGTGATATTTCTTAAGAGTCTAAAGCTACAATTTAGCTAGCGACTGAATTCTAAAGCTATGGTTAAACAAGAGTCGCAATTAGTCAAAGTTTGGCAGCCATTTTATTTGTCTAGAGTCGCCACTAGTGTGTGGACCCGGCTTTCACTCCCAGGTCAAGCAAACATGGTTTGGTACAACATTTTGTTGTGTCGTATCGTCACAAGCGTGATGTTGAACGTTTGGTATTGGGTTTGAATCTATGTTTAGGCTGAGTGAAATTGGGTAAACCACTATTTCTACCTCGTTGGTCGCAAGCGCTGACTGACGGCTGAGCATGAGGACGTTAGAGCACCCAGCGTTAGCTATACTATATTTAATGTCATCATTCTCTCACCCTTGTCCCAATTTATTTAGGGTCGTTGCAACATTTATTCTTCTTTCATACTTCTCTATATGGTAGTCAGTCCCTTTCTAACCATATCATCTTTCACACAGTCCATCCATCATGCATCGTTTCCATGTTATATTTAGAGTGTCATTGCATAATCCAACGGTTATAGAAGGCATCGCAAACAATAATAATCTTCCTGTCACCGTAGGCGAGCTATTGGCACGTGTCACAGTCTCTGTAGAGAGGACGGACGTTGATCGCCGCTCGTGCACTCCGTAGCTCATGTTCAGAGTTGATCTGCCCACGTCTGAAATATAGTTGCGAACTAGGTAAACCCAGATAGGCGTATAATGAACATTACTTTTTCGAAATACAATATTTTATAGAGTTCTCGACAACATTTTTTTGGATGTAAGTAATCAGGTACGAGTTCTGAAACTGGAACCACAACTTGAGCTCAATTATTGTTCTGTAATATGGACGAAGCTTGTGAAACTCAGATTGATTAATTAATATTTCTAGTATCTTAGCTAATATTATAAATGCGAAAGTGGGTTTGTTACGCTTTCACGCTAAAATGGCTAAACGGATTTGTATGAATTTTGGCACATGGGTAGACCAGACCATGAACTGGGTTAGGACATATTTATACGGATACTATTTATCGCAGTAGTATGTTCCCGTGAGATAATTTTCGACGTCCAAGCAGGCGAAGCCGCGGGCAGACTCTAGTTTATAATTAAATAATTTCATTTGGACGTATAGACGTCATAAGATAGATAGCTTCTCAATTTTACATCTACATCATCTAACTTTGTATATAGGTACCATAAAGAAAATGTTATCATTAAATACACTAATGAGGTTAAGCATGTTGAAGGTAAATAAATCTTCTTTCCTTAATTTTTTCGACTGCAGCCTGCAGTCGTAGATAGGACAGAATCAGGACATGTCGATATCACAGCAATCAATTTTTTCCCTAAAAGATTGAAGAATATAATATTATCTCTGTCAAAATAACTCTAATTGCTATAAATAAACCATGTTTTTAGATTTCGTATTAATACTGACAGTTGTTTTTTAATTTTCAGATTAAAAATAGACACTATTAAAATAAATAACAAAGACAAGTTTTAGAAAAAACTAATCTTTATTGAAAATCTTGCTAAGTAAAACAGAAAAAATAAGACTCAGCTATAACCTTGACTATGAAAGTCTAACACGTTGTTACTTGTACACCCACACTTTACCATAATTGTATGAAATACTTAATATTACTTGCTAACTTAGTGAACAAAGTTTTGCTATTGTTTAATTATATGAGTTAATAAGCCACCTACGTACACGAAATTTAAATAAATGGTTATGTGATTTAAGTGTAGCTGTCTACACGTAGTTTTTATGTTATAATAAGTACCGAATGTGTTCTACTAGCCTCTTCCAAATCATTTTTAGTTTTGTAAAGAAATAAACGACAAATAAGTACTGGAATTAATTAAATGAGTTCAACTTGTCTACACTAATAATATTAAGAGAAACTATTTGTATTTTTGTTCGTAATGAATAAACTCAAAACTACTAGACCGATTCAAAACATTCTTTTACCAGTAGTATGCTACTATCACTGAGTGACATAGCCTATAATTTACAAATACATCACGCGGGCGAAGCTGCTGGCGGAAGCTAGTAAATTATATATTTTCTACCAAAGATTTAATATTAGTTTTCACTTCAGTACACAAATAATTATCTAATATGATAAAGCTCCTTAGTCCTTATAAATATTTGTTAATCTTAATACTCCTTTCCACATTTCCCGTCCGCTATTAAGAATACCGAACCTTCATCCACTTTTTGTCCACAAAGAGCCAACAGTGCCTACGTCACGTCGCCACCAAGATTTATCACAGAAAAGATAAACTACTTACATTACTTTCAGCAGTACTGTGCTATGTACATTACGGGCTCCACATAACAAACATAGAAAATAATGTAATATAAACACTCAATGGACATCTAGCCAGCGTAAGTATGGACGACAAATCTTTTTTAGTGAGTAAGGAGAAACGTGGGTAAAATAATAAATATTATGAAGTGTGTTTTGGTGATATGATTTACAAGTGGTAAGCTAGTGTTGTTACTAAGTCTGGGAATAGAACTTCCATTATGTTACTAAACTGATAAAATAAACAACAAGCAAGAAAAAAAACATAAAAAATATATCAAAGGAACTTTTAGAAGTCAGACACACTGTCAATAGTCTGACTGTCATTGAGATATACGATTTAGCATTGTGCTATTTTTAGGTAAACTTCTTATTACATTTGTGTAAAGTTAGAGAAATGAATTGTAAATAAAAAGTAGCAGGAATAACCACACAACGAATGGTGTGACGTAAAACGCAGATAATTGACAGCTTGGATAGGAAACTATTTAGCTTTCTCAACATTAAATAAAAAATAAACGTAAAAGTCACGGAACAAAGTTAACGGCTTTCGTTGTAAGTTTAAAAAATATCGATCAGTACATAAATTCATTCTATTTTGCTTTCAGAATGTTCATCCCTTGGAGGCTGCATCTTAGGGATAAGTGCACATTTTGCGTGTTGAAAATTGATAAAAAATCTCTCTCTGGAAAACTGCAAGCGCAGCGATAATAGATACTTACCTACGTTAAATTATTTTTGCATGACAAAGAAAAATTTATAGGATAAGATAGTAAAATTGAGAGTTAATAAAAGTCCAAGTTAAAATACCTACCTACATTTTGGAATTGATGAAGACTAATGTTACTATTAAGGAAGCAAATACAACTCGGAATGCAAATTTTGGGGGCTGTTATCGCTGGGTAAACTGAGGCGAATTGCGCAGTAACGGCCCACGTCCCGCGCGGGATTCACATCAATGTGGCCACTGTTCTAAGACAAAATATACAAAAAAAAAAATATTTAAACATGGAGCCGATTAATTGGACATTCTGTCATTCTATTTTTCTAGTCCTAGTTATTTATTCAAAATATATTTTCTCTATTTAATTAGTTTCTTTTCGTTACCAAGAACTCTTATCTATACTTATAATAAATCTGTAGAAGTGAAAATTCTGTACATTGAAAATATCAAAAAAATAAATGGCAGGGGGTGTTACTAGAACGACACCGAACCCAAAAGTGTGATTAAATTTTTTTTGTCTGTCTGTCTGTCTGTCTGTCTGTCTGTCTGTTTGTTCAAGTATTACGCAAAAACTACCGGTTCGATTACGATGAAACTTGGTATAATTATTCTTTAATATCCTGGGCACCACACTGGGTACTTTTTATCCCGGAAAAGTATCCTATCCTACGGTTGGGGGGTGTCAAAGTTTGTATGGAAGAATTTTAACGCGCTGTCCGATTAACTCGAAACTCAATATTTATACTTAAACCCAAAAATTAAGAATAACGTGTATCAGGATTTTTCGAAATTCAACCCCTAAGGGGGTAAAATAAGGGATGAAAGTTTGTATGAAAAATCTTATTCCTTGAGGTAATAAACACGAAACTTCGCACGAATAGTTATCTAAATAAATTATAAAGTTTGTAGTTTTTTGTTTTTCTAAATTACCCCCTTTTTTTTTTTTTTTTTTTTTTCTTTTTTGGGTGGGAAATCATCCAATGACTTCTCCCGCTCTGGGCGGAGTGGGAGGGCGTGTCAGACTTTTACTGACTAAAACCCACCCGTGTTCCTTCCTTTGCCATGCCAGGGGCCACGGTTTCCCCTTAGGACTACCCGCAACCCCGGCGGGCAACGGTCCTAGCGGACCCCGTCAGTTTGGCTGACATCTCTTTGAGGCGCGCGTGGAACACGACGCGCCGTCGACCCGGGCCTGGTCCTTATCGGGGGCGAGCTACCCATTGCTCACCGCCCGCAAGCCCGCGCCTACGGTGGCCGGGAATCCTCCAAGGAGTCCTGACGCCCAGGGCGTCTCCTACGGCGGCTAGGCGCGTAAGGGCGCGAACTTTCCCTCACGCGCTCCGCCTCCTCCTTTGTCTAAATTACCCCCTAAAGGGGGGTTGGGGGGTGTTAGTGTTTGTATGGAAGAATTTTAACGCGCTGTCCGATTAACTCGAAACTCAATATTTATACTTAAAACCCATGGGGATGTATGGGGTAATTTCCGACACTCACGCGGGCGAAGCCGCGGGCAGCAGCTAGTTTATTTAATAAATGAATAAGAAACACACGTTCTCACTACTAAAGAGCTCTTCTTGACGATCTGTTTGACGTACCTATTAGTGTTAGGCTTCCTGTACATGACGCTGGAGCCGGTGATCTCAGAATATCTCATAATCATAGTAAAATGTTCGCGGCGCCTGTGCGGCGGCGGTAGGTTAAGGAAAGTTCTTTACCATAATGTAATGGTATGTATTCCATGCAACGACTACCGTTCAGAATTTGAACTAAGTACTAGCCTTTTAGCCAGGAATGAAACTCGTAACGCAATAGTTAACCTTGTATCTTTTATTTATGAGGATAGTACAATTTAGCGTTGTCACAATCTTATATCCTTATATCCTTCTCAGTTTAAAAAAAATGGTATTACAGTCTGTTCTAAGTACTAGGTACTTAGTTCAAATTCTGAACGGTAGTCGAATTTAAATGCATTTAAATTCAACTTGTGTGCTAAGTTCCCGCTGTCACCCACCACAGAACCACTATGCACTTGATTTTTATTAAAAACTTCAGCTCTTAAACCAGCGAGCAAAACCTTTTATCCATAAAACGTTTACGGGTTACGCATTCAATTCCACTTCCAAAGTATTTAAGGCACTCCAAACTTTTTAGATATTGTCAGACCTTTTTTATTTAAAGGCTGTTCGAACTTGCAACAAAATTGATGAAGTTTTCATTTTGGTTATCCTCTTAATTCATGAGGAAGCCAAGGGTTTTTAACCTTAAACTGTGGAGGAAAGAAGTTTGAAGGGATCCTTTAAAACGACTTCTTTTTGATGGGTTACACAATCAATTTTTTGCAGATACCAGTCATCACGTGCCTAATGGCTTGAGATCGGTGGCTAGTTTTGTACAATACTTTTGCTAAAATTTCAGTAGGGTTCAAAATACGTAATTTATCGTTCTTGATCATTTCAATGCAGAATTCGTCGAAAATAATTCCAATGCACAATATTAAGTCCAGTTAAAATATAAAATATAGAGACACGGAATTACACGCTAAAAGGTCTAAAAACAAGCTTTTGTACGAAGAAGTGAAATATCAACAACATCCAAGTTCAGTGTCAATTCAATATTGTTAGTGTAAAGTATTGTGTATCAAACACTTTTCCTAGAAACTATATCAGACGAATGAGACAAAGATGACAGGACGCCCACGAGTACATGCACTTTCTTTTATTTCTGTTAAAAAATATTTTCTTGTCTTCTCCGATGACACTTCTAAGTTTCCCTTTGTACAGATTTTTAATAAGAACTCAATTTAAAACTAACACCTACACAGCGTTTTATTCTTTAGAATAAAGTTCTAGATTTATATCTGCTAACAATACGGGAACAGTTGAAAATAATAAATAGAAAAAGTTTGTAGTTAACCCTTTGAGGCTGACACCTTCCATAATGAACCTTACATACAGGTATCTAAAGGTTTATTTTGTTACCGTGGTTTTCTCGCCTATCTTGGCTATTCACACCCTAAAGTATGACTTAACGAGGTTACTGCCCAACTTAACTAAGCGGAACCCAAGTTACAATCGGAGACTGAAGTAAAACGGAAAAGTTTTTAATATGTTAAACTTTAGTTACAATAGTAGGAAAATGGAGGTGGTTGACCTGAGGACTTTATTTGATAATAACATTATTCTAAACTGAAAGTTTTTGCTGATGCAGCACCTGGGGGATTTCAACTGCATTACCTGCATCTTAGAAACGAAAAAAACAAAAAAGCACTACCTTTCTCTCGAGATATATCCAGAAAATGTTCATAATAAATTCAAAACGTTTTGCTCAAGACCCAGGTATATATTACAATACCTATAGGTATATATGTTTGTATACACCAATAGAAGAAAAAAAAACAATTAGCTCAGGTTATAGGAAACAAAGTTCCAAAAACTTCAATAAAATAATTCTCGAGCTATTCACCGCCTTGATGTAATACGTGCAAACTCTATTATCTCCTTATGTAAGTATTTAGTAAGTAACTGTAATAAAATACTGACCTACGCAATAATTTACAGCTAATGACTACAGTTCAGCTCACTACTCAGCGCTACGCAATAATAGACCTAATAAATGGACTAGCGTTCCTTGTTTCGTTATATTTATTTGTAGATGTACTCGAGATGTAGTCTGTAGGTAATAAGAACTTCCTACCGTTTTTTTTTTGGCTATGAAACCTGGATTCTAGGTTTTTTTCTCATATCAGGGAATGATCCTTACTAAGGAAAACCTTTGATAATAACCTGGATAGGTTAGGTTAGTCTCTTGACTAATGATATACAATTATCTATTGTTACGATGCCCCCGTAGTAGTATACTTTAGAGTAAATCAGTAAACAGTATATATAAGAAATATGTGGTCAGGTCATGTTAAGGGCAACAAACCATCAAGCTGAACAATTTTCTCCGTGGGACCATCGTGGTCATAATCGTGTTATAGTCAGCTGTTCCATACATTTGGGTCGTATAAAATCAAATCAAAATCAAAATATTTTATTTCATATAAACCTACATGGGCACTTATGAAACGTCAGAAGCTAGGTGCACGGTTCCAATTGGTCGTTTCCTATGGAGAAGAGCCGGCAAGAAACTCCACGGTTACTCTTTTAAAAATAAATGGGCTTTACAATGCTTTCAAAAATGTACAGTTTGAATAGATGAGAGGACAGTGTAGGCCTGTCGACAAGATAATTAACAAAATAGAAAATAGTCTGCAAATCGACAGTCTGTTGCGCCTACAACGTTCTCACATCCACAAAATATAAAGGAATCTATATAAAGCTTGAATAAAATAATAAAAACCTATTTAAACCAAATGGTTGTCACTACAACATTAACCAATCCGAAGGAAAACCCCGTATTCCACCGTATAGGTGATTTCCCGTATAGGTGTTGAAGTTTTGTTTGTGTTTGAGCTAATTAATTTTTCGCGATTGCAATGTTGGTCCCAAGATGTTTAATTTGATGGTCTGTACCATACCCTTAAATATGACCACAGATTTCTTATAAATGCTGTACTAATAAGACATCCCAATGTGAAGCTTTCCTAAGAATTGAACAACAAAAAGAACACGCTAACAAACTGAATCATCGAATATATTATTTTCAAAACGCGTACAAGATAAAGTACCCCATTCAAATCAAATGCAATCTTCTTAAACCGTATTGCGTACTTCCCAAACTACATTACCAATGAATACGAAAATTCGAGCTGACTCAGTTTTATCGTTTCCACGCGATTTTTTTCGCGCCATAAATCCAGATTTTCTGTAGTCAGCATAAAATTAGAGCACGTTTTCGCGGGTAGCACAGTGCAGGGGGGTCAATGACCGGTGCCCGCTCGATACCAACGCAGTCTAGTTCTGCGTTCGAATGCACACATACATGCGCACGTTTAAGGGGGATGGGCCAGGGTTGCCCGCGAAATTTAATTTTTATTACGTTTGCTATTTGCATGATTGTGTCAGCGTGTGTTGATTAAAATATAATTCTATCAACGCATACTTGTTAAGATCGCGAATTATATTCATATCAACATACAACCTGATACTGACCTGCAAATTACAAAAACAACGTAAGAAAGTTTGAATTTAGCGGCTACCCTAGCGTTTTCACCTTAACGATGCGATGACTATATGCACACATAGGCGTGGTTAACCCTTTCGATGCGACATGATCGATTGCCTGTCGGTATTTGATTGGCGGTAATATTTGTGTCGTAATGGATGATGTGAATGGGGTATAAATTGGGTAGTTGGTTGCTTTATGTTGCTTAAATTGCCAAATTATGGGCGCAAAGTTACCCTCTGAAGACTTACTGAAACGTGTGTCAATACATTAACTTTGATTTAATATGATGTGATTTGTATTAAATTCCTCACTTTCATTACCTACCCTCTTTTATCAACATTTTAAATATAAAAGAAAAAAATATTTACACGTATAGGTAAATACGTGTGGTTTTCCGTATAAAAACGTTCAAAGCAAACACAATCCTGAAACGGTTTTTGTTCCATTCGAAATCACTTAGCATCCTTAGAAAAACGTCAGGACAAAGCTATAATGCAAAACACATGGCGACATTTCGGTCCTCCCCTAAGACGGGGTAAGTACCCGAACCAGACAAGAACAAGAACTAATATATTCACTCAGCGTGCTCATACTTGAGATATTATGCTCATGATTAGTTCACTTTTGAAAGGAGATTGAATGCCTGCTGACTTGAAAAGGGGATTTAGTTTTATAGTTTTTCGTCTGAATCTTACACTTTGGGGATGCCTTTGCTGCTACAGTTGCAATCCTCTCAATGATGACTATTAACTATTTCCAAATCCATATGATAAAAAATAATAAAAGGTAATGCTTATTTACAATATTAAATTATTATATACTATAATATAATAATAGGTATTTACACTACGTACTAAATTAAATGAATAACAAAAAGATACAAAACAAAACAATACAAAAACAAAAAGACACCATTTTCTACAAATCGCAAAAAACGCAAAAATATTATAATGCACTTAAATTCATATTTTACATGATGTGATATTTTCGTACTGTATACTTTAATACTAAAGTCCCAACGTAGTAAACCTTTGTAAAATAGCTAGTTAAATCTTCAGTATCTTTACCACACCTCACCTAACCCTTCGGGGAAACAAGGCGATGTTATCTTTAACGAACATCTGTGAATGCGGCCTGAGACATGCTGAGAAACATACCTACCTAGGTATGTTTCTGAGCATGTCTGTCCTCAGTGAGATTGAAAAGTTAATGCGTGTCGAGTTTAGTGAATGGTTGTTTTGTCTGACTCCTGGCATTTTGACGTTTATTTGAGAGGGACGTATTGCATTTGTTTGTCATTAACTCAAGCGTAAAAGGAGCACTCAGTTTAATTCAGAGGGGGAATAGATGTGCCATCGGTCAAGTGAAATCCGAATTTAATAAGAAAAGCAAATTATTAACGGTAAAAATTATTTGTTCGAAAAAAGGAATTGCTTGCAGTTTTATAAGTAACATGATTCTTTGAAACGTCACTTAACTTTAAGTAACGTTTATAAATAAACCCCCTAGTGTTAAACTCGGAATTTATTTACATAATTTTTCAGTCATAGAAACCACTACGACTCATTTCATGACCGTTTCATACAACAATATATTCTTTCACAAGTCTTTCAAAAGAGTACAATTTTATATTTTACGCTGATACGCTGAATGATAAATCATTTGAGATATTTCATCTTTATGTCTCAGCGCATGCAAAAACTAAGTGAGATTCGCTTTTGTTTGGCTTCAATCTGCGAAGTAGATTTTTCTGTAGTTTTTCTTCATTAATCAAGCTTTCTTTATAATTAAGGTTTTTCGTGAGTTAATTAACTACGTCAATGAGTTATCAAACTGTTCAGCTAAGATCAGCCTAATTTCTTTCTTTGTTTGTCATCTAATTAGTCACTTAAAGCACTGTGTTCAGTCATTTTTCTCAGAATTCCATTCAGTCTTTCAGTACTCAAGTTAACGACATCTACCTCATCTCAAGAATTTTCTGTGAATTTGTTGCCACTTTTGCTTCCACCAGAGAATTGCATTAATACAGATCCGAAAACGTTTTGGTAAACGACATGTAATGACTACATGTAACTAATATACGTAATATCTATATAAGTATACTCGTATTAAATATAAAAGAAACCGAAACGGACAGACGCTTGCTAACGAACAAAACAAGTTTCATTAATCAAAACTACACAAGGAAATCATCCGTCAAAAATCTAGGCCGAAACGTTGTCATGCAGAAAAACTGTCCTAGTTATCGGTGACGAAATCCTTATTTAACAAAAACACTCGATCTAACGTTATCTGGGTCCCCCTGGTTATTACTTTGTGAATCGTCTGTCCCGAATACATTGTAAATTCAATAACTGAACCGGGTGACCGCGAAACCTGAAACCCAGCGTTGAATAAAAATGCGAATCACCCCTTATATTAGGGGTTAAAATGTGCTACTGACACCGGATGGCAGAGCCGATATGGATACTATAGATAGTACTAGGAACTAGATATAAAGTCTAAACACAAAACATGAGTCAGCTCAGTTTGGAATACCTAGAGGTAAAATTAAAGGCGTTTCTATAGCCTTTTCTTAGACTATTGATAAACGTAAGCCACTTCGATGATGAACAAAATCGACTTGTAAACGGTTTTGTGTGGTGAAACCAAAGTAACCTATGGAGAAAGAAAGTAAAAGAAGATTTTTTAGAGGAATGTAATTTAATGTGATGTTGCAATTGTAAGAGGGGACTGAAAATAACCTAGAACCGTCGAAATCCACGAGTATTATAGGCTTTATTGCCAGATTAATAAAACCAAATTTATACAAATTCATGTTTTAACCTTACAATAACATAAACTCATTTATAATTCCGAGTGGGAATATGAAAATGCTTGAATAATTAGATTATTTCAAATACCAACACATATTTATCAGTACCCACGTAGAGGACGTGGGTATAGATAAAATTCGGTACTGTTTCGAATTTATAACGAAAATTATTATTTAAACAAAAGTTGAACTAAACAGTGGGATTTCGTGGAGGTCTGTTTAAAATACTATGGGCAAATGTGTACCAGGCATGCCCTGGGCAGACAGCCCTGTCACCACTACTTTGACTAACGAACTACAGCACGGCCGTCGAGAGAATGCGTGTTTGACTTCTGTCAGTATCATACTAACGACTAATTATGTGTGTTGCGAATTTGATCTTTATTACTACTAGAAATTGTACAACTGACAGGTGTCCTATAATATTATACGATGACACATGAATGAGCGATTCTCATACACATAGTTTATGCCGATATAAAAGAAGATGGACCTCCGTATTCCAGTAGTTCCTCTTAGTTCCAGTTAACGTATCTGGCTGAAAATGCCACAATTTTATTATCTGGTATAAAATGCTTATCAGGCCTTACTTAAGGGCGCACCGAGCATTTGCCTTTGTCTCTGTCTTTTTCTTTACATGTAAAGAGTAAAGAAAATAACCACACTTTTGCCCTTTTTTAATGTTTTTTGTTGTTATTTTCATCATGATATTGCTCTTAAATAAAAAACTATCGTGTATAAACGCTCCATTCAACTATGAACTTTATTTTAGTAAATGTAACATAATATAAAATTACTTATTTATATAGAAAAGTAGGGAAATAGAGAAAAAAAATACTCGATAAGAGGTAACTTTGCGAATTTATTCTATCGAGCCAAATTGATCAAATCGTGTTTCCATCGTGTATACTGTCTAGTATATAAGCCCAAAAATACCAATAAATTTTCCTACATTTTAATTTAATTGTTTACTACTTCAAACAAGCGTTATAAAAACGTGTTTTTATGTATAAAAAGCTCGGTGCCCCGTTAAGTAGTTGTCTAGCCATTTATTTTCTTTTGTTCATTATACTAACCTAACCTCAAAAGGGATGTGCTCGTAAATTAATTCAGTGAGGTGAATACACCGGTTGTAGGACAGTGGAACATACAAGATACAATAAAGCTTATGTACACGTAAGCTTTATTAATTACCAAGTAGGTGAGAACCAGAATAATGGATGGACGATACACGAGGTTTTGATTGTTTCCGATCATAACTATAGAATTAAAATGGGCCTTCGTTTTTTTTTCTTTACTTTTTTTTTTAACAATTCGAAATGCTAAATATTGAAAATACATGTGGACAAAGTGTATTTCTGTCAATAGTACAACCGGGCCTCGCATTCAAGGCCTCTTAATTGCCTTTCCAACGCTCTACTTCATGCAAAATGTGAATAAAATAATTGTATTTATTTTATTCATGTACCCCGTACTTATTTTTAATTGCTTTTTACTGCCTTTAACAATCAAAATAAAACAAAGAGTACTTATATAATCACTTATTTTACTACACCCAATTACGATTTAATAAATCAAAGATAATACTCAAGTTATCAAAGTGCAAGTTCAATAGTATCTTTATACCAATTGCAAAAGTTGAGGAATCACTCCTTGGGAGACTTTGTTGCATCGAGTAGAATTCCAGTTAGACGTATGTTACAAGATTATAACTTAGGACTGGTGGAGACAAAACAAAAGTTTTTTTATCAATAAAAAGAGGTTCTTAAACTTTACGTTACTTGAATAACTATTTGAAACGTACTTATAAATCTTTAAGTTTTATCATGTTTTCAACTTTTTGGAAGTTGAAGTATTTTAGCTGACCTCTGCTTTCAAATACAGACGATAAATATATACACAATTTTGTATAGAGTTTTTAACCTGTTGTAGAATAGTAAAGTACCTACCTATTATGGGTTAGTTAATCATAATATGTACTACAATGTTTTATTCATATGACTTATTTTTTTGTATGCGTTAATCATATTACTCGTAGCGTTTTGTGGATGATCCCAGAAGTACAATGATATACACGTACATATTGAGATAGTTTTCATCAGGCACGTGTTCGCGATCAGTATTCTTTGATTGCTGGGGCCATTGTTGCAATTAGCGGAATAACAACTTACTGTTCTTTGAATGATTGTACACTAGTGACCCGCTCCTGTCTCACACGGTTTGTGAGACTTGAAAAAACATCTTGATTTCTTTATTATATATGTAAGTTTAATATGTCTGTTTTGTACAGATAAGCCTACCGGAATAAATTCTCTAATGATGGTGAAAACCTCATCAAATTCCGTTGCGTAATTTAGAAGAACAACGCAGTCACACAGACAGACATATAGATAAAACACAATACATTTTTTCTGAGGGCCAATTCACGTATTTTTAAGAAGTTTCGCATTCGCATCTCATTCGCAATCTGTCAAAAATATTATGAATTTACGAACCTTTTTGACAAGTTTGACAGATTGCGACTTAAATGTGAACGTTTTATAAGTACGAGAATTAGCCTTCTGGTATGTTATTGTTTCTCTGAAAAGAAAGAGTTCTTACAAGATATTGTTATTTGACAAGATCTATCATTTGTGTTTACTTGTGTGTAGGCGACGGTAGTAACGTCTCGATTCGATGTATTCTCGCTACACGTGGCCACGGTGTCCAGTTACAGGCCATTGATCGTGGCAATGACCTTAAACTACAAAATATGTTTCTGTTTTTTTTTGTTACGACATTATGGAATCTATTGTATAGTAACTAGTCAATTAAAGTTGCAGAGTGTTTTATACCGTTTTCTTAATTGGTTGGAATCGTTATTGTCTCATTAGAACCATATTTTTGCTCTCATAGATTTCTAATCATGAAATTAAAAGTGGTATGCACCTTACTCTTCGTATACGTCTTATTTCTGACCTACTTACGAATAAAATTCAACTGATATGAAATTGGCACCTAGCACCTAATACTTTTTATTCTCACTTCATATAAAAACATTACCTAATCATTTTTGCAATAAAAGAACTATTCCAACAAATCTTATTCATTTGAATCCCAGTAGTACAATATTATTATAAAGTCATTGAAATTCGAAAACAAAATCGAAACTATACTGCAAGCCTTGCACCGAGAATTGCAAATTAGGAGACCACCTAGTGGGCCAGTGGGGGCTCATTCACCCCACGTAAGTGGGTCATGGGGCTGGTGCTGCGTACCTGGTATTACTTCCATTGATTAAGGTTTTACTGTTCAAGAGAGTTCTTTTTTTTTCGAACTGTACTTAGGTACTTAGTGCATACTGACTTATGGGAAGAAAGATGCACTTTCCGACATTCCATGAAATTGGTAATACAACTCACAATTTATCTTGAGAATTGGTAACATACCGCTACATGTGTTAGTAGAAAATTTTGTCATTTTTTACCGCTTCGAAAAAAAATGGGTAGCAAATGGCATACTTAGTTTAAAAAAAAAAGAAATATACAAAAAAAAAACGAAATTAAAATTATACGCGACATGCATAATTATGATTTGAAATTCGATATTTTTTTTTTCAAAATTTCTCTTTCTTTGTTCTTATATGAAAAATTTACTTTGAAGCGTTTTTCATGGTAGATAAATTTTTGTCTAAGCTGTGGAAAAAAGAAAAAAAAAATAGGTATGCCATAAGCTTCTACTCCGTTCACCTAAAATGCCCATTTTTTTTTCGAGACGGTATAAAAATTCATCCGGTATATGAGCCAAATAACAGGTCGCGCGATTTCTGGAGGATTCTCACGCATTCTCGGTAATTCCCGCAGTTATAACCTCGTATCTAGTTTGTACGTTACACAATTGACATAAAGTTAATTTTGCTACGTACAATATCGTTATAAAAACTCGCTTCTATTTCGGTCAGTGGCAATGTAAATTGAGTCTTAATTAAGCAGCTCTCAAACAAGACCGTTTTATAATTTCCCTTTTCAAATATTAATAACGTTGTGACAACCTAGACATGAAAAGAGCGTTTCATTGACAGAATGGGAAAATAAATATATACCCCGTCTTATAAGAAAATATAAGGAAAAAAATACCAATAATAATATCAAGGAGAAAATATCCTCAACGACTTACTGTAATATTAAGTGACTAATTAAACGAGGAACGTAATCTAAGGTATCATATCAATGGTATCATATAACGAAAATAAAAATATATTAACGAAGCAGTGGTTATTATGCGTAGTTACTTTATACTTCAGACGGGGTTTAAGACAAGTGAAATAGCGAGAGTCTACAACATTAAGGGTCGATTCGACCAAACAGGAATAAATTTTAAGCCTTCTCTTTGAATTTTTGACAGTTTCTCCATACGAAAACTGTCAGAAGTAAATCTTATTCCGGATCGGATAATCTTATCGGATAAAATTTATTCCTGTTTGGTCGAATCCGCCCTTAGATGTATAATTTTAACAAACTGAAAAATAGGAGTATGTTTTGCGCGCTGTATGTAATAAATGTGTGTATGAATGTGAGATTCTTAATTATTTCATAGCACCAGAATGGATAAACTATTTTTACGATTTCATTAGAATTGTCGTTACCACCTTGGTGACATAGTTAAATTAAAAAAACATATATAATTCAAAGTCCCCAGTTTAACCAGTCACCACGTATAAAGGTACATAAACATTTCCACATAATTAACTTTAACGTTTACGTTAACGTTACGTCTGCTTTCGACGATATTACTTTATGCGTTAGTCGAGCACTTAATATCTATATAATGTTATGTTGGAGCTCTTTGAAGACGTTCCTGGTATGTTAACGACTTATTTATAGAGAGATTCGGCAGGCAACCTCAAAGGATTTACTTGAATGTATAATATTCAGACCATGTAGGTATGTAGTTGAAGAGCTCGTGGCTGAGTAATAACAGCCGCACGGGTCGATCCATCAGGTTAAGCTACACTTACTGGGGTTGGTCCGTAGATGGGTGATCATCTTTACCATCCGAGACTACTACGTTTCTCGGAAAGCACGTTAAGCCGTTGGTCCCGGCTGTCATTCGTGGATCTTTGACAGTCCTTACGGGTCGTCAGAAATCCGAAAGTCTGACAACCAGTCTTATCAAGGGGTATAATATTACCCAGCTACTGCGTTATGCAGGTCAGATAGGCAGTCGCTCCATGTAAAATACTGGTATTTAGCTGCATCCGGTTAGACTAGACGCCGACCCCAACATAATTGGGAAGAGGCTAGGCAGATTGATTGTAGGTATGTAGTTGATAGTTTTGATCCAACCTTACCTACCTTACCTATGTAGGTAGGTATTAAAGTGAGTAGGTACATCTGCCTGTCATATCTATCCATCAATAAATAAAATTAACTGGTATACAACATGCCGCTATTAGGATGACATTTATTTAACACACGGGTAGGGCTAGTAGACAGTAATCACATAAATTTTAAATTTTCAAACGCTCGAGGACATAGGGCTCTCTTTCTCTCAATTCACCTGCTCTTTGCACGTTATTTATTTTAATTCCATTGATGCTATATTATGATCCGTGACCCGACAAATGAGCTTTGCGCAGTTCCTTAAGTAGTTGCTGAAAGATGATCCAAGATTTTAGAAAATCAATAAATAATAAAGTGTAATTAAATTAAAATATGTTCATAAAACGAAGACGCAAAACCGTATAAGTGCTTTAAATTAATGTCTCCATTAAAACCGCACGCTGTATAAAAAGAAAAAGAGTCCATAATATTCTAGTCATGTTTAAACGTTTACAAGTAGGCGTTTGCTGGTTAACATTGCTAATTAATTATGTCAATTGAATACATTTTCTATACCGAAATCACTATTGAAAGAAACACCCACGTTCATAACATAATAGTCAAAACTTAATCTATTCGAATATTTAATTCCATACCAGTTGTAAAACCCCAAGGATTAAAACGTGACTCCTTTATGTCATTTGGTTCTTGAACTCACAAGGACAAAATATACATCATAATTAAAATCACAAGGGTTGAATACCCTTTATTTCATAATTACTAGAACACCTGAACTTTGGTAATATAAACACAATATTGGGTAGGTTGAAAAGCCTCTACGATACACGACGCTTGAGTACGCCTAAGCGCATCCTGAGCAGACCTACTACCAACCACGTAGCTATATCTAAGGGTGTAAAGGATATCGAGGCGCCATCTGTAACTATGAACATGTTTTTAGACCCAACAGCGTAGAAAATTTTCATTCATTATTTAAAAAAATTCATAATTTTGCCGTTTAGGTTTTGCACTTTTGTATAAAATAGCACTCTTTTGGACTTTACTCCTTAAGAATCGATTGTCATATAAGGCCCCGATATGAGGAATGAAATTTATGCAAGCGTAATACGTTACGTTTTTCTGACACGGATAAACGTCGTTTTGTATTGTGTTTTATTCATAAATAACACGGATTTAATTTTTGAACAAAAACTTTTGACAAAGCAGAATTGATCAGATCAAAATCGTTGACTTATAAACCACTATACTGCAGGAATTTAATGGCAGCACAATAATCTTCGGGCCTTTAATTGCAAATCGTTGTAGTTTTTAATTTATTACTTTATTCCCGAAAAACGAAATTCAAGCTTTTTACGACTTTTCATTTTATACTAAAATCGAACGTACAATTATATAATTCTACATAACATAAAATCACGCCTGGATTCCCCGAAGGGTAAGGCAGCAGTACACCTATATTTCACCAGTAAGTTATGTTTATGTCCCATGTCATTAAAAAAAACAGTTCTTACAATAATTTATTATTTACTGGCATGTAATGCAATTTATTATTTAGTGTAATGCAGAAGACTGATATAAAATCTTCATTACTAAAGTTATTATGCCTAAATTCAGCAATACACACGTTTGTTTTCATCTCTAGAGACAGAGTTAGGTAGTCACATGAACGAAGCTAACTAACCGATGGAAACAAAGAGAACCTAGTTATGGCGCCCGCTGGTGGCGCTGATGCGAAACTTGGGCTGCACCCCTGGGGTTGTTTGTTTTTAATGTGTTGTTAATAACTTTTTAATTAAGTACAGTGTGTTGAGTATTTAAGGGCCGATGATAGACCCAACTAAAGTTTAAAGGCCGGCTCCCTAGGTGGCACGTCGCGGCATAGCACGGCAAAGCATTGACATTTGTATGGTCCGGCATGCCGCAGCATTCCGCGGTATACCCAAGTCCCCTTGTGACGATAACTACGAAATTCGATTGCTAAAGGTATAAGATTCAAAATAATTTCCGCTTACGAAAACCCTTTGCCATGCTATGCCGCGCCGTGACGCGCGGTGCCGTGCCGTGCCGCGCCGTGCCGCGCCGTGCCGCGTGGTGAGCGTCCCGCCCTTGAAAGTGTTATGCTCGCTTACTTAGTTTTTTTGTCGTTTTTTAAACATGACGTGTTGTTTGAGTATTCGGTAAGATGAAATTAATCTCAATACCCGTACGTTTTTTTTTTATTTCGGGATGCTTGTGTATCTTTGAGTTTTTATTCTTATTCTGCAAAAGTAACGAAAATAATTCTTTTGTTTCGTGTAGTGAGTGACTAACCTGGTGACAGAATTTTTATACCACCCATGGGCCTCTGACTTGGGTTCACAAGTCGTCAAGAAATATCTCTCGGGCATATTCCTCACAATGTTTTTCTTCACCGTTTTTGAAGTAAGTGATAATTACACAATATGCACATGAATCCGAAAAGTCAGAGGTGCGTGTTTTGGGTTCGAACTCGAGACCTATGACTTGTTAGTCCGACGGTCACACCACTAGGCTAGCTATTAACGAAATAAAAAAACGTAAATAATGTTAGCTACGTTATTACTCACAATTTAAAGAAATTTCTAATCAGAGAATAACCTAAACACCTTTTTGCAGATGTGTATGTACGGACATTTATTGAAAAAAAAAAAAATCGTTCCGAGTCCAAAATTAAATAATCATTCTCATTTTCCAAAAGATAAAAATAGCACCCGCTTATTCACAAAAAGATAAAATTCGAGTCGTCCTGTTAACACCCCAATTACTTGTGACAAACGCTGGGCCATTGTGTGATGTGTCACAATCTTCAAATTCTTCACTGGATTTCTCCAACAAATTTTAACGCAGAAAAGATACGGATTGCTTTGTGAATCAATTTCTTTTTTTAGTCTTTTGTCAACATAAAATTGGAAAGGACTCAGAATGTCACGTAAATGATTGTTAAGGATAATATATAAATTCTTTGTTCGAGCAATAAGCCCCGAAATGTGATTGTAGTGTGAGTTTTCTAATCAGTATAGTATTTAATTATTTAGAATTGGTTACAATAATAGAAGATATCGGTCACGCGTAGCAGTGTGCTACGGCGTAGCAAAAGCGTAGCTTGGGCGTAGCTACCAATTTGGAGCGATTAAATGGGCGTCGAAACGTTATATAGTCTTTCTTTGATTGTATAATATTAAGCCATTTTATTTATTTACAATAGCTAACAAAAAGGCGCAGTTTGTACAATTAAATCATAAAGGAAAACGATTTCATTAATTTGAAACAAGTTCACAAAATTACCGTCATCTTTTCCCGAAACAAAACTCAAGTCATTTAATTCATAAATCCCAATTAAGAAACGTCAACGACCTCCATTATCTTTATGGCATCAAGCAGACAATCGCGTTACACTTACATTAATTAATAGGCACCTACCTAGGTACGTAAGATCACTGACGTCAGCAAGGTTTAATGACACACGTTTAATTTGAACGACTGTGTCGCTAAATGATGGAAATTGTCTCCCAAAAATACACTTCACCTCCTCTTTTGGTAAATACAGGCTTGATGTTGAACTTGACTTGTTTTGCTTTAAGCGTGAAGTTTAAGACCACTAGAACAAGTACAGCAGGTGAGTTTGGACCCAGGTCTTGGGTTCGATCTTTTATTTATTTAATTTAAATGGAACGGCTGAAGCCAATTACACTATTAAAACTATTAATTACTAACAATATCAATAACAAGAGTCAAAAAAATATAAAAAACAAAGGTAAAAGCAAAGATATTCCGCGTACAGCATGTACTCCTTAAAGATACACATATACATATGTTATGCAGTCGTATATTGTTCTCAAAACATTTCATACATTCTGACACTATCGTCTTCATGCGTTCGGACAGAGTGCGATTAGGTTTTTCTATCATGAAGCTCTAAAGTAAAGGCCTAGATGTAAAATTACGGGACTACCTACCTTTTTAAGATTACATATTTACACAAATCCGTATCTAAACGGGTCGTTGACATCCAAAACAAACTTCCTTCAACTCTTAACGAGTTTTATCGTGTCTGTGAACCGGTGAACTTGCACGAGATTACGACAATATTTTACAGATAAAAACGTAATTCCGTACTAATTCATGTTAATGAGACGCCTAGCACCGTGTACGGGACGGGCCGGGTTCTGTCGACCGCGAAGAAATTATTACTGCGTAAACTTTGCTTATTAGTCAAATGAGTAAGTCTATTGGATTGACTTAAGCTACCGATAGCTTATGTCAATCCTGTTGTAAAGTAAAAGTCGCTGTAGAAATACTAAAAGCTTCAAAAGCGATTGTCACTTGTGTAGGCCCTAGGTTCTAGATAAGTTATGGTCGTGCAAATATATATACGAAAAATATTACCCAAACGTGGTGGTACCTTCAAAAAACCGACACGAAGCAGGAATGTGAAGTTATAACTTTCTAAATAAGAAAGTGTACCCAAGTTCATTTACTTTCTCATCATTGGCTTTATTCCATTATTCCATTTATATGGGCATGGTGCAGAAAGGCGCAGCACACCTTTTTCTTACATATATATAATTATTACATTAGTAGCTATCAACGGTCATCTCAGTGTTCAGCTATGTCCTAACATATTAACTTGTAAAATGGGCATGCACATACAATGGACTTTTGCTTTTGAAATGTCAAGAGATATATTATGTGCGCCTACAAAAATGGTTCACCATTTACCCAAACGGTCAACATAAGATTTTGTTTGATTTACTGCTAACATTGAGGTTATTCTATACCAAAATCTAAGTTAAGTCGACAGCTCCTATCACCATTTGTTTGTTCTGTAAAATTGACCACTGGGATTTTGGGCTAGATGACAAACAATAGACGGGTAAAAAGATATTTCAATTTGAATTCGTTTCAATGTTTTTTTTTATAAGAAAATGAAACCAGGAGATTTTTTGACTATGAGTACATATGCGTCATTTAAAAAGCGCAGTTTCATTCATTCATTCATTCCAAATCTAAAAAAAAACGGAATGTACTAATACCGTACGAAATTCAAGTTATAGGCGAAATTAAAATATCATTGAGTTATTCTGCAACAAAAATTATTTACATAAAAGAAGTTTTCTATTATTTCTTCTCGCCCTAAACTCAGATGCGTATTATCGAAAATTCTTAACTATTAAACAACTGCATTGCAATATAATTATTATTTGAAAATAATTACAAAACTAATAACATTATAAGTTAGGTTAACTTATAATTTCATAATTCTCAATCAAAGATGAAAAGTGAGAGAGTTTGCTTTGACGAGTAATCGATCTATTAAAGTTAACTATAATATGCTCGTTGAGCAAAGATAGGCTTGATGCCTTGGAGGCTTTATGCAAGGGTTAGCCCAGGTCCAGAACATTTCGAAGTATGCAAGGAAAAAACAACCCCAAATAAATTAGGATAAGAGCAACGTAATGATGATGATGACGGTGATACGTTACAATTAATACCCTAACGCATGAAGATTTATCATAGCAGATTCTTGTGTCTTGTGTTTGCCCGCGTGGAGGTTGGAAAATATCCCACGGGAACGTACTACCGGGATAAAATTATCCTATGTGTTAACCCAGGTTATACCAGGTCTAACCATGTACCAAATTTCATCCAAATCCGTTTAGCCGTTTTAGCGTGAAATCGTAGCATATTCTTTCTCCAGCCATGTTTGGATATACTTTATTAAAAATTATATTCGAACCTATTAGGTATTCATGTAAAATTAATTTGCATACCTTAAACGGGCGAAATATGGACTGTACATTAAACCACACCTGTGTTTTCTGCACATAAATGATTCTTATTCCTAATATTATTCCTACTTCAGACTTATTGTTCAAAAAATAGAGAACAATACCAAAAAATATAGAAAAACCAATATTAAGCGACGTAAGTTACTGTTACCATCAAAGACGAGTTTCATCATAAAGTGATTATATATTTTTCCTATTCCTACTCAATTCTTTTGAAGAAAGGCTGAACATAAGAAACCTCCTAGACAAAAATGGAATCTAGAAAAAATCAAAGGCTGGCATTTACTAGGTTTTTATTCTCGTTACAAAAGAAACAATTACTGTTATTATTCATCAGTTGTTTTGAAATTTAGATTAAATTGTTATTTTATGATAGGTACAGTCCTTAGGCCCAGTTTTGGGCTTTGTAAGTACATAAGCGTCGGTTCATGGTCTATTTATTTATCCTTTTAGTTACACAAATGAGCAATTCTTATTTAAATGTAGGTATAATAATAATCTTTTACATAAAACAAAAATGACGTAATAATCACCTACCTACCCAAACCAATAAGTTACTTCAAGCAATAACCACGAACACAAATGGTGTTGAATACAATAGAAAACAATTCTATTATGACATTCATACTAGTTCAAAGTGACTTAACAATTGTTATAATAACACAGAAATACTTCAATAGCCCATTGTTATACGTGCCTCGATTAAAAATAGCACATAATTGGAACTTTGACTCCAATTAGGTCCAATAAGAAATTAATTTTGAATAAGAACTCTCCACAAAGAGCTGTATTGTAGTTGATATCGTTTGAGAATAACCCTCCATTCACACTTGGCGACAAACGTAGTGATTCTTTTTTCCAAGAATTTCATTCGAATTTCAAAGATTGAGCTATTCAAATGGGATATTCCGATATTTAATGTGGGTACATTGTGGTTTTGAAATTCGTACTTTTTCCAGTAAAATTCTACTGAATATTCAACTGAAAATATCAAACTTAGAGTAATAAAATGAAATCTACACTAATAATAAAGCTAAAGAGTTATTTTTTTATTGTTTGTTTGTTTGAACACGCTAATCTCTGGAATGACCAGTGGGTTCTTTTTTACCAATTCCATTTGAAAAATTTGATTCATCGATAACAGTGAATAAAACTCTCTTTTAGTCACTGAGTGAATAAAAACATTTGGGATTTGGAATTTGTTTTCTTATTACCGATTATATAATAAAATGTAATAAATATAAATACTCTATTACTATTTCTTTTCTCTCAGTCAATGGTAAAAAGCAGAGTACATAACTCGTGAAACAAATAATTCATCTCGATCCTTGTAACCCTCGCTCCGTTCAGGATTCCAATCTTCGCTGTTCTCGGGATCCAACTTAGTCCCTAGAATTAAACTTCCTTTTTTGCACTTGTTTTATAATCTACTATTTGCATTTGATAGCCCAATTATTGAGGAAGGGTACAGGTAGGGGGGGTGAGGATATTTAAAATACGCTAGGAGACGAGCAAAAACAAAAAAGTCAGGAAGAACGCTGTGCGAAGCGAAGTAATTATCGTAATAGCGCAGCGATTAATAGCGAGTAATAGCGCGGCAGACAATGCGATGTGACGCGGTGGGTCGGGGAATTTCACACAGCTGAAGTCGCGGGCAGAAACAGTTAGTTATAAAGCTTTAATCTTTCTTTTTCACTGATTTCTTTCCCAGTGTTAATTGCCCACTATTCCAATTTTCTGTTAAAAAAATAAAACATCTCCGATTAAGATTGTACAAATAAGAAAATATTGTACCTACTTATCACTTTATTAGATTGCCTGGCTCCATCATCAGACCCTCGTTACCAAGCCCAATCTATTGGAGTCGGCAAAACCTTTCACCTCTTGGCTCCATCATCAGATCAGCTCCAAGATACAAAATTATGGTATTGTCATCGGTACTTGATACGTGTGCAAATTTTTAAATTAATCGGACGTCTTGAAGTTCGTGAAAATTACGTTGAAACATTCCGTTACATAGGTCAAGCTAAAAAAAACGTGTTATAAAAAAATATACAAAAAATACAAAAAGCACGTCTACACAACACATAATTGAAAAGAGAAATGCTTGTTTTTTCTCTATATGCCTCAAAATCTCTTTCTGGGGAAGTCGGGTTAATAAGGCCGGTATGTAATAGACAACATAAAGTGGCCAACACTGGCCAATATTTAATTACACACAACGCTAATATCCAACAAAAGAAAATTAAATTCCTAGGAACATGAAATTAGTAAACTGTTAACATTGAATTTAATTAATTTAACCAAGAGGTCTTTAACCGGCGGGCGGAGAAGCAAACTGATAATGATAGTCTATCTAAACTTGTAATTGTTTACACGATGGATAAATATTTCCTATAAAACTTTGAGCCCGTGGCCTAACTAAAATGATCGTTCGAGTGAATACCCGATCGTCGCGATCATATGTGACTTTTGTGAAAAACAGGAACGGTGCCTTCTGTCGGCACGACCACGCGTTCGGATTCGCCGAACAAAATGAATATGACTGTCGCGTTTTCGCGTGACGATCGCTATGGTTAGGACGAGGCCTGGTATTTTAGTGTTTGCATGATTGATTTGAAAAATATTAACTAAATGTATTATATTGAAATATTGAATGATGGCAATCATTTTGTAAGTAAAAATTAATAATAAACCCACGTAACCAACCGTAGCAAGAATAGGGCAAAGAGGTTTGGCATTAAAAATCATGTAAATAGAGCTAATAAAAAAAAATTGTTAGCCTTTCCCAATCCTGGGCAAAGGCCTCCCTCCACTCGTCCTACTGGTCCCGAGCCCGCGCGTCCTCCTTACAGTTTTGGCGGAATCTATCCAGTTCATTCCGTTATCTTCTACGTGGCCGGCTGCGGCCCCGCCTCACCGTCTCAGACCACCAGTTCTGTGCTATACCCCCACAGTTGTATGGACCCACAGTTTGACCGGCATGCTGCTACTTTATTCACACCACTTCCCGTTCTGACAAATACAAATGCAATATTATTTCTTTATTTCCTAAATAACCATTGGATTATTTAGGAAATAAAGAAACAATATTGCAAAACTTGCAAAAGTTATTGAACTTATAACCTTCAAAATTGCCCCTCCTGCTTTATTTCCGTTTGATTGATTATTCTTCATTGTTTAACTACAACATCAATTAACGACTTTGCAATTTTATACAACTATAGTTTCAGCGTCTGGATCATTGACCCCAGCAATCGAAATCCCAAGGGATTGGAATAATAATATCGATGTAGAATGATTTACTTCGGGCACTATGTCAAAGAAAATATGTAGTGAAGCTGTATGAAGCTTGATGTAATTTATGTTTAACGTGTTAAAACAAGTGACTGGGTTTTCTGGAACTTATCCAAAAGACTTCTGGGAAAAGTTGAATTTAATATCCACTATATCAACATAAAAATGATAAATGTTGGTGAATATTTTTAGCAGGTCGTCCTGGTATTTTGATACTGTTACCTAAATAGAGTGTTAATGTTTTTTTTATTATTAATAGAACGGGACTAGAATTTCCTTTCCATTTGATCGGCTTTAGGGGTCGAGAAAAAATCCTTTGTGATTTTCTGTAAGAAGACCGCTGTAGAATATTCTTCCGGGGGTTTAAGTTGAGTATTGTTAGATAGTATTGATAAAGTGTTTTGCTACAACACTGCCAAATGCCAAAACAAACCAACAAAGATAAACAAAATAAAAGGACATTTTTCTCCGAGAAATCGTATCTTTTATCCTGCTTTCCAGTACGTTTCTCAGAAACTCACTCCAGTGAATCTTTGATTCAATTTCCCGGCGCACGATTGTACATGTGCTGTCAAACGGTTGAAGTGAACCTCAGACCAAAGTCACTGAAACTCAATAATAATCGCGGTTCAGTTTTATTAGATTCCTCGGCCAATCACAACAGACGTAGTGCGTCTAAATAATATTTTTCGAAAAGATCAAAGTCTTAGAATTTTCTGCCCGTTGATTTTGGTTGGTATTAGCGGTATCCATAAACTAGCTCTTGTCCGCGGCCCCGCCCGCGTGAATGTCGGAAAATATTCTACGGGAACGTACCTACTACCGGAATTAAAAGTACCCCATGTGTTCATCCGGACAAATAGAGAAACGGGCAAAAATTCTAAAATCTATATTTTCAGCATCAGACTCGTTCCCACAACTCGTAGCAACTACTTTTTTCTAAAATATTCAATGTATCGTTTTGACTCCGTTATTATTTAAATATATGTAAAGATATACATAATTGCGAAGGTAACTCTGTCTCTCTGTCTGTCTGCTTGTCGGCTTTTCACCTTTTCAAGCCTTAACGGATTTGAAAGAAATGTGACCCACGGATAGTCCATTACCCTGGTTAAGATATAGAATACTTTTCGTCCTATAAGATATTTTTCGACCTGCACGCGGGCGATTCCATGGGCAAAAGCTTTTTTGGATTAAGTGTAAGATGTAGGTTCCTTCAAACTTATTTATACTGAGTGGACATGGCATAAAGAGTTCCCATGAGGCCTCTTTGCGTCTCGCCCGAGTTGCGAAGGTATATGTTAAGGAGCGTAAAGTGTATGTTGTTTTGTATGATACTCGTACATGTAGAGAATCTAAACAGAGGTGAAGATTTTTTTGCAATCCCACCAGGTGGTATTTACTTTTAAATGATAGATTGTGTATACGAACTGCAAATAGATATCTATTTTTAAACACATTCTAACTTAAGGTGTAAGATTTCACAAATAAGAACTAGGCTTTAGAATTTGAAATGAAAATGGTTCTCAAATATTCACAGTTCTGAAAACAGAATCCTAAAAATCCTTTTAATTAAAACTTCACCCTTTCTATCCCGACAAGAACAACTATTTCACATAATTATGGCACCCACAAAGGACAAAATGGCCGACCATCCCCATTTAGTCGACCAAAAATATAGGTTCATTGTTGAGTTTTGGGGTTCACCTGTAACCCAAAAAACACTCGTTAATCTAAGAAGAAATATGTCACACAACCTAAAGCTGTTATTACAAGGCACATTAACTGTTTATTGGTCGTAACTGGTGCTGGAACATATGGCCAGCTATGGCCACTAAACGTTAGTGGGCTCGCTTTGAATCAGGCCTATTAATTTTGAGTGCATAACCCTGTTTTTGTTGTAGAATATTGTTTTCTGAAAGGGTTTATGGTTTAAATAATGGTTATTGTTTAGTTTACAGGGTCGTGTTTAGAGGTTAGTAATCTTAGAATAATAATATGATTGAGCCACTCGCATGCAGAGCAAAGGCCTCTTCTCATTTAAAAATAAGAAAAACATCATCATCGTTCATTTCATTTCATTTAAAAAAAGATTAGTCATCGCTGCATTAAGCACCATACTTGCTCACTGCATTTGGGAATTTCAAGTGCAGGTATACTTACGATATTTTAGTTTACAGTAAAGCGAAATCTCGCTTTGAAAGTTTTTTTGTTGAAAAAAAATTATTGAAATGCAAGTGGAATGAACAAAAAAAACTAACTACTTGCTAACTAAAGTTCGTTTTTTAATCCCAAAGTAATTTGGCCGAAGCAAATGTCAAACTCCAAATTGAAAAAACAAACAACAAAGATTTGAAATGTCAAATTACTATCTGGGATTAAAAAACGAACTTTAGTCAATAGTGTCCAGTGTCACTCCCTACCAATAGTTGGCATGACAGCTCACTTCAAGCTCCTTCACCTAAGTTTTCACGGGGAGATTTTTAACGAATATATATTAGGTAGTTAGCACTACAGTAACAACATTTTTGCAGACAATCAATGGGTAAATAAAAGATTGACGAAATAGTCTACGAACGCGAACTGGCGAAAAACTTATAATAGCTCCTTCAGAAAATACAACAATGTGGCTATGCTATCCTATCCTATAACTATGTATTACCTGTCTGTTCTGTATAATGCTTGCTATCTTTCGGTTTGTGTAGAATCGTCCTGCTAGACAGACAGCACGTGTCGCAATGCATTGCCATGCAAATGTGTTTCTACGCGACATGTCTCATTGTCATTCCTCCTAGGAATGTAGTTTAGTAGGGAAATCCGTTATTATTAGTGATATTATTACCATATTCCCGTATGTAGATATCTACACGAGCATGAATCATATAGCGGGGAAAGAATGCGTGTCGACGATAAAATACTCTACTACATAGGTTATCCTTTGGTATGGTAAGTGAATATCAGATGAATATAGGGTTGGCAATTTTTTTGTGATTTCTTGAACTATTATGTACTAGCTTTTGCCAGCGGCTTCGCCCGCATCTAGGTCGGAAATTATCCCTCGGGAACTTACTATCGGGGTAAAAAGTATCCTATCTCCTAACCCAGGTCATGGTTTAGCCAATAAGGCGTGAAATGGCAACAGACCGACAGACAGTTGCTTCGCATTTATAATATGACGTATGAATGAGTATGGACGATGATTTAATCTTTATTTATTTCACTTGTGAACTAATGTCATTTATTGTACTTTTCAATAAAAGAATAACTTTAACCGAAATATGTTTTATAACACTGATATTGCAAGCAGGTACAGAAACTTTTCTTCAGAAATTAGCGTTTGTAAGACTTGAGAGCCTATTTGGAAAATTGAAATTAGGCTGAGACAGTTATCAGACTATAGTCCAAACTAATATTAAGTACATCTAAGCCTTTGCATACTTGTTTACCCTTTCTTGTCAAATATTTAATCGTGTATTGTTTGGACAGCTAGAAATTTTGAACAGAGTCTACAATTTAGGTAATTCACGTGAGAAACGTGAATCACGTGTAGATTTAACGTGCCACAGAATCTACAATCTACATAAATACTATTTAATTAATAAAAGGGAAATGTTTTTAGTTGTTTAGTTTTTATGTGTTGTTTTGTTAAGTCACACTGGCTATGCAGGTGCATAATACCTACCTATGTTTATGCAGTCAGATAAGTATCTGTAAATACTTTATAATTCGAGTTGAGTAGATACCTGTTGTTAGTTAAGTAGTAATTCCGTAATGTACCTAAACCAAAAAATACCAAACACCAAATACCAAATAAAAAAATACCAAAGTTTTTAAAGCATAAGATCATCGTCATTCTCCTGCCTTTTTTTATTTTATTTTATTTTTTATTTGTGATCGGCGCGACATTTCATTTTTTCTTCCATACTTTCTTTTAAAACATGCGTTACATGTTTTTAATAATGAATAACGCCCAAACTATATTATTCATACGTAATTTTTTTCATGATAAGGTGGTTTCTAATTTTAACAACATTCACGAAGAATTAATCATTGGAGACGTCTACCAAACGTACTAATGAGCTTTCTTAGCCACACATTTATATAGGTATAGGTATATAGGTCAATCCTAGGTCATTAGACAAAATAAGCATAATATTATTTTGCAGAATACAACATGGTCACATTTAAGAAAGACATATACATATAAGTGTTAGTAGATATACGCATTATTTACAAGTACCTAGTTCCCTGCGGTTTAATTCACTTCAACTCTCATTTTGTGTTACTTAAATATCGTATGTTTGTAACTATAATACAAAAACTTAATTTTAATTGAATGTAAAAACTTGGAGAGGCTTATCCTGTAACCAACGTTTGAAATGAAATTATACTTCAACAATTCCGTCTTTTGTCACTGAACTGTTTTTTTTCTACAAAAATGTTTCAGTTATTATTGATAGAGAAGGTTTTTTTTTTTTAATCAATAGAAATCCGATGTCGCTGTCGACCTGCGATTCTTGACATTGAGTGTCCCATTCTTAGATACCATTGTTTTAAAGGAAAATGTTTTATTTTCGTTGACATTATCAAATTGGACATAAGGCTTGAAATACTGTTCAATAAGGTTCAGCTAAATTGAGAGTCCCATACATTTGTGATGACTGAGCATCATATTTTCTACTGTAATAGGTGCAAATTGCTAAATTATTTAACAGAAAACATGCAGCTGCTTTATATTAATCTCGAACATATTTTTCATTTAGCTAAAAGTTCGAAGATCTTCGTAGGTATGTTTTATTTTACGCATTTTACTTGATGGCCCTTACACCGATTACTTAGATTAAACATTCATTGACACTATGTAGTCGTAAAGACCCTTAGAGTCACTAGCACAAGAAATTAATAACAAATATTTTTTTGAAACTTTATATCACACTATTTTCTCTAATGCATTGTGTTTATATCCACGCAAGTCTTCAGGATTAATAGATTCTCAAGACACGGTTCTTTTTCTTTAAATCTACTGTACATCACATTACATTGGTTTCGGTTTACGAATGAAGCTACATTCAAGATAATTATTATACTATAAAATTGATTTTCATTGTTTTTACAGGTTTTTAATACAGAAGTATATCGTATACTAAGTTGTCAGTCAACCAGTTATTTATTTAAATAATTGCTCTAAACATTATTATACCATTTATTATTTCACTAGTAATCCAAACCTCATGCATAGGCCACCACATACTGCTACTTTTTTTTGAAGACATTACAAGAGATTTATTGCAATGGTTTGAATCGTGCTTCGCTTGCATACTTTTGGCTTACTGCGTTTATCTTCATAATGCTATTTTCGCTTTTTATTTATAAAAAGAATGTTTGTAGAGTTCATTATTGAGTGACGAAACTTATTGTGCGTTGGAAAAATAATACGGTATAAGAGGTTAAGACTTGGAACGTGAGGGAATGCAGGTTCAAATTCTTGGCGCGCAATGGCGGTCAAATTCAAGATATTTTGGAAATACGCACTTAATACCACGCTAAGGACCGACGCAGTTGTTCAAACCATACAATCGTGGAAATAATATTAAAAGCACTTGCAATAGCATAAAAGTCTGGAATATACTTGATGTTTAGTAGTCCTCAAGCACAAATTTTGACCAAATGCTACTTGGTGGCATACAAAACAAAATTAAGTCTTCTTCTAACTTCTTCATCAAAATTAATTTGCTGCCAGTAATTACTTACAGACAGTCTCGTATCAATAAACAAGATTTCGTTTACTATAATTGCAGTGTATTTACCCTCCAACTCCCTTCATTCTTTACGTACACAAATTAAAATCGTAACAAGGCGTGCCCGCTCATTGGTTGTATTGTATGACGCAATGTCATCGCGACCTGTTACTTAGAGGTCATTGGTTCAAACCGTTTAGTTTATTTTGTGAAATAGTGTAAGACTGCATTCGTTTTCAATTAGTTGTGCTTGATTTATGGCGCTTGTTAGTTTTCTTTTACTTTTTGTGATAACAATTTTTTTGTCAACAAGTGCAGGTCTGCCGGTTTTCATATCACCAAACCTCATGTCTTGTGCAGTCATTATCATACAGCGGTTTTCTTGTTGATAGCAGACAGAGGGATCGGGCTTCATAGTAACAGCCGCACGGGTCTATCGACCAAGTTAAGCTACGCTTGCCGCGGTCAGTCCGTGGATGAGTGACTATCTTAACAAACCGAGACCCCTTCGTGTTTTGAAAACCATAACGTGCTTTCTGAGACAAAGAGGGCGCTCGGTGGGAGGTATTGGTCCCGGCTATCATTCGCGGATCTCTGACAGTCGTTACGGGTCGTCAGAAGCCCGAAAGCCTGACAACTGGGTTGTGGAGGTCAGTCGCTCCATGCATGTTGCATTTTTTGGCAATTTTACACCTGACCCAGATTTTACAGAAGTTGATATTGTTATTGATTATAGTCTCACCAAATATATTTTAGGCGCTGCCGAGCTCCAAAAACTGGTTCCTAAAACACTTATCAACTCAAAAAATACCTGACAAATTGTAAATCTATCTGATATATTTATGATAGACCAGAAAAAAAAAAATTAGAACAAACAGATTAGTAATTAGAGCCTCCCTTTAAGCAAGCAATGCCTGTATCGGGAGACTCCACTCTTCCTTATCGGAGACACACACATCTGTAATTTCTTCCACTTGATGTTATTCAAACAAGGGGTGAAGGGGGGAAGTAGTCAATATTTATAAGGTCCTAGGTGTTACTATTATGTCGTCTAGACTCCTCGGAATGCCTAGACTTTCAATTTTAATAAAACGTTTGACTGCAGTTGGAACTATAATGACTGTGTCGTCAAAATATAATGGTTGAAGGTAGCAGTTTAGGAAATTTCTATCGGTTTTGGTGACTCTGTGCTGGTGACTGTACGGAGATGGGAAAATGGTTTAAGGAGTTGTTAGTGTTGTATTTTTGATATTTTTCATTCTTTTAGATGTTTCGATTTTCTTATAAAGATGATATGTTATGAAAACGTTTCGGTACACAACAAGTTTTTCAAAATGTTTTTGCTGTTTGCTGGCTAGGTGATATAAAAATCAAATAAGTCTGTCTACAATGTAAGTACCTACATCTTTTGTAGAAGAAGCTTCAAAAATTTATTTACGTATTTTTCTTGTAATAGCAACCAAAGCAAGGCACAACACTACACTCAATAGTGCTATTTTTTTTTAATATTTGCGTATATTCCGCCATTTTCAATGCAATTAAACAACAAAACACTAAGGAAAGTGTACCTCACAGCTTGAAGCTCTGTATCTACCGATCTTCATTTGTCACAGTTTCAACAAAGGAAGTGTAGCGAAGTTGGACAGATTGCAACCGTTGTGCTACAGCTAGTGATATTTCTTCGTATTGAACTCAAACTCAAAGCATTTATTTCAATTAAACCATTCACAGGGAATTTACAATTGTGAACAGAATCGGTCATTCAGAAAGATGAAGCCAGTTGCCGATTTCAAAGTGTTTTGCAATATAATAATATAGGGTGACTGGTAATTAGTAAACGATACTTAAACATAAGACTTAACTCATCATTATGGACAACTTTCATTATGGGACCAACACCGAAATCGCGAAAAAAAAAAACAGCTGTTTCCTACATTTTGGACGAGCTATGCGAACTTGAATGTACGGAACAGCAGATTTTTTTTTCGCGATTTCAGGGTATATATGGTATATTGTTGCAAAATAATTATGGCTGAAAAACATCGAGTTGAGTGGAAAAAGGAAAGTGAGGCATTTGCCCTGCAGAGAACAATACAGGTTGATTATTTATCTATACTAATATTATAAAGAGGTAAAAATCACCAGTCGGATTTGAAAAAAATCTTTTTGCATAGCATAGCCCAATTCTTGAGGAAGCTTATATGTAACATCACGCTACGACCCTTAAAAGCCGACCAAAAAGAAAAAAAGTTCTAAAGAACGCAAAGCGAAAATGCGCGGGCGATTGGATGCGACGCGGTAGGTCAGGGACGAAATTTCACGCAGACGAAACCGCGGGCGGAAGTATGTTTATTTATAAAATAATTATATTGGTTGTTGGGATAAGACAAATTGTGTATTGGAAAGGTTTAGTTTTCATTTTAGCTATTGGTGGAGTATCTTTTATGTCTTTGATACTTGTTTTAGTTATTTAACAGCCCAATTGACACCATTGCCGGCCGCGATACAGGTCAGGTAATCGAATCCGGTCCTGAAAAAAATAAGATAAATCCACGTGGATGGTAATTTATTATTGTTTACAATTTATTTTAAAATATTCAAAAACAAGTTTTATGAAAGCAAAAGATTTTCGTTAAAAAAATTCCCACCTAGAGCATAAGGTCATTTATAGGCTAAAACAAGTTTACAAAACAAAAACTTATAACCAGCAAACTAATTTAAATAACTATATTATTAACTTTTTTTTTGCTTGGGTGGAATCTCATTCAAATGAGAAAAAACACTGAAAAAATACCTAAAACTATTTTCAAATTATACTAACTACGCCATTTTGTGTAGGTGTTTAATTTCATCGTCAATTGTACCGCACATGTATCAAAAAGGTGTGGTACTCGTACAGACCATCAAACTGAGCCGTTTTCTCCATGGAACCAACATCATAATCGCGAAAATCTTTCAGTTTGTAAATTAAGTTTCAATACCTCTCAAATAGCTAATGAGAATAATAATTGATGGGCTAACAAAATATATAGGTATATCAAAGTCAATTTAAATAATTCAAGATTATATTCAAATTGGAAGACGATGTAACAGTCGTCCGGCGGCGAGATGGGCGGAAGACATTGGCAAAACCTGGAGGAGGCTGGCACAGGAGCGTGGGGATTGGCACAAGAAAAGAGGCCTATGCCCAAGAGTGGGCTAAGTCGGGCTGTAGATGATGATGATAATTCAAGGTTATTTTTGTCGATGAATACAGATTTTACGTAGCACAATCTTTAAATCTAACTTCTAAAAATTCAATTAAATAGAACTGTTTTCTCTTATTGCTTTTAAACACCGTAACATAATCCACTTTAATTGGCTCATTAAGATTATATTACTCTGCGACACAAAGACGATTGTGAAAAAAAGTCATTAGGGTTTTAATTATAGTAATGTGTGTTATTTAATCCAAGGGCATTTATAGGTATTTATTTTTATAGTCAACAAAAAAGATAAGCAGGTTATTTAGCGGATGACCAGTAAAGGCGCTGCTCCACAGCAGCCCGCGGCTAAGCTACGCACATGTCCTTAGCTTTGCAAGAAAATGCAGCCGGAGTCGTCCACTGCAACCCACTGCCACGCTACGAATGCGTGGCTGGCAAACAAATGAACCGCGCAGATAATGTGGTAAATCTCTCCGTGCACATCCGACGTCGCAGTGGCCAGTCGACTTAATCATCGTGCGTGTACTGAGCAGTCATATCACTTAGTGTCTGTTAAAATGTGTTTTTTCGCTGGAAATATCAATGTTTTGTTCTGAAGTAAAATATGCTTAATGCTTGCCTTAATATTCTTAACTCTTTTGTTAGTTGTACCACTTTCTTGGGATTAAAAGACGACTGAAATGGGATTCTCTTTCTTTTTACTTTGTCCATCATTATTAAGACTCACTGTGAACAAGAATGTACTTTTAATAGTTATTTGTTATACAAGAGTGCAAAGTTGCTTTTTAACCGCGTGTTCAATTTTGATGACCGAGCAAGCGAAGGATTCTAAAATTTAATCACGAGCGTAGCGAGTGATTCAAAATTAGAATCCTGAGCGTTAGCGAGGGAATCAAAAGAGCACGAGGTGAAAAATCTTTGCACTCGAGTGCAACACGTAACTTTTCATTCCACCTCAGCGAGGAAATGACTAAATGCAAAAAAAAAAACGTTTACAATCACAAGATAGGTACACTTTTATTTCAGTTTAGGTATTAATTACTACATTATGACAGGTAAGTAATATAGAATAATCTTTAAATTATAACAAAATATTACTAAGGTATAATTAAGAAAATTTTAAAGTAACGTTGCTACAGTTATTTAAATTGAGTGTAATATTTTTGTTTGGTACTGTAATATTGGTGTTAGTCACTTGTGTACTGTTTTTCGGTAAACTATCTGTCATACTTAATAGTTGTACCGATTCATCGGATTCCCTTGGCGTGAATGTTGGAGAGAGAGGGAGATGGTTAGGTGTTTCATAACGGCTTATTTTTGATGTAGAAGGGCCAGTCCAAGGATCCGATTGAGGCTCTTTCAGTGTAATGGCTCCTACGATGCCTTCACATATTTTAGACTTATTTTGGATGGAATCCTCTATGTATCCCTCTACAACTGCATTGGACTTCCAGCCTCCGTGGCGCTTAAGGGACAGGAGATCAGCTCCGGAATCAGCCAAAAGTGTGGCTGAAGTTCGTCGGAAACAATGACCCGTGTACAACAGGGGTTCTGGAAGTTCAAGAAATGTTGCTATTTCTCGTGGGATACTGCCAATTTTATTAGTACCCATAGGCTGTCTAACACACTTTCCATTGCGATACTGTAGAAAAAATCGATTGATTGGAGTGTTAGGCGGGCGTAAGGCTTGATATTTCTCAACAATCGTTACGTATTCCTTGCGAATGACGAAGTTGCGGTCTCTTTTTGTCTTTGTATTAGGTAAATTAATTAATAGTAAGTCATCTGAATGTTTCTCAATGTTTTTGACATTAAGTTGTGTTAGTTCATTAGTTCGACATGCTCCGTTTATTCCAATAATAAGAACAACCTGTAACGTAAAGAGTATTGTAGTAGATAAATGAATAAAATTGATATGAACGCATAATTATGCCTATCAACATCTACTAAGTATACTATTTAATTGAGATTAATATACTTAAGTAGATACTGAATGTGCAACTGACTTACTTTTGCCGCCAAATATACGGAATCGGGTGCTTCGTTAAGAAACTTTTCAATATCAGATACTGTGAAAACCTTCGATTTTTTTGGTTGATGACCAGATGAGGCTCTTTTTAAAAATGCCACTAATTTAGGATAGGTATCGATATGTTTGTCTTTTTTCATCTTTATTGTTGCTTTTAGCATCGAATACGTACTCCATAGAGTGCTTGCTTTCTTGTTCTCGGATAATTCTATAAAATATGCCAGCAAAACGTTTTCTGAGAAAGTTTTGGCTCCTTTTGCTAGTCGCCACGTGTTGAACATATCGTACTGTTTTAAATACTTCTCGCGTGATTGTTGAGGGAGAAAGCTCATTTGCGCATTATTAACAGTTTCAGTTAATTCTGTTGGCGTCAAGCAAACTTCCTCGTCGCTAGAATCACTCATTTTAGTTTTTTCACTTGTTTTCAAGTTTCTTGTTTTTAATATAAGGTTTAACAATGACGTGAAAAAATGCCGCGTAAAGAACCGCGTACAAAGCAAATTGAAAAAAGAACACCAAGAAGGTTCCGAGTCTGAGTTTTTAACAAATTAAAAAAAAGTTGTATGATATATTCGGCACCATAGAGGTAGCAGTAAATAGGTTTAATGTTTTTTTTAATTCACAAACTTAGTGCACACGATGTTCTAAATTCAATTTACTTTATCCTCTAGAGAATAAAAACGGCTTTTCCACTCAGATATTGAAGATTAAAAATACTCTTTCCGAGATGGTGGGATGAAAAAGATATTAAAGCTCTGGAAGTGTCAGTTAGTTTAAAAGACAGCTTTCTTAGTCTCTGTTAGTCGGGTATTGATCTTCCTAATTTAGTCTGAATCTGTGATTCAAGATCACGGTCCATTTCACTGGGATGCAGGTTGAAATTGTAGGTTTTGAATGAAGCTGTACAACATATTGTTTGAGAAGTCCGAGAGGCTTTGAATTGGGTTTGGAATTGAATTTGGCTTTTCCGAGCTTTTTTAAATACTAACATAACATAACATCACGCCTGTATTCCCCGAAGGGCTGGGCAGAGGTGCACCTATAGGACACCCACATTTCGCCAGTTATGTTTGAGTCCCATGTAATACGGGGCGAACGTATTGCCATCAACCGGGCACACATCCAGACTCCGGGCTGATACTGAGAAAATCCAGATGGAAAAACCCAATGACACTTTGTCCGACCCGGGAATCGAACCCAGGACCTCATGCTCAGCAGGAAAGTTTGCGACCACTACACCAACGAGGCAGTTTTAAATACTATTGGGTATCATAAGTGGCTACATGTAACAACCACACGTAGGTCTTGCAAGACCTTTTACAAACTTTTCTGTTTGTGTAGTTCTGGAAAAAATATCCAGAAAAATTTGTGAAAAAACGTATCACGAGTAACGTTAATGATACTTTTTTTATAATGGCCACCATTACGATCTAGTAACGGTTGTAGACTCTCAGATGGTTATTTAGTCATTAGGAACCGAACATCTAATTCCAGGTGAAATAAAAACCTTAATGTTCTTTTCTTAAATCATTTGTCAAGAACTAACTTCTAATAGTACTTACGGCAACAAGTTTCAAGTCAGATCTTGGCAAAGGTAGAGATGGAAAACAAGATACTACAATTAATACTTCCAACTTTAACTAACTTGCCATCGACAGACATAACTTTCTTGCTTATCTAAGCTGATCATAATTGTGAGAGAATCGGTTAACGAAGCCGATTCACGAACGTCGCCGTAGTTTACCGAAGTGTGCCGACTGCTTGAAGTAAACTCTAACGAGGGACACTCCCGGAGATTTTTTTTAATTTAAATAATTGAGATAATATTTTCAAAGATGGTGGGGTGACTAACGTCTGAGATGTAAAACTCTGGCATTTTATGTGAGATCTGGTATTCACGCTGAATATTTTTCAACAACATAATTATACGTGATTGAATTCTCGTTGATAGTTGGCATTATTATTGCATTTCTCAGGTTGCTTTAATAGTTATATTGTAAGAGTATCGAAACTACCAACATGGTGAGTAAGTAGGACCTTGGTAAGCCGAGAGGATTACACTCAAAACCTACGTACCAAAACGTTGCCTTTATAAGTGAAAAAAGCCCAGTCTGAATAACTAGTTCGAATGCAAACATGGCTTGTTGGTATTGCTAAAAACTTCTCGCTAAAATATTCCAACGTCAAACATAACGAGGTACATTCGCGAACGAAAGGCATAATAATTATGAATACTTTAAATAATTGTCAAAGGGAACCCTTCAGGACAGTGTACGAACAACACAACACAAGGTTGTGCATGGAGGGTATGGTTACAGTAAAGATATTTTAATTGTAAATTATTTACATTACTTTATCTCTTTTTTATAGGGTATGTCCTCTTTGATTAAAACTGGGTCATTTAATGCAGGCGCGTGTGATTAGTTAAACCAGTTATGAACATAGTTGTGAAATTTCGTTAAAAATACTAAATAAAACTCGGGAAAATTTGGTATCAGTCAATCAAGTCAATGACTTGACTTGATGTTTATGTAGATGTTTGAGAAATTAACTAATCAAAACCAAAATTTATTAAGTATGGATATTTTAAGCGAAAGATAAGCCACGTAACCTCATTTAAAATTGAAGATATTGTCTAAAATGTCACCAAAATCACATATCAAAAAGTTTGCACAATTTATAATATCATTAACAGTCGATACAGATGCCTCCTCAAAAACCGCTACAAAGCTCCAGCCGTGACAATATCTAAATTGAAACAATTATTAAGTTAAACGTCTTCGATATCTCAGATCGAGGGCATTGTAAAATTTGACATGAACAGTGAACAGCCTGGCTTGTTATTCACGACATAACGAGTTTGAATCCCGGCTGTTGCTAACGGAAACATGGCTGTCAATCTCAAATAATATTTGGTTTCGATGACGAAGTTTGTTAGTGAATCGCTTGGAAATTGAATTAATTTGAAAAAGCTCTGTTGCAGTTTTATGTTTTGTTTTGTTTATAGCGGTTACTTTGAAACTGATACTTAGCAGCCTTAAAACTGGTCTTAGGAATCGAAAAAAAGGGCCATAAACAAATAACTTATAACAAAGAATAAACAACTTAGACTAATTTTTTTTTACATTTTACTTTTGAACTTATGCGCCCTATAAACATACCAATATCACACACTTAGGATGAATTTCACCAATGTAACTAAACATCTAAACCGCGTTCAAGAGGTGTCAGTGTCTTGTGAAATATTGACACTTGCAACTCTTAAAGGCGGATCAGATATTATGTTGTTCGCGTTCAGTATGACTGTTGAAATTCGACCTTGGTCACTTCTGTAAAATTGCAAATAGAAATGCATCATAACACCGCTACCCGCGAGTGTACATACAAACGGCATAGTTGTACGCTCCGTGCGGCGCTCATTCCGCCTGCGCTGAAAATTTCCGGACCGCAGGCAACACATACTTGGATGGCATACGTGCCTACTGGGCCTCGTATATGCAGGATTCTCAATTAAAGTGACAAGTTATTCTGTCGTAATCTGAGTTTAAGATGGTAAAACTGGCACTAGCTTTGACTTAAAATTGCAATTAGTATTGCAGTTTTTTCAATATGAATTTCTATGAGACCAACTTTCTGCTGTGTAATTGAAAATAAAATCCCGAACTGAATGCATCTCAAAATTAGTGTTCAAAATCAATTTCATTTTGAAGCCCATTCGTTATTAGCATCAAACGAACCTTTGTATTTTCAAACCTAAGTTTGGTCCTTCCAACAAGTCTGAATGCATAAACTAGCAATTTTACTGGAACATCCAAATGTAACTGGCTGGTAATTGATGTAGTTAGCTCGTTTTAAACTGACTTGGAATTAATTGTAAACACGAATGACCTCGGGTATTTTCATTTTGTTATTTATTTAGAGTTTCGATGCATGCGAATGTTCGGGTGAGTGATCAGGTGATCACGCTAAGTCTTCTAACAAAGTTGAACTTTTAACGGGACTATCATCATCATGATTTTAGTCGAAAGAAGTCCACTGCTGCACATATGGCTCCCCACAGCATCGCCACTTCTGCCAGTTCTGTGCTTCTAGCACCCAGCGGATTAACTAAGTGCGGCAAAACTAGACTATACTCTGTTCATTTTACAATTATTGCATATACTTGGTTTAATTGAAATACATATACGCTAAGAGTTTTGAGTTCAACCCATGTTCAAATTGTTTATTTTGGAACTGTAGTTAAACAAGTACTTAGTTTTAAAACTGGTGGTAACTGACCCACTGACCTAGCACTGATCCAGTGTTACCATGATTGACCTGAGTTTGCATTGAAACTCTAGTCAAACTGACTCGCTCCTTATAAAGCATACTTTTAAAGCATCTAGAGTGGCAAATGTTGATCTTATTTGAACTAGAGTTAAACCCTTGACTTTGTGGCTAAAAAAATATCAGTCGGCCGATATATTTTCAGTTTTTATTTCAAATTCAAAATAAACATTGTCGTGTAACAAATCAAATGGTTTTGCATTCTACGCGGTTTGCGTTTTATGCATTGTTGATTTTTATAGAATTTGTTTAAGTAAAATTATGGCTGAAAACCTTTTAAAAAGCTGGCTGTCACGTGGTTTTTATCTAAAACTAGCTATTGCCGCAGCTTAGCTCATATGGAGGTCAGAAAACTACCCCAGGGTAACTTACTATCGGGATATAAAGTATCCTATGTCCTAACCCGTAGGTCATGATATAGATACCTATATCATGATCACCGTGTGCATTCCATCCAGATCCGTTGTGCCGTTAAGGCATGAAAAGGTAACAGACACACGCATTTATAATATTATATTATTTAAAATATATCCTATGTCACTCGGTAATAAGGTAGCTTTCCATTAATGAAAGAATTTTCAAAATCGGATCAGTAGTTCCGAAGATTAGTCCCTACATACAAACTCACATATTTTACCTCTTTATAATAATCATTAGGTATATATATTAGAAATTAGAATGGATTGAACGATCTATCACATCGATACCATAACTATCCTTGATACATGTTCTCTATTCCTCTTTGCTCTTATTCATAAAAGTCCTCATTCATTCAGGATGAACGCAACAATACCTTCGCACAAACACACCTTTAGGCTTCCAATAGCCTCTTTTGACTCCTTCTATGAAACAGAGACAATGCCTCAGTGCAGTCCATTGCGACTCCCATCTAATGAGAATTCGGACTAGCTCCATTGTTGCATGTTTTTTCTTTCATATTTGCATTTACATTATTTTTATTTCACTTATATTGGACTTTTGATGCTATCTGCAGTATTGACTGTATGGTCGAGCGAGTTGTAAATAAACTAGACAGCTATTTGTTTTGTAAATAGAAAATAGATTTTAAATAAAATACATTTTTTATAGACGCATGTGTGACATGGCCGAATAAATGTACAAAAAGATTAAGATTGAAGAAAGTGTCAGTGGGGTTTGGTGTCTTTTATGTCCGTTTCGTGTGTAGGTATAAAATACATTTATATATGATTGAATATTTATAAAGTGTGAAATACGTCCCAAGTTATTTTTGGGAGCCATTTTTAATTCACACTGTGAGGCATGCTGCACACTTTTTCAAGTCAGCATTAATCAGGACAGCGCGGGGCGTAAAACTCGAATTTAATATATTTATTAACACAACATAAGCATAATCAGCCTACGAGTATTACGAACCCACTGCTGGGATTTAGGTCTGCTCTCTGTGAAAGGGAGTGGGCCGTAATCCACCACACGGGCCCAGTGCGGGTTCGTAGATGTCACAATACGACTTCGAATTTTTGGTTGTACGACAAGCCGGTTTCCTCACGATGTTTTCCGTCACCGCTTTGAGAGCAGTGGTGATTACACAAAGTAAAGCGCCTGCCTGGATTCGAACCTACGACCTGCAACTCGTAAGTCGGGGTCATTACCATTGGGCCACCACTACTCTTAACAGCTCTACTATATAATTATTATGACCTTAGTAATTGCTTCGGGGTGACCCGAAGTTTGTTATTCAACAAATACTGCGGAGTAGAAAGTGCTGATCCAAGCAAGTATGTACAACCTAAAATCTGAACGGCTCGGTGTAACTAACTGCATCAGTCTAGACAGGAAGCTGACCCTGCTGACTATAGAACACTGGGCTATCGTTGGCTGTCTATATGAACGTTACTTACACGAGATAAGGTTACCGCAATACTTTTTCTAAAAAATCCTAGAGGGATTAACATCACAATAATTTTAGAATATTACAGGATATTTTAAGTTATTAGTTAGACTTTTTTTTGTAGTAAAAGGGATATGTAAGGATAGTTGATGATGTTCTCTAGAACTTAGACTAGCTAGCCTAGCTCCTAGGGGGAAAAAAGCAAGTGTTTATAATTGTATGTAGATTTTGGTGTTTTTTTTTTAGTTAAAATTTGAAATCAAAACAAGTAAATTCGTCACAAATAAACCTACAACTTATTAACAAGATTAAGAAGAATGGTGACCAAAGTAGCGCCAGCTGTTACTACCAATCTATAAGTTACATTTCAATTTAACTTAAAACTTAACAACTTTATTGTTTCCAAGTTAGTTCGCATTCAACCCAAGAGTCAAGTAAATGCATAAAGTATAAGAAAATCTGTATTATATTACTGATTACTTTCAAAGTTTCATCATAACAATGTCTACGTAGTTTACCCACTTCGGTCACATTACCCGAAGGAATTGACACATTGTGCCGAATCCGGTTTACTTGCAAACAGTGAGCCAATACTACAAGCATCTAGTCAGTACCCAAATTAATTAACCGACTTACAAAAACCCCAAAGGAGGAGGTTCTCTATTTGACGCGTACATACATATTTTTATATATTTGTGCAAAGTATGACTCTGAATTTCCATCTCAAATATACGGAAGTAATAAGCGGTTTCTTCCGCAGTTTACGATCGACACATCTTTAGTACCTACATACATACACATATATTATACAGCTTCCAGAATGTTCCAGCACTTATATGTACCGCTATCGTTATGACCGACAAGGGTGAAATAGCCTCCACGTGGCGATACTTAAATTAGCTTTTTTCTTAAAGTTCAAACTGATGACGAGAACCATTTAATCAATCATTTTTGGGAGGTCCACGACATTCTATGATCGTAAAACCATATGCCATTTTTCTAGATGAAAAGAGCCATGTATATACACTAGTGCCTTATGTGTTCAAAGTACATTACCAGTCGACAGCGATGCGGAGGAATTTTCGAAGCCATATTTTAGTTTGGTAAAAGTCTTAGTTATTTTAGGTTAGGTTAGGATATTAAATTTTTATTTTACTAATGTACCTATGTGTACTACTCAAAATCCTAATTTCCAACTATTTTCTAAAACAAATGAAAAAACTAAAAGATATTTCAAAAACCTAATTCAGAATCAATTTCGAAAGACATATTATATTATCCAGACACTTCAATGAATTTACGAAGCAATTCTTTCAAAGATGGGACCGAAATTAAATTCAGATCTTCACTAGCCGACATAAAAAATATTTTTTAAATATCAGAAAGTGTCAGTTTTTTTGGCTATGTCAAACTATGAAAGTCGGAATAATTATTATAATACTTTATAATACTGATCCTTAACTAAGAAGTAATGTGGAAGCGGAAATAGGGAATATAGGTAGGTACATTTATAAATTAAATTACTTCTGAGTTCCCCTGTTAACATAATGCCCGGCAAATATTCTCAAAGCACTGAATAAATCTAAACAATAACTTACTACAATATTTATATAGGTACTTCGCCAAATTAAAATACCAGGATGCATCGACTTCTCATCAAAACCTTAATAAATTATACCTACCAATGTTTATATACCAATGTTTCCGGAACGTATCTTTGAACCTCTAGACGTAACACGCAAAGTTGAATCTCCGTAAAAGGAATTTCCCTTCGTAACACAATAAGCGACTGCAATCAATAATAAGTAAAACAATCAAGTTTTGTTTCCAACACAAAATGCCTGTTACATTGTTTCTCTCACAAACAATAGCAGATTAATCAAAAGACCTTTGATAATTATCCATAATTTAATTCATTATACGTTAGAACAGCAGCTCATCACATCAGCTATTTCGAGGAAATGATAGCATAGGTACTCCCATTCCAATTTAAACCGATGTTCTCGAAAATACAATTTTAGTTCGAAATTCTCTGCCGAAACCAAATTCCAACAAATCACGGTAAACCTTTTCCTGAAATTTTTAAAACCTCAGATTTTCACGAATAAGAAAATACAAAAAAAACTGTAACATACCCATACATACAATAACGCGTTTTCATGCCAACGCTTGTTTTCGCTCAAATGAATTGATTACACAAAAAATAACAACTTTTTGTTTCGCTAACAATGGACTCTGGTTGATTTACGAGCAGGTAAGCATATTCCAGTCGATTCGTTTTAATTGCTTTTGCTAATCACACATGTTTTAATTTATTATTTTTATAAAGAACTTTTTTTTCATTACGTAAGCTGAACTGAATAAATGGCAGGTTTTGTGGGTTTAATGTTATTTTAAATTGGTGGGTAATGTCCAAAAGGATGAAGATTGACATGTATTTTATTCCATTAATAAAACATAATAATTTGGTTCGCCAGATTTTTTTATTACCCGAATTCTTGTTTTCCAAAAATGGAATATCAATTCCTAGATTTTCTAGACACAACATCGTAAATAACGATTACATTACGTTTTCCATTCAATCGACGCTTTATCTCTTGAAGTCTTGCCAACAACTCTGCAACATAGATAACTACTAGCTATGGTACTCACGGACAAATATGTTGGACATCAGCGTGGCAGGCAAACAGAAGACGATCACGAGGATATCAGCGACCGCCAGGTTCACGATAAAGAAGTTGGTAACAGTTCTCATTCTGGGCGAGCGGTACACCACAGCGATCACGAAACAGTTTCCGACGAGTCCCACAAGGAACACAAGCAGGTACGCGGCACAGTACACCGCCGTCATCGCGCCCCCATGACGGTACATGAACTCGTCAGCAATCACCCCCAGGTCCGACCGGTTCAGCGTCACGTTCATCCGCAGCGGATGATGCCGCTCCAGCGCACCCTCCATGTGAGTCGACAGCGGCTCCAAGTCCGGCAAAACACTATTGTCAGGCACAAATTTACTGTTCATCGCTTCCATTATGGAGTTTGAAAGTATGTCCACCATGTTGTGCTTATGACCCTCCCTCATGTGAGAGTGGTTGTGGTGGCGCCAGTGGTGACGGGGCTCCTGACTAGCATGACTCGAAAAGTTAAAGTTAGCATCATCACTCATGAAATCACTCGGAATCCTTAAAGGTGCCATCTCTCAATATGACATTTCCGCAAAATAATAACACTAAACTGTCAACAACTATTCGAAATTATCTCAAAATATGAATCACACTTCACTAAGTCTATCCTAATTTATTTATCATTCGTTTCACACATCAAAAGTGAGCAAATTAAATAAATTAATTTTGTTCACAGCACACGACAACGTAAACTCTAATGTTCCATTAGAAAAGTATGAAAAGTTCCGTGGGTTCGGCGCGGCGGGTCGTAGCAGGTCTACGCGCGGTTGGTTTGGCGTTCGCGCGCCGTCTGGCGTAGCGCTGCTACGGTCTACGGACCGCGTAGGCCGCGCGACGCATGTGCATTTTGAGGAACGCATAGACACACGATATAATGCATTTCCGTTAAACTGTATGGCTATTGTAATAGAATTTAAATTGCTTTGCTTACTATTCGTTATCAAGGATCGTTTGTGGGTAAATTGGAAGGCTATCGAAAATGCATCGGTACTAGAAGAGCGTTTCATAATATTAGTTGAGTTGGATATATTGTAATGTATTTGAAGTGTTAATTGACCAACTTATGAAAGCGATATAGTTGAAATTATTACAATTGCGCTATCTAGTATATACTTACAATTTAAAGAATTGATTGATAATTATTACAAAATAAATAAATATTTATTATAATATTATTATTCTTGTTTGTAATATCTAGTGACGTTGGAAAACTTTTAGCGCAGTTTTTTGATTATATTATATGAGTTGTCTCACGTACGCAATCCAAAAATTAATCTATCGGTTTTATTGGTCTACACAGATAAACGTTTCGTGCGGACATCGAACCCGTTACCCTTTATAATAATTAACTGCCGATATTTGCTGAACTAAACTAAAATATTATTGGATTCAATTTCAAATCAATATTATAATTAGTATCCGCGCTAAGAAGACGTTTCCTAGCGAAGAAAAGGTTAAGTTTAATGCTAACCCGTTTAACTATTTCAGTAGAACAAGCGCAGGGTTTTGTTATGGGGGTAAGTAGAAGTGAGGAAGAACACTACTTGAACCGGAGAAGAAGAAGAAGTGTTCGTAACGCGTTACAATCTTTATAATTATGTCATATATTATATAATCTACAAGTTAATTCTTGTTAGTTTGCGAAGTTTTATCCGTTTTTTGGCACTTTCATAGCAATTTATTTTTAATGTTTTCTTTAAAAAAAATTGAAAATATAATTCATAATAAAATATATAAAAAATATAATTCTAAAATACGTATAGGTATAATTAAAAATCTAACTATCTAAATAATCATGATTGTGCTAACAATGGGTTCAGTTCCAGTTTTGCAAAGACTGGGTCGACGATCGAACTTGCACGACCTAGCTCACAAAGCGATCTTCGTGCGGGTACACGGTCGGACAGATAATATTCGCTTTCTATTAAGACACCTACTGAGCGTTAGGCTATTACCACTTTAAAAAATAATATAATTGCCAATCAAGCAGCTTTAAAAAGATAATATAAAGAACTTCTTTACGTAAAAAAAAAAGTCTTATTTCCATGAAACAGTTCACCAATACATTTAAAAGACATCACCGTCGCATTGCTAGTACTTGTTAGTCACAATAAAAGGACGTGTATTTACAAGAAAGGACAACAAAATAAGGACATAATACACGTGTACAACACATGCGTCTTATGACATTGGTTTGAATGAAACTGACAGAATTTTGTATATGTTCCCGTTTTCTTTGTTTCTGAAGTGGAATAATGTTGTTTCGTCATAAATTATTGTGAATTGTGAGACAATAGGAGAGTAAGCATAGTGGTATTATTAAAATATCTAAAATGCGATTTTTTATATGTTGTATGGAAGTTTTCAACCGATACTTCAATTATGGCTTTTATAAAACAAAGCCCCCGCCGCGTCTGTCTGTTCGCGTTAAACTCAAAAACTACCGAACGGATTTAACCGGTTTTCATTAATGGATGGCAAAACCTTAGTTAAATAATGTGAACCTAAAATCTGCTGAAAATAGGAAAGTTATCAAAATAAACATAAAGATCCAAAAGCACCTCAATGCAAGCACAACATATCATCAACATATTACAATGAAGGTTCTCCTGACACACATTCACGGATCGATGACAGACATCGAGGCTTCCAACGTCCATACTTAATACCGTAAACGTCCACTTACAGTTACTTTGAATTACTTAATACCAACCTCGGATATTATAGGTGATGCAGTGGATTGTCAACTGATTGGTGGCTCATGGCTACATAACAATTGATGATGGAACGGTGAAGAAAAGCAGCACTTGATAATGTGAATTTATAAAAAAAATATCTATTTTTTCCATCTTATTTTGGTAAATAAATTATATTTTAATTATTTTATATTAAAATAATCAATCTCCAAAATCAGCCGAAACCCCTGATCAATGGTTTTCTCTGGTTTTCGAAAGCTTGTCTGCCTTCAAATCACACGACATGATGATTGTTTCCAATTACAACGCTTATGTAAAAACAGGTTTACTGTATAGAACCTTAATCAGGCTTTCGGAAACTTAACAGTTCAATATAAGTTTGCAACAATATTCAAGCATCTGCCAGTAACTTGCTGAAGGCAAGACATTATGCAAATAAGAAATTCGTGAGAACTTTGATTACCATTTGAACGACCAAGACTATGTGTTATGACCTCACAATTACCCCTTAGGGTGACGGAATTCCTTGGGTTAAGGTCGGTATATATTGCCTTAGGTAAGGCGCTTCTTGACAGAACATGGTTTTGAGGTAGAAACTCTAGAAACCGTTTTGTGGCGGTGTACGCTCAAAGAGCCATGTGACTTCTTGACTAAGATTGCTTTACCGTTGTTTTATACTTGCTTGGAAACCGATAAAATTACATTGTATGAAGGGGAAATCTACTGTAACATAACATAACATCCCGCCTGTAGTCCCCGAAGGGTTAGGCAGAGGTGTACGTATAGTTCACCCACAGTGTTGTCAGTGCAAATATTACAAACTATACGAAAATACAGGGTCAAACGAAACTCCGCAGACGTGATTGTCTCCGGAGTTTCGCTACCTAATTTAAATTTGACCCTGTATAATGATGAGATGAAAGAACTAGACTGTCAACATTGTGCATGATCCGAAACGCACTTCACTGGTTTTTTTTAATGTTTCCTTCATTACTGTAACTGTTAACAAAAACATGTTGTTGCACTTCTTGTCGCACGTCTTGAATTGCGTTAAGAAAAAAAGGTTAGAAAGAGATAATTTAACTGTTTATTTATTCAATTCCAATAGAAAGTGTATCTAGTAGGCAGTACCTATCAGTACACTGAAACAGGCCCTTAATCCGCGAACCCTCCTGATGGCTGCTCTAATGGTTATTGTTAGATCCTTCAAGGTCAAGATCGTCATCTTGGGCCTATCGTAACAGTTACAGGGACCATTTGACAAAGCCAAGGTCGGCCGTAAAGTTCGCGTAATGTGGTGTGTAATTAGTTCGTAAACTTGGCATCATTGGGTGTTGTACACCGTCATTAGATTTAGTGTTGTTATGTTGGTAATAATGCTGGAATACCTTCTATTGGTTGTCAGTGCAAATATTACAAACTATACGAAAATACAGGGTCAAACGAAACTCCGCAGACGTGATTGTCTCCGGAGTTTCGCTAGCTAATTTAAATTTGACCCTGAATAATGATGAGATGAAAGAACTAGACTGTCAACATTGTGCATAATCCGAAACGCACATAACTGGTTTTTTAAAATTTTCACCAACATTACGATTTCTGGCAATATAATGTTCAACACTATAATTAAAGTGGAGATTTTTTATTAATAGCGACCGTGGCGTTGCTCGTAAAATGTTACTGTTCACAGAATGCTACATATCTTCAGACAGGCATCGAGGGAATCGAAGATATAAAGCTGATAGATTCGACATAAACTCTAGCACTTTGAAAGTCAATATGTAACTATATAACTATGAAAAGTCATAGGCCTTAAAACTACATAATATTGCTGGATATGACGTTGACTTAAATTATCTAAAACATTGCCTCTCTATATACGAGTATCTATTCAAAAGTTTTGGGTATTTTTCAAAATTGCTTGCAATGGCCGTATTTTCGCAAAAAAATGATGTGCAGTGATGTGATGTGTGATTCACTTGGCAGATCACTATCTATGTTTTCTATGAACCAATGAGGCGACAATCCCTGTGATAGGTAACTTCATATATTTTTAAACCCATACCGGTTGTGTAAATTCGTAAGTGTACTTTAAAGCGAGTTATTTATATCCCTCGCACCACCTGCTTCGAGTACGTTAGGCAATTAGGAAGCAATTACGTCAACGTACTTCAAACCAGTTTACAAGTAAACTGCGACTGTTGTCTACAACCTCAAGAGGTTGTAGACAACAGTCGCGATAGTTCCGTACATTTTTTATTTAGCAAAACTAAGAAATGAGAAACATCTCGATATTTTGGATACTTTGTTATTTTGTGAGATAATTCGAAATATGGTTTAATGTTTACTGACAGGTGAGACATACAGCTACCATACTAGCATTTGCCCAAAGCTTCACCAAAGCGTTGAAATCGGAAATTATGTCACGGGAACGTACGGCCGGGATAAAAAGTATTCCTAACCCGGGTCATGGTCTATCAGTGTGCAAACATCCAAACCCGTAAAGGCGTGAAAAGGTAACAGACACATAGACAGAGTTTTTCTCGCGTTTGTAACAAATATACGCAAGCGCGTATATTTGTTAATGTCGTTGCGCCGGCCCGTTGTACTTTACTCAGCTCAACTCAAACTCAAAGCATTTATTTCAAGTAAACCAGTTACAGGCACTTGAATTGTCAAGGGTCAGTCAGTCAGAAAGATGAAGCTAGTTGCCCATTCCAAAGCGTTGTTATGTATGGAGAAGAACGGGCAAGAAACTTCACGGTCACTTCTAGTACTTCAATATCCGAGTCAGACTAATAAAATGTCCCTATAAATAGCGACCACAAATCACAGAGTAGTCGATCGGAAGAGACGATTGAAGAATCTTGTACATAGACTTTTTTACACTTAAACTGACATTTATTGTTTAAGTAGATATCATAATATTAATCTTCTTCGCGGATAAAGAGAGAGAATACAATAAAATTGTTAGAGATGTGTGGAAAAAGACACGCAGCTGCGCCGACCCCAAATAAATGGGGATAAGAGCAAGAGATTGATGATAAATATTGATCTTCATTTTGATAGTCACCACAATGTCTGTGAAGAAACTGTCTAATAATAACAAACCTACTATAGAAGGTTTTGGTTTATTTTATCCAGAACCGTCGAAGGAGCTCTAAACGGCAACCTTGAATAACAGTGGTAAACCATTATGAGTTCGAAATAAAAATTCAAACACATAATTCCGTGACTATCTTAGCTCCACGCCGATTTAAGGCTCTTTGGATCCTCCATACGTTCAATTTAAATTGGTAGGTAATTTGTTTAACAATTTTTTTCCTTGACTTTTTCATAAATTCCAGTAACTCCTTCAAAGGATTACTACAACTCAGCCATAATTTCAGAAGAGTATTAAAACATCTATCATGCACGGCAAGCTTGTGACGTGAGCATTGATAACGCGTGTCAACGTTCCAAGAGGGCAACACTCCCTATTTATAAGTTTGTTGGTAAATGTTTGCGAATGCTGGCAACATTATGATACTGGTTACAGTGACTGACCTGTATAATTTGATGTAACGCCATTTTCTTTATGAAGTCAAACAGCACCCTAATTGCGTATCATACTTTTAATCTAATAAATTTTGAAGGAAATTGCTATTTCATAGCTTCATACGTCTGAAAAATTCGTCCACTCGATAACGTAAATGACGCAATGAATGTTGTTGAATTAAGGCTCGTTCACACCGGCGCGACTTGTCGCGCGACGCGACACCGGCAATTGTTCAATCGTGAAGTTTTATTAGAAATTGTATTGTTCAAGTCGCGCCGGTGTGAACGAGCCTTTATGAAAAAGAAAGAGATTGTCACTGTGTTACGCAATTACCCCGCAGGATTCCGTACTCAGTGTGGTTTACCGAAAATCGAAAATCCAGTCAACGTCGTTCAAAGAAAAGTTGTCAAAGACGTCCCCGAATTCTTGGAAGAGGAGATATTTTCCACGAATGTTCTGCGAATGACCTGAAATATTTACGAGGATTTTCCCGAAGAAATGTCTTTGAATAAAAAAAAATAAAGGTAATCTCTTAGTACCCAAAGCCACCAGTTACCAACTTCCTGCCTGCCTTGGAATGAAGTTCCTTATCATACGTTATACTCTGCACACTTGGCGACTGACAGCTAGAGCGGAAAAAGTGTAACATTTTGACCGTCACAACACTTTTGTTATAGTATGTGTTTTTTTTTTCATTTAGTTAATAATCTCAGACGTTATTAATTTATTTCATTGTGCCTGTTATTTAACAAATAATATACAGCGAACTTCGTTCCGACCGGGTCTCCCACGACACCTGTCGACTGTTATGTTTACCATCATTCAGCATAGGTTCGTTATAAGGCTGATAGGAGGAGGAAAATTGCCAACAAGATTCCTGTACCCTCCAGGTTCGTAAAAGGTCACCGACCTCCTCCTAATACAAGACGCCTCATACGAAGACTGTGGCAAATTAGCCTTTTATTAGCCACGGAACACGTCGTGATTACGTGTCAAATGTTATGCATAGATACGTTATATTTAGAGTGTGGTTACACATCATTTGCATAATCTAACCTGAACTACACAACCACAGGTCATTGCCCTGTAGTCAACAATTTTCGAAACTACTTCTTGATAGGCAATAGGTACAGGTGTAATAGTTGGCGATTCTCAGGCGCAGAGAAAGATTTCATACTAATATTTGAGTAAACAGACTTACCGTCTATTTCTATTCAATATCTTCTGTATAATATAATTTATGTATATTCTTATATTTTGAGTGTCGATTCAATTTAATCAGCACAATTTAAGTGATTTCGCTGTTGTTATTTCAGTCAATCAATCGTATCAGTAGGTAATGTGAGATGAGCCATTACAGATAAGTAATATTAACGGACTGATCAAAGGAATTGGTCGTTCAAAAACTTGTGATAAACCTTTACTAAAGGTTAGAGGACTGATATTATTTAACAAAACATTTTTAATTGTTGAATTAAATTTAGGGATATAAATAAATTGTTTACCAAATTGACAACCAACTTAAATTATTCGTATATGCAAATCACAACTGTCATTCTATACCAGTGTATGAAAAAGCGAAAGAAGGCAAATTGACGTAGTAGGTCGATTTGATAATCAATCAATTTCCCCGGCTGTACATTCACCTTCTCACTCTAAATATGTAAAAGGTCATAAAAATTGTCCTCCAAAAAAATTCTAGGAACATTGTCACGTTTTGATTAAAATGTTTTTACAATGTTATTAGTTTTTTGTTCTGTATAATATTTTTATTGTTACACCCACAGTCAGGGAGATGGTATAGTTAATTAACTTTTTAGGGCCTATTCACACGATACGTGCCGACCCGCACACGCGTTGTGCCCGCCATACACCCGCGCTCGCCACGTGCAAAATCAGCGCACGCCTCGCACCCGCTTAAACTACTAGTCGAGTCGACTACTACGTCAATACGACACTAGCCGAAGCGCGGGCGCAAGGCGTATGCGGGGTGGGTGCATCGTGTGTGCGGTGAGCGCGGGGTTAACATGAGGCGGGTGCGAGGCAGGCGCGTGGCGTGTGTTGTTGGGATTTGATAAATGCAATTTGAGATCTATTAATGATCATAAGACTCTAATTATATACAACAAATTTCAAAGCGAGTTAGATGCGGCTGCTGACGCGCGTGGCATGTCCTTAGCGTCGCAGCGGTGCGTGTTGTCTGAACAGGCCCTAAGAAGGCATGGCATGGGTCGTGATTCGGTAAATAACTTTAACATTCTACTCTATTGAGGTAACAACCTAATAGATTTCTGACGGCAACGTGATTTATAAGATTTAAAATTAAATTCTGTAGGACATTATTCTTCCCAGAAATCGTATTTTGTTATTGTCATGTTTTGTTACGTAATACTTGGTGTGCAACTTAAAATCCCTACACACAAATAAAAACCAATGTAAGTGTTGCTTCGTATTAATTAAATTTAGTTTAAATGAATCTTGTACTGCATCATAAAATTATTATATTCTTGATGCAACGTATAAATAGGTATTATTCGTACCTTACGAATAATACCTATTTATACGTTGCACATAATTAAGTTGCTGTAGTTGGTTAGCTAATAGAAAAACTAATATGAAATGTGCATAAAAAGCTGTCAAATGAAACAAACGGCAGCAATTTAACTTCCAAACTAGCCGACGCGACGGAGTAACCGTCGCATCGTAGCCACCTGCTACGTCGTAGCCGCTAGCTACGGCGTAGCTGCAGTGCAATCTTCAGTGACTGATTTTCAAAGGATCACTTCTTTTAAGTTCAAAACACAATTGGAAAAGTGCATAAACATCATAGTATTACATGGAAATAGACCTCGCCTCGTTGGTCTAGTGGTCGCTAGCGCTACTGTTCAGCATGAAGTTCTGGGCTCGATACCTGGGTCAGGCAAAATGTTTTTGGGTTCTTCCATCCTGAATTTCTCAGTAGCAGCCAAGAGTCAGGATTTGTGCCCAGTTGATGGCAATAGGCCCTCGCCTATTACATGGAACTTAACGATAACTAGCGAAATGTGGATGTACTATAAGCACACCTCTGCCTAACACTTCGGGGAATACAGGCGTGATGTTACTTTGTGTCAACATAGACAAGACCCCTAGCGGTCACGCGCTACACCACGCTCTGTCGAGCGCTGACGCACACGGCGGTTGACGACAAACAGTTCACGGTGGTTGGTTATTAGTTTAGAAATATCAATAACTATGACATTATGTAACTACCCCACGAGACTATCGGCATCAGTACGTGGTGGGCTCGACTTGTCGGGCCAATTCAGTGTGCGTAACGTAGTGAGAAGATACAAGAGTTACGCGATAGAAAGAGAGGCAACTTATAACTGTAGGTAATTAGCGCTCTGCGACCTAAATTGCGCTTGCCTCCGCCACGCCGCTTGTGTTTCAACAGTTTCAAGACACGTCGCCTACGTACATTTTGTATGAAAACTTTTTGAAGCATCATCATGCCTACGCCACGCCTTCACCACGCCGTTTCTGTATAATTCACGCCTAAAACGTTATAAAAAAATACATGGGAAAAACAAAACTATTTCATAATTTAGACACTCTCATAAATACATTTTCACCTGTTGCATTAAATCTATTAACACAGAAAGGCAATTTACAACCATTTCATTATGTCATTAGGTACGCTATTCAATATCGACCAAAAATATCGGTATTATTGAATATTTTATTACAAATACCTTCATTAAAGAAATGAATACAATTATAATAAAACTAGCTTGAGACCGTTTTATGGCGGAATGCCATTAAAATAAAAACCATCTACATTAAAGGTTCGATTTGCGGTGACCTTACAGTTTGCTGAAGGTGATTCATAGATTTTACAATTTGACGGTACAGAAAATTAAAAAGACTTGTGTTAATCACTGCTATTGTTTTTTAGAACTTCCTTGTTGAATCAGATTGGTCAAGCATGTAAAAATGTGGAGGTTTCCTGGGTTTTTTTTGCAACTAAGTATCAAATCAAATGACTACGTTATAAATCAAGAGAAAATGTCATTACAATATTAGATTCTAATCATACATCGTTGTAAAACTAAAATAAATTAATGAACATCATAATGCATATTAATTTTATGCATGACATTCTTAGGATTATGTGTAGGTGTCCCGTCTTGATCAAATTGTTATTGAACTATGAACACGACCTTGAAGGAATGCCAGGATATTTAATTATCAGCTTCCATATTTATTAATCGGAAAGGGCTGGCGGCTATGTAAAGAGTGTAACCTATTCGATAAAAAAAATATTTTAGGTTCCTAATCACCCTTCCCAGCATTGTTGGCTCACTATCATTGCATTAAAACGTGGTTGTACGCAACGCATACATCGCAGAAGCAAGTTCAGGCCCTAGCGAGTCACTGGACGTGCGCACTTTTTAACAAAGTTAATAGTTCACGCCATGAATATAACGTATTATATAACTAGCTTTGCCCTCGGCTTCGCTCACGCGACTTTATTTTTTGGCATTATAAATTAATGTCAATTATAGAATGGATAATTATGGAAGGTGAATAGTATAGATATAGAATAGTATTTTTGCAAGAAATTAATCTTGATCATACCCTCAATAAACTAATCATATAATATTCATATAGTGAACGTGTAGTAGAGGCTTGCAGGGACCGAGCTCCATGCGGGGGTTAAAATTAATACCCAGGTAGAATTCGTTTTAACTCCCGCATGGAGCTCGGTCCTATACATACTCACCATTTACAACCGCCTTTATCCTATGCTATTTATAACATAGACCCAACGTCATTGACATAACTTTGGTTCGTCGATTACGTTACCAAAACAAAAGACGTATAAATTAGGACAATCTTCATTTTATTGCAAGAATGAGCTCATTTCTTATTATGTTTGCATTCAAACATCGTTTCTCAGCCGTTAGACAAATAGATACATGATTAACTTACAAAGGTTATTCAGAGAGTATTTTTAGAGTTTGGTAAGATTTGCTCTAACCTAACTCGAATACCAAATAATTATATGACCTACCATGAATACAAAAATAAATCTCAGTGTGAGGAAACATTCCAAAAAAAAACAAATTACACCAAGTTTAGTCTCGTACCCCAAGTTCTGATCATTTTCAGGGATACACGATCTGACTTACAAATTACCGGTAGAAGTGGAACTGGCTGTCCGGGGCATTATTCCTCTATATAAATTGTGCCTGCGAAAAGAAAGGTCAAGCCACCCTGACCAGACACAAGCTACATCAGACAAGAACATGCAGAATACCAACTGACAACAAAAGTTCATTGAAGATGGAAGATTAGAAGTCAATCGAAAGTGACACTGACTCAAAATCATTTTCTTATACATTTTTTATATGACATGAATATTTAATTTGTAAAGACGCTGAGTTTACGAGTCGTGTTTGTTTTTATGAGGAAGTAGTCTGTGTCCCTGTCCAGGAATAGGCTGCTTTAAAGCCCTTAAAATCATCACGAGGCAAAAAAATGCATGATATGAGTTGATATCCGTTAGAAATGGTTTTCAAGTACCTACAGATAACAAGGAATGCAAATGATAAACCTCTTTTTCATTACACTTTTAAAATACAGGAAAAACGATTACAAACGAAAAACTTAAAATCGGTCCTTTTTTTTTTTTTTAAGCGTTTTTTTATTGCTATTCATAGCAGGCGCCTCCTCGTAGCGCAGCGACTTGGCTTATAACAATATAATTAGTGAATTGAACCTTCGGATTATCTTGTTTAGTGGACTAGCTATCACTATTTAGCCGGTACGCGTTAAATGTTCACTGGGTGTAGTGTGAGATAGCGGCCCGTTACAACTAGTTAAGATTGTCAGTGTTGCTAGACATTATCGGGAATCGAGAGGTCGACGAACTATTTGTTAGTAATCAAGCTCCTTTTTGCCTAATTTTGGAAAGACCGATTAGTACAGATTCCTTTTATTGCAAGTAATTTTAGGATCTGTTGAAAAGGCTAAACAGCCTCATCGAGACTGTTGAATAAAATTCTCTTTAAATATTTATTTTAAAATGCATTTGATTTTGTCTACATTAATATACTCAAAAACGACTGGTCCGATTTAAACAATTCTTTCACCAGTAGAATGCTATATTATCACTGAGTTACTTATATATAATTTATAAAGATATCACGAGGGCGAAACCGCTGGTGGGAGCTAGTGTTAAATAAAGGTGAAACCAGGTCTAGCATTTTAATTCCGTTAATAGTTACTAAATAAAATTGGCATATTGTTTTGTGATAAACTGTAGTTTACATGGAACTTAGACATAACTGGTGAAATGTGGGTGTACCACAGGTACACCTCTGCCTAGCCCTTCGGAGATTACAGGCTTATAACATGGGCTATAATTTATAAACATACTAGCTATGCCCTGCGGTTTCACCTGCATATGTGTCAATCTCGTGGCGATACTGATAAAAAAGTATCCTATGTCATGGTTTACCCATGTGCCACATCCAAATTTGTTCAGCCATTTTAGCGTGAAAGCGTAACAAATAAACAAACAAACTGACTTTCGCATTTATAATATTAGTTACGTAGGATCACGCGGGTGAAACCGCTAGTGGAAGCTAGGTTTCTGAAGTTAGCAATGACACTGTTATATTATAAAAAGGTTGTGTAATTACCCTTCGCTCAAGCTTTTTAAAGGATAATCTTAGCAGGAATAAAAAAGATTCCTTAGACTCGTAGATATTTTCAAGGAAAATCGTATTTTAATCAAGTAAGTAAGTTCTATGACCTCACCGACTAAAGAAGATTTAATTTAGTCTCCATTGAACTGAACAAATCTGTTGAAAAGATAAAAAACTATTATAATTATGAATGTTTACACACCAAAAAATAATAACGTGTCGTAAAATACAGATATTTTTGTCGCCTGTAATAAATCTTATCGAATGATCGGGACGAACGATTTTGAATGAAACGTAGGTAATTTTTTTAGTAATAAAAAACTGAATAAGTTCGTATGACATACGCACGTTTGGTTCCGTAGCTAGGATATGAACCATATATTCGGTTTGAACCCTGAATATTGAAGTATGTATATTGTATAATAAGTGAAATTTCCAGTACTTTACGCTATGGTTACTATGTAAATACAATACTTTCACCTGACTGCACAGAATTTACTTCTTTAAATCTGTCGGTGGGATGACACGTCGCATTGCCAAGCGCATGGACAAACTAATGAAAAAGGGTCGCGTTTCCACCATTGAATGCAGAACCCTAAAAGCCAGGTCGGTGTACTGCGAACAATGGGACATTAAGGCTGTATTTCAAGCCACAGTTTATGACTACCCCCCTGACCGCCAACGAAATGCGAACGTTTCTATAGACTTCCGCTATCAAACAATTTTATTACAATTTCATAGATAACACCTTTGGTAATCGAGTTTTTATTTAGTAACAAACATTTTTTAAATATAAATATACTGACCGGGTCGCTCTTTTGAGGAGGCGTTGAACCCAGTTCAAATCTCAGACGAGGTTTAGGATAAACCCGGATTTCAGGCTCGGCTGAAATCCGATTTTATTCTGTTTGTAAATCTTTGTAGTTTGATTATATTAACCCGTCTAGGCCTCTGTTTATACCGTTAACGCCATTTGCATTCCACCGTCGCGGTCTGCCGTAAAATCGGGGTAGCACAACAAAATTTATGAAAAAATATTTCATATAGCGACGGTATCGCGGTGCTGTGTTGTGCTAACTAGTATCAAATATAATCAGGTAACTACCTCATTTGCGTACGACGTAAACTAATTAGAATATGAACTGAACCAACCTCTCGTAGCTCGCTGCAGGTAGGCAAGTAGGCAGGTAAGTAATGTAGCTTTCACCAGAAAAAGTAAATTCAGGCTTTGAAAAAACGCCTTTTACTTTTTGTACAGAGGTGGTGATATGTTTGATAAATAATAATACTATATGATAGTGTCTATCAACCTTGTTCGTCTACTCACGTGCAAAATGGTACCTGTAGATGCTCGCAGTTAGTGAAATTAATAAATGTTTTCTTTTTCGAAAAAGTGATTAGAATTTTCTTAAAGTATCTTGAAATTCTTAATCTAATCTTAAAAAGCTTTAGATACTCTTTGAGAAAATCGTTTTTTAAGTTTGCAGTAAGTTCCTTAACACACCTACTCTCGCTAACATTATTTGACTTCCTGCGAAGCATTGAACTCAGTAGCAGATTCTAAATCGTCACATAGTTTCCGCACAATTTTTAATGTTACGTACATTTTGACCGCCACAAGTTTTAGGAACGAAAATATATTTTTTCGAATAAATCGGAAACAAAGTGTCTAAACATGTTGAGTTGTTTTACACTTGCCTTTTACGACCACTATGGGGTGTTATATTATGCCCTTTACGATAACTACAGGATTTTGGTCACCAATTCTTTGAGAACTATTCCATCTGAGTCACGGTTGTAATATTTCATGTAAATTGATGAATACGACATGTCGAGACATCGTAAACTTTAGACGGCATCGGCAGTGCAACGGCTTATTCGAGTTAAATTAATTTTATCATAATATTTCTCTGCGGCCCATAACCTCAAATTCGGTAAAACCAACGTTTTTAGCACGTTTTAAAGAAAATGTAAATGTTGAGTGAAAATATTAAAGTTCGCAAGCTACTCTCCTGAGCTTCTTGCGGTCTTAGCTTCAATCTCCTGGTCGAGCAAAGCAACCCGAGACCCAACGCTCAACAGTCGAACTTGCGATCAATAGACCAGCAAGTTAGTTATCATTAAGTTTGACACAAGTTAAACGAGAAGAACCAGTTTAATGAGAAGCAAACTACAATTAATCAAAAGTTAATCACCTTTAACCAAATATACCGAACAGAATTCGCTAATTGGGATTGATCAAATTAATTTCTAGAACAACTCAGATCTTACTTGATTGTGAAAACTCAAATTGAGGAGACTATTAAATAACTTGACAATCAAACATTATTTTCCATTGCCCAAAATAACCTTGCTCACACCAAAATGCACTTTAACCTCACAGTTTTACGGTTGCAAATAAATAGCATACGACGATTGCTAGCAATATCAACAGTAAATTAAACTTGGTACCCAGATAAGTTGTTTCTGCCATCTCACCCTTCAAATTAGCGACTTATTGGATCTGCTATTAGGTTGGACTTTGTTTGGCAAGCTATAATTAAAACGTGTCTCGCTCTGCTATCAGTTTGAGAGTAAGCAAAGCCATGATCTGATTTTCATTGCCAATATAATTATATTCATCGACATTATTGAAGACAAGAAAAATTACTTATTATTGTAGCAAGAAGTGCCTGAAACTAGCGTTCTTGTTCTTGTCGATACCATGAGGCAATGACACAGAATAATGAAACTCTAGGATGATTTTGTATTCATTAATTTACTTGTATAAAACATAATTATTGTACATGTTAAGGATTCAGGATCTACATAACCTGTGTACCCATCTAAATCAGTTCAGTCGTTTACTCAAGATTGAAACGAATGAAACCCACAGAAAACCTTTCCAAAACGAAACAAACATCTTCACAAACTTTCGCAATTATCTATTATTTAAAGAAGTAAGGATAATCGAATCTCCAAACATAAAACTCAGGTCCGCTACTAAATTACTGAGCCATAAATAAAAAGCACTTCAAGTTTAAATATTACTATCGTACAGAACGATGTGCGAATACTCTGTAGTATGTAAATAATCTGATTTCAAACATAAACCAGTACAGAACTAACTTTTATAACAAAGTTTATGTGACAGTAAAACTGAGTTTAAACTAACTGATAAAGTGACATGCGCGTGGAAGCTGGCTCTATGGTCAACAACCCGGAGATGAGAATGGATCTATCCACACTTTTCAAGGTCAGGGCCTTGCAGGCTCCACGTGTTATAGGAAAACTGAGCCTGAATGCGCCTGATCCTAAACTACATGGATAGCTGGTATCAAAATTAAAAAGGTTATATCACTTTTCCGATCAGTGAACGGTAAGAAAAACAATTAACTTCATCTTTAAAAAAATAAGACAGAGAAAGACTTATGTCATTGCGTGTCTGCAGGTTCATATTCAATGATAGACAAATGAATCTCACTTTGTGGCAGAGACAGAACCTTGAAGTGTTTATTCACTATCGAACAGCAAGCAAGCAAGAGATATCTTATGATAGCGGGATGTTTCAAGCAGAAATCACGAAATTGTTGTCAACATGATTTTTTCTTACCTGTGTCTTTCGCCATACGGTAGAATCTTCATTAAAAATGGTGCATGTTTCATAAATCAGATTAACAGCTTAATATCAATAATTTGGGTAAGACAAAATACAGAAGCATGAAATAAGAGATCTCCTAAATATATAGGTACGGACTTCTCAAACTGAAGCACAAATCAATAAAACGTATATAATTTTCCCATCAAGTTTTATTTCGGGATAGATCAAGATCAGTTGTCTTTTCGAGGAAAGATTATAAATACTGTTCTGGGAATCGTGGAATCCTCTTAAATGTTCCACACTGTAGACTTTGTCGAACATTGATAGAAAGTTCTTTGACATGCGCATTTTTATTGCCCGGACTAAGCCCGGGCTAGTTGAAATTGCGTGCAGCTTTTATTCTAAAGGGATTCCTAGTTTTTTCTGGTGAATTATTTTAAGATGTTTCTTAATGTAGATGGACTTGAAAAGTTGAACTTTTGGTAGTTATTGGGATTAAAGAATAGAGTTTAAATGAAATTATCTATGAGTACCCTACCTAAGTATAATTTCTTAAGTTAAGAGTGTAATTAGCTTTGTTTGAATACCTTTTCAAATTCTTTGGACAGAGATTCAGTATACATTGTTAATTGTAAGTGAGTTAGAACCTGGTTCACCACAGTTTATTTAGCTTAACGCAAAACCATATTTTCTAAATATTTTTTTAATTAACCATTGTTCCCAATCATGAGGCACACAGACGCATATAACGAGATGCCCAATCTCGTTCGAAGGTGACACTGACATTTCATTACGTAGTTATACGCATAGATCTACTTTCGTCTACATTAACGGCATAATAGCTTGCTTTGTAGCTGTGCCGTCTTTGAATAAGTATTAAACGCAAAGAATTATAAGCACTTAGTTAAGGGGACAATAATGTCAGACTTGGTCAAGAATTTAATACAGTTGCAGTTAATTTTATTCTAAGTAAGTCCACAATAAGTTATTCTACGTTTATTTGTTTAACAAAAGAGAGATGTCCTCTAGTATCAGGAACATGATGTAAACTACTGGTCTGCGTAGTAAGTGGTGATGGTTATTATGCTTCATAGTGGAAGATGGTGTCTATGAAAAAGATAAATTTTGGTATTTTTCGTAGTAATAGCAAAAACGCCGAAAAAAAACACGTTTCTTCCCTTTAATTATTATTTACGGCAACAGAAATACACAATCTGTGAAATTTTCAATTGCCTACCTATTACCGTTTACGAGATACAGCCCGCTGACATACAGACGAACGGACAGTGGAGGCTTAGTAATAGAGTTCCGTTTGGCATCCTTCGAATATGGAACACTTAAAATTAAAGTATCAATTTTTACCCGGCTGCTCTAGGACGGTAATGTGTTCACCAAGACACTTTTAATCATACCTACTTAGGTATAAATCGTAAGAACATTTCGATGCCGAGCCCCTTTACGTCCTATTGTAATCATTTGGTCGTCATGTGGTCATTCGCATACAGAACAAACAACTCACCACTTGTGTCATCAAAAGAGTGTAATAATACAAACACTTGAGGATTTCCGGTCGTAGCACTCTCTTTAAAGACAAGGAAATTGCCAGCTAAGTATTGAAAAACTAAGTTGAATGTTCTCTTTGGATAATACCTACTTATAGGAAGATAATATGAAATGGAAGACAGGTTTGCCAAACGCTGGTGATTTAAAACATGGCCTTCCAACCTGCTAACGAAGTTACCAATACTATGACACTGTAGGGAGGAGGGATTCACCCATCAATAAGATAGTAGTACTATACATTTTCTTAGAAAAACAAATAGGCAGTAGAAAATAATGAAATAACAGTTACTAAATTCCAAGAATATACGGAAATTACAAAATAAAAACTGTTAGGTAAATTGATGCCTAGATAATTTTATCATATCAAAAAGAGCAGCTATGACAAAAAATCATATATCAACACCAGCTAGTTCCTTAGTAAATAGGTAGTAATAACTACTTTCAGACAGCAATTAAAGGATAACTAAAAACCGATATCTCCAAAAGTCCAAGCTAACTGAGTAAATCGCCTCCCTCTTCAACAGTCAAACAAACGAATTGACTCGACAAACTGATGATGACGTCACAGACGAGGCTTGACTTTGAACCGTATTGCAAGAAAATGCAGAAGGAACATCTCGCCTTGTTTCCCCGAAGGGTTTTAGTCCCATGTAACAGACACCTCAAGGTGGTCTCATTTATCTAATTAAGGTTAAAATTTATCTAAATATATATAATGAATCTAATCTAATCTAATCTAATCATCGCTAAACAGCGTTGCTGTGTTCCGATTTGATGGACAATTTGGGTGCTGGTGTAACATACCTACATAATTATGGAATTTGTTTTGTGTTAAGGATGCCAACGCAACTGTACACTGCTACGGGGATGTTTTGGCGCTCGAATGATGTTGAAAGAAGGGCGCAGTTAGTAAGCAGTTGTGCAGTTGTTTTTAAAAATGTATTGTAAAAACAAGTAGCCCAGTCAATAACAACATCTAACATCGCAAATGCGCATGTATCTACGATTTTTTTATAAGTTGTTAGTTCTCCTGAGAATTGTTTATACCCAAGTTTTCAATCCTGAAAACCTCGTGCTTCTCCCATGGCGCTCGAAAAACTGTGAAATTCTGGTAATAGTTTTTATGTATCTTTTCAATATTTTTGTGACGGAGACCCTCTGGAATATTTATGGTAAGGGGATCAACATGAAATCTCTTGTTATATTATTTTCTCTTGGACCATTAGTTCAGCCTGACGTGTCTTGGCAAATGACCGTATCGATAATTTTTCACCAAGCTGTATCATCGAACCAATATACTTAAGAGTGCTTAGGTTGAGCTCAGATTGTAGCATTGTAGCTTGCTGAATTTCACAGTTTTTCGAGCACCGGAGTAGCAAAGGATTTGCAAGGGTGGCAAGGGCAAAATTGGGTATAAACTAACAACATAAAAATCGTCGTTTGCGATGTTTGCCTTTTTTGCGTTGTTATGGCCTGGGCTGAAGAGGGCGGCTTCCGATTTTGCCCACACGCTAAAAGAACCTTGTAGCGTTATACGTTCTGTTGACACGTGACTGCCACCTATATGACATCTTCCGACAGGTAGACCGTCGGCTTTCTCACCCCTCAATACCATAAAAAGCTTATGATTGTTTTAAGACAGTAACGAAATAGTGTACCTACAGGAGTACCTACCTATGCGAGTAATAGAATTTGACAGCATGATACTGTGGGCTGTTCCTTTGCTTAACACATAATATCACATAAGTTAACCTTCTCAATCTGCCTACTGTTTGTTTACGCGAAGCAATGAAAGGGTGTGATGTGTTGCGACGGGGTCGTCGACCTGTGACGTAGTTCATAGACTACGTGACTAAATACTGGAGTCAGTAGGGGAGCGGCTACTGTTCTTATGTATTATGATGGTGGATGATTTGATTCACTGAAGTGGACCAGTGCTCATCTTGATGATAGGAAGATCAAAGGGGGTGGAAGTACTTTTTATTTCTATCTGGGCCCTAGGCTATACGTTTGTACCTAGGTACTTGAAAAAAACTTGAACCATAAGGTAAGGGTCCCATCGAAAGAAAGTGATCAGGTTAGGGAGCATTATTTTGTAACGTTTGACGTTCAATTTGAATAAGATAATGTTTTTTGTCTCAAATAACCAATATGGGATAGCAAAAAAAATTACCAGACTACATTTTCACAATAATAGAAAATCGTGCGTCGAACTCTTGTCTACAAAATCGGTTTCTTTACAGCGAAATTGAACTTCCTTTACAGGCGTCTCGTTCATGGGGAATCACGTTTTATTACCCATAAACTTATTTTATTCTTACATTGTCATCTTCCATTGTACACTCTAGGTTTTACTATTAATAAGGATAAATAAAGTATAAGCAGTGAAAACTGTATAGTGTATAGTTATTTAAAGTTACAACATCGACTGGTATTTTATGCACATCTTTTTAAAACTATCCTTTGAGGACGGTCCTAAACTATGAATTATATCGCACATTATCACAATTTTTTGGGTTTACCATGAAGTTTGCAAAATTATTGAACAAAAGTTTGATCGACTTTAATTTTTATTGCACCGTGTAGTATAGGTAGGTATTGCGCAGGTCTTGTTCACTATAAAACTGAAGGGCCGTCAATGTTATTGCGTGAAAATAATGGATCGTTTGAATGTAACGGTACGAGGGTACGTTTGTATGATAAAAATAAGCACGTCATGTGCCATTCTGCAGCACTACACCTACATCGAACGCCGTCTAACCGCTAAAGTACGTACTTTCACCTTCATCAGTTAGTCCAATCAAATTAAATACTAGTCGGTCATCATTGGACTTTTAGCTAGCGGTTGTATTCCGCGTTAGATCTAACCTTGCATCATGAAAGGAACTGCATGTCGCGCGAATGCGCGATTACGCGATCCGTTTACATGAATTATGCCGTACACACGTGATGACTACAGAGTGGCTCATTTTCATTGGTCGATAGGGCTTGCATGTGGGGTGCTGGAGATTTCTGTAATCCATGCCATGGGGTTGATAGGGCACGTATTCAAGGAAGCGTTTTCATGAGTCGATGGTGAACGATTGCGTATACGGAGAACCTGTTTATCACGTTTCGCAGTTGCTTTGAAGGTTCATATTCATTGGTTATTTTCATTGGGTGGGAGTCTCCGCACGCTTTTTATCGATCGATGAATTTCCTTGGTCGCTACCACTACGCCCGCTTCGGGGATTCCCCGCAGATGGTGTACCGCCCGCGTTATCGACATATCACTTTCATTCGTGATTACCCGGCCTTTGGGGCCCCACATGCTATAATTATATCGACCGAGTTATCGACTAATGAAAATGAGCCATTAGGGACACAGGGGATGGCAATAAATAAAACACAACCACACAAACTTTACCACATCATTGTCACCAATCAAACAGTCTCTTTGCCCTCAAAACATAATATGACTTTTAAATCAGTTTTGGTGTCAGACAATATCATCACTAAACTGGCTCTTACCTATTAACCTAAAACGTGTGAATATGCTGGCTTGAAGTAAATAGTTCATTAGCAATTGAGGTTATATTCTGCGGGTATAATGGAGATAAGATAGAATTAAACACGTAATAACGATAATAGTTTTACCATAATGAAAAATATGAAAGTTGCCATACTTGAATATGATTTAGTATGAGAGCAATTGTGTAGTTATCTGTGTCCATTACGAGAATGCTAGAGCGTTGAGTATTTAAGATCATTTTATCAAACTATTTGCATAACCATTGATACCTTCAATTTAACGTCAGGCAACAACCGGGCAGCAAATGGGCAACACCAGGATTGACACGGTGCAATTTGAAGCCCCATTTACACGATGCAAGTTTCTTGCATATGGCATAACTACTATAAAATTGAAGCAACAAAGTAACTTATGGTTTGATTACTGAAACGGTGCAATGTAATTGCCTGTACAGTGATGACATACTGAACTCCACAGTTTCATTAAATGTAGCTTGGTAAGTGTAAGTACGAATGTAGGCAGGTAAATGATATCAAAATGATAAGAATGTCCTTTGCCAGAAAACCCACAAAAACATACCCGCCAAAAAATATTAGGTCAGTGCTTTTCCACAAAACGATTAATATGTGAGAGGTAATTATCTAGGCTACCCTACTGAACTATGCACATACGTAAATAGGGACTCTACGAGGCAGGGAGTTGTTGCCCGTAAAACCTCTGTGGAATGAATCAATCACTTAGTTGACGCAAGGCTGGACGAGAAGATACCCCTTGAAAGGACGGATATTTCGGTAAATGTATTATTATATACCTATAACCTATAACTTAAAATTCATAGTTCGCATCTCTAAACGATAGACAATTTCGAGCGACCATTGTTGTTTACATCATTGGCAAAATTGAAAACCTGCAATCAAATGAAGTATGCAGTAAATATATATATTATGCCTAGAAATCTAGAGACCGCCATGAGTTCCATCTCAAACCGTTGCTGTTCACTATCAAAAATTTAGCAATTCTACTAACTAACTAAAACAAAGAAACAAGTTTATAAAATATTATTAAAGGGTGCCATGTTGAAGGCTAGAGGAATTACCTTGATGGTATCACAGTTGAATGCGCTCACTATGATCACTACTAAAGCTACACATATTCGTATTTCCCCCGAGAGCATCGTGTTTACCCGACATTCGACATATTTGCATTGGAGATGGTTTCTTCAATAAATCATTTCGACATATATAATATCTGTCATGTTGCTGGGGATAGCTATTTGGAAGCCAGTTTTCAAGACTATGAAGATAGGGGATGGTACCTTAAGGGGGGTAAAATGAGGCATAAACAGTACTGTCTACTTTTAGGCAGCAGTAACAGTTGACCCGGTTACAAAAGGCTTATAAAAGTTTCAAGGTTGGCCAGGAGTGAGCAAGGAGTGAAGTTTCAATGGGACTTGGAACCTCTTTTTTTTTTTTTTTTTTTTTTTATCCACAACGGGGAAGCTCTTGGCCAGAATCTCACCTGATGGAAAGTGATGATCAGGCCGAAGGTGGAAGCGAGCTTCACCCGGAATCCTCTACCACAGAGGAACTGGCTATCTTATCTCTAACTGCCGGAACACAACAATGCTTTTAACATTGTTGTTATGGCGACAGACTTAGATAAGATGGTGGTAGCTAGCCAGGCGGACTTAAAACAAGCCCTACCACCAACCAAACCGAGCAGAAAATTTTGCCCCCACTGGGAATCGAACCCGAGACCTCTTGGTCTGAGACAGGTGGTCTAACCACTAGACCACAGAGGCGGTTAAAAAAAACCTCTATTTTAAGTGAGTTAGGAGAATTCAATGTTCAGAATTTATATACTTAACAAGGCTTTGTGGCTAAATAAACGCTTTTATCTAGATAATTATGAACTTGTGTTGTAATAAAGGTAAGATATTGTTTTTTTATAGGTAGGTAATTTTATCGCTAAAGTACCTATCTATGTTCCTACTGTAAACACTGGAACTTTTTCGAGAGTTTTTGTGAGAGTCCATCGCGCGACTCAAAGCGCCCACGGCTTACAAGCACCTTCATTCAAGTAGGTTATCACTTCCAAATTGCACTTTGAAATTAGGAGCTGTCAGAAGGTCTTTTTCAATAAACTGACAATTCACAATGTATGGAGGGTACCTATTTATTATTTAACAAGCAGGCTTAAACTTTGCACGTTACAAATAGACTTACTAGTTTTTTCTCACCATAGACCATCAGTCCATACCTATGAATTCATAAACTAAGTATAAGTACATATAAATAAAAAGTCAACAACAACACAAGAAAAGCAATTCCATCCATTTGTTCGATGTTAATAAAACAGCCATTAAACTTCAAACATCACATGCTCATTAACTGACCTGACGGTAAGTGCTCAATCCTCAGACATCTTGCAAGTTTCAAAAGGATTCCCTCCGCCGTGAACATCGCAGCGCTACGTTACGTGTAAGATACGGTTTTCCGGTAAAGAGTTACCAGTTACCAGGGCAGGGGTAAGTACTTACCAGGGCAGGGGTAAGTAGGCCAAGGCCGCGTGCAACTGTAAAGATTTAATGGCAGTCTGTTTTTGGCCGCATTTTGGGAATCGTCTGTTTGTAAGCGGGAAGCGGGTGACCTATTTATGAACTTACAACCTGAATTCAGTCTGTATAACTATTGTAGGTAATGGAAGAAGAAGTCAAGACGTCAAAGTTCTATTAGTATTCTAGCAATTTAATGCTGACGATAATTTGATTCGATTGAGCAACAGCCGCGGTTTTCTTTAACCGAAGATACCAACTTCGTTGTCTATCGAGGCTATGTTTAATACAAACAAACAGACACAACTAACCGAGCACCTTGAGACATCTAAAAGAAGTTTCTTGTTTGAATCAAAGATCATTTCATCCACCACAATACAAATAACTCCGGAACTTCTACATAAGAGCATAAAGTCAAATAACGATTTCAGTCAAACAAAGACTACAAAATTACCCTTAAATCGAAAAGGTTAAAGATAGGGCCAACATCCCATCATCCCCGCTTATCGCTTTCACCCAGACCGATCTCTTCCGTCCACGGCACAGGGCGGTCGACCCAAGTCTGCACACAACATATTTGTTTATTTACGAGAACCCTGTTTTAGAATCAGAAGGGGATAATTAATGATGTGTTTAAAAGGAAGGGAATAACGATGGGATGTAAAGGGCCTGGTGTGCTGTGAAGTAATTAGTAAACTGGCTTTTATTATTGCTGCGTTATTATAAGACAGAGAGGGTTTATCCGTACCGTAAAATCAGCTTCATAAATCACTACCTAAACGTTTCAAAATACACACGTATACACACCAGACAAGTGTTGTGTGGTGTGTCTAGTGGGCAACAGCTCGATGATAGATGTTGGAACGTTGTGTATAAACTCGTCGTAAGGTAAACTCGGCTTGCGCGATGCAGGATTTTGCGTGACATCAGTGTAATGCGTAGTTCGCATGTGGCGTTGTAGATATACACGTAAAGTTATTACGTGTATATCGCGCATCGCAAGTATAAATTAATTTTAAAAAAAAATGTAGGTATGTTATTTTAATTTCTTACGAACTAACGTTTATTGTAGTATAAATTTTGCGTTCTAATAATATTTATGTAAGTAGTAAGAAGAGAGAGAAAATGTACAGTTAGATCTGAGCGTTTTTTTTTGTAGTTTTATGATTTGAATGGGTTTTTTTTAGTTATTCATAAACTTACCTACTTACATATTTCAAAATTCTGAGATGGCTATGGCACATTTCAAGAGATATTATTATATATTTTTCATTACATTTGCATTTATGCAATCCACGAGCTCAATAAAGTGCCGGTGCCTTATAATGCGTTAAGTATGAAAAACTTGCTTCGGAATTTTGGCTTTCAGTAGATATATAAATAGTTATAAACTATACTAATAACTATTCTCCATTTCTAAATAAGTCATAATTGTCGAAGTCTTTCAGTTTATTAGAATAAGAACGCCAAAGTTGCCCATTTACCGCAAAAATCACGGTCAAAATCATGTCGAAATGTAATAGGCCTCCTTATTAGGAGGCCTATTACATTTCGACTTACTTACGAAACAAACCGATAAGACGACTCACCACGGGGTTCTATTTTGACCGTTTAGGAAACTGAGGAACCCTATCAAAACCTCATAACTAGAATTATACCTACAAGAAGAAACTCGGGCATCGTGAAAAGCAAAATAAAAATATATCCAGTCAAGAAGTTTTAACTGTGAAAAAGAAAAGGTCAGAGACGGCTACCACTCGAGAAACGGTTAGTTGAGTTTGAAGAGAAAAAAATAAAGATATTATAAACTCTTATAGACTGTGTTCAGCTGAACACCCAGCTAATTGTAACCAAGGCAAAAATAATGTCAAAGTCGATGTCCAAAGCTGGACAAGAACATTTTAATAAATAGGATTATTGTCGCCTTTACGACATCATTTAGAAGCCGTATTGCTAAAGGCTTCAAAAAAGTTGTCTTTGTTAAACTCAAGGGATCCGTGTTTTCCTTCCAAAATGCTCTTGGAAAAGGACAAGTCAGTAGAGTAGTTAAGGTGCAACAAGGTACTGTTGGCGCGTGGCCAAAATCAGAACTAACGCAGTCACATTTATTCCAAACATTTCGCACAAATGTTTACCAATGCCGCCGCCCTGTCAACACCATTCGACATTTCAATTTTTCAATAAATAATAGTTCCGAAGAAAATATTTTTGATCTGCCAGACAGCCACTTTTCCGACAATAAAAAAAACGCTTAAAAACCGATCGTCCATTTTACCGACGACCTTTTCAGTCGAGGATGTCATGAAGCTGATCATAACCATAAAAGCCACGGTCCATAAACGTCCTGTTACAATTATTGGCGGCGTAATTTGGAGGATAAGGACTAGACTGAATAAAGGACGGCCTTGACTTAGTTTGAGAAAAATAACATCGTCGCGTTTCCATTGGTCATTAAAAATATTGATATATAAGTACTTAGCTGTTTAGTAGGTAGCAATAACTGTAATGTAATGTAGCTGTACTAGGTACACACGCAGCGACTTCAAAATCTCACTCACGTCGACACAAGTTTTTGTCTGCAGATTTACCGATTCCGATTTCAAAATCTGTGTGGCGGGCGACTAAAGGGTATGCACCTAGCCTATCAATCAATAGAGTTCGGAAATTAATAAAATTAATTGCATAGTTTTTCGGAAGTGGACTGTGTTTGTTTTACACGAAGTGGACTGTTTTTACACGACTGTCAAAAAAAGGATGTTTTCAGGGTTCATAGAGGTATATACCTATGAACTAACAAAAAATTTCATTGCAGTCCGGGGATTGTATATTCTTAGATTAAAAAGTGACAGGAATGAAAATTTTATTTCTTAAACTTGTCTAACTTTGTTTTTTAATTTTTAGTTCATTGCCTGGCCGTGTTTTTTAAATAGGTACTTATTTTTTACTTCAATGGATCGCACCTTAGTTGGAATTTGCTTGACACCACAGATCATAAAATAGTTTGACATTGACTGATCTTGGCAATGTTGCCAGACTAGATTGTTTTTTGCTATTTTGCTCTTTCTAGAAACAGAATATTTACTTTGTTAAAAATAAATAATTAGAATGCATAAAATAATTACGATGCAAGGCGTCTTTTTATGTTATTTTAAAAGCTGGGGAATTAAATAAATCAATATTCAAATGATGAATAATGCTTTACTGTTCACATCACGTTTTACTCTATTTTTATTATAATAAAACCGATCGTTACGAACTTAGTAAATAATGCGATCCAATATTATTGTTCGATACATCTAGTATGAAATATAATTTCTGTCTCAGAAAAAGTAAACAGCTGATTTTCTACTGACAATTGCCCAGACATGCTCGAATCGGATCTGGCAACACCCATTACGACCTCCATTCATCCTTCGCTTCATCAAAATAACGTTTTATACACCATTTTCAACGAATAGCACTCAAAATTTATCTCTAGGTGTTAATAATTGTAGTTTTTTAAGTCCTTCAGTGTATTAATATAGTCTTGACATGAAAATGGCGTTGAAATCGTCGCCGGTTATCTTCGGGTGGCTCTCTCGGTTGCCCCGTAATTTCTCCACATCTAGCGCTTTAGCCGCTAAGCCTATGGCTGTGCGTGATGCTCTCAATAGTGCCATTGACGAGGAGATGGCAAGAGATGAAAAGGTTTTCATATTGGGCGAGGAAGTGGCCCTTTATGACGGTGCCTACAAAGTGACCAGGTATGAGAAAAACGGTCTACATAACCTTTACAGTACCTGTTGGCGTGAGATTAATCTTTATTATTATTAAATTTACTTATTTATTTATTGCTCTTTAAGTGAACACTGAAAATTTCAAACTTTTCGAAGTTTTTACTTTGCAAAAATATGCTTGAATATTACATAACCAAGAAGTTTGTTGATAGATTTCAATGAGAATGTTATCTTCGTGCAATGCTGTCAAATATCATACGTTACCTTTTAAAAGCCACCAACCACTACAAATAAAGTCAGTATTCCAAGCTAGGTTTTGGAAATAAAATTTCCAAATAACTTTATGTTATATTTTCGTATGACAAGACAGTATTTATGATTTACAAAGAATATGTTATAGTGTCCAGTACCTACGTAGTTTAAGTAACCATCTGTGAAGGCTGTTAAAAGAAATAAGCAACAAATAGATAACATGATGACTCTTAACAATATTGTGCAGTTAACGGGGGAGATCAATATTACTTATATTATAGTAGCGAAAGGTGTGGGATCTGTTTTTTGTAAAATGTGAAAACCACCACTTTTATTTTATTTATTTGATTATTGCACTACTGCTGTGAAGCCAAAAACATTGTTTTTCAAATTGTATCCTGCTGATAATACAATCAATAGTTACATGGAATTGAGTTTTTTATTTTTTATTCAAGAAATTGTAAGTAATTACCTTTTTTTTAATTTCAGGGGGCTATTGAAAAAATATGGTGACAAGAGAGTCATAGACACACCAATCACAGAAAGCGGTTTTGCCGGAATTGCTGTTGGTGCTGCGTTTGGTGGCCTCAAACCTATCTGCGAGTTCATGACACTAAACTTCGCCATGCAAGCTATTGATCATGTAAGCAACTCTTAATAGCCTACCATCAACGTTTGCTTTATTTAATTGTCTTGTTTGAAGTCATTGACATTATGTGTGTTGGTAAATCTTTTAAAACAATTTTACACATCAATATTTAGGTCAATATTTTAAAACATTAGATAGTGCCAGCATATCCTGAAAATCGCTGAAAAGAAATGTTGATGCACACTCATAAAATATTATGTATAATTATTATGTGGAACTGTGGTTTGGCAAGCCATCGCTTTTTCAATATTTTTGGAGGTTTACCGAAGTTTGAGTTGAAACTGTAAAGGCGTCCTTGTTTTGTATAGTTTTCCTTTTATTCTGTAATGAATGATTCATTGTATAGGGTTACTGCAGTGGTATCTTAAAAAAGCAGAAATCTCTCAGAAGTCCATAAAAAGCATCTGGTTTCACGAAAGTCCTATTAATCAAGGTGACCATAATACTTTGTTTTTTCTGAAGCGTTTACAACCAGTCCAGGTATTCAAGCACTACTGCGAAGCTGAGTTTCTCACTCGTTTTCTAACTCAAGTAGTGAGAAAACAACTCTCCGGGTTATTATGTTTCTTCACCCTAAAACAGCCACCCAAGATAGGATACTCGGAAACGCGTGTTCATCTATCCAAACCAGATGGGGTGGATTATTCGATAAACATTATAGAAACTGGCCCAAGATACTTAGTAGAAATTAGCAATCAATCTGCCTAGCCTTTTCCCAACTATGTTGGGGTCGGCTTCCAGTCTAACCAGATGCAGCTGAATACCAGTATTTTACATGAAGTGACTGCCTATCTGACCTCCACAACCCTGTAAGTGAGTAAGTAATTCGATACCCCTTGGTAAGGCTGGTTGTCAGACTTTCAGGCTTCTGACGACCCGTCACAACTGTCAAAGATCCACGAATGACAGCCGGGACCAACGGCTAAACGTGCAGAAGCATGCATGTTTTATTAACACCTGCATACTGTAACATGCAGATTGAATAACAAATTAATCATTTAGTTCTTGCACTTGACTTGACATTCGCTCAAAAATCGCACAGATTAGATAAACTATCATTCATCAGATGTCTGCAAGATTTATGTATGTAACCATGAATTTGTAGACAGTTATCATATTATCTACTTTGTTGTTTCATATTTGTATAATTCATATCTTCATAACTGCAAATAGTTACTTAGCATTTAGTGAATGACATTTACATTTCTTAAATAGGTTTAAGTGTAGTTTAATCTTTATCCTAGTCGTCTTTATGTCTCTTTTTATTTCTTTCCCCTTATAGTCGTGGTTACATTTCCCTACATTTTGCATGTAATTTAAGTTAGGTATGTGTAGGTAGGTAGGTAGGGTATTTAGGTACGGTAGGTAGTATCGGTAGGTGCACCGTAGACAAGCACTTAGTGCTACAAGTGCGAAGCCGGGGCGGGCAGCTAGTGTGTTTATGCAATATTTTTATATAGTTCAATAGTCTAATTGACTACACTAGTGGCTACAAGTGTCTGTTTGTAATGTCAAAATAACAGGTTTTAACTAAATGCATAATAATATAAAAGTATAAACGGTACTTAATAACAAAAAACCATTTTTTTTTATTTGTCTGTTTTTCTGTACTTATGTCTGTTTGTTCTGGATCATCTCTGAAACGGCTGGACCTAATTCGACGGGACTTTTACTGGCAGATAGCTGATGTTGATAAAGAGTAGCCTAGGCTTACTTTTATTTTAGAACCACGCGAGCGAAGTGGTGGTCAGCAGCTAGTTTAAAATAAGTAATTACTTAATCATAACATCAACTTCCAGGTAATAAACTCAGCAGCAAAAACCTTCTACATGTCAGCCGGCCAGATACCGTGTCCGATCGTGTTCCGAGGGCCCAACGGCGCGGCGTCCGGCGTGGCGGCGCAGCACTCGCAGTGCTTCGCCGCGTGGTACAGCCACTGTCCCGGCCTCAAGGTGGTCCAGCCATACAGTTCTGAAGATTGTAGAGGTACTTTAAGATAATAATTATATGTATAGATAATATTTCATTGTACATTGTATTGTTGAGTGGTTGTGAGCTATAAATACAGGATGTAGAAAGACCTATCACACATACCCGTTACCTACGCATTCTGTACATCAAACTAATAATAAATATTTTTATTTTCCAAAAATATAATGATAATTGTACTTACTTTAAGATTACAATTTTTGAATTTATGGTAGAGAACATTTACATAAAACATTTAGAACATTAGAGTAACATTAGGCAAAAAAAAAATGCTAAAAAGGAGATAAAATTTAAAAGAAAATAATTACGAAAAAAGGAACTCTTCTTTATAAAGAATCCTATTTTGTTTCAGGTCTCCTTAAGTCCGCCATCAGAAGCGCAGACCCAGTGGTATTTTTAGAAAATGAGCTTTTGTATGGTATTCCATTCCCCGTTTCAGATGAAGCACTCTCTCCAGACTTTTTAATTCCATTTGGTATGTATATTATTTGTTTTATCCAATTTAAAAATATACCTTTCTGTTTTATGACGTGCAAACGAATTTAAGTCTTAATTAGCGCCTTAAATGTGCTACTTTAAGTCAACGGCTTTGTCGCTTTTCAGGCGATAGGGAACAAATTCTAAAACTCTGCGCAAAACCCGTGATTATTCAAAACGTAATACAGTATCGATGAAGGTGCAAAATCGCCGCTGCTACAATTAGCAGTCTAAAATGACCCTGAGCGGTAGACCACTTTTGGCCGACTGCTCACTTTCACCAGTAATGTTAAATGCCCCATGTAACACTGGTTAGGGTTACTACTTGTGAATCCAATCACCCACAGTACATCATCTCTGATGTCCTGACCATTCCCGTATTGTTCACATTCTAATCTGATTCTCAATCTGTCAAAAATATCTGGAATTTCCCGACATTTTCGACATTGGTTGTCGCTGAGATATGATTGCGACTTGATTTTGAACGTTTTTCAGTACGGGAACTGGCTTTGAGCAGTCTATTAACAAGGATGTATTGTTAAATTTCCAGGTAAAGCTAAGATAGAGCGGGAAGGCAAACACATCACGTTAGTTTGCGCCAGCAGAGGAAACGACTTGGCGCTGCAAGCGGCCAAGGAACTCGCCGGCAAGGGTAAGATATTGATTAATCATTTTTATTTATTATGGTGAAAGAGTCAGGGTAGACCGCGAAATTCAAATTTTCTTACGTTTTTTGCAATTTGCAGGTCAGAATCAGGTTGTATTATGATCTAAATAACTAATAATCAGGGCAACTAGCTTCATATTTCTAACTGACTGACCGACTCCTTGACAATTCAAATATGCCTTTAATCGGTTTAATCGAAATAAATGCTTTGAGTTTTTGTTTTTGAGTTTTGAAGATAGTGGGTATGTTTCAGGTATTGAATGCGAGGTGATTAACCTGCGGTCCATCAGGCCACTGGACTTCGACACCATCGCGCGCTCCATCGCCAAGACACACCACCTCGTTACCGTGGAGGAGGGCTGGCCACAGTCAGGTAATTGTTTATTTATTATTATATAAAGAAAGAAAGAAATATTGTTTATCCTTCAAATTCCAACACAAAAGGGTTAATCGAAAAACATATAAAACTAATTATTATTACTTTCGGATGGCTGAGGCATGACGAAACAACACATTGAATGTTTCCTTCCTATAACTATAACCATACTATTAATTAAAACTTTCTTTCGTCGGTGAAGCTAGCTGCAGGATTCTCGTACGGGGACCCCTGGAATGTAACATCTAGTTACCACACGAGTGCAATAAAATATTTGAGTTACACGTTCTTTAAAAGTAAATTGATCGGTGGTCAGGTGTGGGCGCCGAGATCTGCGCGCGCGTGATGGAGTCTCCGTCGTTCTTCGAGCTGGACGCGCCGGCGTGGCGCGTGACGGGCGCGGACGTGCCGATGCCCTACGCCGTGTCGCTGGAGCGCGCCGCGCTGCCGCAGCCCGGCGACGTGCAGGCCGCCGTGCTCGCCGTGCTCGGGAACAAGTCAGTCAACCGCCATAATTCGTCAGTGAAGTCTAACAGTACGGAAGTCAAAAATGGCTACTATACAGGAGAGTGAAAAAACTGTATGAAATGAATATAACTAGCGGCTGAGATACGCAGTGTAACTATTTTTTAAATAACGCGTTCGTATTGGTCAGGTTATCGTATTTTGATTGGTCGATACGATGCGCGCCATTAAGCTTTAATCCAATGACATTCAAATCTAAAAAAACTCATAAAATGACTTACGCACTGTTAGAACTTCACTGACTATATCCACGTTACGCTTTGACCGAAGCTCCGCAGTGTCGATAAAATACCTTTCAAATATATTTAAATCAGATGATTTGAGTTATCTATACTTATAATAAATCTGTAGAAGTGAAAATTCTGTACATTGAAGATATCAAAAAAATAATTGGCAGGGGGTGTTACTAGACCGACACCGAACCCAAAAATTTGATTAAAAAAATTTTTGTCTGTCTGTCTGTCTGTCTGTCTGTCTGTCTGTCTGTCTGTTTGTTCAGGCATCACGCAAAAACTACCGGTTCGATTACGATGAAACTTGGTATAATTATTCTTTAATATCCTGGGCACCACACTGGGTACTTTTTATCCCGGAAAAGTACCCTATCCTACGGTTGGGGGGTGCCAAAGTTTGTATGGAAGAATTTTAACGCGCTTTCCGATTAACTCGAAACTCAATATTTATACTTAAACCCAAAAATTAAGAATAACGTGTATCAGGATTTTTCGAAATTCAACCCCTAAGGGGGTAAAATAAGGGATGAAAGTTTGTATGAAAAATCTTATTCCTTGAGGTAATAAACATGAAACTTCGCACGAATAGTTATATAATTTTTTTTTTTTTCTAAATTACCCCCTAAAAGGTTGGGGGGTGTCAATGTTTGTATGGAAGAATTTTAACGCGCTGTCCGATTAACTCGAAACTCAATATTTATACTTAAAACCCATGGGGATGTATGGGGTAATTTCCGACACTCACGCGGGCGAAGCCGCGGGCAGCAGCTAGTATGTAATAATTAATTTTCCTGAGCTTCCAATACATCCAGATCGCTTCGTAGTCGCACAGGTGTGCACTAATAGGTTTCGCATTTTATACACTCTGATGAATCTATTGTTTCTTACGCCCGATTTCTGGAACGAAAATCAGCAGAATTTGCTAACTAATTTTCAAGCGCACATAAACTGCTGTGATTGATTAAGGCTGGATTCAATAAGCGTTTGATAGTTTCTCCATACGAACGAATAAATTTTATCCGCGGATTATGATTTACTCTGACAATATTCGTATGGAGAAACTGTCAAAAATTCAAAATTTACTCGGAAGAGAAGGCTTATTCCGCGGATAATATTTATTCCTGTTTGGTCGTATCCAGCCTAAATGCGTCACGTAACTTGCGATTTTGTTTAGAAACCCGGTGTTAGTCTCAAACAAAGTATTGAACAAGAATTATTCTTTATCTTACAGGATCAGTGCAGTAAGCAGCCAATGAGTGAGAATCTCGAGAGGAAAGTGCTTCCGATACCGGAGGTTAACATTCAAGTGTGAATATTTTCATTCACTTCGATATTTATTTACTTTTTATTTATTACGAATGGAAAGGACAAGTTGGAAATAAATGATGTTATTTAAAGTTGTGCGTTTTATCTTGCAACACCGTTAAACAATTGGTCATAGAAAGCAATCTACTGTCAAATTAGCTGGTTCAGCCATCTGTCGTTAGTATCTTGGAATGATCCACTCCATTTCCTCGGTAAATCGTGGGTTAACTACTTGCTGTGTAGTTCATATCTAAAGCCGCAGATGGCATTTAGTGCGTTTACCCTCGTTGTTTGTTACTACGTCAAAAGATGGCGCTGACTGAAAGCTCAATCTCATTAGGCTTGGTACCTAGGTACCTTAGAAAATATAGAACCGAGACCACAATGTGCTTCTGAGAGCACGTCAAACTGACGGTCCCGGTAATGTCATACAAAAATCCAGGGTCATTTATTACGGGTAGTCAGAAATTTACATCTCACTAGATTGAAAGGTCAAAGAAGGTCACTATTAAGTTCAAATACAAATACTTTGTCGCTTCTCACCACACTCAGTGTTATTCAGTACCTAGGTAAAAACACATTCGTTGTTTCAAAAAGGCACAAAAAATAATAAAAATATAATTAACTCTAGTTGCCCCAACGTAGTATCGTATGGAGAAGAATGGGCAAAAAACTCGACCGTTACTCTTTAAAAATGTTTTAAAATATTTTGTATACCTACCTACATTAAATAAATAATTAGGGAATACGATGCACCTAGAATATATCACAGTAGGTAGAAAGATTTAGGTAAGTACAAATGAAGCAATGACAGACCAATTAATTATGTGATAGATAGGTACATGGTGCTCACATATTCACGAACATTATAAAATAATGATTTTCCTAAAAAAAAAAAAAAAAACAAGTCAGTAAGTGAGGTAAAGTAATCACAGAAATAAAATCAATGTCATAAAAAATTTAAACATTAGCAACCAGTTTGGTTTTGTGTACACTCTAGATTGTCTATGGAGCAGGACCAGCTTGTTTCATAGCAGTCTTATCTTAGTTATAGCCTTTAATTTGTGATAGGCTTGTTTACAAAGTGTACTTTTAATAACTATGAGTTTTAAAATCTCTTATTATCGTATTTTGTTGTAACATTTAGCACTGTAACCCCATAAAAGATGTAGGAAAAATGGTTGATCTATTACATCTTTATTTCTAGTAATTATTAAAATTATGTCTATCATATATTTTATTTTAAAAAAGATGTAGATTTTCTCACATAATTACATAATATTTTCAGGTACCGTCATAATATTAATTTATAATAAGCTGGATAGTATAGTTTACAACTCTGCCTGACTCTGTTAGATGGCGGTGACTATTGAAACATCACGTTGATCACCGAATAGGTAGGTCCACCTCAAAAACGATTGAATTTGCAACAGCCGACAGATGTCGATATATGGTAAACATCTAACTTAAAATAACAATATAATCAATAAGTATAGTAAATCCGTCACGAATCTCGAACGATAAATCCATACAATAGCGGATTCGTGCGATTTTAGCGAAATGTTGCTTTTGTACGACAGACGTCCGCGCCGGGGGACGCCCGATGACAGAATGATGGATCGGCGACGCTCCTACAATGTTATGTGCGAGCACACACTGGGTATGTGTGAGCTTGAATTGTACTGGGATCATTTCTTATGTATTGCTGAGAGAAAAACATTCTGTGGCGATATATCTGAAAAGCTGGATTTAGGTTGAGGTATGTAAACATTTTATCGTTGGATACTTTGTCCGTAATTTTCAAGTTCTATTAACGCAGTATACAAATCTGTGAAATGACCTGCTGCTACCTATCATCGGCGACAATTTGCAAGTGAACTTGCTGTGTCGTGCAGACAGAAAGGAAAATGGCGAAATTCTAAGTCCCTTTTCCAACGAACCATAAAAAACGGCTCCCCAGTTTTCAACCATAATCCATTTACATACCTACATCTCAATTTCATTATTACAGCAAAAAAAGTGCTAACGAACACGTCAATCCTCGTCCAAAAGTATATCTTTGTATATTTTACGTATAAAAGTATAATTTCTGCGCACATTGTGTGTGGTGATCCATCAAGCAGGACGGCTAGCGACAGATTTTTGTGAATAAACCAAGAGTGGGTGAAATTCTACATTTTTAAATCTATAGAGTTTGTGGCTTTTGTAGCTTTGGCAAAAAAAAATAGATTGCTACCTACTTTGTTTATATTTGCTACTGTACAATTCTCTTTGATTGGATTTATCATTGCTTGCATAGTGGGTACACCCTAGACCACACGTCAGTGGTACAACTGATCTTGAGCTGGTCTAGTTAAGAACGAAAACTTTCCGGAAAGTACTGATAGGTATTCGTTGTACTGTATCGACCTATGTTCAGGTGATTGTCTAATTGAAAGTCGGATAAAACCTAGGTATAATTAGGTACTGCTACCTTCCACTAACTTAGTTCATTGATAGTTCCGTTTCCCAGATGTCCATCCAAATTCTGACAAACGTAGTCCATAGAACTATTCTAATGTTGATAATATTATAGTTTTCAGAATTTTTGTCTGTTTGGCTGTATGTTCCAGCATGACGTAAAAACTACCGGATAGATTGCATAGATATTCCTGGTAGGTACGTCTTGTCAGTCTGTAGGCTATAAAATTATCACGCTATTTGATAAGGGAGATGAGAAATATTGCATTATGTTTGTATTCCTCTATAGTTTACCGCAAATTGTAAAAAGACGAGCCGGTTAACATTGTAGATAGTTACAAATTTTACCTTCTATATTATGATTATCATCACGCTACTTCATGCGGCTACGGGCTAAGCAGTCGATCATGACATATTCCGGTGGATTTTTGAGATGGGGCTGCTGTAAGTATGTACTTATACTATTTTAGTGTTTCGTTCGTCTAGTCAGTGTATTAGTGTTGTGCCACTAGGTAGTATACTTATGTACCTAATAACGCAGGCGTTTATTTCACTGAAAACTAAAAACTTCGCAAGCAATGGGAAATTGGTAATGAAGGCTGTGGGCATCGACCTCAGGAAGGACGAGCTGCTTCTCACACGGATAACTATACGTCGTTTGCTCCCGAGTCTGTATATTTTGGCTGGTCAGACCAAAACTTCAACGGTAGTCGGTATACAGGGATGTTTTATAAAAATGTTGCTCGTATTTTTAATAAAGGTAGGTAGGTACCTATTGTGGTGTCTTACGACTTCCATGCGAACGAAGTCACGGGTAGAAGGTATAGTATAATATCACGCCTATCCGTTGGATAGGCAGACGTTAAATAAAACAATCATATTTGGCCAGTAATTTTAAAAGTCCGACGGAATATATTGCGAGCCACTAGCTCGGCACAACTCTAGAATTTTATAGTGGAAACCCCACGGATCGAACTTAGAACTCTCCTCGGTGAGCCGAGCTTGTTACCTACCATACCACTAGCTAAACTGTCAAGGCAATCAACTACTACGATAGGGTTTCCTTGTTTCAAAATACTTATATGAAACGCCCTATTTAACTTGAAAGGGTGATTTTAATTCAATAGAGTGTTTTATAAGAGGGTCAGCGCTGATTTTAAATAGGGGTGGATGGTGACAGATATTTAACGGTGATTTAGTTTAAGACAAGATGAAAATATAAACAATCACACTTGTCTTCTCCATCTTGCTCTATGTATGGGGCAGAGACATGGACGATCAAAGCTACTAAAAGACAAATTATTGACGCGTTCGAAATGTATTGCTGGCGCCGCCTATTAAGGATTCCATGGATAGCCCACCGCAAAACGGTATCAAATTGTGTGTTGTTGTTTGAAACAGAGTCACGATTCTCAGCAGTGAGAGAGCGATCGGGGTCTATGGTCTTAAAATAACATGGTAAGTCCTTGAATATTGTGTGTAAAAACTTATATTTGCAGTTGGAATGTATGGGAGAACATGTTTTTCAACTTCAATGTTAAGTTTGTTCTTGGGATAAATTCATCCCAACTACGAAACCCTTCATTGTGCCACTTGGCCGGTTTTTAGTTCAAATTAGTCAAACAGCATGCAGGTAGAATCGAAAGATGTTAATCCTTATCCAACTAAACTTTCATACGTTTTTAACCTTTTAATTCCGGTAGTACGTTCCCATGGGATCCACGCGGGCGAAGCCGCGGACAAAAATAAAACATATAATAAAATAGAAATTTACAATAACGAGACTATAGCTTACCTCCTAAAAAATCTGATACAGAATTATAGCATTTAAGTACCTACTTATGTATTAGAAAGGACGTCAGGTATTTCATAAAAGGTCTTAAAGGTTGCTCTTTAATTTATCTACTGTTGGGTACCACTCATACCAGTCATAGTATTAGTAGGTAAATGGTAAATACGACAATATTTACGTAAATATATAGGTACATAAGGTAAATATACGTGCGACCGGCTAAGACCGACTCGGATGGAGATATTCGTGTTTACGCGTATTTTGTGAGAAATATCGCGCGTGCATGGCCGAAAGAAAGTGCGCAGCGAGAGTTTTAGTTTTTCTGATTTATTATAAAAGTAAAAAGCGTAGCGATACCTACACATGTGTATCGGCACTTACCTACGTAGATTAAGAAGTCCATTATTTTTTTCATGTTATTTGTGATAAATGAAATCTTTCACAAACTGCTCAAACTTAAACTCAACTCAAATCATTGATTTCAATTAGACACTTTTGAATTGTCAAGGACTCAGTCAGACAGAAATATGAAGCTAGTTACCCATTCCAAAACGTAGAAGGTAGGTACCTATGGAGAAGAACGGGCAACAAAATCCACGGACACTCTTTAAAATAAAAAAATTGTTACAAAAAATTATACATGTGAGAACAATGTAGAAAGACATGCAAAAAAGCGTCCGTAATAAAAATATATAAATAAAAAAACAATTCAAAATTTAAAAATAAGCCATGGCAGCTAAGAGATGACCAGCCCCAACTGACGGCGCCCGTTCACGAACAGCTGTATCATAGACACAATATTTTCACTGTTTCTAGCGTAGATCTAATTACGTTACGTACGATGAGGTAGGTAGACATACCGACCTGCCTTAATATACGATAGGTACTTAATCAGTATTCATTTTTACTTGAGGTAATATTAAATCAAAATCTCTCGTAGCAAACGAAACACGTTAAAACTAGGTAGGTAGGTACTTTCTTTTAACGTGTGGCATTTTGCGGGTTATTATTAACTTCGTGAAATATCGCAACCACAATATTAATATTATTCATGCATTTAATAAGCAAGTTATATAATATTATTGTAACTTGCTTATTAAATGTATGCAAATCACAGAACGTTTAGTATTGACAGTTTATAATTAAATTGCGCAAATAAGTTATCAAATAAATTAATATGATGTTTTTTTATTATTATTAAACTAGCTGCGCCCTGCGGTTTCACCCGCATAAGTCTCGATCACGTGGAAATGTCCTATGTCCTAACCCAGGTCATGTTCTACCTGTGCCAAACTTCATTTATCCGTTCAGCCGTTTTAACGTGAAAGCGTAACAAACAAACTCACTTTCGCATTTATAATATAGAAGTATTTATAATAATTTATCACCTTCTCATTTTCTAGGAAATCAAGTGTTGCAAGTACCTACCTAGGTTGTTATCTATACTATTCATATCATTCCTGTAGTTCCTGAAATTCTGCACCCCAATTGCGTAATACACAATCTATCACAATCTGGATCGGTTTGAAACAGATTGCTAATCCATTGCTTCATAAGTTCGAAAAAAAAATCTACTCTTCAACGTAAATAACGCAATGAATGTTGTTGAACTGTCAAAATGAAACAAATTCGTCTGAATCGTATACGAAAATATGTTGCGCAATTAGATAGCTGAACCGACAGTAACGAAATCCAGAAAGCGCCGAGACAGTGAAACGGTTACGAGTGCCAAAGAAACAATCAACTACCTACTGCCTTGGAACCTGCAACAAACTTAATGACAATAAAAAACAGCGGAGGACTAAGAAAAACCAAAGTTTGCAATTCCTCTCCTCATCAAGAATAAGAGACGGAAAAGAGCAAGGCCATACAAAGGTACGTTTTTCTTACTACATTTAGATATGTCTAATAAAGCTTATTTTAACTGTAAAGTCATAATTATGTAGGTTTTTTCCTGCCTACTCCAAACACCATAGCAGAACGTACTTTCCTGGAGCCATACCCCATAGGCCTTGCTAATGGCATGTGACAGCGGCGGTGATGGATCGGACGCCCCCTCGCCCCTCTGCACGGCTACCGATAAAATTAGACGATTTTTCCCCAAAATGAGACATTCTTGAGCGAGATATTTTTGTTATTTTATTTCTTTTACTGGTTGGCAAAGGCAACAAAGCAGTTGGCTCTCGTGATGGTAGATAAATGGTCACCACCACTTATGGTGATCTGCATAACAGGCATCGCAGGGGCTTTGCCATCACAGAGAGAGTTCAAACAGGTCGGTATCTTACGTAGCTACCGGTAATTACAACGCCAGGTATTCCGTTCACACATGAATACAACAATGCTGCTTGATGGCGGAGCTATTTCCCCAGGGATCATGTCACGAAATACGATAGCAAAATCTGCAGCAGCCTTTTGTCTGCTCATTACTAACTGCGAGCACAAATCATCACATGGTGATTGGTGACTATAGAAACTTCCCCACTGCAGACCCAGCAGTGGGGTCCCAATTTGAAAATTAAATATTAACTAGACGAAGTGTTGTAGCTACCATAAATAGGACTAGGTAAAAGCTACACTGGGCTACACAAACATGAACTTACGAATGAAAGGAAACTTTATTATGCTAATTGTTACTTATACGTAAAGGAAAACGGCTCGTAGTGGTAGAAATCTACCCATTATAGGTCATTTATTACGCGCCCATTAGATAGGCAGTCTCAGGTAGCCACAAGCCACTGTATATTAACTTTAACCGCAGATTAACACCTACCTCATAACACTAATATGCATAACTACGTAGGTGCTGCTCGCGGCTTCGCCTGCGTGGACCCTATAGTTGTTTTTCTAAAGTTAAAGTAGTTGTATCTCTGTTTGTTCCGGCTAATCTCCGAAACGGCTGGACCGATTTTGACGGGATTTCATGGGCTGAGCTGATGTTATAAGGAGTAACGTACGCTTATTTTATTTATAAAAAGAATTAGAGTCCACGCGGGCGAAGCCCCGGGGAGCAGCTAGTTTGTTATAAGTCCCGTATATACCTACTTTCTTACGCATTTAGTAAAATGCATTTAATAGACATAGCAAAACGCCTTTTGCCCCGAGGTGTTGGCAGTAGTTTATTACCAAGCAAGTTTCTCCAGCTACGTTAGTTGCTATGTAATAGGGGCCGAAACGATTGCCATGTACTGGATACATTACAACCGGGCTGTTACTAAGAAATTCCGTATAGAAAAGCCACATAGAACACTTTTCCAGACCCGGGCATCAAGCAACCCTGCGACTACAAGAATAACCAACGATGCAGTTTTAATTAATAGTATCTTATTACAAGATATCAAGTAACCAATCTACCTAAACTATGTGAAGGCAAACAACTACGGAAGAAATTAATGATAACGTTGAAGGAAAATCAGCTCTTAAATTAATTGTTAAGACATAATGCCGGTCAATTCTTGACTGCATTCTTTAGATCAAACCTTGATGAATAAATCAGATATTTAAAAAGATAAACGCTTAGTTTTATCTAATCATAGACTGGACTGAGCGTTAAGGTATATATGATTCCAAACCCCGCTGCACGCGCGGCAGTGCTGTCGCGTCACTACACTGGTCCCCATACATTTTTTATAGGTTTATATGAGATTACATTCCGAGCACGGCAGCAATGTTGCGGCATCACTGCTGCGCCAGTGCTGCTGCGCGGCAGTGCCGCCGTGCCACCACGTCAGATCTGCAGTAGTGCGGCGTTCATCACAGCGATAACACCACAAACAGCAGGTGCTCGGAATCAGCGGCCAGCGACAGCAGTAGGCAGCACTGCCGCGTCAACAACGCCGCGGCAGCACTGCAGCGTGGGTTCGGAATTATACCTATATAGCCTCACAAAAGCTTTCAGATACGGTAACTTTGTAGAGCGAGCGTCATCTTTGCCTCAAATACACATGCTATTATAAAGCATGCTTGTTTGCCAGCAAGTAGCATGCTCTCCGTGTATGTAAAATGATCATACATTTTTCGTATACCTACACTACACATGCTTATTGTGTGCTAGACCTGCTCGAAATTCGCATGCTTTTATGCTACTCCATAGCATGTGTATGCCTATGTGACAGTTCATTTCTAAAGCACTGTTATATTGACAATCGTTCATGGTAAACACTCAAGGCTTCAAGCAAACAAGACTATTGCACCAAGTATGTATACTATCGTTATGTTAAACCAATTGTTTAATTTGATTAATTACCAAACCAAGGTTTAAACGAGACAGATCATGGCATTGTCTTAACACTATGGAGGTATAGAAAAGATCGTGCAACGTGGCAATACAACACATATGATTTAAAATAGCTTCCGTATTATGACTATTCCTGGTTTTGTTTATTGTGACCGCAGTTATTTTTTTCATATCGGTGGCAAAGTTTGGAAATACCTATTATTCTTGTTCCATTCTGTTTTTTTTTATTTCTATGGTTCCATTGCATTCCATCAATGGTAGATGGTAGGCAGGTCTGGAAGCGACTTCTGACCTAAAAGCTAATAGGTATCTACTTGAAAGTTGAATTAAATTGAAAGGTTGCAATTCAAAGTTAATAAGTAGTGATAAGTCATTCAGAAACAAACAAATACTTGTGTTACCTACTAGACACATGTTAGTGGTGAGGAAAACATACTGCACCTGCAATTTTACTTCTGAAAAATTATACATGTTAATATCTACTTCACTTATACAACAAACAAAAAAACTCACACAGAAAGAAAACAATCAGAAAACATAGACGGATATAAAAATCAATCACCTAATAATCCAAGGTTACGGTCAAGACAAATACCAAACATGTTGACGATTAAAACACCACCCAATGGGTTTAACTATAGAGTGTACAATCAATTGGTGAGAAAATAAAGTCTGTCTTCTTGATGGATTTCATTTGTTTAATGGCCTGTGTCTGGTATGAGGCAACTTCATTGAGGATAATGGTCGGATGGGTGAGCAGATACGCAGAACTAGTGGTTTGAACTAGAATATCGAAGTTCGCTCTGCTTTTTTGTGAAAAAAAGAACGTGTCTGTATTTGAGGACCTAGGTACCTAATGCATTGCAAGTTATTCTTCACTTCCAGTCTTATTGGCGTTCCTATCCACAAAACTTTTATCTCTAGAATTTTATTCTGAAGGATGCTGATTCTGATACCTTCTGTTTTTTTTTACCTTGGTATTTTGGATTCGGAGAAATTGTTTTTTTTCCATTTAAATGCTACACTAACATATTTCTGAAGAACATTTATATATTTCTCCCCTCTTGCATTCTTTCAACACACCTAAGTGGAGGTGCTCTTGATTTTACAGACATTAAAATTCTACAAGTTTATGCCAATTAATTGAGTGATTTATTTGCAAGTTTCAACATTATCTAATAACCTGACTTGCATTTCATCAGGCATCTTGGCCAATAATACCGCTTTTAATATAAATTATCATACATAAACGTTATCTAGGAAATGTTCCAAATCCACTTTGGTGAGGAAAATATCCTTATTCTCTTCAAATCTATCAGCATTCAGCTGATAGATTTGAAGAGAATTTCTTTTCGATGCCTGCCGATGGTACAGTGTACTTAAACAATATGAAATTGAAGTCCACTTTCAAGTTTCCACGTCTTGTATCTGATCTGTACATCACAAAGGCATGCATGACTACAAGTAGCAGAACTGACAGCCCAGGGTGCACTCGTCGCACATTGTGCAGGCTATTTAGATCATGCTTACATCACTCAGTTTATATTTATTGACTTTTTATTCATGAGCCTTGAAATTAAACTAAATATTGTTACTCAATATATATGAATTAAATATCAACTACTTTCCAGACATGAACGTTCAATATTTTTCTAACAAAAAATATAAAGTATGCAATACCTAGGTACCTGACTAATCAGAATGTATAATTACCGAATGTAATTCTAATCCGGCTCAATTTAGCAAGACATATCTAATTACTTTTAGATTGTAAAATCTAGGCAGTTCCTTGATATTTCTAAATAAGAGAGTTTACAGCCTGACTACTGCACCCTGTGTGTTCGGTTTTTTTTGTTAAAATGTATAAAAACGTTTTAACAAAAAAATTACGACTTCCAAAAAAACTTTTATTTCGGAGTCGGTGGCAAATAACGAAAATACAAAACCAAAGACACCGGCTTCCGAAATGAAAGATTGTCATTGTGTTTCATAATATCTGCTTAGCCTTTTCCCAACTATGTTGGGGTCGGCTTCCAGTCTAACCGGATGCAGCTGAATACCAGTATTTTACATGGAGCGACTGCCTATCTGACCTCCACAACCCAGTAATTGGGTAATACGATACCCTTTGGTTAGACTTTCGGGCTTCTGACGACTCGTAACGACTGTCAAAGATCCACGATTGACAGCCGGGACCAACGGCTTAACGTGCTTTCCGAGGCACGGAGGAGTCTCGGTATGTAAAGATGGTCACCCATCCACGGCCCAACCTCGGCAAGCGTAGCTTAACCTGATGGATCGACCCGTGCGGCTGTTGTTACTTAGCCACGAGCTCCTCATAATACTCTATTAATGTGTAGCTACAATTAAAGTACGCAATGTGTAATGTTTAGTGGCTAGTTGGCTAGACATTGATACAATATTATGAAACAAATTGTATAGTGTATAGTTAATGGATTCAGGACTCTTTACGAATAGTAAAGCGGAATAGTTTACTAAATATATCTACGTCTATTGTATTTTAAACAAATTGTAGACAATTTTTAGGGCTGTCTGCACCACATCGTTGCCATCGCGAGTAGAGCCTGGATAAGACCAGGGCCCTAAGTCTACTAAATTATAAACGTCACAACGGTGTCATAATGGTTAGTTTTTGACAGATTTGCCATACAAAAACTGTCAAAAACTAACCATTATGGCACCATTGTGACGTTTATAAATTAGTAGACTTAGACCCCAGCACGTCAATACGTGAGCGTGGACAGGAGTACTCGGTAGTGGGTGAGTGGGGCTTTGGATTACGATCCTTATACTGTTCGACAATTTAAGACCATAAAAGGAATTCTAGATTTCCTTCAATATCAGAAAATGATTTTGAAAGTATCACACGGGATACACGACTCGTATTTTTGAAGCTAGGATATTAAGTAGTAAGTAGTAAGTAGTGTTAGTAAGCTACCCAGCTAGAAACTCTAGCTTCGTGTATACAGAACTTGTTTTATTGCTAGGCTAGTCAGCTAGTGAGATAGCTAATAAGCTAGCGTCTCAAGCCAGGATAGTTTAATAGGATGGAGTTTTATTTTTGAGCTAGTACTACGAATTTACGATTGGCTTGTGTACTAGCCTCGTGTGGCCGTCGAATATAGTACCCAATCGGATCATTTTACTCTACGGATGTCACTGCAATGCTATTGACTCATACTAGCATCGTGTTAACAGGACTAGCCTGTGGCAAGCCAGGACAGCAAGGCAGGATAGAATAGGTTAGCATAGTATATAAGTTCTAGCTTGCTATCCTAGCTTTGAAAGACTAGCCTCGTGTATCCCGGGCATAATCTAGCCTAACCTAGCTAATGCATCACAATATCACGTGCAAACCATACAAAGTAAGCTCTATCTATGACTGATGAGATTTTATAACACCTGCAGTCACATTCATCGGATTGATATGCGCTTGAGTGGCAGATCATCGTCATTCCGCAAGCCGCGTCCGCGCAACACAGCCGCGTATTTTAACATTCGAATTCAGAACAATCGATCGTGCTTTATATCGATAATTTGTAAATGTGGACGTCTTTGTAAACTTTTAGTGGTTGTGTCTTGTGGTTCAATAATTTTAATTCGTTATATTGGAGTTAACATGTTACGATACGTGGTAAGATTTTGTTATCATTGTTTTTCTTTTTGTGTATGTACATGGAAAAATACAAAGTACATGAATTCTTGGATTTTCACCGTTAATTGTTGTTTTTAACCGACTTCCAAAAAGGAGGAGGTTCTATGTTCGTCGCGTTTCTTTTTTTTTATTATGTATGTATTACGATTTCTCCGTCAATTGTGGACCGATTTTAAAAATTATTTTTTTGTTTGAAAGGTTATGCTCTCAAGGTGGTCCCATATAAATTTTACTTTTTTTTATTTTTTAACTTTGCTTGGTTACTTTTTGAGATAGCTTCAATAATACGTATTTTTCCCACTTAGTCTATGTGGACGACATTTTAACATATTCCTGTCACTGTTATTTACATAGCAGGTCGTGATATTCGAATTTGTGGGGGGTAAGTACCACAACTAAAAAGTGAAAAATAAAATCTTTTTACAAAAAAAAAACAACCGACTTCCAAAAAAAAACACTACAAATTGAAAAATAACTTTAATTTCGGAAGTCGGTGGCAAAAAACGAAAATTCAAAACCAAAGACACGGACTTCCAAAATTAAAGTTATTTTTCACATTGTAGTGTTTGTTTCATGCTAAATAGGCATGTGTTGTGCACCCCAAGTTTATACAAAAAGCTTACGAGTGTTTTTTTTGCCATGTTTGGTTTCATTTCTCAAATGCAAAAGTCAAATAATTTATTAGTTTGTTATTTATTGGATGGTTGGTTTTATTGGTTGGGTAATAAGGTTGGTTTGTTTTCTGTGTTGTGTTTTGTCATAATGAATTCGAAATAAATAATTGAAATCAACCATGAAAAGATTTTATATAGATAGGTACAACCAGCAACAGCATCTGAGTAAAACTTTCTTTGAAGCATCTAAATACTAGCTAGTCATTCATTCAATTAATTTGTTTGATTCATTCTTTTTTTTTTTGTTAAACCTGTGGTGTAACATAGTAAGATTTTCTTCATAAACTATTCTGAAACATTTTGTAGTGACCATTTTTTTAAGAATTTACTGACTGTCCTAAAGGTAAACCTCATAAACTAAGTTATGACATCACAAAAGTTTTACTCTGAAAAACCGGTAAGGACAGCTTTCAGGAATATCATCTACTCATCTTAAAGTTAACGCATGTTTTCGCAATTCAGTATTGAGCACGTAGTAATTATACTAATTAGTAAGAGAATCGAGCAGTTGAATGTGTGTGAGTAACAATTCAAGTAAATGACTGTATAATATAAAAATGACATCCTTCATCGAGGGTCGTGTCGTAAGTGCCTAATAGTAGCCACACGGGTGGATCGATCAGGTTAAGCTACTCTTGCCGCGGTTGGTCCGTGGATGGGTGACCATCTTAACATAACGAGAACCTCCGTGTCTCGGGAAACCCATTAACCCGCTGGTCCCTTGCTGTCATTCGTGGATTTTTGACCGTCGTTACGGGTAGCCCGAAAGTTTGACAGCCAGTCTTACCAAGGGGTATTGTGTTACCCAGTTAGTGGGTTGTGGAGGACAGATAGGCAGTCACTCCATTTAAAATACTGTTATTCAGCTGTATCCGGTTAGACTGGAAGCCGACCGCAACATAGTTGGGAAAAGGCAGGGCAGACGATGGTGAAAGTTATCACATCCCTATAACGTAGGTACCTAAGTATATTTTAATATTTTCTCGAGACACAACAGTCATAGTCGCTCTTAATTCGCAGCATAATCATCTGATAAACCATAAGCGAAAACCAAAGTAATTTCTTTAACTTCTTTTTATTTACTTATTTTTTTTAATTAGCATCATATATATTAGATATTAAGTTAACAAAACTAACACATGTTTATGTTTTTAATTTATAGTTTTGTAGGGAACAAGGTTTAACATACCAAAAATACACAATTGAATCGTAAAAGTAACTTCAACGGTTTATTATCGTTCGTATTCGGAAGTAGGGCAATCCCAAGGCATCTTGCGCCTTGATCCACATTTACCTTCAATTATTTGCATTCTTGACCGTTACGCCTTTTACTTGGTTACGTTGTGATGGAAATCAAGCTGCGCCCGCGCCGCGGTGCGTAAGCGAAAGTTTTTAATTATTACTTTGGCGACTGCTGTGACTGATGATTCTCATGCAACAGTAACTTGCACCCTAATGTCAAGTCGTCTTTTAGTGGTAAAAAATGGCGTTGATATTTTCAAGTGTTAAAATTAAAGAAATACATTTTAAAAAAAGCGTCAAACGACTTAAGAACCTTACTGTACCTGTAACAAAAGTACTTAGGTACGAATTTTATTAAACAAGTACATTTTTATTTTTTACCAATAAAATAATGGCAAACAGCAATTAATTTTATAATTATTTAAATACAATGTGAGCCAATCTTTGGCATAGTTGCCATCTTCCACCTTGATCCACATTCGAATCTCGACCACACCGTAACGTAACGAGCTCGTCGTCCCCCGTAACGTAATAAAAGATAAATTCAGTGATGTACGTAGAGGCAAACCAGTTGATTTCGAACGTAAATAACATAAATATGGTAAACAATACCCAACTATTTATAAATTATAAGAAACTATACTTGCCTCCGGCATCACTCGCGTGGAGGTCGAATATTATCCCATGGCACTTTACTATCGGGATAAAAAGTATCCTATGTCTTTAACCCAGGTCATGGTACACCTGTGTGCCAAATTTCATCTAAATCCGTTCCGTCGCCGTTTTAGCGTGACAAACAAAAAAAAATCACTTTCGCTTATACAATACTATATATTATACCAGTTAGGATTCAAGTATTGAATTAAGAAACTCCTTATTTGTGTTCGCATAAAATGGGAACAGTGGCCGATCAGTTTGTGCAAGAAATTTCATCCAAATCCGTTGAGCCGTTAATTCCTGTAACTTTTTTTTATTTGTGACTTTCTTGACGAAAACGCACAGATCCTGTTCAAATACAATATTCACTTTTTAAATATTAGATCGATAATTTGAACAGCATGTAAATAAAAAATCGAAAATTTCTACTGTAAATTACAAGATTAAGCAAAATAAAGCAACATTTCCTTTAATACATCTATTGTGTTGAGTTTCAAAATAATGATGGGTTGTAGAGCTATCTTTAACGCCTTCCACAATAGGCTATTTGCCTTAATAAGTTACAATTTACCCACGACACTGATTCGATATAAAATGCTGGTCGCCGATTCCCATAATCAAGGTATCAAATTGATACTTAGTTGACTAAAGATAACAGAAATCGCAACACTAGGTCAAAGAGTCTGTGAACATGTTATAGCACTTTGCGTAACAGAATAAACAAAATCACGGTAGGAGATGTTAAGCCCGTCATGTGTGCAACAACGATGATCTGTTCCATAAGTATCTGATAAAAATGTAAACAAATGGATCAGAGATGTAGTGACACTTACAAATTGAGTGCTTTGATATTTGAATACTTAACTGAACATTCTAATTTTAAATCACCATAAAGAAGAACCTCAATTTTCGCCGGTGATTTTTAAAATTACAATCTGTTATTTATACATTGGAATTATACGTGGAATAAAGGCTCGTTCACACCGGCGCGACTTGTCGCGCGACGCGACTTTAACAATACAATTTCTATTATAACTTCACGATTGAACAATTGCCGGTGTCGCGTCGCGCGACAAGTCGCGCCGGTGTGAACGAGCCTTAAGCCTTCTCTTCCGAATACATTTTGAATTTTTGACAGTTTCTCCATACGAACACTGCCAGAGTAAATCTTATTCCGCGGATCTAAGCTCTTGATCTCTGAGCTGTTCAGGATCTTCTAGCGGACTAATATCTACAGTTTAAAACAATTTCATATTTCAAGGGGTTACAATTTTTTTAGATAGGCGTGTATTTTTAATATACACGACCTTTGATTGTTTCAAACTAATTAAAATTTCAGAAAAACCAAAAGAAACCAACTAGCCGTAACATGGGATACAACTCATGTTACGGCATGTGTACATGTTATGTTGTTTTCTTCAATAAATTGTAGGCATGTGGAGAAACCTCAGGAGTTGCTCAACAAATACGCTATTCAGTTTTGAACAATATATCGTTATTTGTTTATGTCAGAGACGCTGGAATTTCTTACAAATCCCTCCACCTGTGTATTAATAATTATAATGAGATATGTTTCACCATTCACTGCATGAGCTAACTCCACGGAAACTTTATTACCTTTTTTAGGTACATCATTTTCACCACGTTAATAAGTTCTTGGTAATTCGTAAAAGCAATATTATCTAACATAATCGTTAACCATCGATTAAGAATTGAAAAAATGAAGTTTGTAGATTTGCTTCGAATAAAATAGAATACCCACTCTTTATTTGGTATGTCCTTCACCATGTGGGTTACAGCTATAAATGTTGCTATTTTAGATATAAAGGTACTACAACAAGACCTAATCATAATTTTTTTTCTCAACTTGACCTTGTTTCCAATTGTGTCCTGTTACCGTTTAGATGATAATTAATAATTATCAAACCATTCCTAGTAGTAACAGAATAGCATTGTTAGTGTTGACACATTACGTCCACTACTCATTGTTGTGTTCTCGTAATCATCACAACACGCTCACGACGCATCGGGGAAACTTGCATAATAATATACACAATGTGCAAACGAGATACGGCACTGGACTGACCGGATCCCAGAGCGACGGAATCACGGAACATTGCGGGATCCGTCAGTGCGCACCTTCCTCTTTCCACCTGCAGAGCAAAGTCGTCTTCTCAATAAGCTAGCGTAGCATTGACCTAGAGCTGCGCTAACACAATACGATTTCGTTGATAAGTAGTTAGAAAACTTCTGCAGATTCAGAAAAATGCAGATTGTATCTCAACCACAGAAGAAGCCAACAAATTAAAGAAAAAACAATCATTTTAAAATTAGTCGTAAATGCTAATTCACTGGTTACCTAACTCAACCACGCAATGTTAACTGCTCCATATAGCAAAGAATAAAAATACCGGTTTCGAAAATAACAACACAGTTACGCGTTCTTTCGTTGTCAATAAGCAGAAACTGGTTGAATAAAGTCGGTCGACGCATGACCATGTGAACCAGATGATCAGAATAATTGCTAATTAGATAGTACATGCTAATTTTGAGGACATCTCCGAAAGGAAAACCTTGACCAACAATGTAATGGTGTGAATCGTACATCTAGGGTGTTTGTTTCGAAATTCTGAATATTATAGTAAGTTGTGTGAGAAAACACTGATTTAATTTGGCAAGATTGCAAAAAAAGATACAGAAAAACACTACAACTTGTAAAATACACAGCCCAATATTTTTATTTTTAGTAAGAGACCTAAAAAAGGGACTTGGTTGTTCGCAGCCCCATTTTAAGAAAATAACTGACCAAACCCTATTGTTCACAGGTACCTCTCATATTCGTGCTATCATCAGCAAACTCATGGCGGAGCTGGTCACCGAAATATCAATTACCGCCCCCTAATGTGCAAGTGGCTTCAGAGTCACAAGTCAAGTTCGCGCTAGAGAACAAGTTCGACGATACAGGACCGGGAGCGAAGCAGCCAGAACACGCTTTCCGCACGTACAAGACCCTGCAAGATGCACTAATAGCGTACCTAGATGACCCAGACACAAAGCTGCCAGAACACGAGAGAGAAAAAGCAATCAATAAGTTAACGCAACAAGAGCGCTACACCACGCATCATTCATTAATATTCCAGAATGAAAAGCACTTCAAAATATTTCAAAAACCTCAGTTTCCACATCAGAATATTCACAAAGATATATACAACTCTCCTATTGAAAAACTCTTCTACACTCAAGATAACAAAGGTGGTTTAACAGGACCTTTAGGTTTAGATGGGAACGAACTGCGGGGGGGTTACCAAGTTGACAAGGAGTTGGAACCGTTCAAATTCCAGAAGGTGCAGACTGTGAAGGGGAGCCCGTTGAGCTTGGCGCACTATACGAGGGACCGGGATTTAAAGCTGGCACATGATCAGTTTGATGCATACCCTAAGTACATGTTTTCGTATGGAGTTCATGTAAGTAGCTAAGTTTAATATTCTGTATCATTATATTAAGTGTTTTCCTTTTCAATTGGCTTAGGATTCGCTTTGCGTAAGATTGAGAAAGTGATTTCTGTACAGATTTAGCGATACCGTAATGTTTAGCAGCCGCAACTACTTGACACTTGACTACAATGACTGGCCATTAGACAATGATGACTATTATTATTTTAAGTTCTCGTTTTATGTCTTCACAGGAACTACATGCTTATAATTTGCAGTAGTGTAAAGCAACATTTGATTAATTACTAGCTTTTAGCTTTGGCCGAAGCTTTGCCCACGTGGATGTCGGAAAATATCCCACGGGAACGTACTCTGGAGATAAAAGTACCCTATGTAGTTATCCAGGTTATAAACTATCTGTGTGCCCAAATCCGCTGAACCGTTTTTGCGCCAATCCGGAACATATATCCAGACACACACAAACAAAACACACATAAAAACGACACGACGAAACAAGCGGACCAAAATTCTAAACGCGTAACGCAAGCGTAAGCGTAGCGTAAATTCCTTTTGAGCGTCAGACTCTTTCCCAATACGTTTTTTTAATATTCTATGTAAAGTTTTGACTTCGTTACTAATTTATTTTAAATATATAGATTAGAAGCCCACTGCAGCGAAGGAAAAAGCGAATGAGACGCTATACGCCTGGAATACCCAAGTTTCCCAAATTATGATCGTGCGCATGACTCTAGCCTGGCGCTTACTCGTAGGATATTGTTTATTTATTTATATAGTTTAAAATTACGTGTTGGTTTGGCATGTTTGCATAACAGGAAGTATAACATCCTCGTACCTACATATTATTGGGTAGTTTATTCCCTCAACAAAAACCTCGAAGCCTGAGTCAGAGTTTTTTTTTTATCAGAGTGAATAGAATAGAAAGGCTTTCGCAAACTAAGTGTGCATTTTGCGATCGATTCCAGACTCAGGCATTGTTGTTGGGTTGTTCTTTGAGAACTTCAGCAGCAACCCAGAAGCTTTTACAAATGACCGAGGAATCTAAAATTAAAACTGTCACAGTTTAAATAATTATGTAACTACAAGTTTTGTTTTACAAAGTGTATATAATTACTCAACATTGTCGTAAAAATGCAAGTCTTCATTGAGAATAAGAAAGTTGTAGTATCTGGTTACCCACGTGGGTTGCGACAGTCCGACAGTGCGACAGTGGCCTTATTTCACCGACAGCGATCTTTATACGCAAATAAATATGATACGTGAGATCTTGACAGCAAGAGTAACTGAGATGTTAAATAAGTTTCTTCTTAGCCTTTTCTTAAACATGCTTATGTGTACTTATAACCGTATTTATTTAGACTATGCGACCCTAAATGGATGCCTAAATAAAAGCGGACTGCTGGATTTTTAACTGACATCGTTGAGCCGAGCGTTGAAAATCGCGCGCTTTTATTTAAGCTTTCATTTAGGTGTCGCCTAGTATTCATGAAAATGGGCATTAGTTTCCAAACGTAAGGTTGGTTGAGGACGCTCGGTGGGGAGGCGATCTTCACAAGGCGGCTGATAACAGCTGGATTACAGTAGCCCCTCGGCTACTCTAATCCAGTGTTATTGATTTAATTAGCGTGTTTGGAGAAGCCTCTGTCCAGCAATACACAGCTACAGCCTAATAATGATGATCTACTTTTTCTTTTACGTCAAGCCTAATTAACATACAACTGTAATTTACCAACACCAACCGACATTTCTGCAACAATCAGTACTAAGAAATGCGTTATAGTCGTTGGAGTACTTTTAACAATGCAAGCGGTACTGGGGCGTGACGGTAGCTTTCCACTGGCGTCAGTTCGAACCACGGAGGAGTTTGGACACGTTTCCAGGAAGCACGGCTCATTTGGTTATGTTCAAGTTCGTTTAGTTGCAATAAATTGGTTTTAGAAGTGTTGATGTGCAAGCTTGCAATGGGAAGTTCTGCTTTAATCAGCTAGCTACTAGGATACTCATCTTGGACTTTTATGGACTTAGTAAAATTTAGCAGATACTGAGCTTCCAAAATACGAGGAATATGTAAAATTCTGGATCCTAAAGTGTTCTATACACACAACCACAATGATTTAGAACAATAAATGATAAATGATAAATGATTTATTTTCTGTAAGTAGGTTCATACAAACACACAATATGCACTGTACTATCATTCAATAAGTGATAACCTGATTTTGGCTGCCAGATATATCCTTGTCTGCCTAGCCTTTTCCCAACTATATTGGAGTTGGCTTCCAGCTTCTAACCGGATGCAGCAGTCAGTTCAAATAACTTATCTAATGTCAAGTTCAAGAACGTAATTAAACAGAATTACACACTTAACAGTGTTATATTAACTAGCATTTAATCTATTACTTATATTTTGACAAGAATGTAGCAAGCTCATGTCGTGACCGCGAGTAGTTCAAGGTTGACATTTAAAAAAACAATTGTATTAGACTGTCCTAAAAAAAAAGCCAGCACAAAATGCATGTTTTATAATGGCTTAAGTAATATACAGTGTACTACACTTGGCAAACTAACAAACATAAATAAACTCACTTATCAAAGAAAAATCAAACTTGGCAAAGTTTTATCAGGAATTTATCAGTAGAAGCCCGGATTTTGGATTTATGCCTAGTTGATGGCAATGGTGGTTGATGTCCCCTCAAACTGGACGGGACGGGATGGGATGGGACTTCAAACTTACTAGGGAGTACTCTAGACCTCCGCCTAACCCTTCGGGGCAACAGGCGTTATGTTACGACTTATCTTTTCGGTCGTTATTAACATTGTTCACAAACAATTCTTGTGTAGTCAATAATGTTGAGTATTCTTGTTGAGTATGCAACTGTTCTTTAGTGAGTCCCTACTGCCTCTTTGCTCTGCATCCGAATTTGTACTAGCCTTGCTTTGTTTAAAATCTCACGTCCGTGGACAAAAACGTGCATTAAAACTCTGTCTGTCACCTATAAAAGATTAGACAAACGATAATCTGCTTTCAATAACAATAACTACAACTGACACACGTGGCGTGTTGTGGACAGGTCGAGGTTATTCGTGCGGCGAATTAGGCGGTAAGGCAACTCTGATTCTAACCAAGTACCTACATAGAATTAAACCATTCGTCTGTCGTGATGGCCCGGAGGTAAAGGTAACCATATTGCACGAGGATTTGAACCTTGCAACTTGTGCCACTTTGACTAGCTTCACCGGTTAAATTATGGATTTATTTTGATCTGAAGTCGCTAAATCGCAATACATAAGCTCGCCGCTACTGTATGCGAATACAGAGACCTTTACCCTTCAATGGCACTATTACGGACAGCCATCATTTGCGAGCTGCTTTGCATTATAGCAATTCAACAATCATGTTTAGATGACCATAATTCCATGTCAAATCCAATATTAGTACGTAATTTGTTAACATTCTAATGGTCTAAGAATCAAGTCATGATTGTTGTAACAAATGATGTTTTATTATCTTTACAAGCCTCAGGCTGTGACTTTGTCCGTGAATCTAATAGCCGCTTGTTCAATTACTACCTACATTATGTAATTGAAGAGAAAACTGCTGTGTCTAATATGATAATTTAATTGTAAATTGTTATGTAAGGACCCTGTTATTATGGTATCAGACAGAATCTAAAGGCAAGATAAGTATGAATTAAACAGTTAATCCATGCTTTCGTTGTTATTTATAATATTTTATGGAAAATATTAAACGACGGAGAGGATGCGTTTAAAGAAATCCAGGCCACCTCTTCTTGTGGACACTACGAAGTTTTTTGACTATACTGTGGCGTATCGTGTCCTAAACTCGTGACCACGACTGACGCTCTATAGGTAATCACAATGGACTATTTCGTTGGTCTAGTCATCTAGTGGTCGCAAGTGCGGCTGTTAAAGATAAAGATAAAGATACTTTATTTGTCAAACATGCGTTTACATAAACTGACTGATCAGACATGCAAGGTATTGAATTAATAAATGTTGTGTGCGTCCATGTTTTGCCAATAACGGCGTACAAATTTTGTAGGTTTAGAAAATTACATTTGACTGCATTTGCTGTTGACTGCTGAGAACGGTTATTAGCTTATAATCCCAGGTTCGCGAAGTTTTATTGGGGGTTTTCACTAGGAAGTTTTCTAGTAAGCAGCCAAGAGTCAGGATTTCTTCACGGTAAATAACAAATAGAGGTACTTTTAGCTCCTATTGACTTGAGACCTTTACACTATCCTATCGGAAATACAAATTAATGTTACGTATTACTCTCATTATTGCATGAAAGTTTACCTATATCGGACCTCTGTCTCTAAGAATAATAATTAACGCGAACACATTTAATTGGTTTCTCGGACACCAACACGGAACTGAAGCATATTTTTTACATAACCATTGACCGGTGTTTACTTGTTTTTTGGTTATTCAACTCTTTCCTGACTGTGACCAAAGGAAATAAATTAGTTTGGTAGCTTATGTATCCGTGTACGACATTTAATAGTCAGGCAAATGACATGGCACTAACCCGCGAGCCCGCGTGGTGTATTATGGCCCACTCCCACTAACAGAGGGGAAGCCTTGTGTCCCAGCGTGTGATTATGTATGTCATGCGTCATTGTGTTTCTATAATTAATATCTGTGAAATAAGCTAATACCAAGAACAACCACAAGGAAGAATTCAATACATAGATCGAATTTTCATACATTTTTTTTTACATTTTCAAAATGACCCCATGACATTATTAAGAATTCCAGTCCGGGGCAGTGGTCCAACTGTTCTGTACAACTAGTTGGAACATGGGTCTTACAATCGAAAAAAATGCAATCTTAATAGGTCCAATTCATTTAAAAAATAACTTACCAACTCTAAGTAATTGGCAAGTTATTTTTTAAATGAATTGGACCACGGAACTCTCAAAAGGTGCTGTGGTCCAACTATTTTTAAAGTTGGACAACTGCCCCTAGTAAAGACCCATGGTCCAACTTGTTGGACAGAGCAGTTAGACCACTGCCCCGGACTCAAGAATTCGAGGTTTAGGTACTCAGTGTGACAATGATTTTCAATGTTCTTATCAGCATTTTCAAGTACTGTTAAAAAAATTGGGTACAATTCTATAAAACAGATCTCTTTATTAGCAAAATGCTATTTCGATGTCTACATAACACTTGAGCATGTTTTGCATACAATGGGCTCTTACCTGGTAGATCGTGTTAATTTTAGTTCCAATGGTTGTTTTTGTACGTAACAGTGACATTGCTTCACTTTCACGCGACAAGCGACGCATTCTAGATACAACGCTTTCTCTGATGGCTGCTGTGAATATTATCTCTGTTAACTGACTTCTATAGTACAGTCGACCTCGTAAGATCTTCACCAGGCTATGTTAATTTACTTCTATAGTACAGTCGGTTGAATGTCACTTGCGCGTCATTTTATTTATTATTTTTCTTTAATGGTCACCCAACAATTGTTTACAATGTTACAATCTTAACTGATATTATAAATGTGAAAGTAAGTTTGTTTGTAACGTTTTCACGCTAAAACGGCAGAACGGATTTGGATGAAATTTAGCGCATGGGTAGACCTGGGTTAGGACAGGATACTATTTATCCTGGTAGTAAACTCCCGTGTTAAAATCATATTCTAGTTTTAAATCATATTATACTAAAATATAAGGTTAGTGTACCTAACAAAAATTTCTTGTAGGTTGTATGCCCCATAAACATAATAATTTTACCACAAGCACCATTACTATAACATTAATAACTAGAAGGAAACAACTTTAAAGTTACGTGAGATACTGAGAGTTTTAAATAATGATATCATAACACGATATGCTTTGTGAAATTGTGACAGTAGGTAAGATATTTTCAACCTTAGTGAAGTGTCAATTTACTGATAATTGTTGTCAAAAGTGATAAAGAAATTACGAGTTTGACTATACCTACATACTGACTACTAGGTACCTACCTTCCTACTTGTAGACAATGAGAATAAAGTTTTTCAATGAAAATAACAAGTGAACCTGATCAGTCTCCTCTTCCTGATTTAAGTGTTTTTGTATTTGAGAGCAGTAAGATAAAGGTGAACATTTTAATGTGGGAATATACTTAAAGCATAATCAAACTATAATATTCCCACTGCTCGGCGTCCTCTTTCTTCAAGAGGGGGGGGGGGGGGGGGGCTGTAATCTGCCACGTGAGCCCAGTGCGGGTTGGAAGTCACATGTTAACCTGTCTTCGAATTTTTGGTCCTAGGACATGCCGGTTTCCTCACGATGTTTTTCTTCACGATGTTTTTCTTCACCGTTGTGTGATACCACTGAAATAATTTACACAAAGTAAAGTGCTCCCAAGCAGGCACTTTACTTTGAACCCACGACCTACATCCAGCACTGCTCAACATTAATATTATGGTTATTGTATGTTAATAATAATATTCATTATTATTTATTATTATTGTATATTAATAATATTAATGTCGACTGTGGCTGTATTTATTAAAAACTTCTCCGTATACGTTCGTTGGTACAATTGACAACCATAAAATGCTGAAAAATAAAAGCATTTTACATTCATCAAACTTATTCTCAGATTCATTATTAACCTTCTACCGTACCGTGAATTCGTATATAAACACTTGATAATATACCGACTAATGTCCAAATTAACGAGATATGTACTTAATTATAAATAATTATAGCTCTAGTGCTCGACTATTTATCTTCTAGTGCAATCTTTTGAGGTAGCTGTCATAATACAAGGACTTTTCGTAGGAAAAAAAACAATTATATATTATTATTAACAAGTCATGAGGTATAGCTCTATATGATTAGTATCCAATTAACAACTTAATAAGTAAGGAACACTGCAAAATACGCGAGCTAATTACAGGTTCGATTCCCAGTTCGGCAATGATATTGTGAAACTTCGCATGTGTTTTAAATGGCTGACGAAACAACAATAAAAATATAAACTAGAGTGAGAGTAGACTTCATTCATCGGAAACCTAGATTCACAATTACGAACACTTAAAATCTCACAGAATCCATCGCCTCTTCAACACTGGTTGCTGAAAGCTTTCTCAATACATTACCGTCAATGAATCTCATGCAATAAGAATGTAGTCGAATAGTAGGAAGTAAGGCGAAGGTGTGGTCTGTTACGTAACGAGGTATACTCGACTTTCGTAAGGTTATGCGTGGCGATGTCGGACCAAGGATATCGTGTTTTTGCATAATGACGTTTATGAACAGAGCTGCGAAGCATTTTTTTTTATTAATAGGTACTAGTGAAATAGTTTTTATGGGGAATGTGAGCACAAATACAAACCATTTCTGGTTTTAATGGTACAAAACAAACATGGATCTGTATGCATAAATAAATAAATAAAAAATATGCAAATTAAAACTATAAAACCATTTTAGAGTTATAACTCTATAATAATAAATTGGCCTATCAATTTATCCCCTACTATTAAAAAGCTACATAAAACAATTAAGTAGGTAGGTATGTACCGACTTGTAAATGTATTACTTAGAAAAGACAGTGCTCACCTACTTACAGTTACTCTTAATGAATTAGTTTACGAAATTACAACCAAAATTGTTATCCAATCTCGATTCTTTTGACCAAAATATACCAAAGTTTCACAATTCAAAATAATTACAGAAAAACCAAATAGGTAGGTACAACAGTAGGTTCTGCCAATTTTATTGCCTTGCATTAAGTACTAGAAGGGATAATTATAATTAAAAGCACAAAAGTGAGTACCTAAAAAGGTATTAACATATCTCGGACATAAAAAAAAACCAGATAGAAAATAAAATCTGCAACTTTATTATACCAGCACAGTGATAATAGGTAATGACTGAACAGATCAAGGATAAAACAAATATTTTCAAGTTCGCAAAAAAATTAGGTACTACGCAATTAGGTACATATCGGCAATATGGAACTCTGAACAATTATCTACGTAACCAATATCAAACGCACAATTATCTTGCGCTCATGACCTTGGTCAGTCGGGTATACACACGTGAACGCGTGTACGCATAGAACTTACTTTTAACTTGTTACCTTGTACTTGTCCGTCACAGCTCCGTATGTATTACTATTGAAAAATAAGCCTTACTGTGAGAGACCAAAGTTTGTTTTAATTCGTACTATGTTCAGAATTAGCTGGTACATGGAGCTTTTCTAAAATGAAGCTCAATGTAACTGAATTAAGTTTAATTTTGTTTGTTTGGTATATGGATTGGCAAAACCTTCAGAAAGGAAATTTTATTACGATTTTGAATGCAAACTTTAATTAAAACAATTTGAAATGGTTTTTAATATAATAATGCTTATACCATTGGTGGTCATATTGTAAATATGTAAATAATCTAACTTTAACTGCATTTTTTCGCGAATTTATCAAAGGAAATTAAGCAAGGAGGTAGGTACCTACTATGTCTTACAATTAATTTATCGTTGTATGAATAGAAATGGAAAAAAAATATCTACCTATTCAAAACCAAGTAATTCTAGAATTAACGGGTCTATTCCTACTACTTATAATATAAATAGTTTGTAGTACCTTAAGGTCACAAAATATCTTTGAAAAATAACAATGTGCTTGTATCGCCAGTCGCTACATATTCGTACCAAATAGTTTTTAGAAATAAAATAATCAACAAAATGCATTTATTACGATTCGTAGAGCTCACGCTACGCCGCGTAGCGTATTCGCTACGCGGCGTAGCGTGAGCTCTACGAAGTAAAAATCTGCGAATTGACCGTCAAAATGACGCAATGAAAGTGGGCACCTACTGAGCTCAAACACTATCAAAGTTCCATCAACACGAAAAGTAGAAGAAGATCTCAAAATATTTTAAAAGATTCGATTTATAATAAACCCCAGAAAGTCGTGAGTGCCGTGACAAAAAAAATAAAGAATGACTCCATGATCCATTTCAAGACACCAGGGTCTAAATAAACTCTAAAATGAAACCGTCTATTCAAAGCATAACCTTGAAATTGCAACCCAAAGTCTTTAAGAATAGACCTTTGTCTAAATTGTAATAGGTACAGAGAAAATTAAGAACAAATTACTGTATCACGACTCAATGACGTTTAGGCAGGATTTTGATAGTTATTGTTACAAGGTTACACGAATTTTTAATTACTTTCAAAGATTTCCTGTAGGCTAATTTAATTTTAAATAGAACAATCGTACTGCAGCATGTCAGTTTACAGACAACGCAACGGCACGTCCAAAGTAACAATATTTTGACGTCACCTTAACTTCGTAGCAGTAAGGGTTGTTTTGCTGCAAGGTGCTGGAGTGGTGACGTGCGCGTAACGGAAGGCGTAGTGTTGGAACGCCAAGGTGGCCCGATGACCTTTTGATGGCCGCATGAGTCCCCTGGACGCAGGAACCACAGAACCGGTCGATGTGGCGATGCTTACAGGGGGCCTATGTCCAACAGTGGACATCTTTCGACTAAAATGATAATGATGAAGGATTATTTTCGTATTTCAAGTGTTAGAGTCACTATAAATTAGACACCTCTGCAAATGTTTGGTCCGGGATCCGGTTCGTTTCGGAATGAAACGATTTCGAAATTGGATTAGTATACCGGATCTATGTTGTGGCCTTGCAGGACTTAAGCATTGCAATTAAAATTTGACATTAAGTAATAATAATACCTGCCTATTACACGTTACTTTAACACCCTATTATTACAGATTGAAAGATACAATTGGCTACATTGAAGTGCCTATTTATCGGTTGTAGTAACCAAATAAGCACTTCATACTTGCACGATTTTGAACTTAATAATATCTTGTTGAACTCATAACGGATGTGTAGTTAGAACAAAAGAGGAAGGTTATGACCCGTTGATTTGAAGTTGAAGTTAAATGTCAGTCGTAAAACACTTGGTATTTTGCTAAAGAGGTAATCTTGACATGAAAATTGAATAAGTTTATAGTCATAGGACTTGGAAGTGCAGAATCCGCCCGGAATTCAAAACTTTTTAGTAACATAAATACATAATTTTTAAAGCAAAGTAAAAACACAATGTCATGGCCTTATTTATTCGGAGATCCTGTTCTCAGCTATTATCATTAAAGTAGTTACAGTGGAGCAAGTTCTTTCGTATACAGACAGCTAACATGCACCTTTTTTAGGGTTCCGTAGTCAACAAGGAACCCTTATAGTTTCGCTATGTCCGTCTTCTTCTGTCCGCGGTTTAGCTCGTATTACTAGAAAGCTGTCATTTGGCATGGGTATACATATTAATTCCGCCGACAAAGTGATAAAATACGTAGGTAGTAGTCCCTTGCACGTAAAGTGGGGAAGATATTTTTTTTCTCCTCTATCCCGTGGGGTATCGTTGAATAGGCCTTTAAAATATTCCGGGTCTGTGAAAACCATTTTTCGATTCAGGGATCCGTTTGCGTATTATTAAGCTTAAAGTACTAATTTTTGTTAGAGGCAAGTGTCCCCCCTGCCAGCTAAATGGTTGTTTTTGGATCTATTTTGGGGTCTGCTTCCAGTCTAACCAGATGCAGCTGAGTATACGAAGAAAGGCAGGATAACTAAAATTTTCAAACCACATTAATCACATTTTTCTCTGATTTCAGGACAAAACCACAGGCGACTCAAAGACTGCGCAGGAGACTCGAGACGGTGACAACGTGCACGGTTTCTACAGCTTCATAGATTCTGATGGGAAGACACGTACAGTCCGCTACACTGCCGACGACGTCCAAGGATTCAAGGCTAGCGTGCAGAAAACTTAGAATATTTGCTACTTTAATCTGCGTCCTAACTAAAAGCGACTGAAAAATGACACACATACGCGCCTTGATAGATCGTGCAAGTATCTAAATTCATATAAAAGGGCGTTACGATCGCGTACTCGCGCGTCGATCCCTTTTGGTTACGACGCGGCCTTAGAATAGTGCCAATGGTACTTTCAAAATGTTGCGAGTCATGATGGGAATTTTTCCCATAAAATTTAATTCGGGGCTACTTCGGGAATAACCACCAATTAATTGTATTTTTTTTATAGGGAAATGTTTGTGGGTACTTACCTTCCATTTGGAAGAAACAGATGGTTGCCAATGTGCTTCTGATTTCTTGAGCCGGACTTTTTGGTTCAGGACCAGCTGCTATTGTGAGGCTGTGGCTGCAGTTGTAATTGCTGAACACAAACTACTTTTAGTTTGATGACTAGTTTGCGACAGAGCACGAACCTATTCTATTACCCTGGCCAATTAATATTAAAAAATCGGTACCAATCGAAGTAACATGACTTATTAATACGTTTAAAGTTCCATAGCTAACAAAATACCAACGATAGACTGTGCTGTTCATGAAAAAAACAACCGTCCATTTTCTTCATCTGAAAGAAAGAAAACAAAATTTGGGACACGCACAGGAAATAAAAACAGACAGAAAAAATAATAATATATAAAATTATTTAAATTATTTTATAATGCTGTGACTTTTGTGTACTGTGTATTGTTTCGTGGTTGGTATTATGGTACTCACAGACGAAATAATATTATTGTATCCTTTATACTCATGCCACATTTTTCAAATGTTTAAAAAGTTTAATAATAACACCATTCAAACATCTGTACCTAGTGAATATCGTAACGATGTAGATTACATAACATCTGGATTGTTTCTTATTATATACATACACATATTTGTATTTGGTATCAAAAAATATATACAACACATTTAGGCCACGGCTTCGCTCGCGTGGAGGTGGGAATTATCCCACGAGAACATAATACCTACCGGGATAAAATGTACCCTATGTGTTAAAAACTATCTATGTGCCAAAAATCCATGGTTGCACATTTATATTAGGTATAAAGTAAGATTTCAGGATTTATTATGTTTTTAATACTATACAACTAATACCACTGGTATTTGTTTCAACTCATATTTATTTACTATGCCGAACGGATACCATTGTTTAAATTAAACTAGTACCGAAACAAGTTCAAAGATACTATAAGGTACAGTCAGTAAAATACTTTTTATGTATTTATATTATAATACCTACGTTTAATTGAAAAAAAAATACTGGTAAATAAAAAATAAAAATTTGGTTAGCAAACGTCTAGTTCAATAATAAAATATGACTAATAGTAATAATCAACTTTATTATAATTTTAGTTCCTCCTTGTACTTGTATAATATTTTTTTTGCAAAAACATCAAAACAAGAACAATTTACTTACAATCTAAAAATTACAAAATATCTCAGCAAATCAACGCTTCATTTATAGTTAGTAGTAGTACATAGTTATTATTGTATAAGTACTCGTAATGACTTGTAAAAATATTTGAATTAAGTAAATTTGGATAGCATTATGTTGAGGAGCTCGTGGCTAAGTAATAACAGCCGCACGGGTCGGTCCATCAGGTTAAGCTGCGCTTGCCGGGGTTGGTCCATGGATGGGTGACCATCTTTACATACCGAGACTCCTCCGTGCTTCGGAAAGCACGTTAAGCGGTTGGTCCCGGCTGTCATTCGTGGATCTTTGACAGTCGTTACGAGTCGTCAGAAGCCCGAAAGTCTGACAACTAGTCTTACCAAGGGGTATCGTATTACCCAGTTACTGGGTTGTGGAGGTCCCGCAGTCGCTCCATATAAAATACTGTTATTCAGATGCATCTGGTTAGACTGGAAGCCGACCCCAACATGATTGGGAAAAAGCTAGGCAGATTGATTTGGATATCACATAGAAATATTAGAAAACAAATTTAATTTGATTAGGTTTCACTGAGCTGACTGTACCAAATTAAAGTTGTTAGTATTAATTCGTGATATCCGTCCGGAACAGAAAATAAATATCAGTTGAGTTGAAACAAATACCAGTGGTATTAGTTGTATGGTATTAGAACGAAATAAATCGGAAGTGAAGAAGATTGAAGTGAGGTGTTAATGTGACGATATGACTGCTGTACGCAATGACCCTGAGTTCGATGGTTCGATGCCCGGTTCGGGCAGAGTGTTATAAGGTTTTCCATTACAAAATTCTTATTCTCAGTGGCAGCTTAGAGTCTGGATTTGTCCCCGATTCAGTACTCGATGTTGATAACTAACGTGCTTGTTTTTGAAGTTAAAGAGTACGTAGTACCAATCACGAAAACAATAGTAGGTACAACAGATGTATGGTCTGTTTCAAAAGTAACTGATGAAGATCTAAACAAGTGGCTCAGAAAACGTACGTGTCACCTATAAATTGAGCTTTGATTTGATTATTCGAATACTTAAACCGAAATTCTAATTATATATCACCATAAAAAATTTCATTTGACAATAAATTGAGGTTAGTTTTATGACTTCAATGTTCATCCACGATTTTTCAATTACAATTTATTTCAAACAATCATTGTTGAGAAGTGGTGAGATATAAAGTTTTGACCTTTCTAAATACCTACAGATGCATGGTGTTACTAATTCGGATAGTGAGTGATTGCGTATTGCAAACCCGGGTTCGAACCTCGACAAGCACCTTACATTTTGAAAATTAATTATTTCATCACCACTGCTCTCAAAACGGCGAAGGGAAACTTCGTGAGGAAACCGGCAGGACTAGAACCAAAAATTCGAAGCCATGTGACATGTACCTGCACTGGGCCCGCGTGGTGGGTTACGGCCCACTCCCTCTCACCGAGGGGAGACCTGAGTCCTAGCAGTGGGAACATCATAGGATGATTATGCTATAGGCGGGTTCATATGCCTTTGGAACAGACTATAGCTCTCAAATGGCAACGATTTATTTCTAGTGCATTTTCTGCCTCAGAAATTCGGTATTTAATGTTTTTGTATAGCGCAATCTATCCTGGTCTCTTTGCATGTAAATATATTTTATTATTTTGTGTGTACCTCATTTTTTTATGAAATCTATTTTATTTAAATAAATTGACTTTAAATTATTACGCTTGCATTGTTTTTTATTTATTCCACATGCCTCTCTATCCATGTCTATCCTTTTCAGTTTTCCGGCATATTCCCAAGATCAAAATAGAATAATGAATTAAGCACTACATTGGTAAAATCGGCCTTATAGTATAGACAACATTGTGAACGCCTTATAAAAAGCAACGAGCAGTATTATAAGTCAGCGTAAAAATCAACGACGCCTTTTCAAAATATCACAGCAACATAGTTTAAAGTTAGGTCTCGCTTGAGTTGCTATTACTATATTTTATTTGTTATCTGTACGGTAAATATTTGACTTCGAAATGGTGGTGGTCCAAAGGTATCGTAACATTTTTTGAGTAGAACATGGTATGGAGTCGGTGGCTCCCCTAATCGACCGTAATCCTAAACGTACCTATAGTGTTTGGCAGTTGAGAACTTAGGCCTTTTTCCGACTCTACTAAATGACTTACCTACTATATATATTAGCAATAATGTGAACACACTAGCTGGAAGAACCACCCGCTCGGGTCACCGCACATCAAAGCCACCTGTCACAATGGTTTAAAAAAGTTTAAAAGGACTTTTAAACGCATTACGGCTACCGATTCAAAGATTATGCTATTATTGTGGCTAATATTGTTAGTTTAAGCTCCAAGGATTATTCGCCATTGATACTCTTTTTATGAGCCCCATAACCTGTCTGTCAAAGATACACATCTTTTGAACCGGGTGACACTTTGACAAGCTTGGTCAAATATTTTTTTGAATTTTATTTTGTGTCGATTTCTTATCTGAGTTTTGGTTTTGAGTTGAGCAGATTATTAAATGTGTCAGGTCTAAATATTAAAGGCTCTCAGACAACTATTTTTATTTATTTAAAGAAATATTGCCATGTTTTCGTTGCAATTCATGATAGCTGAGCATGGGGTTCCTCTGGGTTCGATTCCCAAATCGGGAAAAATGTCATTGATACTTCCGATAGGAATGTATCTTCTTACTATGGTGAACTGCCGCTGCGAGTTGCAGTACCTATACGGAAGTAAGTTATTAAGATGCAGCGTCTTTCTTATTTTCATCCTTTTTGTGTTTTAACCGCCACAAACCACAGGTAATACGTGCAAGATAAGAAAAAGGAATTGCGTAGTCACCGGCGGTAAGATATAGTCAAAAACATAACCCTATCTTTTGTTAAAATCAAGAGAAATATTATCAATGCTACCATGATACGCAAGGCTGATAGCTTTAATTGAAAATATAACGGTTTTAGGAATGGCGATTCCGTACATAGGAGTTTTGTAGCACAATTTCCAGGCTGGGCTAGGGACTGCTCTTTGAAATTCCTTTAAATTCCAAGGTATGTATATAAACCTTTTCTCGATAAACTTCAATCAAGTTTTCCTAGTTAGAGCCGAGATCCTGAAGCTTTTCAGTATGATAAATCTCTGTAGACTCCCATAAATATCACATAGGTAAATCATTCGCTTTCTCACCAGGTAACGAATGCTTTGAATCCCCTGAAAAGGTATCTAACGCATGCTCCTGAGAACTTTAAGGATATTATTGAAACTGGCCAACACGAATACATAAAACTCTCGCGCGGGATTCGCCTCAGTGTAGCCAGGACTTTATTGGTATTAGATGAGTAACAACCCTTCCTTTAACTATCCTGCAATTTGGTCGCATACACAGATAATAAATGAAGGCATGCAGATGGGTTTCTAGGTGCGCACTCTAGAATCTCTGCCCGTAACATTGTAATTAAACAATTTCCGAGGAATTCTAAAACAAAAGCAGCGTAAAATTGATTAATTGCTAATACATTATGATAGCAGTGGCAGCCTGTATCGCTGATAAACGGCTTACAACGACCGAGTTATATGTGGTGCGATAACTGCAATGATTTTTTATAACCGTGTCATGGTTACGCAAGAAATGGCTGGATTTACATTTTTTGGGGACAACTTTTAAAAATAAGAAACAATATATTAATACTCCATCCGACTGCAGACACAATCAGAAGGAATATGCCAGCAACCCTTTAAATGTCAAATGGCCAATCGGTGTTAGAAAAAAATCTTGGTCCCGATTTATAAATGTCTTAATTCCCCAAAGTGCGTCCTATTCTCTGAATTACTCACGTCCAGTGTCCACTGTAGCACAGAGTGGACAAAGGGTGTATTCTGTACATAACAACAACTAACAATCGTGTTGTTACATGCATGGTGGAGGAACAGAATACTGACTTTTGGTGGAGGCGTCCCGGCGAGCTGTCACAACAACACGGCCTGTCGCGCGTCAGCGGATGTGCCAGGATGCTCAAAGTTCTAAGATAAGAAATAAAATAAATAAATATAAGTTATTGATGACACGAACCAATTATTTGTCACCTACATACTTCTTCCTTTGAATCCATCTACGGTGTAGCGTTACAAAGACACGGTGTGGACTTTTTAATAAGTTTATAAGATTTTTTTTTTCTGATAAGCCGCATTTTACCAAGTACTTACGAAAGAATAAGCAATTGTGACGTTTGTGGTATTTTGTCAATCTGAAAGATCCTGATACTTTTTTCTCAATCACACTGATATGTTTTTTGAAGTCTTAAGGCGGAGACTGACTTGCAACGTTTGTTTGTAATGTATCATTCGAAGCGAGCTTGGTTACATTACGGCGATACCTACACAAAACGTGGCGAACGCTCACTTCGAGCACATAAAATTTTCGTTTCTCATATTTCTGTTTCAAAGGAATTCTCGAAACAGCCGACATCGACAATCGAGTGGACGTCGAATTTCGGTTTAACGAAATAAAACTACTGTGCCCTTAATTCTCTATAAAATACACCCAGTTCACTTCCACTACCAAACTTTGAGCACTTCTGTATCTGCCGTCAATCGTTCAATGATTCGGAACGGCATCTCGTTTTTTTCGGAGCCGGGTCGGTGTCACGGCACGGCAGGTAGAAACTCAGACGTACACGATACAATATTGACTTCAACCTGTAGGTTTCAATCACTTTGGGAGTACCTGCGTTTGGCATTAGGTAGGTACTATAACGGTTATGATTAACAGCACCCTTGCTTAGGCCCTAAGAATAAATGACATTGAAGTGTTAGGAATCCATGCCGATCCTTTCATTATTGCCTACCCACTCATATAGGTACCCACTTATAATAGCGTAACACGGTAACACCACTCCATAATAATTTTCATAGGCAAAGATTCACCTACATATGGCCAGTTATGTTTAAGTCCCACACGTAATAGGGTCGAGCTTATCTTCATTAACCGGTCACAAACCCAGACTCCGGGCCGATACCAATTTGCTGATGGCAAAATCTAGACCAACGAGAGAAATTACTTCCAATACAATTAATTTATATACAGGGTGTAAGGGACAGCGTATCGTATTACTCAGTTACTGGGTTGTGGAGGTCAGATAGGCAGTCGCTCCATGTAAAATACTGGTATTCAGCTGCATCCGGTTAGACTGGAAGACGACCCCCACATTTGGGTTGATTGGGAAAAGGCTAGGCAGAATGAAAAACAGGGTGTAAGGGACAGCCCTCCGCAAACTTACAGGGTGCATTCAGCTCCTTATTCTGAATCATACTCCACCGTCAAAAATCTTCAGGATTTTTTTTCGTCGTTTTTTCTGTTACAAAATTACATTATCCGTACGCAGAACTCATTGTATGTAAATGAAACAGCTAAAATAAAATTGATGTTGAAATACTCTACGTGCGCTGCCGTTCGCTAAGTGCGTTTTGCCACGGTAACCATATATTGCGTATGAAGTAATTAAACAAATCAGGTTTTTTGGATTCCCATAAAGTTCCTGAAATAAATAATGTATCTTAGCATGTTATACTGAATTCACCCCATCAGTCTGCGGAGGGCTGTCCCTTACACCCTGTTGATCTTGTAGTTGGAGACTAGTAACTCCCTTTAAAGTACCTAACGTTTTACGGTAGTCCAAACACACTTGGAATATCTACTTAAGTTTCGCAAGTAAGATGGCTGATAGCAAGGTGTTGCGATGGCCAGATAACGCGCTCTAGTCGACGTGCAAGGAAATTGCAGTCAGCGGCACACGCACACAGCCTTGTACAAGTATACCCACAAGCTTGCACAAGTACTTACGTGTGCAGACGCCCTTCATGGGGAACTGTGTTTGTGGGGCTCGAAATGGGGGCGATCTACATTGCTAAAGCTGCAGGTTCTTGAAGCAATGACACAGTGGAGATATTTTTGGATTTTTTGTGGATAAGGAGCAGCGCGGTCTTTGACTATAAGAATTGAAAATAGTAATAACTTAGATAAAAAAAGATCAGAATACGTCATTCAAATCATTAAAATGCTAAATAATCAAGAAGTCGGATGGTTCTGGACCTGCCCCGGCTTATCCCTCGTCTGTATGATGGCATAGGTATAATGTAGATCTATATCTATTAAAACTTTATTATTCCACATTACCTATCAACCGTCGTCATACATTCCATCTGCAAAATAATGTAAGTTAGTACGCCCAATGTTGCGAGATTACCATGTTATTTTAAAACCATAGACTTCTTTTAGGTTTTCCTGTTATCTATAAGTAAAGGACAATATTTAGTTTTTTTTTTTCAAAATTGTAGGCTCATTAGTTTTGGGGATAACGGCGTGAATGATCAAGTTACATCAATTTTCTTAAATATCTGCAAAAGTACCTACCTATTTTCAAATTTATAAAAATTGAGATCCTCACAACAAGCCCTATCATTTGATATGTTACACGGTACAGTTCGCAAAACTTTCTTTTTATAATTTTTCAATTTCCCCCGATAAATGACCCGCTTATTCAAAATTCATTTAATTACGTTACACGTCCGTGTTTGGGTCAACAATAAGGTTCAACTAAATTGGTCCAGTAGATTCGGAGCAAATTGGCTTTGACAGACGGGACAGCCAGCCAGCCAGACAGACAGACACACGGGTGATCCTATAAGGGTTCCGTTTTTTTTCTTTTGAGGTACGGAACCCTACAAAGGATTAATCAAGTATAGAGTCCATATTCCGCAGTGGATACTAACGGACGTTACATTCTGAAGATAGTGATAGGTACCTAATAACAGATAAGGCGTTATGCTAAGTCCACCTCACGTATGCACTAATCTTTCTTTATCCTTCAAACATATCACGAAACGATAACGCGAACTCGAAAACAATTAAACAAAACTGCAAAAGGTGGATAGCAGCAACATAGAAAGAAAAACCCTTTGCACTTATCGTAACAAACATTTAAAAGATATGACCACCTACTGAGAGGCGCGTGTTCCATACAAAATCATAATTCAATACCCACAACACTCATACACTTGCAAAAATAATTTACCACTCTTTAATCTCCTGCAATAAGGTTTAAAATGTACAAGCTCTGAGTTTTGTAACCGCAAGTGGTGTGGTATTCACCTGTCTGTAATTTGTACAGGAGTTTGACTAATTCATAGAGGAATTCGCTTATCCTATGGGAATTGAGTCATTTCTTCGTACTCCGTGTGTTAGCAGTGGTCCCTGTGGAGTTACCTGTGGTTTTGCTTTTGCTTTGTCAAGAATTCAAGATATTGAAAGGTACGTTAGTAGTGATACAAGAGATTGAAGAGATTTGATTCCTTATGCTGAGACGTCTCTGAGTGTGTGTGGGGGAAACGAAAAAAATGAAGATTCTTGTGCCCAAGGATAGGCAAGTGGCTTGATGACCATTCTCTCGCACAAAACAGATACCAAATCAGACTAAAGAAGAAGGAAATGAAGAATGGTTCATGGAATCAATGAACCTTTCACTAGTATTTGTACTAAAAATAATTAGAGCTCATGCAGTGATCGAAATATGATCCAGTCAGCAAGATGTTACCATCTCACATTTAGTAACGGGGCTGACGCCCCGAGAGTGCCGAGCATACATGTAATGCTCGTTTTTACTAACAATACACAAATGAGTATCTTAAACAAAACGCGATGTTGGATTTTCACCTTTCGGACCTGCGCCAAGCGTTCAGAATTCAGCAACACGCTTTTATTTAAGCATTCATTTAGGTATCACCTAATTTAAAAGGACATAAGTATGGTCATATGGTCATTAGTGGTCATTCGTAGAGGCTATTTTAACGCACCTGGACCAATTCAGCTGAACTTGAAGAACCTTGAATTATAGACGAAAATAATTTCTGAACACAAAAAAGTTAATTCGATACAGGCGCGTGTCGCGGTTCACCACAATACTTGTAACTTGTAACGTGTTCACAAAAATTTGTTAACCATAACCACATTAGTATAGAGTTACAGACTGTTGTACTATAAAATCATATTGTTAATATATTGTAGGCACAGACATAACCAAGCAAGCTGTGTCTTTCAAAGGTACAGAAGAGTAGGTACTATTTTAAATAAGAAATTATAGCAACATAATATTCTAAGAAAGGCCCCGAAGCATTGAGATCCATATACATATATACCTACTTCTTCTCGTTCTCTTCTTTAGGCCCATTTTAATAACAAATATTATTTTGCCCAGCTCCTTCCACCACAAGCGTAACTATAACCCATTAGAAGATGTAAGATAAGCATTTGACGTTGGAGACAAAAGCAACACTTACAAATATAAGCTCGATCCAGTTGTTACGATTAGAGTGCTGATACCATCTCATATCTCAAGTGAAATCAGTTGCGATCTGTTCTTATATCTGGAGCTTAGTATAACGGTGTTTGAGAGGCATTCAGTAACTAATTTTTATAGGAACTGGTATTATGTCATTTGCACAAAGCCCACTGAAGTAATAAGGTAGTGTTCCTTCGGCAAAAATGTCTAGATTTGAACGTAATAATATCATCTCTCAGACTTGAATATCTAACTATATGAAGACATCGAGGATAGACTGCATGCGGAAGTTTTAGTAAATTGAATGTCGGTTTGAATCAAACCAAATATGGTTGGCTGTGGCTATATAAGTATTATTATGGTTGGCTTGCTAAATTATAAAGAACAAGCTGATACTGGTCATGTTGTCCAACCACCAGACGATGAAGGTTCGACAGGCCTTAAAAATACATTATATATTTAGAAACTTGTAATTGGCTTTATTCTACATATTACTACTGACTACTAGAATGTATTAGCTGTAAGTTTTCTTAAAATAAATAAATACAGAAAATGATATGATGAGTATTAGCGAGAGCAAACGCAAAATCTCGTTTAGAGGGTTTGCCGGGTTTGGGAGGGCCGAGTAAAAATACAGTTTTCTCTGTAGGAATTCGAGTTGTGATGTTGTGAATAACATAATTTTTGCTCTAGTACTATGACAAAAATGTCATGTTCACCAACTTAGTCTTAAAAACAAACGTTCAAAATCCTTCAAAGCTTTCGCGATGGAATCGTTTGACACTTTTCAAAGTAACGATAATCTGATGTACAGTCTTGTTCCTCCATTTTTTACCTCCGGACCGGAAAGTATCATCTTATTTGTTTATCTCCCGAGCTTGTCGACAGCCCATCGCCACGTAATTATAAAGACAAGGTAGCTTTTTTCATCATACATAATTGACAGGAAAGCAGAAGAATAACAAAGGACATTCAACCGTCTCTTAAAGAATTAGGGTCTATAATTGTGTGGTGATACTGATGGGCAGTGGTTGACAGTGTAGACTTTTTGTAGAAATATTTTTCGACGACACTGCCATTTTTATTGAGCTTGTTTCGGTTTTCTTTTGTTTCTTTATTTTTAGTTCAAGTGACTCACAACGACTAATGACTTTGTCTGGATTAAGAAATGATATGGATCTTTATAAATTCTACGAGAGTTTACGAATACGGAATCTAAATGTACCATCGGAAAAGGATATGGATTTAATAATGGCGCTACTGTCCTAGTAACTGCTTGAAAGTACCGCGATAGTAACAGTAGATAGATCGCGATACTAAAGACTAATATGAATCCTGTTCGCCTCATCACCATCAATGAACGTAATAAATGACAAATTCGAAGTTTAGAACATATTTTATAAAATAATTACTTAATTAAATAATAGTACCTGCTCGACCGAGCTCTGCTCGGGTGAAAATAGAAAAAAACATTTTTTCCAAAATGAGACTTAGCTAGATTGAGTTTTCGCCCCCGTAAACCCCTACTATATGCAACTTTCATCGAAATCGTTAGTCCCGTTATCGAAAACGTGATTACAAATATAATATATAAGTACTAATATTACTCATTGAATAGTATATGGTATACCAACTAATTCATCAAGTATAACCCCTCTTCCACTCTCCTACTTTTCTGTGCCCGGCACCCACACATCCACAGATCATATCTTTGTTAAACCTACCACCTAAGTTCGCATTGTGGAATGTAAATAAATGGCGCATGGCGAAAAAATCGAATCACTCAATTCAGTTTCTTGTAAAAAAGATAACATTATTATCTAAAAATAACAAAAAATCGATTCAATAATTTTGGCGCGGACCTATGTGTGATTATCTCAAGTCTTGAACGTCGCGTCATCTACATCGCTAGTCTAGCTATTTGGGAAAAACCCACAAATGTTTGCTAGTTCTAATTCCCGAATGGATTAAAGTACTTAGTCTAAACATTAAAAACATTACGAGATTAAAAAACAGTTTATCGTCGTAACTGCCTGAAAAAATATATTTTCATTCACGCTTCTGATGAAAAGCATATCGAGCTATCAAAGATGCCTGGCATATAGAAAACGCACTTTAAAAGTCTGAGGTCCAACTGAATAAATTAAAGAAAGAAAAACAGTAACGACAGAAGAACGATACCAAAAATATCAATCAATCTGCGCAGCCTTTTTTCAACTTATATTGGGGTCGGATACAGCTGAATACCAGTATTTTACATGGAGAAACTAGCTACCTTACCTTCACAAACCAGTTACTGGGTAACAGATTTTTGGTCAAAGATCTATTAATATCCGGGACCAACGTATCTACCAAAAATATTAACAGAAATAATTCAAAATAATAAAAACAAGGTAATCATGAATTCGTGACATCGGAAAGAAAATCTCAATGCCGTCTTAAGATTAATAAAGCCCTATCTACCAAAAACAGCCGTGTTCACCTACAAAAATAATAAATTGAACGAAAGTCAGAGAACGACCAAATCCGTCAGCTATCTTATCAAACGAGTTGTCCAGTAGCTTAATTCTCCTAATCCCGTAATACGGTCAGACAGATAGAGCTGTATATTGGTTTTCGCACGTGACCCCTTCTTGTGGGTAAATATAGTTGTTTATATTTTGTAGCTACCTTATCATAGTTATAAAAAGAATACTCGTAATTGGATTCCTTTGTTTCATATTCAGATAGTTGGGCAGAAGTACTAGTTAGACGGGCTGGTGTCTGTAACTCCAAGTCCAAGCGTGTATTTTGTGTACTGAACGATTGGGTTGATAAAATACGCAAAGTATCTAGTACAGGACTAATGATCTTCATTGGATGAACCAATTCGTTTGCATGCCTCTACTTATTAAGCTTTTCATGTTTAAGGATCTTTTGGGCAACTTTTCCCATGCATAGTTCACGTTTGGTATATACTCGTAGTTTTGGATTCAATGATAGTTTTGCTATAATAACACCCAAACCGTAGGTGTATGTTTCACCAGGTCTTCATGTCTGTGGTCTTTTGAGTTTGTAGTTTGGAGTACTGTCACATGAAATTGAAATCAGATTTGTTCTATACCTGGAAAATATCTAAATACTTTTTATTTTCCATTTACCATAATCGTTTGTGTTTGTGTGTTTTTCTTCTCTAAAACAAAATACCTACCAGAGATAACGCTTCGCCCAAAATCCATGGAGGCGACGAAATCTAAAATAATTGCCAGCTACTGAGTTTGTTCATAGATAAACATGATATATTATGTGAACACAGACCCATATCTATACAATAATATCTTTACATCCGAAAACAACACCACCGACCTTAAAACTGTGACTGAAGATTCAATTTTGCGTGTAATAGTAGTAAATAAAAATGGGTAAATGTAGAACAAGCGATAGAAATGTGGACATGCGACAGTAATTATTACGACACAGTATTGTAATTGCAAGCCTTTTGATATTTGGCTGTCAATTATATTAGGTGCTGGCTATCATCAATTTGGAACCTGTTGAAAGTAGACATAGTAGAGTGTAGACAGGTACCATCTAAATGTTAGGAGGTTAAGAATATAGGTGATAGTGTTATTGTCGTTGGTTTAAGGTTTGAATATGAGGATGAAAATAAGTCTTAAATGGATGAGCTGAAAGACAGTTGAACTCATAAATATAGTAAACTAGCTGATGCCCGCGACTTCGTCTGCGATCCATAATGAAAAGTAACCTATGTCTTTCTCCAGGTCATGGTCTACCCATGAGCCAAATTTCATCCAAAGTCGTTCAGCCGTTTCCACGTGAAAGTGTAACAAACACACAAACTCACTTTCGCATTTTTAATATTAACATAACGTACAATAACGACTGTATATCCCCGAAGGGTTAGGCAGAGGTGTACCTACCTATAGTACACCCACATTTCGCCAGTTATTTTTAAGTCCCATGTACTACCATCACTCAGGCTCAAATCCAGACTCCAGCTGCTACTGAGAAATTCCAGACCGAAAACCCAATAACACTTTGCCGAACCGGGAATCGAACCCAGGATCTCATGCTCAGCAGTAGCACGTGCGACCACTAAATCAACGAGGCAGTCGATATGCGTTCCACCCAATGATGCTTTTAGATTAAACTTCTATGGTGTAACGTGAATGAAGCCAAAACATTGTGGCAGTCATAAAAGAGTACAAATGACTGGCAATAATCTTAAATCTTAAACCAATTCTATTTCTGAAAGTGAGTACGATACTTGAGGATATTTAAAAGTAAAAATTAAATTTACCAAACGACACAGATATGATAAGCTCTGTTTTGACACTGATAATATAAAATTTTCGACTTATGAAATATCAAATGTTATCACCGTATCGGCCGGTGACGTCATCAATATTTATTTTTGTTATTAAAATTGATATTTTTACTGTTAGTAACACTTGACGCGTTCGTTCTAATTTATAATGTTGATACAAATAAATTCTCGATAAAGATAAATCTTGGTCGTGATTCTAAGTGATGAATTGTTATTTGAATGCTTTATAGCTGTTGTAGTCTTAAGTAAACAGTGTGATTTATTATCTACAGTTAGATACCAATGATTAAATCTACTATCTTGAACCTACGTCAATGTAATCAACAAATTATTGCTACCATCTTTTACATTAATGTTATCTTTTCCATATATAAATACAAAAAAAATGGTAGGTATATGTACCAACTAAGTAGGTTCCTAATAATGGTACAGTTTTTTTTTTAATCTATAAGGGGCCTGGTTCCATACCCGGGGGCTGATGTTACGTAACAAACTCACTTTAGTATTTATAATATTGTCGGTAGCCTGGATTTGAGCATGGCGCGGCGCGGCGGCGCAGACTCGCTTCTATGTGACTTAAATAATACCAAATTGCGGTAAGTCGAAGAAAAGTTCTTAGAGACCGAAGTAGACTGTACCCAACAACACAGGTAATCACAATGTAGGCCCAAGTAACAAAGGATATTGTAGTACTTTTTTCAAGGAAACATGGACGCAAATAAATGAAGAAGAAACTTTACCAAAATAAAGATCTAAATCTGAATCGACTACCAGTAGGTACCAATATCGAACTTGAAAGATTAAGATACACATTCAGATAGGGATCCGGTACCTACGTGTTATAAAAATCACAACAATTATCTATAAGTACGTATGTATGTTAGCCATCGAATTTCGTGATAGTGATGGATAAGTGTTAGGTGCAGCGGTTAGTGGCGCTTTGATGAACAGGAAAATATCAATTCAAATAATACTTGGAACGACGAAGAGGAGAAGGAGAATCTAGCTACTTACAGAATTTCAGATTATATAATATAATAGTAGTTAATCGGTTATATGGCAGCAAAACATCAAATCATATATTGGTTGGGTTTATCCATTGAGATTGGTCAGTATGAACAAACCTATTAAAGGTAGGAATAACAAGCTATTAGAGGTAGGCATAACATGACGTCAGTAATCCCCGCAAGGTTAAGAAGAGGTGTAAATAGTACACTCACATTTCGTCAGTTAGGCTTAAGTCCCATGTATTACGGGCCAAGTCTATTACCATTAACCGGGACCAAGAATCCAGAGTCACGGCTGTTACTGAAAAATTCCTGATGGAAAACCCCAATAACCCTTTACCCAACCTGAGAATCGAACCCAGGACCTAATCCTCAGCAATAGCGCTTGTGACCACGAGACCGTCATAGGAGTCAAGATTTATGACACATACGATGTCATTATAACAGCCAACATCGTTGAACCTATCAGCTAGGTAAAACAAGTGAGAATAGACTCGTTATCAGCTAACACCACACCACGCTATCGGGTGAAGTACTTCCGCTGGCTGTTTGCCCGATACATACCCAGCTAGCTTTGCTTTTGACAACATCTCATGTAGACGAACTGCCACTAAAATAGATGGATCGTCTTCACTGGGTATGATTACTAACAAACATGTTGCAAACAACCTTCATGTTCTAACCGTGGTCATGTGGCTATGGGAGTTATTTTATGAGAATTCAGTCTACTTCTACGTAAACTGTTGATCTTGCGTCACAATGTTATTATAGCTATCGCCTCTCTAGACGATAGCAGATGATCGTCACGTCATAGGTGATTATAATAATCTACACATAAATATATAGAAGCCTAAACATGAGTTTACACGGTTACGTTACTAGCCGACGGCGGGCGGGTGATTGGACGAGTCGCTCAATATTTATGTAAAACCTTGTTTTGCTCTCATTAGGACCTCGTGGCTAAGTAATAACAGCCGCACGGGTCCATCCATCAGGTTGGGCTACGCTTGCCGGGGTTGGTTCGTGGGTGGATGACCATCTTTACATATCAAGACTCATCCGTGCATCGGAAAGCACGTTAAGCCTTGGTCATTCATGGGTCGTTACAGGTCGTCAGAAGCCCGAAAGTCTGACAGCCAGTCTTACCAAGGGGTGTCGTATTACCCAGTTACTGGGTTGTGGAGGTCAGATAGGCAGTCGCTCCATGTAAAATACTCGTACTCAGCTGCATCCTTTTAGACTGGAAGCCTACCCCTACATAGTTGGAATAAGGCAAGGCAGATTTTTTTCTTGCTCTCTTTTGATACTTATTTTTTTTTATTTTTTTTTAAAGATTGCCTACGAGATAGTCCTATAAAGTACACGGATTAGCGTTCAAGTGAAAGCGACAGAAATCCTTATTTGAATACTCACTGTTTACAGCATCAACCTTACGGTTTACAAACTGCAACACAAACCACCCAATACTTCACCGTCGCAAACCACTTCGACCAAAAATGAAAGGTAACTTCCGTACGATAGTCTCCCGGGATTCCACCGCAGCGGGACCATCCATCTTGTCCCGGACTCCGGGCCCCGGACCAACTTGCTGCACACTTGTGACGGGGAATTATTTCATACGGAACTTGTATTCTGCGAAGAGGGCTTTAAGAGAAAATTGGGGAAAATAAATAGTTGGGTGCTGTTTATATTTAATTGTTCTTCTTTCTCTTCTACGCGGTGGAACTAACGCAAGCAACATAGTATGCCTTTAGCTAGCTTTGAATGTTGGAGCTTGGAACATATGCAGATATGCTATGTTCTAAAAATGGTGGCCCCATTCAACTTCTTACCACTGCAACTGCTATAACCCAGAATCTACAGTGGTAATGAACCAGAGAAGTGTCTGTACAATAGAGCTTGGCGAGTACCTACCTACTTTTCACTATGTCCCACACTGGTTCGTCCCATTATCTTGCCGCCAATACAAAGGATGATTGTTTCCTAGCGATCAATATACAAATATTGTTCTACACTATCACTCTTATCTGATACCGCGGCGGCATCGTGTAATTAAACCTTAATAACACCATAAAATTAACTCATGACCGTGGGAAGAAGGTTTTATTGCATTTTACGGGATTTACTGTTTTGATGTGACATTGAATATTCAGTAAAATATCTGATGAAATACTGATAATGCTGTTCAAAGAATTGGTAAAAGCAAGGAATGCAAATGGCCCTAGAAAAAGATAGAGAGGACACAAGCACTTATAAGAGTCATCGATTCCACCAAAATGTACCATGCCGTGTAAGCGGATCTTAATCACAACAAGGAAGTCAAATAAATTCCATTGCCAACAATTTCACCCTTGAACCACAACTAGGCCTTGAGATGTCAAAGTGACAGCTGTCAAAACGCGAGCTGTCATACTGACAGCTGCTGTCAGTGCGGCGTGACGGAGCCGCGCGTGATTAATTAGCGGCTAATTGATTTGACAGTGGTTTAGCATTAGGCGGGTTATACGAGAGCAGTAATTGACACTTTATAAGATGTAGTCGATACGGCTGATGACGGTTGTCGTGACACAGAGTTTGGTTGGGTTTGTTGGTACAATGTCCAAATAAAAGCACAAAATTAGGGTTATTTGTGGTATAATTAGAATTATTGCTCTTCATAGTAAATTATAATCATTTTCAATTGCTATAATGTTCATTGAGGATCGACTATGCAAATTCCGATGAATATAATTTTATTTTATTTAATCACACATTGTACAAGTGCCTGATATTATGTGCAGATTCGTATCAAAGGATTTTTTATTAATCTAGCAAGTAGATAAGTTATGAATTCTTTCAAAAAGGAGATTACAAAATTCATGACTCAACATCAGCAATGCAGTATAAACCGAATTACACTACCATAATTACCATAGATCTATGATTTGAGGGTATGACGTTGTGTTGCCACCCTAACAAATAGAAATTAATTGTGACCAATTTATTAAGGTGATTCTGATTACATGATATTAATTTACACGGTAATGTTAATTTGCTGTCAATTATCTTAATGGACATAATATTTATATACCTACTATATAATATATTAGGTAAGTAGGTACGTGTCAATGCAACTTACCTAAATATTTTTAATGTCAAGGTAGATTATCATACAAAAGTTCTTTCCGTTAACATCGACTTCCAATAAAATTATGAAACCTAGCAGATTATAGACCTACCAAATCGCGAAAACAATCATCTTAACAAAAATATGCAAAAAGTGTCCGCAGTCGGTAGGATTCGAACCTACGCTCCCAGAGGGAATCTGATTTCTAGTCAGACGCCTTAACCGCTCGGCCACGACTGCTGTGTGAAAGTCGCAAATAATTGCAAGTTCTATGCCAAATTAATAAATTCGGTGTCTATTTTAGGCTCACTTGAGCAGAGACGTCAGTGACGTCATGAAAATCTTGGTTGAAATCGATTGTTGTGTTTTTTAGGAAGCTTAATCGCGCTACTTACAATAATTCGAACTTCCGAAGAGCGAAATGAGTATGTAGGGAACCTACTCTAACTTGACTACTTAGCTTACTTCTAACTCATTAACGATAACTCTACCAATTTCAGCTTTCTTTCAAGCAATGCCACGAAAAGCCCCTTCTTCAATTGAAGTAAGTAGATACCCATTTGTAAAATATTTTAAAGCCAACTCCTTCTTAATCGCTGGATTTAGGGCACTCAAAAACTTGATAATTCATACTGTCCTCTACTTCTTAATGACAGACTATCGTATAAACCTCAGCGAGAGCACATTTAAGTATTCTTTATCGAGTTCAGACAATGAAGCTCGCCTGACACTCGATGTCTTCATAACAACACAAAAACAATACCCTATCGCTTCACATGCTATTAAAATACACCAGTTTATGTTAATGCGATACTGACCTTTTGTGTCATTAAAATAAAGTAGATTTTCCATTACTATATCAGCTCTCCTTCATCACCAAAAAGTCCCAAATCACCCTGAACTTTGCAAAAGAAATTCGGCTTTATAAAAAATACCTTAAAGTTCTTTTTTACAGTTTAGGGTAGTGAAAAGAAAGGGTTATAATAATTGAATAACGATATCATAGTGTTTTGACGTGTCGTTTGATTAATAATGGAGGTGACTTGTCCACTTCGGTCAGTTTTTTTATTAAAATATAATAATGTTGATGCAGGGAACATGTTATGCTTTTAACATAAGCTTATAAACTTTTTGTTTTATACACACGAATCATTTCGTGCTTATCGTGATGGACTTTTGATGGTTTAAAAGTTTAAATGGTGCCTCGAAAGCCCAAAAGTTAATTCATTTATCTAGTTAGTTAGTTTTTTTATTTAGTTAGTTAATTTATTGATCCATGCCTGGTGAATGTTTTTTAGTTAAATAGTTTTCTTACTACTACTACTGCGAACTAGCGCGGAAAATCAGGAAAGCTGCAAGAGCTCTCTAGGAACACATTTATATCTGCCAAAGCAATAAAAGCTTTTAAAAAGGAAACAAATTGAAATAAGATGCTTTAAGTTTTGATTATCTTTTGTCTTTCATAAAGAAAGGAAAAGAAGGGAAATACATTTACACGGTAAACATGAAGCAAAGAGCAGAACAACTACACAAAAAATAACAACACACACACATAAAACGGCCTCCCTCAGCATAATGCTGTGACCCTGTGCTGTGGTAATTTACCAACCAAAAATCTTTCGGGGAAACAGAATAATTTAAAAGACTGCGTCTTAAAAATCACGAAGACCATTCCAAAGATCTCAAAATAGAAAACAACGAAAACATAAATATCCGAGAAAGAAAGCACAAACCTTATTACAAACAAGACAAAGACAAATCTAACATTACTTTCATAAACAATCTCAATAACAACATAATCTCGCTTTATCCCGCGGCTAATGGCCACTGACCACATTATACCATGCCCACAATAGCAGCGAATAAACCCTTTGCTCCATTAATCATCAGATCAACTCCAGTGCTTCCGTTAAACCGGGTGAGGGAGACGGAAATATAATAGTTACCTATGATGGAGCGAGACGGGAGCACTCGATAACTTAATTGAAAACAAGTGAGGAATAGGGTTGGGTTGGTGTCGATATATTATGTTGTTTTTCTCTGGCAAACCATTTGAAGCGCGTGCAAATTGCTTCAGTAATTTTCCAAAGGTAGTTGGGACTAATTGATCAAGTAGTATTTTCAGATTTTATCTTTTGTGAATACTTCTTTATTTTTAAGTTCTTACTCTGTATTTTTAGAGCAGTCTGGGTTTTGAGCCTGCTTATGAACTCAAATAATCTGATCCTGACATTACTGGGCAGCGAAGGGTTCTGACTTAGACTTAACACTATATTTAACTGTACACTACACAGTACTAGATTACACTAAATAGGTATATGAAAATATTTGAGTTTTCGGACTTTAATAACTGTCTTTACAGATTCATCGTCGATACATCTTAATATTCAGTGCACAAGCCCCATCCTTTTTCATTCCCCGTTACACCCATAATGCGTTATCTGTCTCGTCTTGTGCATTAACACGTCCAACCTCATTATAATATTCACAATTTTCTCCACACTTAACTCATTCAAATACCACCTCTAGGACTTTCGACATAAAGTTGAAATGTAACGCAGGGGTTTTCTTGTAAATGCACCTTCAACGGGCAACTGTCGCCAGGCTGTTGTCTTTTAAAGTATTGAAAATAATGTACTATGGTTATGAAGGTTTGATGTTGTTGAATTCGGGAGTTACTCAATTATGAATAAGTTAAAGTAAAAATTAGTTGAACGACTTTTCTTCCCGATTAAAATATGAGATTTGAATGTTATTGATAACTAAAAACAGCGCCGGACCCAAGATACTTCCTTGAGGCCCTGCAAGTTTTATTTGTTTCTTGTTCTGTATGAGTTGAATCTCTGAAACTGCACAATATTAAAGAAAAAGGTTTATCAAAACCTTGGGCTAAGACAAGTTCCAAGATGAGTCTTTATACTATTCTTTCTTTAGCATTTTAAATATTATTTCATATTCATTTAACTGCTTAGGTATATGAATCAAATCTGGAAAACTTGGTATACAGGCGACATTAACTAAGTATCTTGTTTTCACTAAGGGCTAATTTTTAAAACGTTAAATATTTGTATCGTTTTAATCAAATTGCGGCATTTTGACAGTTTTTCAGTAGAAAAAGTCTCACAAACATCTAGCGGCGGAAAAACCAGGTCTCAGACTGTAAAGTAAAACTCTGTTCCTTCCTATTCTATCTAAAAATGCATACAATACACTTTACATGTCTGGTGCACCGAATTAAGACCTGCAACAATAATAATGTCGGACCTCGAGGTGTAGGCGACTTGTCTAGATGTCAGCAAGTCTTCATTATAATAAATCATAGTATGTTTGGACAGTAATTTATGTTAGGTACCTACTACCTGAATAAGCGCCGGTTTTCGTAACATTATAATTTCATCTGAGTGTATAGGTAAGTTGAGTAAGTTGTAGAGTACTTAAGTGAAATTTATTGTGAATCTGAGAGAAAAAAAACATGACACAAATTTTGTTTTTATTGGGTTTTTATTTTATGGACCTTACCTATAAGGACCCAGAAACATTTTGATACCTAGATAAAAGATACGTCGTATAAAAATAATGTTATAATAAAAAAGTGTGTTATATACCTATGTATACTTACAACGGGAAAGCATAGGTACAATTCCCAACCAATTTGCCATAGTTCGAGTTTTTGAACATTCTTATAAAAGCCGTGTTCTCATGTTCTAAGAGCAATCGATTACCCATTGACAGCTGTCAACTGAGGGGTGACGATGTTCACAAAAATTGAGATGCAGACATTGACTTGGTGTGCATCTTGTTTTTCGAACACAACTTTGCAAACAAGAGGCTTTTACCGATAAAATGATTACCGATACTTAAAAAAGATTTATTCTAAGCATTTTATTAATATTATTTTTAATAACATTCATTAAAATAGCTCACGTGACCTTAATTCACCGAAATAGTTTAATCCCAGCAGATTTAAATTGTATCTATGGGAAGCGGAGCTGAATTAGCAACACCCGTGGGCTATAGGACCCTAGAAAGTTAAAATCAAACCCCACTGAATTATTGCGGTAAGCCTTCAGTTGAACGTATCTATGAAAATATATAGGAATAGCTAAATCAGAGGGAAAACCAAAGGGATCCAGTGTCATACCCAAATACTATAAAATTTGTCTATGAACCAATAAACTTTTGTTAATTGTAAACATATTTTACCACAGGGTGTTTTATGGTCAGTACCAAGCCAGGATTTTCTGGGTTACTTTTTATATAGCGAAGACGAAGATATGCGAAGCAGTAACACAAACATCTTTTTCTTTATAATGTCTATGGCACCTTAAGGTTGAATCCTGAAACGAAGAATAATCTAAACATTCAAAAAAATAATGTAATATCTAATCATTCATGGCAGAAACGTCTCTGGAAAAACAGTGATGAAGGGATATTATCTAAAAATAGTTGTTATTATTTTCACGTAGAGTTGAACCAGTAGGCGATACATAAGGACAGCTGCCACGGAATATAGCGACAGAAAAAACGAATAATACGTAACATTTCCCACCTTGAAATCGATTTACGTCACCAGGATAAATTAAAGCATTCCAAGTATAAACGCCGAGGACCATTCACAACGACACAAAGTAAATAAAAAAAAAACTCCGCCGCTCGCATCCAGCCTCCCAGATTCGCACTATTATCTCCATGCAACCAATCCAAAATGGAGAGCGGTCTACAACACTCTCATTGGCCCCTAGCTGTATCAAGCTCCACCCTTCGCAAAGACTCCTCCCATTGCACAAAAAGTTTCCAGAGTCAGCTCTACCTGCCCACGTAACGTTCAGTCCACAACTGACGTTGAACGCATTCATTAAAGAAATCATCCGCCGTGACTACCATTCATTACATTAAATCAAAATTCTTACTCTTATCAATTCGTGATACGATCAAAACTGTCTGAGATAACTCCGTCTTTGTCGGGCGTCGAGATTTTGGACTCGTCAGAGAGGGACGGTGTAACAAAGTTTTAGGTGTGGTTAAGAAAAATTATGCCGTCGTGTGTGCCGCGATCAGTGTTCGTCGGTTCACCTGACGTGCGGGCGTGCGATCGATAGCGCACGGTGCGGCACTAGCCCGATTTAAATTCGAACGGTCCGAATTCCGGGAGGCCAATAGCCGTCGCGCGAACTGTTTGATCGTAGCGCAATAGTGATGTGTGTGATGTAAGATATTGTTGTCGATAGACACAGACACGGTGATCGTGACAAACATGATGACTATGGACGTCGGGATGTACAACAACCAACAGAACGGGTACGGGGGCGCCGAGTACTACCAGCAGGGTGCAGCATACCAACCACCATATGAGGGTTATCATGAGGGGTATTACGAAACTCCCGGGCACTACTACGAACCTTTACTTCACGGACAGACACACGAGCATCCTCCTACACCTGTTATAAGCACAGATACTGGTTTATGTTATACCAATCTAGACTATGGAGAGCTGCAGCCGAACTACCCAATACACACCTTACCTCCTCATCCGGAGCCGTTCAAACACAGAGAGGACGTGCCTCGGCATGAGGAGATGGTGATGCACGAGCACAAGCTAGACAATCACTACCTGGAGACTAAGTACAACATGCACTTTGTGGACGAGACCTCGATGCAGTACAACCACGCAGGTTCTCCTCTCCCGTGCCCAGAGTTTGAACACTATCAACCGAAGGATGAGTTCGGAGGGTTGAGGGACGGGTTTCCGCGGGAGGAGTGTATGACCTCTCACAGTCATCTTCAGGGTCACCAGGCACACGCGTCCCATGCGACCGTGCCGACCTATAAATGGATGCAGGTGAAGAGGAACGTTCCCAAACCTACCGGTAAGTTGAAATACAACCTTTAGGTGAAGAAAATTCTCATAATGTTTGAAAGACAAACAAATGATTGGGTATACTCATAAGATTTATGGACAGTTCAGAAAATTGGTATGCTTTTTTGAAATCGTTAAACCAATTCCTTCTTCCATCTTTATCCTCGCAGTTTCTTATTAGAACAAGAGTGCCTAATAACAACACATACATAATGAACCTATAATGTACCCCACGGCTGGGACACAGTCCTCCTTTCATTATCATTACTGTCAAAGACCATGGCCACTGCTAGACCAATTTTGGCACTTCTTTCTATCCTGTCCTGTTTATATAGATGAAATTTTTGTGTTGGTTATTTGATCATAAAACTTCTTCTGTGTAGGTATACCTACCGAAATAATAAAGAGTTCTAATCGGCCTTCAATAAAAATGATGTAATTAAAACTAGTTATTCAAATTATAATGTAATTATAAATTGACTAATTGACTTCAATAATACCACTGTCGTTAGATAATCGAACAGTTGCAAAGCAATTACAATGTTTTGATAGTAGTACTTACTTAAAATTAAATGAATCATAATTTTTAAAAGCAACAAATAATTGGATTACAATATTATTTAGGTGACGTAGATACCTATAAGAACCTATAGAATTCGTTATCATTTGGGCTCTAAACTACACATGTCCAAGAGGCGACCGGGTATAAAATAACTTAAGGAATAAATACAAAGAAACAAAACTTCAATTAATTCGTAGGTATGAACATAGACAGTTATAATTAGTGGCTTCACCTGCCATGTTAGAACGTCACAACGAGAACATTAAGCGCCAATCATTTATCACTATAATTGACAACCGATGCCGCATCTCTGCCTACCTCTTTTATAACAGAGATATAACCAAAGATACGTGACCCTCTATACTTCACATTAACTTTGTACATTCAAACTAAGTTAGCTTTACCTTTTTATTTTCATCAACATCATCAACATAAATAGCTGCCTGTCCATGCTGGACATAGGCCTCTTCAATCGTTCTTGGGCTCTCCATTCGCAAGCCATTTTATTCTGTCTAGCTATCTGTAATAATAATTATTATATTTAATAATAATAATGAATTATTTATTTATTTCTTATCTCAAACGTTGATTTGGACAGAAAGTGCGTATCTAAAAAATTGGGTAAACATCTAAACATTATTGTGAAAGACTGGTGCCCGAAACAGGCATAAAATACCTGTGTTACGGGTCACCGGGGGCTCAAGTTTACTAATTTATAAACTTTACAATGGTCTCTCAATGGTGAGTTTTTGACAGCTTTGCCATACAAAAACTGTCAAAAACTCACCAGTAGGCCCCAGGACCCCAATGCCTAAGTATTACCTACATATTAATTAAGATTAATAACCAAAAGTATGCGATGAAGTTAACTTAATTTCTAGGTACAGTTACATATAAAGAAAAAATAGTGAAAAAATGTAATGTAGGGTAGAAACGGTCAGATTAAGGTAATTGAATTCACATTTTCCAACGCCATTACTGATAATTGGCAATCCTTTCTTAAACAATTATGAATCACAAACATAACTGACCTTTAAAAAAAAAATTTTTTGCTTGACCACAAGTTTCTCCTCATTTTTTTTGCTCCTAAATACTTGAAGCCTTCAAGTTACCTTCACACAAACGCTTCTAAGTTACGGCAACGCTTAACGTCAGTATTGTGACGTTTGATGTCAGTCTAAGACTCTGAGTAGTTCAAGGGTTGTGACTCGACCTGCGTTCGACTGACGCGCAGAGCAAATAATTTGACGTTCATCGCTTGTCAGTTGTCACGGTACGACACTACGGTGGGCCTGAGATGGACTTGTATTTGAGGGTTTTTTTTTAAAGTGACATGTCTTGGTTTGTTGTTCCAAATATTTTGTTATGATTTCTAATTCTGTACTTAGTAACCTGTCCTAACATTTGTGATTTGATACCTATCTCAAGATGCACATGAGATGCTCTTTCATTAAGTCATGAATTCTTCACAGTCTCGATATTGTATAGGTATCTAACTAGAAAAAAACCTAGTGTGTTTACCGTTAGATTGTTCATATTCGACTTTTAGACAGCAACATTATATTGTCTTAACTAAACTTTACTAAATCTATCGTGACATCTGCAATAAAAAGCATGAGCTAAAAATTTATGAATTCGTGTTAGGTTAGTTTTAATTAATTAAAATAACTCAATACCACAGACACTCACACTCACTTATAAAATATGAAAATAATCTAAATAAGTTCATTAAAATTAAACAATTTTAATTAAAATAACGGCATAACAGATAAAACCGCGGCATTAATTTATCTTTTATGCCGTTACTTTAATTTTAAAGGAAAAAAAATGAATAGTAGATATCTTTATAAAACAACTGCACTTTACGATTAAATTAAAACAGAAACGCAGGCCAGTACTTTCTATCAACATCGTATAGTCGCTGCAGCTCGGACAGACTTCAGATGGTGCGTACCGATAGCGCCATGTTGCCATGCGCAAACGCAACGCCTTCTTGTTCCATGCGAAGCGACGCTCGAGTTTATATTCAATAAGAAAGTTTATATTCAGAACATGCAAAAGGCTTTAACAATGTAATATTCTAAATCCAATGAGGCTAAATTTCGTTATTATAGTGTGATCCAGACACTACGCCTGATTTACACAGTGCGATTTAATTGCCAGTGGTATAACATAAAAAAAGCAAAGTTTATTTATTTATTTATAAGTTGAAGCAACAATAAAACTCGCGAATAAGTCCAATGTCTACTAAACCGTCGAAACATACTGAACTATACAAGTCATTTGTTTCTTGAATGTTATTGTATGCCACAGGCAATAAACTTACATCGTTTAAATGGAACTTTAAATTGTACAGAGAATTAATCGTTTTCTGATTTGAATATCCGCCCGTTACACTAAGTAAGTGTAATAAGTTCTGTCTTCTGTGTGGTACAAGAGTATCCAGAAATAAATAACGTTTGATTTTCTCAGTGCAAAGGGGTGATACATTTACACTTATTAACACATTGCAAATATTGCAACATGGTGTAGGAGGTACCTAATAAGAATAACATTAGATGGTGCACACTGATTTTAAAGCAACCAATGCAGTGCGTACACGCAACGTTATCGAGGAAGTTTTTATTATAATAATTGGAAACAAAAGCTAGTCGCGAGAACCAGAATATAAAAAATATTTTAACTAAAAAAATACAGCCCGTCCGTAATAGTTTATAGCGTCTCATGGAAAATGCATGAATATTATTGAGGGGACACGAGGGGAACTTCGTGTGGTTGGTAGAGAATAAGTAACCCTGTAACACTGGAAAATGCTCTCAGTTTAGTTTTGACTGGTTTTCTATTACAGTAACCATATTATAAATAGCAATCTATTTCAAACATGCTCGGAAATTCGATGATAAATCCATACCTGTCGTGTTTAGCGAGCAAATAAAAATATCATTCTGTCGTGTTATTTACTAATGAAACTAACTTTTTAATTCAACACATTACAACCAAGGAGGTAACATAACAAAGATTTTATTTAAATTTCGATTTGGCTTGCAAATAGAGCTGTTTAAAGTAATGAAGAAACAAATACGGTACGTGATATTGGTACGTGAAAAATTGTCGTTGTCCGTGATTGATCCTGGAATTTATAATAATTTACTCAGTTTGAATTTCCGCGCATTATTTGAGTTAAAGTATTATACGAGCCTTGGCCGCAACCAGACATTGATGGACTTATGTATGTGAGCCTCGGCATCGCAATGCATCAGTTAAAGGCCGCTACAGTAATGTACTATTTTTTGCTGAGAGCTTTAGAAAGACCTTATACTAGAACCAACTATCCTCGAATTCCTTTTCTTCGTCTCCTTCTCTTATATCAGCACAATCTGAGAATATTATGCCTGGGTGGAAATTCCAGTTAGCAAGATCTTTGCCAGGATGCGCTAAAGTTACTGAGGTATTCACATTCACGGAAGCTTTAGCAGAAGTTGTGAGGGACTCGCATGTACCCATATGCTTATGATGCAGAGAAACGAGGGACATAACATAACATCACGCATAGGCGTAGGCGTAGCACCTTCATATAATACACCCACACTTCGCCATTTATGTTTAAGTCCCATTTAATAGAGGCGAACCTATTTCGAGGAATATATATGAATGTGCAATATGTGGATGGCTACTAGATTAGGAGAAGATAAAATAAACGATGACTGGATGCCGTAATGATTACGACAGCCGATAGAAATGTACCTAGTTATAGTGTTGAAGAAGACATGTTATACCGAACACAAATGAATGGGGTTCAAGTCAAAAACATGACTCGCGGAAGCTTTAAAAGCACTCTTAAACTCGGTAACACCTAATTAAAACATATAGTAACGTGTTCCAATCACACGCCACAACAGACAAGGAACAAGAGCGAACAAGCCGCGTACAACACGCGTACTTTTGGCAGTGCACGCGACTTGGTTTACATTTCAGCTAAACCTCGTGCTGGCTATCTGTGTTTGTTTGTGCGGACACGCAACACGCACGGGGCTTGTGCTTGTGGGTACGATTTGGGAATACTGTCCTAAAGCTGCGCTAGAAATGGTCTGTCATTTTGATTTTAATGAGGTATTTTAACGTTTTGATAAAGTTTTTCAAAGTTTCTCTTATTTTTGTTGTCTATTGGTTGCTAATCTTCTTGTCTTGGATTTATAGAATAGAAAAGAATACTCTTTATTATGTACACCACACAAATTACAGATTGGTTTATTTTCTTCATTCTGAAATTACCACATTAGCACAAAAGTGCTCATTTCGAGCAGACGCTATTCGAGTAGATTACAATCAGCAAGTGCCTACCTATACAAAAGATTGTGATCATTTTAGACACGGAGAGCATGCTATAATTAAGCATGCTACTTACTGCAAAACATGAGGAAAAATGAGGAGCTCGTGGCTAAGTAATAACAGCCGCACGGGTCGATCCATCAGGTTAAGCTGCGCTTGCCGGGGTTGGTCCGTGCAAGGGTGACCATCTTTACATACCGAGACTCCTCCGTGCTTCGGAAAGCACGTTAACTCGTTGGTCCCGGCTGCTATTCGTGGATCTTTGACAGTCGTTACGACTCGTCAGAAGCCCGAAAGTCTGACAACCAGTCTTACCAAAGGGTATCGTATTACCCAGTTACTGGGTTGTGTAGGTCAGATAGGCAGTCGCTCCATGTAAAATACTGGTATTCAGCTGCATCCGGTTAGACTGGACGCCGACCCCAACATGATTGGGAAAAGGCTAGGCAGAATGATGACTTACTGCAAAACATGCATGCTCATGCTTTATCAGCATGTATATTTCAGCAGCATATGTGGGTACGTGGCTTAATTTTTTTTTTCTGGTGCAATAATTGCTTCTGAAAATCTGCATGATATCCTCTAACAATATATTTGGTTTTTCTGAATTTACATACTGTTAAAACCATACCATCTTACAGATTATTATAATGTTGAAAATATCGCAAACAACATAGTTTTATGTCGGAGTTAAATTAATGTACAGAAAACAAAGCTAAGTATGTAAATTCTAACCTGATTCAAATCCTCTTCAAGCGGATTAAAGTAGGCACCCCTTTTTGTTTGGTGCTTTATTTTAATAGTGAAAAAGACAGGTAGTTTCAAAACATATTTTTTTTGCCATATGACTGGGCAAAGACCTCCATTTAATTTTCATTTTTCTATAGCATCAATGAATCAAGGGCTAGGCAAAAACCTTACAGAAGAATAATTCCAGGTATTATTTAGATCATACTAACAAATTGCTCGCATCAATTGGTATAAATTGTAGTTCGCAGATACGCTTCACAGCTCATGGTCAACTGTGCTACTGGTGCGACACAAATATACAGAAAGACAACACAAATACATTTATTTGCACTAAACGTGATGCATAAAAAATAAAGCGCACAAAAGAAGCAAGAAGTTATCAGAAGCTATAGATCATTTAATTCAATTCGATCCATTTTGTGACCAACTACATATTACCTTCCTTAGTTCTTATGACCACAACGTTGTAGAACTAACTCCTAGAGGTCCCATAGTTTTGAGAGTTGAGGAGCCGCTCACGTTATTTTCATGAAAATTTTATATGTAGAGAGACCGACTACTGAAAGTCATCATAAATTTTTAGAAAATTCATAATAAGTACGTACTTAAATTTGGTAATTACGAAAATGTTCTAATCTACTAATAAGTAGGTAAGCTTACCCTGATGCATACACAGTAATCAATCATTAACCAGATGTAAATAAATAATATGCCTTGTGTAATATTAGATACAACAAGCAAAAAACATCTTGAAAAAAAGAATATAAAAATTATCCCCAAATGAGACGATTCTGAAATCAGATAAAATTCTTTCTTGAGTGTCCCTGATATGAACATTATATCAGCAGACGTTCAATAAGATTTACATTTACATATATATCTACGAGTGTAACAATGTTTTTTTGAATGAATTTATCATATGAAACAATGATATCTAATTTGAAACTTCGTTGTTTCTACGAATCTCTTCTATGTTTATCGTCAATCGCTTCAGCCGTTTTCGTCACTCTTTGCTGGATTGCGATTTTCTGCGTTGATTTTCGTGTGATATGGCGTACGACTATTTTTGTCCTGAAAATGTACAAACTTTAAATGAAAAGCCCTCAGTAAAAACTGTAAAAAGTCACTACAACAGTTTATTATAAAACATAAAAATCAATTTATCCGCTTCCCCTAACTGACCCTCGTAAACAGGCTGTATAAGTTCTCAATTTCTTATCAATTAACCTTTAAATAAGGACAATTAAGTATTTGCTGATTACTTAATTATTTTCTGGATCTTCCCTGAACTTCCCTTATATTATAAATTATTATTCATATGACGCCAATTGTTGGTGATGATATATCTATTACTCAGAACAGCGAAAATCTTATTTACACCAAAATATATGTATAATAACAGTACTCACAAAATTAAGAGCAGTCCAAACAGTAGACCACCTCCTTTTTGGCATTAAATTAAAAACATTCAATAAGAGTAAACAATATAAAAAAATCGAACTCAGGGTATAAAACATCGATTCCCGTGTCATAAAACCACCTCTCACAAATTCAGCATCCCAAACAGCCAATATAATATGTAGAAACAACATGGTCACGATGAGTAGGCAACGTTGTGCGGTGCCCAATAAAGTAGAATTAACATTGTCGCGGCGTCACAAACATGCTGATGAATTACAGCGGGTATTACATTGTATTGTGGAGATTTTATTAGCTTCTGTTGCTCGACAGTGACTGTCTATTTTGCGTCTTCAGTGTTATACGGAACGGTTTTCCAAAATGTGTCAAATTATTCGAGTTTTTTTAAATTGTAACCATTATTTATTTATTTACCTTATGTTTACAACACCATTTAGCAGGTGTACGAAACACCTATCACAGGACTAACGTAAGGGCAAAACATTGTTGACATTATCAGCCCGCATCTTTCATTTGGTCGCTCTCAGTACTACAATTTCATTATTTTTACATCGGGTTTGTTATAATCTTCCCTCTCAAATATTTCTCCACTTAACCATACAACTTAAACAACATTATACAGTCACAATTATAAAAACACGCCAAAATTAGACCACACGTGAAGTCTGCCAAAGGCCGGAGTTAGATCTTATCTATTCCTCGCGTACAATGCCAGCCCTGTGCCAGCGGGCCCAGATATCAAACCTCGCGGGATTACTCCACAACACTTTACAGACCCCGAAGTGATGCCACACGAATTAGTACCCTAAATCCAAGATCCTATGGACAATTTTCCGTTAGGAGTCAGTGAGACAGCACAATTTAAATTTGCAAAGGAAAGGATAGGTATCTCACATTGTCATTTTCCGCTTGCAAGTCGACTGTCGCATGACGTTTGGGTCTTCGGAAATATTGATCATTGACAGCCGATTTTGAACTGTATTCTGCAACTACTATGGTTTATTTTGTCTAGAAACGTTGTGGTTAGGGTTTTTATTTGCATTTTTAAGGAATGCGTATAGTAACTTTGTTGTGATTGGCAAAATCATTGATGTTTGTTCAAGTCGCTTTGGGACGATGACGTAACAAAAATGTTTGTAAGATTCGCAGCGGCTGAGATTGTATCTGGGTGTCGCAAAAAGATTCCAATGTTTATTATACTTACCTACATCAAGTTAAGGAGAAGCTAAAATGCATTATAAGGAGTTCAGTTAAAATTAAAACCAGCAACCACTACAAGGTGCTAATGGACAGTAGTGTAAGAACATAAAACAAAATCAGTGAGCACTTACAAATCTACCATAAAAATCGTTTTACGTCAACCAAATGAATTTTAGTAAGTTAGCCGTAATAGCACTATTCCTTGGCTTTCAAGTGGATGTCTGAAACCATCAGATTGGATGAGGAACGCCTCTGAAGGGGTTATTAGGAGTGGACTGAACTGAAAGTGGCTCGAAGTGGCATATTAAACGCGGCTTGCAAGTCACCTGCATTAGGCGAGACGTTCAAGGGTGGCACGATTTGGAAGCGATCAGCGATTGTTTGTGTAATTGATTAGCAATAAGAACAGCCATGAAGAAGGTGCGGTCAAACAGGTGGGAGATGGTGTTGACACCCAGTCGTCACTACTTACCAAGTAATGGAACTATGGACACCAATATCAATGTCATTTCGACTATTATTTTGTTCTTTTTTTATTTTTCTTATCACTTGTCTTCAGCGCTTCTTTTAACCTTTAGTTATAACGTGGACAATGATGTGGGTTACATGTTTGTTAATCTTAGTTTAATTATTTCTCTGCCTTTTATAACATGTACCTAACTGTTTTATTTCCCAAATAAATAAATTTCTGTAAAGCCAGTGATAATTTACAACTTTCTATATTTTGAGTTGTTTACACGTGGCAGTTTACTTTGAAATTGATGCAAACATTAGACCCATCCAGAAATCAAAAATTCGACTTTGATGAGTACCTTCACCTCATAATGAGGATTTAATTATCACTCGCTTCTACTTCAAAATCACTTCCTTTTGGAACCAAATAGGGACCCAATTTCGCTACATCTTTCACCTAGCACCAACCACCAAAGTCGCTAGGCCCAGTAAACCGATTAGACCGGCGTCCACCGCGGGGAGACTATCGCACAATCTCACACGCGACCCACCCCCCTTGCCCCTTTCACCCCTTACCCCCGTCACGTGACGCACTTTCCAATACCTTTGTCCTGGTAATGACCCCTTGACTTGTTTTAATATCAATAAAAATATTTTTGTAAGCAATGCTGTGATTGTGGTTAGATTGCACATTCGTGGTGGAGCTTACGTGGTCTGGTTGAGGTGGTGAGTTGATGTATTGTGGCTGTGGAAGTGATGCGTCTTAATTAGGACGGTGATGAGCTGTTAGTGTTTATGGCTGGTGCTAAAAGGCTCTTATACTTGGTCTTCTTTAACTCATTATTTGGTCTTTAATTTAGTTATTGTTTTTCTATATCATATTGTTACTAACAAACAATTACATATTTTACAGCTTTCAAACTAATAGTTCAAACAACTATTTTGTCTCGCCTGTCGGATTTTTATATATCCACCAAACATAAATCCTTGCCTGTCGATGTTACTACATATATTTGATTTTGCTCAGTTTCTCTGTCCTGAAAAAAATACATAAAGAAGTAGCCATTTATAATCAAACAAAAGCATGAAGACAGTACGGTTGGCGCAGTGGTTAAGCGATTGACTACTGCGCTACGTGTCGCAGGTTCGATTCCCGCACGGAACAAATATTTGTATGACCTATAAGTAGTTGTTATGGGTCTGGCTGTTTGTGTATGCGAGTTTAAAAGTTTGTAAACGCACCCACAATACAGGAGAAATTCCTAGCGTGGGGCAACGTTTTAAAAAAAAAACTAAAAAAAACATCAAGATAAACATTTTCCAGTTACCCTTTTTTTTTTTTGGGTGGGAAATCATCCAATGACTTCTCCCGCTCTGGGCGGAGCGGGAGGGCGTGTCAGACTTTTACTGACTAAAACCCACCCGTGTTCCTTCCCTTGCCATGCCAGGGGCCACGGTTTCCCCTTAGGACTACCCGCAACCCCGGCGGGCAACGGTCCTAGCGGACCCCGTCAGTTTTGCTGACATCTCTTTGAGGCGCGCGTGGAACACGACGCGCCGTCGACCCGGGCCTGGTCCTTATCGGGGGCGAGCTACCCATTGCTCACCGCCCGCAAGCCCGCGCCTACGGTGGCCGGGAATCCTCCAGGGAGTTCCGACGCCCAGGGCGTCTCCTACGGCGGCTAGGCGCGTGAGGGCGCGAACTTTGCTTCTCCCTCACGCGCTCCGCCTCCTCCTTTGCGAGCATTACTGCTTCGCAGAAGGAGGTGACGGCCTGCCATGCCCTCTCGCTCCGCACCATGGCCTGGACCAGGGCCGGACGCGAGAGGTCACTGCCGCCGATCGCCATATCTGGGTTGCGATAATCGCACACTCCAAGCCGCTATGAGATCCTGCCGGAGCTCTGTCCACTGTACCGTGATTTCTCGCGGCAGCGGAGTTACACCCCTGCGCTTCATCTCCTCGCGCCACTCCCAGATGTGGGCGAGGACCTTCGCCTCCAGATCCCATGGCGGCGTTCCGGCAAGGAGGCTCGCCGCCTCGCCGGAGACCGTACGGTATCCCCGGACCATCCGGATAGCCATGACCCTTTGGGCTGCATGCAACCGGCGGGCTGGCCGCAACCTTAAGGTTCGCGCCCACACCGGTGCCCCGTAAAGGGCCATGGACCGCACGACCCCCGCGTAGAGCCTCCGGCAGGAGGCGTTTGGACCCCCTAGATTGGGCAGAAGCCGCTTCAAGGCGGCCAGTTACCCTAAGCTTCCTACGAACTATTATGATCAACATCATAACGGTACACTATCACAAAAGCATACTTTCTAAATATTAATGAATTTCCAAAACATTTTAACCCACGTGTTTAACGAATAGATACCAGATATGGATGCATTCCACCAAGATATGGAGCCCATTGTCTTAGCCCAGTTTCTGAGATAGAGCGGACGGACGGACGGACAGATTAGCGTGCGTGGGACGACCGCAGCTATATTAATATTTTTTGAATAAATTATTTGGTGATCGTTTAGGGTTCCTTGTTGTAGTTGGAAAAAATATAACATCATCCATATAGTCTAGAGTGCATAAGACCACTCTAGATAAATATCTCGACTACAAAAACTACAGCTTTAATTCGATTCAAATAATCCGATGGACTCTTTCAAGTTAGGTCCAGATCAACAGTATTCTAGTTTTATATCAACATCAATGAGGTAAAGCGAAGGGGTCCACCTACTTATCATTAAAAAAAATGGGATATTCTGAACAGTTCAGAAAATGTCGCTATAATTATTTTCAAGAAATTTTACACTTTCAGCCAACCTACAAAGTTCAGCCAGATTTGAACTCGTTACGTCGAAATTTATGTTCACAGGGTCGAAAAATCCAAGTGGAAGTGTAAATTGCTTGAAAATAATAATATCGAAATTTTCTGAACTGTTCAGAATATTCCAGTTTTTAATTTTTTTTTAATGATAGGTGGACCCCTTCGCTTTACCTCATTTGCCTTTGGACCACTATGTTTGAGACACCCTGTATACATACAGTACACATTTAATGGAAAACTTAACCCTACGATAATCAAATGTTTTTGATACGGAACCATTAACGCTTTTTTAATCGTGAACAGTTTGTAGGCGGCCGTTGTACAGTTCAGTTACTACTTTATCGGATCACTGTATAATAGAAGGATTATTTATTAAATAATAATGTACGCTAATAGTTATTAGTAGCGGTGAAGTGATCGTCTTCGACCTCACAGTACAGCTTTGCCTACATAATTAGAATGTTAAGCGAGAATATTGTCTGTCGATGACATAGTTTTAAAAGTACCTACCTACGTAGTTTTCTAATATAACCCTACCAATTATAATTGCTATAAGTATTACATACACGGTACGGTAGATACGAGAACGAACACCCTTTAAGCCAGTTTTAATTTGTGTGGAACAGCTGTTTTTTTGTTATATTTCATTGAAAAAACTCAAAGCATTTATTTCAAATAAATAAACCAATTACAAACACTAATTTAACTGTCCAGGGGTCGGTCAGTCAGAAAATGAAGCTAGTTGCTCATTACAAAGCGTAGTAGGTTCCTATGGAGAAGAACGAAGTTGGATGGAGAAGAACATTGTTGGTCCCATAGCAAAAGTTATTCCTTTTCATCAGTACTACATTCCCTCGAAGTGTCCCTTCTTTTATCTGCCACACTTTATAAGTGCTCATATACACGAGCGAGCGGCAATTGCGCCGTCAACGGCTGCCATTGCAGTTGGCAACGTGCTCCTCGTATAATTATATAAGCACTTAGAAGAAGGAAACTCTATACTACGTCATCACAAACCTACGGGTCTTTTACATACTATTCAGTTAGTGTTAGTCGCTGCAGAATTTCATTGACTGTACAAAGTTGCTCTATTTTTGTAAAAACAACAGTTAATCTTATCTGAAATCGTAAAAACACCCCTTCCCCGATTGGATAACTCAAGTCATTGTGTGACGATCATACACGAGCAGAGATGGTTATCGTAAAAGAAAAATGTCTCGACAATAACAATCTATATTTGTTCTATTCCTTAATCAGCGTAAAAAATTAAAATCAATTTTAATCTTTCCACAATTTGCGTCACAAGGATTAACTACCGGTTTCGGTATCGGTATCAGTGGTGATGGACTGATACCACAAATTGGACAGCTGTGTTCTGATTGCTCGGTCACTTCGGTAGGTATAAGTATCTTATCAAGAGGTGCGGACATTTGATTTTAACTAGTTTTACGCTGACTTCCTTCGGTAATAACAAAAAAAAAAGTTATTATAGTTATAGTTTTTAGGAGATTTTTCATAAAACAGCGAAACGCAGGTCCGTAGCTTCGCTAGTGCAATGTATCTAACTCTTTTTTCCGGAAATTCATGGCGCTGCTATTTCTGTGTAACTTTATAACTTAAATACACTCGTTAAGGGAGAGTTATGGAGTTAATGTTATGGTGAGGTAAGGTTAATAATAGCCTATAGCAAAATACCTCAAAATTAAATGACACTTCAAACCAAAACCTCTAATCAATGGTATGCAGAGTATGCAACGTTTTCTTATCTCTAACCACTTCAATATTTACAAGCATAGATTATCTGAAAAGATTTATGACGTCATGAAGTCCTGTCACAAACACATTGTCAGGTTGACTCACAGCATCTCTGCGCTACAGAAGTAGTGCGTCATCGTTAATGTTTTAAATCGAGTAAATTGTAAATGAATAAAGTATTTATCGGTAAATCATAACGCAAGATTATGCTTTTTAAAGATAGTGTTATTTTTATCAGCTGTTGCTCAGTGTTTCTTTTTTTTCAATCATACTTGGGTTTTTCGATGACAACAATCATTGTGAAATAAAAATTGCAATTACTTAGAACAATTCTATTTTGGTTAGATACAGCTTGTTTTGTAACCTTCACTTGTATATTATTTTCGGACAAGCCTTCATCCAAATCCACTGACATGTTCTCTTAAACTTAACTCTTTAGGAGTATTCCTCCAACAAAATACACAAATTCACTAAACACAATAACGGTAAACTGATTTCCCTAACAATGCTACCGATACCGAACAATGAAGTCATCAGCCGGCCGGCGCCATCTTGAATGCACTGAGTCGATCGATTAGGCTTCGCCCTCAATCGATCATGGCCATCACTATCACGTGTTGGTATTCAGTAATTTATTACATTTGGAGTGAGCTTCCGGAGCGAGACGTTTTACACTGTCAACACTCTATAAATCAATTATATTAAGTTAACATCTTATTTGGGTACCGGTGTTTGGTATCTCTGTCTATGTCAACAGAAAACTGTTTGGGGATCAGTTTGGTTATGATTTACGAGATTAAAGAAGATTCCTTGTCATATTTTATAGGCAGTCATCAGCAAATAGTATATCTTCGGCCCATACAGGAGTTATAGTAGAGTTACTCTTGATTTTGTATTTTACAGCTTATGCATAACTTCAAAAGCTTTTATTTTATACTAGATGAACCGGTGAACTTAGTACTAGGTCGATCGATGGAAAATAATCGGAAGTGGCTATTCCAAAACTCTGCCTGTATTTTGTCCTAATTTTATTTTTCCTAAGCAGATAGAGTATGTGGAATACCATTATTTTGAACATGATCATCATTCTGGATAACATTAATAGCTGGGTATTTGCCTCATCAGATTCTCATGTATTCAGAAGACCATAGTTTATCGACTTAAAGATTTTTTTTTTTAAAGTAGAGCGAATATTAGAAATGTATCGTCTCCTACAAACACATTCAGCAGTACATAAACTTCCCGGGACGCAGTTCTGAGGGGATCACTGCCTGGTAGGGGAGATATAATTGTATTGTGTAGTTTATAGTACTCATGAATCAATGATTATTAAAGACAGTCTAGTCATTGACATCATTCACTACCATGTGTTTTGATTTTTCATGTTAATAGATATCAATGATTTTCATAATGGTATTTATTTTAATATCCAATTATGTCTAAGTTATTCTGTTCAAACTACATTTTTCAATTTGAACCTACTCTTTCAAACCAAATAAACGGCAGATACTAGTGTACAAAGCTAACATTTGGTCATAATATTACCAATATTTTGTAAGTAAGTACCTAGTCTTGTCCAAAATCGTGGAAGTGTAGGGTCCACGAACTCGCTGCCTATCTAATCTGCATCAACAAACATCGAGGGCTCGATCGCTTATCTGTCAAGATTCGCAACGCAAACAACTCTTCTGATTTGTTCACTAATACTTTTATTGCACATTCGGAATATTTTGATGGGATTATACTTTTTTATGAGAAAGAAGCTTACAAAGATTTTGGATTGATTCTTCACAAAAGACAGCCTCTTTCACAGTCAGAATTTATGAACCCAACAAAAGTTATATCAGCCAAAGCGCTGGTTCAAACGACATTTGTTCATAAGAAAAATACACCCGAAACGACAATAAATATAACCGTGAAAACCTTTGAGCACCTGCAAGCAGATTCTAGTAGGCGATCGTTAGACGGGTTAAATATTCACCACAGCTCAATCGGCGTTAGAACATATTTTGTTCAAATGAGCATATCTGTATGTGTATGTTTTAACTAAAATTATGAAAAGTTATTTTACCTTCTGTGAATACTACTAACTACAACGCAATAGATAAACTTTCATATATTCGATGACAATGCTTTGTTGACATTGTCAAAAGACCAAACTTATTTTATAATTATTACAAAAATCTATGTTTGTTCGCTGCCATACTGTTAATCCGATTACGATAAAACTTTGTCAACTTATTGCTTGCACTTGCGCGAATATTACAGATATAGCCTTCTCTAAACCAAACCACAAATATGTTCTGCGGTAGCAACGCGCCGGGTAGGTACCAGCTGTAAGTTATATCAATTCTGAATTTAAATCCCGAATCATTCGTCTCACCATTAAAATACAGATTGACCTTGATTTAAAAAAGATAATAATCTACACCTGAGATAATAATGTTGTTGTTCCTAATAATTTTGAATTTCATTGAATCATTGAGAAATCAATAGATAAGAACCATCCGGCGCCGGGGCGGCCTATCGTCGTCGCATTGCACGGCCCTCATGAGTGGTGGCGATGTCTCAGGTGAGCCCGGAGATCGCCAAAGGAGTTTGGTGCCCGGAGGCGGGCTGCGCTGGATGGGTCGCGACCGTCATGCGTAGCAGTTCTCGCGGCTCATCCACCAAGGCGATAGTAGGCTCACGGGCGGTGTTTTTTAGTGGGTGCAAGCCCCACATAACCAAACCGTCGCCCCGGACGGCGCGGTATGCGTTAGGCATTTTTCACCGCTTATTAAAAAAAAAAAAATTAAAGAGAGGCCTATGCCCAGCAGTGGGTGTACTAGGGCTGGAGATGATGATGATATGGTGCAGGTTGAAACCGGCGAGTGACAAGAATGGGATGAGCGAAGAATGCGAAAATAATTTCTGGAATTTAAGAATAATGAAAACACTTTAAATAATCAGCCAAAAGTCGAACCAAACCTTTTATAGCATTATTTTTAAAGTTGGATAATGGCAACCTTCCACCGACTTCTAAACCTTGGGTTGCAAAGTCATAAAATTCATAGGACGAGACATAACGTGTAACTAAAGAAAATCTGTAAGGTTTTCACCCTTTAACTATTCCACCTGTAGCTCTGAGAGGAACAGCGCCGTTATCTAGCAGATGTGATGACTATCAACAAAAATACAAAGTTACCTACTTTGAGATAACTTCGTGATCGATGATACGACATAAATGAGTCAGATGAGTCTCCCAAGGTGTGCCCAAGTCAAAAGCTTTGCTTAAGTACCATGAATAAGCAAGCTGGAGTGCCAATGGGCGGGCCGTATTACCCGTAGAAAGGTAGACCGCTGGGCATTGACATGTGCTTGAGAGCAGACCGTGAATCGTAGGGTAGGACGCCCTCAGATAAGAATTATTATGTTAATCGTAGAATCTAGGCAAGTTTCACATAGATCGATGGAAATACATAACTCAAACTTTTCATATGTATGTAATACTTCATTTCCTGATTTTTCTCGATAAGCCCCTTGAAACCAGTCAGATAGGTACAAAAGAGTAGTTCTACTAAGGATGAAATGAAATGAAATGAAAAGAAATTGTTTATTCTGTAAATAGGATATCGGAATCACTTTTACAGGTCATATTAAAAAATGAGGTCGGCGTTCCTATTTGAATATTCTGAGAAGAAAGCCCGAAACAAACTCAGAGGTCTCTTCTAAAGTCTTGGTCAGGTCATATGACGATGGAGGATGATGTAGATTAGTGTCTGAAATGGTCTTTTGAGGAAAGAACCACACAGATTGAGTGCACCTGTCCAGTCAGTGCACGCACTCGTCAGTACCTACTCGTGCAACTCAACTCGCAGGCTTTGTTTCCTCTCGCTCCGATTAACGTCAAGATCATCGAAATTCTAACAAACAAGTGACGTTTGGTTTTAAGAAAACACATTTTATTGCATCTTTATCAGTTAAGATAGGCTGTCTCACGGTAAGTACTAACACTCTTATATAATGTGATCACATGTGTGACGTCACGTCTCTGATAAACATTGATTTTTGATAACATGTGCTTGTTTTGTCTAGCAACAATGCAACATGGTTTGGCTTTTGTTCGGGTATTTTCGCAAAAATAAACATTTTTGGGGAAAAGTTTCATTTACAACAGTTTGGATTTACCTAAAATTGTGGATTAGAAACGAAATCTACCTAAAAGATAACAAATTAGTCCTTAATAATAAATTCATTACTGCGTATTACTGCGTAAAAGTTCTGGGGTATTTATGACTTATGGACAACAATAAGGTGGGTAGCACACCGCATCAGATTCGAGTGTCATTCGAACATGACGCAAGCCAGTTGAATTGAACTACAGCAGCTTCGATGCTATGGTTTCGCGGCGGATGTGTGCTGCCGGCGTAAAATCAATACATTTCTGAAATGAAAAGATAATCGAAGATACGAGAAATACATTTACGAAGGTTAGATAACAATCTACGAACAAAATATGTTTAAAACGGATTTACTGAAAATCTAGAAATCAAATCTTACGCGATAACGATTTATAAATGTTGGCTATCGATAAATGTACTCTTTGGTACCGATATCAATGGCGTATATCTAAAGATACGGCTAATCATATTTGAGTACATACACCGACTTTACAAGGAAATCGGAGTAAGATTTGGTTTGATCAAATCAATGAAAAATTAAGTACCATAATTATATCTTCAAAATCCTACTGCTTCTATTGTGCTTCTTCTTCGTATCGATGGTTTGATTGGCCAAATACTTTGGACCAATACTTCGGCCAACTTCCACGGTATCGTCGGTGACGGCGCAGAGGTCGTTTTGACTGCAGCTGCCAGTCTATTCTATAAAATTCTCACCATGAAAATTAAAGGTGAAGTGAGCTGACAATCCACCTGATACTAGGGATTGACACTATTGACAGGTCACTTCAAGTTCACTTCACCTAAGTTTTTACAATTTTTACAGATTTGATCGTATGTTTGGGGGGACGTAAGGCAGGAAAGGCGGCAAAAATCCTACTTATATATATTTTACAGTATTCTGCCTTATACCTTAACCTTAGTAAAGTTTGTGAAGATGTTTGTTACTCAATCACGCTAAAACGATCGTATGAATTTGGATACAATTGGGCACACAGAAAGACTATCCTGGATTTGACTGGACACTTTTTAGTTAAATACAGGCAGTAGTTGTTCTACTAAGTGAGTGAAACCGCGGGTACAAACAAGGTTCTTTCACAAAGTCGTACTTACGATATTCGTAAGAAAACGCATCGATTGTTTACAATCAATGGTTTATCATTGTCAATGCTAGCACAAGGCTGAAGGAAACGGCTCTAATTCTCCTTATCACTCGATAGCGCAGATTTGTGATAAGCTAATCTTAGTTGATGGACACTGGTACACGTACTTTAGTCTGTAATACAAATCTAGAGAAGTGGCCAAGATGTTATCTGTGGGAATTGAAAATAGTCGTAATGACACCCTGTATACCTTATACCTTATACCTTATACAGGGTGTAAGAAAAACCAACACACAGCCGTTATCTACGCGTTCTGTACATCAAACTGAGTAACATTGAGTAAAATTTTTGTTAGAAAGCCACTTCTTGTTTTTGTTGTGGAAAACCGCTGTTGATAGCAGCGCGCAATGTAACTCAAAACGTAGTACATATGGCTGCTTGCAACGGTACAGGAGTTGTATTTAAAATGACGTTAAAACAAGTTTTAAATGTTATTACTTAACTTTACATACAACACAATAGTACAGTACAAACTTTCTTATTCAAATAGAACTATCAGTAGAACTACTGATTTCTACGAAAGAAAAATGTAGAAAATCTATTCTTGAGATACTTTTTCAATTTCTTCACATGTTAACAATTTCAAACCTATGTCGGTATGAGTATTTTAAAAAGAGAAACAGGTTCTACTTACCCCAAAAATAGCTATAACCTTAAAACAGATATAAGTATAAATAAAACTGTACCCACAAACCTAACGTACACAAACTTGTTGGGTATTTATTTGCTAAATAACTAAATAAATACTACTTATAGTAGAGATCCCCCTCCCTGGGAGGATCCCGTCACTCCGCACGATTGATCGCCTCCCTAAGGATGTGTTGCGAGTACCCTCACCACTTTTTTTTCTATTTTTTTCTTTTTTTTGTTCTCCGAAAGGACATCCGGAAGTTCGTTGTATGAACGAGTATATTTTTTGTGTTTTTAGGTAAGAATCAGTTGATTCTACAGGCAAATGAATTTACATAATTATGCACTCCTTACGTAGATAATCTCTTCTAGAGTAATAAAGTAGATATGACTCGTTTCTTTGCTACAAAATGTTTAAAATATTGAAGATTATATTTTTGTCCATTTCTTTTTACCCAGTTTTGTATATTTAGTGACACGAATGTCTTTACCGCTCCACATCTACATACTCTAAGTCCAAATAACTTTACGACCCTCAAAAAAACAAATGCATTTTAGAAAACCTTTTTTCTAATAAAATGAAAAAGTCATTATAAATAAAACCCCTAATTCATTAAAAATGCGACAGTATCTGGAGCATATCATCCCTAAAAAATTAAAAGGTACCTTTGCCGAGCGCGTTGATGTCTAAAATTGCGGCGGTCTTAAGCAAATTTGCCGAACAAATATTATTAGGGATTTTAGACGGAACCCTTCGGGTTGGGGAGTGACAACCCCTGGATTTATCAGGGATGCAGTTGAGTGGATGTGTTGAAAAGGTGAATTGCGTTTAATCACTAGTAATGTGGCATTGAAGTCTTTATTTATGTTTGAGAGTAGTGTTAAGTTGTTGATGAATTACAGATTTGTGTAAACTGACTTGTAGATTTTATTTTATTTCAACGTTTTTCGTACCATTCATTTCAGCACGTTTCCGAGTTTAATATTTAGCAGCTACTGCGGCGATTTCATTTGTAGACTCAAATTAGAGACTTTTTTTAATAGGTAGAAACTAAAAAACTGTGCAACAGTAACTAAAAGTTATAAAATATCACAAACTTATCTTACCTTAGCAGCAGCCATTGATTTAACCGTTTCAAGCTATTATTTATACCCCGACCCAGATACAATTATAGTTTTTTTTTTGTGATAGACCCCAGTAGCGGATACGAAATATTCTAATAATCATACCTACATACATTTTACCCAAATCTCTCAGCTAAGCCAAACAATTATTCGTCCCGAGACCCCCATGGTACGTTAATAATTCCGTACTAGCAACGTGCATTATGTCGGCCGACAGCGCTATGGGCTATGACTGATCACCCACAACCCTGGCTGCTACCGGCAGCGAAAAAAATTGCTATAATATACGATGAGAATTATTGCCAGATATTTTTGGTTGACTGACGGCTTTTAGGAATATTTCCGTGGAAGAGGGTTACGAAAACTGATGCTTGAATAACTTATATTTATTAACGGAATGGAAATCTTCTACAATATTTGTTTCTCTTTGCGTTTACCCTATATTACCTACATGAGACTTAACCATATCTGGCGCAATTTCGAAAACTAAAAAATCGTCATCATTGGTCAGTTTGAGAAGAACAAAGGCGTGCTGACAAACCTATGTAAAATTACAAGAGCAGGATACATAGTTTCAATATCTCTGAACATTAAACAACAAATTCCTAATTACAGCACCTTTCAATCATTCCATCGACAGCCGATTGCCAAAAGGAGTGTGCCATAAACCCCACGCCAGACGATTATATTTTTAATAAAACCATAACTAAAACAAGATAAGGCCGTCCCCACATTGAACAACAGAACAAACATTGTAACGCCAATACACTTGATCCTGTAATCCTTCAGCTCCTGTAATGTACCCTTATCAATCTATCTACGTAAGTATTTGGTGACGAATTTTTTTATTAAAAATACTGTGTAGGTACTCACTTGAAAAAGGGAGTATTTTTATCGTGTTTTGAATATATCTATTTTGGGGCTTGGTATCGTTCGTTTTGAAAATATTTCTTTATGAAGGTTCATCATTAACCTCTTATTAATTGAACCGTGTTTCAATCAATTGAGACTGGGAATTTTATCGTTATATCCTTGTAATCAATTCACGTTGTGTAGTTCAGTAGTTGCAAAAAAAAACTCTGTACATCTTTTCTCTATCTATACGTAAGAAGTTTAACTGATAGATAGGTTCAGACATCAGGGCACGATCAGGACTTCAGGGTGCATATTATTTACGAACTTGTGCAAATAGGCATGTAATCGATCAGTGGTATCAACGGTAGCATTATATACCTGCCAGTTTTCCTGCCGCATACACATAAGAAACAAAATATATAAACTTAAACCCACCTCATTAGTTTTACCTGGCTTGAAACTTATCAAACTCACCCACAATCTAACCACTGAAACGGAAGTGCAATGCATCATGCCATCCAACAGACGTATCACATCGTGTCATCGTAATAATTCCAACGAATCCTTCGTTACAACCTTATTTATATTCCCTCACCTACTTTAATATGTATGATTTAATTAAACACTCGCATCTCCTGTCAACTCTCCACGATGAATTGAAACGTCAGCTGCGTATTTTTCCCTGTAATACACACCCATTTTTCGGTAAAGAATTTAAGCAAACATGGCCGTGTAAAAGTTGAAAAAAAAGTTTATTCGTGAACGCATCTGCCGCATTGTCCAATTTTCGACCAATAGCGGCGTGTCCCGCTCCCCTAGCTGTCAGTTGACTGTCAATTGTTTGAAATTCGAATGTTATTTTTTTCTCGTGGTAGGGCGTTGACGCGGCGGTACACAGCCAGTCGTGTAGTACAATTGAATTGATTGAATTACGGTTAATTTGGGCCGCGGCGTATCGTAATGGATTGCCACCCGCATTGTGTCCGGTAAATAAAGGGTATAAATACATACACTTTGTTAACAATTGTTTTGCTGGGAAGATACTTGAAATAACGAAGATTTCTTTCTGTTTCCAAACTTTATCACTATTTCGCATAAGTAACTATAAGTACCTATTTTCCGGTAACAGCTGTACAAACAATTTGATTAAAAATTTCTTGTTTGTTTAAGTTAGTATAAGATTAATACTTAGTTTACGAATCATTTACCTACTGACTTCTGCCTATACCTTATGTTTCAGTTCGTAACCAAACTAACCCTACCGATAAACCACTCTGCGATTTACCTGTAACAGCTTTTTGTCGCTTCAAGATATCTAAATAGCTCTGTTGTTTTTTCAGTTTGTTTATTCATCATTATGAGACGGCAGCATTCAATTTTTCTTTATAAAAATTTATCATATCTGCCAAGGTGTACATTGCACATTGTTGTGCAACTCCAAAAAGAAGTCATCTCCAAAGATTGGCTCATTGGCCGCCAACAACAAGTTGAAATCGTTCTAATATTTCAAATCTAAACACTACCCCGTTGCGCTAACCCGATTCTCATTGGACAAAAAAACGCAAACACGGCATAGTCGTACGCAAGCACGACCGAGCAAACATTTGCTTGCGATCGCGTAATGGATTAGCGCTGTCGCATCGCCCGGTATACTATTACAACGGCCGCTGGGCAAACAACCACTGTCGGTGTCTTTGTGCCCCGCTTTACGCTAACGAGTAGGCGGCTTTAGGTTGCATTCTTTTTTTAAGTTTAGAAGGAAAGCTGAGAAGCTTTTCCTAAGTCTCGTTTTGAGGGAAATCTCTCTTTTTTATGTCAGCTTTCTGAAAACATTTAACCATGATATGATATGTGATACGGTTATTCGCTACTATAATAAAAGCACTTAGGATCACCCCAATAATAATTAGTCTAATGTAGCTTACTCGGCAACCGAATAATTTCTTATTAAGTTTGATGTAAACTAATCCCAAACTGCATAATTTATTTTCAACGCATTTTTTATTTGCAGATCTGATCTAAATTGACTTTCCTCCTGTGCAATCAAGCTTATAAGTGTATATGACATTAACCGCCAATTCTCGTCTCACTCATAAACAATGCGGAGGTTTGCTTCACTGTCAATATTATCATGAGCTGCGTGCACGCATCCTGTGTCTATGGTACACATTTGCTTCTACGACACGATATTTACCGTTCACTTTTATTATTTAGATCTTCGATTTTGACGCAATAAGATTCAATTTGCATGTTGCTTGCGTTCTAGTTTTCATTGACAATTTTTTCCACTACCTAACACTGTTCATTTCAATCTTTTTTCCATGTTCAATTAAGTATATTGTTCCAAGGTGCATGAGTTGACCTACTTGCCCTGATAGAAAATAAGCTACAGAATATATTACCATAGTCATTCATCACTGATCAATAAACCAGTTCCAAAAATTCCAACTTTTGAGAAATAGCTGTTTTTCTTTTATGCGTTATTTTTTGCTCAAAAGACGAAATCTTTTGAATACTCTTTAACATTACTTCCTATTTACATAAATCGCATCTCCTACTTAACACAGGCCTCCCGCATAGTGTTCCAATGCAAACTGTAGATAATTACGCTCATACCGTAGTACAGCGGAAACGCACGCATCTGTCCAGTTTGCTAGCGGGCCGAGCGTTGCGCAAACACACAGACGGACAAACACCCGGCTCTGTTTGATCTGCCAACGGGTTGCTGAGATGGGCAGGCTAGGGATCGAGCCGTAGCTACCATGGCGGTAGGCTTACGTATATTTGGTGATCAATATCTTTGAATCAATCGAAGAGACGTGTTGGTAGGAAATGGTTGGAAGAAAGCCCTAACTATAGTTAGCTTGTTTATTGAAGGCAGTTTGTTATATTGAGGATGAAAGAGGAGGAGATAGGTCCAAGTAGTAAGTGAACAATTATAATATTTATCTTCGCTGTAAAGATTCAGTGCCACAGCCAACGCACCAACTGCTATATTATGAAGGGAATAGATTTCTATATCGTTAACATAATTGAATTGACCTTCTTTAAAAAATTGTGTTTGCTTTCAGCTCAATTTGTTCAGATATAGATTAAGCACATTTCTTTTTCTGTGACTGTACAGTCTCTTCTTTTTTCACCTTTAATTTCTTTCTCAATAACAGAAACTTCAAATGTATCATACGTCAGCAAATATATTAATTTCTCCCCTTCTAACGTTGTTATTAAGTAACAAGTGTCGAAAGGATTATCTGGACAAATGGACAGCAGGACGGATGGACGGGTAGGGTATTAGTAGATATCGTGTCATTAGCTGTACGCCTGTTGATGAAGCTTTCATCTGTTATCTTTGTTTCGGTGACTTGTTTATCGTCCATTTCGTTTTCTTTACTGTTCATGGAATTTGGTATAAAGTAAATTGCTATTGGTGATATTTTCCTTATCCGTTTTTCTTCCCTCGGTTACATTTATTTAGATCACCTTACAGTTTGAGACCTTGATGGAAATCTGATTATTAACGTAATCAAAATCAGATCAGACTATTGATAAACGGTTCATGTGAGATTTACTGTTTTTTATAATACCTACTCACTTTTATAATTTAAACATGCAATGAATAATTTATGATTAAGCTTCTAAAACCTTGCACATCTTTATGTTTAATTAGACCACAAACATTTCTCAATTAATTAGCTCCAAGGAATTCAACAAGCACACAAGGTCAATTCTAAGAAATCAAAACATTCAAAACACACCTGACAAATACGAACTCCAATATTTGTTTAGTTTTTAATTCAAACACGATTTCGTACGTGGTTTCGATTGCTATGTTAGACATAGAATTCTGTCCATGTCGGAAACAAACGTGTGTATTACAAACAAAGGTATTTTATAGTATAATAACCGTACTGAATATGTTTACTTAAGAACAATGTACGTCAAATAAGAAGTTTACCGTGAAACGAGTATGGGCCACTCTTGCGCAGCGGGGCGTCGTCTTTAGGCTAATATTGAAATATCTTTTATCTCACTTCTTTTTTCTTCGGACGAATTAGAAAAAAAGTGACACCTGTCATAAATGGACCCGTGAGGCTCCCACGAACTTTCTTTGGAACGTTTTAAAAAGATTATCCCTGGCAATGAGACGTTTGGGTAAACAAACCTGTGTGTCTGCAAATAACAAAAAGTTTATGAATTTGAATGGCCCGGAAAAGGAAGAATGATAATGTTTACTAAAAATACTTGTAACGAACAATGCGATTTATTTTGAGCTTTTGTTGCAAGTCATTGCACCTCGTATGGTATCCTCAATAAAAAAAGATTTGAAACAATGCAAATGATGTACCTATAGCTCTCACGATTTATCACGCCATGCTGGAGATTATAGACTAACAAAGTGAAAATTAACATACCTCGTATCTTTTGTTCCAGCTCCAAAACTGATGATTCCTCCAACCGAATTCGTCAGTCAAGGCGGCATCGGCAGCCCACAGGAAGGCATGCGCACGCCCACAGGCAGCCAGATGCTCGCTAATCCACTCCTCAACCTGAACAACACCGGCCGCACCAACTTTACTAACAAACAACTCACGGAACTGGAGAAAGAATTCCACTTCAACAAGTATCTAACAAGAGCGAGGAGGATAGAAATAGCATCGGCCTTACAGCTCAATGAAACACAAGTCAAGATTTGGTTCCAGAACAGGCGGATGAAGCAAAAAAAGAGGATCAAAGAGGGACTGATAGTCGCCCCCGAAGTCACCCCCACGTCCACCTCCCAGGCCAGCGTCGTCGGCTCCAGTGAGAACAGCCGCGAATCTAGCTAAATCGATTGTTTTCAAAGACGATTAATCGAGTGAACTGTTGGTTTTATCGATTTCCGACATCATCAAGTGATTCTACAGTTTTATTTTATTGCAAAATATTGACTGTCAATTCAGAATAGATTTTGCTGTTTTGTGTGTATCTTGGATTTTACTGTGTTCATTTATTAGTTAAGCGATGTTTTAATCCCAGGCAATTTTATTTTTTTAGTTGCACTTGTGAATAAGAAGCCTTTGGCCTATGAAAATATATGCACATACGCAGTTCTCTCTGAAAGCTTTCACATTGTAAATACCTGCTGGCGGCATAGAGAATTGACGAAAATAAAGAAATACGACAGCATGCATTCAAAGTTTGACTGAGAGTGTAAGAAAAATAAGAAAAATAAACGATAAAATAATCTGCTTATCCTGCAACGGGATAACACCAGATTGTACAATAAAACAAATAAAAATTATATAAATTACGGTCTTCGCATAAACATCATAAAATATTTCCATCATTCAATGAAAAGTAGCAATAGCGTAGATTGTTTTTGCAGCATTGCATTGGTTTAAAAAATAAAACTTATATCAAAAGAGATTATTGTAATAATATGAAAATTATAAAGGCTCAATTAACCTGATTAGTGTAAACCAACGGATGTGTCAACATAATGAATTTTCTTAGATTTAAAATGTAAACAAATCATAAGCTAAGTGTTACTTCTAAGATCAAGCGCTGTTTTATTAAAATGCTTTTTAGGATCGTCTGTTAAGAGATATTTAAGATCAATATCAGTAGGATTTGTATTTTTTTAATTTATTTTTTGAAGATCCTTTTTATGTTTAGACCAAAGCTTTTTTTTGTTTAATTTATTAAATGTAGTCAGTGACATTATTGAATGAATGTTTTATATTTACCTTCTTCGATATTGTGTTGACTTATCTTTCGGCTGCCTTCAATTTTACTGTGAGTTAAACACATTCTTTTCCCATTCTAGCCTTCGTATTACTATCCTTTTCGTTTTAAAAACATTCATTAGTAATGTAATTGACTGTGATTTTCAAACCTTCTAGCATGAATGTCCATTTTTTGTATTTTATGTTACTCGACGACTCCAATTGAGAATTGCTAAAGATGTCACCAATGCAAAGGGTGATCAAATAATATGTCTCAATCATCTAAAGCAGAGAAAAAGAAAAGAAAATCGTAGAATTTGTCTTGTTTTCATTTCCAGATGATACAGGTAGCTGTAAGATTCTGTTACAATTGGATATTTTCATTAATTAAATTCAATTATTTCTGTCTATACGTATAAACTAAGTTTTTCATTAGTACGTTGACGATACTAGTCTTAATTTTGTAATTATATTGTGTACAAATCGTATATTGTATATAATAGTGGTGTGTTAGGTCCGTCTGAGTGTAAATTATGTATTAAGATAGTGACTTTATCATTAAATTAATTGTACCTATTTTCATTTATTGAAGTTTTATTACCGTTTTATTTAACTATAGGTACTCTGGTGATTTGACCGTCTCCGTGGACGACAAACGAAGAAGTGTGGACACCCACAAGAATCTATGAAAGTTTCATTGTTTGCCGTACCTAATATTTGTTAATTTAATACCTACTTTACGTACACAAATGTAGAGAAGCGGACTTAACGCCATCGGCATTTCTACCAGTCAACTTTTGGGTGATGCAGAGACAAACAACGGTAGGTTCAATAACGAAATTACGGATTAGGAAATTTGTTTCAAAGCCCTCCAATTGTAATTGAAAGGGTGTTACGTAATCACGTGCTGGTCCAGGACACGCCCGATGCGTTTATTGATTGAATCCTCTTTTGAACGCTTGCATAACTCGCCAGCTTGTATGCTGGCGAGTATACGATAGCGATAAAGACGAAGAATAATAACTAGGTAATATAACCTACGTAAAGAAGTGACACTCACAACCCGCCACCCCACCCCACCCCGGAGTTCTTCTCGAATATTTTAGTTAAAATAAATTGCCAAGTCCGTCATTAATATTATAAGGTTTAACATAAAATTGCAATATACTTGACATCACACCGGAAAAGCAAACCTGTGATGGGTGGGGGGGGGGGGACAAAAATCATGAAATTTGTGTGACGTTACTTATAGTCTATAGAAGGCCCCTAGGGTATACCTTCAGCTAAATATAGGTCTCTCAATGTGTATCCAGACCAGCTAACGTCGTGATTGCCATGTCATCAATTTGAAATATGGGGTAGGTATGCTGAAACGCGTTGATGTTTTTTCTGATGTTACTGTCAAACAAAGCATTTATTTCAATTAAACCATTATTAGACATTTTTGAATTGGAGAACTTGAAGCTAGTTGCCAAAGCGCGTGTGTTACGTTGTTCCAAAGCATAATAGGTACCTAGGCTGTATGGAGAAGAACGAGCAAGAAACTCCATGGGCACTCTTTCCAATTATAATATTGTTACAAAAACATTAGAACAGTTACATCATTAATGTTGAATTTATAATTAATTACATTAAACTGTTTAACGCATACTGCCCGAACCTTTACACCTGTGCCCTATGGTACAAATACACATATGGTACATTATAACAACGCATTCAGATGCATACTGGGTCTGCTTTGGCGGTGTAATAATGTTTGCCGAAAACAGGGTAGATGACTTTTACGCAGTCATGATAAAGTCGCAGGCCTCCTTTATAAACCGAATGCATCAATCTGACAATGGAATATTGAAGGCCATTTACGAGGTAAACTATATCTTCATATAGGTATGGCAATTTATTCCAGCTAAAATAATACTTGTAGTAATATAATAGGTAGATTAGATTTAATAATAAATCATTAATATAATCAAATAAAAGAAATAATAATAATTTATAATCTGGTTTAAAATTTTCCTGCAATAAAAATGAACCGAACACGCCTGTAAAATAAACCACTCAAGGTGTTATTGAAATAACTGAAAACCCCTTACGGGTCATGTAGCTCACCATTGACTGGTAAGGTCCAGACATAGATAACCAGCTAGGCCCCTACTGGTCATTTATGTCTGGACCTTACAACCGACAGGCAAAATGCGCCAATTTTACAAGTTTCTTTTATACATTTGCTACTTCATTAACAGTACCTATAGTAAAAATATTATGTTAATTTTTGAATTTGTTTGACAAGTATAATATATATATTATACTTGTCAAACAAATTCAAAAATTTGCGCATTTTGCCTGTCGGTTGTAAGGTCCAGACATAAATGACCAGTAGGGGCCTAGCTGGTTATCTATGTCTGGACCTTACCAGTCAGCAGCCGGCGGCGGCAAAGGTAACTGTTATAATATGATACCAGGACTGTAGGAGAACGGACTACATCACTTCATATTTCTTTTCATCGTTAAGTCCCTTCGGATACATCTCCAATTTTGATTGTTACTAAAGGTAAGTGTGTGGAGTTTGTTGCGCTGCTGTGTTGTCGCAGGTAAATCGAAATCTTAGGAAGTGGTGAATGGTGCGCGTTTTTCGTTCAAAAAGTGGTTCTCAGCCAGGACATCATTCAGGTCCCTTAAGAAAAATACGATTTTCTTATGGGAAATAACACTCTCAAGATTGTTTATTACAACAAGAGTAGATATACAATTAGCCTTTTCGCTGCTATTTGAAGTTGAAAATATTACTTTTAATAGAAAACAATCTCCTGATAATTTTTTAATTATTACAACATATTTGAGTTTGAAAGGAGGTACCAAAAATACAATTTTACCCAAAAAAAAATGAACATTCGTTTATATTGGCCCTAATAGTTATTATTATATAACCCCTAATAACCCTTTGGTTCATTGTACACTCTCGTTGTTTTAGTAAATAATGTTGAGGGTGTTATTTTAGAAAACCATATTTTTTGTCTGGCCCGGCACTGTATTATTTGGGTACGAAATTAATGATGTACTTTGAATAAATGAATTTTAATTTTGTTGTTATTCAGGAATAATTTATGATCAAAATTAAACAACTACGTACTTATGTTGAACATTTTATATCTATTTAAAAATAATCTCACTTATTACACAACGTTATAATACAAAAACACATCAAGATTTTTTTCTCTTATTAATCTAGGTCAATACAAGTAGTAAACAAGCACCACCAATTAAAAATATATTATTACAAAATATTATTTTAGTTTTGCCAAAATATTTAAAACGCCTCATTTTTTTTTCACAGCATTCAATCAACGCCATCTATTATGATTAAATCTTATAAAATATCTTCATAACGCACCAAGATGGAATTACTAGTGACATCTATTGTCGAACGTCAACAGCTTCGAAAACAATAATGAATCTATTAGTTTCAAAGTAGATTGTAGATGGCGATACTCACACACTCACTACTGCGAGAAAAATCAGTTTAGATTTTCATGTGCAGTGTTTCTATACAAAAAATGCCACAAATCCTTATATTAAATAAAGGAATATCCTATTTCTGTTAGCATAGGATCCAAATTCAGGTATGCGGTAGTGTGGCTGGAGCAATCCTGCTACAGCTACCATCTTGAACCTCTCAATCAAATGGGAAAGTATTTTTCTTTTACAAAACACCTACTACCCTTATACAAAATTAGCATTAGTAGGTGGTAATGCTGGTAAATGCTTGGAATAACTAATGAAAAATAATACTTACCTACCATATAGTTTATAGGTAATATGGCAACTGTTACGTATTAAGTAACAAGAATAGGAATGTTTAAAAAAAGGAAACGATAGTTACGATTTCCGGCTAAACCGGCTATTACAAAAATCTTCACAAACATGTAGGTAGTTTGTTTCCTCCAAAGTCATGGTCATGGCATTTTGAATTGTTTCGTTTTGCTTCGCAAATCTCATTACAAAAACTAGCTTTAAAAAAATATACCTAGATATAAACATACTTACAAGTAAAACAAAATAAATATCATCAACATCAATCTAAAGGTTTAGGTTTCTCTTCTTACAATTAAATATCTCTAGTACTAAGTTACTTGCTTATAATTTCATACTTCAGGTCATTTTCGGTCAGTTTCTGGATCAATGTCGTGTTTTTGAAAGCTGAGCCTGGCGTCATCACGCCACCGCTGTGGGAAGACAAATATTTAGGTAAGTATATAAGTCAATGGTGCCGATTCCCTTGTTCACAAACTAAATTAAATTTAAGTTCAGTGCATCTTTTTCTTTCTATTTCATTAAGAAAAGGACAGAAGATACATTTTAGTTTAGTCCTGTCAAATCTGTCACTACTCCATACAAGTTTAGACGTGATTAAAAAATTGCCTACTAAAATTACGTCAATTTACGTCAGGCGCTGATTAATTTTTTTTGATGAAGAAGAAGAAATGAAGAAAGTTTTTAACACGTCTAAACTTGTATGGAGTAGTGACAGATTTGACAGGACTAAACTTAAATATATCTTCTGTCCTTTTGGCCAGTGTTTAAGGGCTCTGCAAATTTCAGGAACACTTGTAGGTAGGTACCTAAAGTCTGTTCCAAAAATCAATCAAAAACATCTAACCAGCCTTATCCCAACTGTGTTCCGGGTGAAAGCCGGGTCCAACGTGCTTATAGAGGCACGGAGGGTCCCGATATGTTAATGGATAGTGACGCATCTACGAACCGCTGCACCTAGCCAAGTCAAGCTTCACCTTCGATCGACCTGTGCGGCTGTTATCACGAGCCCCACAGTCTGTTTCAAAATAATCTGATTAAAATGTAAACAAATGGATCAGAAAATGTACCTGAAGAATTTGTAGGGCCACTTAATTGAGGTTAATTTTATTATTATATCATGTCATCGATGATTTTTCAATTAAAATTTTGTTATGTAATTGAAACAATAACTGTTATAAAAAGTGGTAACTCATAAAGTTGGAACCAACTAAATTCATCTGAATTTGTTTCTAATTCCGTTTAGTTAGTGATTGCGTAAGAATCTCAATTGAACAGGGTTTGTTTACACTTGCATCAGACACTTTTGGAACAGACTATCTATTGGAAGCTGTGCCGAGCAAATAGTCCAGTAGCGCCGAACAGTCACGAGCATAAATAGAGCGCTCGCTAGATAAGTCTGCGCGCGGTTGAAATTGGAACGAAGTCTTGTCGTTTATGTAAGGTCAAATTAATGATGTATAGAATTATTCAACTAATTAATATAATATAATATTATCTATTTAATATACATTAAATATTATATTTTAAGCACGCCACCAGTCGCGCGCAGACTTACAATAATTAAGCAAAATTCAAAAACGTTTTTCTCGGGAATGAAATAGTTCCTTTCGTTAAGTTGCAATTTAATTAAAAAAATATATATTTCATAATCATTATGTAGTATGTTTGTAACATAAAATATCTAGCAATAATTTTGGAGAAAATCATTTTGAATCTTCCGTAAGTGTGTTCATGCTCGTGACTCTACTAATGTAAGTTCTGATGTAGAAAGAGAGAGACTCACTTGTCAGGCATGTTCTGTCTCTCTCGGAGGATGCAGCGCGCGCACATGAGGACGGCTACCACCGTGGAGCCGTACGCGGGGTTTGTGCCCGACACCTGCAAACAACACATATTATCAACCTTGTCGGCAACCAAATAAGAGCGCTTTTAGAATAATTGAAAGAAGAAAACACTTTCAATTTTTTATGCGACATACTTATAATCACTGCCTTGAGGCATAGGTGTATAGTCTAAGTAACACCCACATTTCGCCAGTTATGTCCTATGTAATAGGGGGCAAGCCTATTAACATCAACCGGGACCAAATCCAGACACCGAGGAAATTCCTAATGGAAAAACTCAATAGAACTTTGCCCACCCTGAGAATCGAACCCAGGACCTTACTCGTACTTACGACCACTAGACCAACGAGGCAGTGAATTTTTATGTTTAGCTAGAACTACTAGAACATCTTTATTAAGTTATCAATTAAATGCTATCTATCAGAAGATAGGCACATTAAGGGTGAAACATCGCTAATACGAACGGTCAGTGAGTCCATATAGAGTACACTATCAAATGGCGCAGTAAGCGTGGTCAAAATAGCCTTTCTTTTGTTTTGTTGGATAAAGCATTTTCTTTTCAAGGGTTCGACTTCGAAGTAAGTATATAATTACGTACAGCTTAAAAATATATGCGTTGGTCTACAACATAATTATAATAATTAATACTTACACGAAATGAAGAATCGATACTAACCTTTGCAACAACAGTCTTGTTAGGCTCCGTCTTCTCTACATCGGCACCTTCCTCCCACCCCTTGCCAACGAGGTCAAAAGTAAAGTGGGTATTCTGAATGACATTGTCAGTTGGACCTTCCTTCGTCACATAGCCCCCTGACCAGTACTTCGGATTGTTAAGCAAATACTTCCGGGTACACTCACTCTTCGCCATCATGAACAATGTCAGGCCATTGAAGACCGTGAGGATAGACCTTCCGAGGGTCCCAGTCGTGAAGTAAGCCAGGAACTGTATGGGGCGCTGCTGTTCATTGCTGTGTAAGAACCTCTGTGTGCGGTACACGACTGACTCATCAGCTCCGGGGAATGGCATGTACCATTTCTCGTCCTTCTTTTGAAGTTTCCTGAAATGGTATTTAGATATTATTTCTTTGAACCATATTGTTAGACAATGTCTTCGAAAGGGGAATAATATTCTTATTGCCTACAATTCGAAAATATTGTATAGGTACTAGCTTTCGCTAGCGGCTTCGCCCGCGTGATATCATTATAAATTATAGCCTATATTACGAAGATACAAGATATTTATTTTGTAAAACATGAGTGTAGAATTATACAGGTCTTAAAAAGAACGTACTAAATAATATAGAATACAAGAAATTTACTAGTTTTAATTGTCAATACACAATAGGTCAATGGGCATATAAGATAAGTTTACTTTTGTTTCACAACGGGCTTCATCTGCGGCAGGGGCTCCGGGAACAGCGCCTTCTGCAGCCGCGACAATTCGGAATGGTACGCCATGCTGTAACGATGCAAATTATAAATTAAAACTTATATTATTCTTAAAATAAAATAAAAACTTTATTTTTAGACTTCCGTACGTCAGAATGAAAACAACCATAGGCTTACAAACTTTCATTTGCAGTTGGAATGTATGGGAGAGTTTGTTTTTCAACTACAATGTGTAGTTTGTTCTTGGGATGAATTCATCCCAACTACAAAACCCTACATTGTGCGTGGTCCAACACCCATTTGGCCGGTTATGAACTAGGTCGCTCCTGTAGAAACTAAGTTACGTAGAAAAACCTTAAATTAACCCATAAGTATCAGGTTACTTTACTTCATCAAGAAACTTTAAAATTAACATGACATTGAAGTCCCTGCTACAGACCATTCAAATGTGTTGCATGTAGATACCTTAATATTCCTGGACTATAGATTCTTGTTTCTCTGGTAGATGTAAGTTTGTAATAACACTCGTTTCTTGTCGTATACGTAATAAAAAACTTTTTTTTATGGGAAACTTCACTAAGTTTTCTCTTGTTAGAAAACTTCTGTAGTAATTAAAATTTAATATTAAACCCACCCATAAATAATAGAATCCCACGTGCCGCTACCGATGACACCGTGCTCTTTGGCCTCTTCCTCCACTTCTGAAGGCCAGTCGACACTAAGGTAAGACTCCACCGAGTTCAGTGTGCCTGTAAACGAAATAATAATAGTTATTAATGCAACTTACTGTTGTATAATAAGGGGGGTATTAAAACACGAAGCCGAGTGTGATAATAGTATCACATGAGTGTTTTAATACCTAATTATATACAGTTGCATACAAGACTTTATCTATACTTACCCATGGTATGAATCCTCTATAAAAGTTTCTGAAACAGTTAGCTATTGCCAACATTAAACCGACCATAGCCCGTACCCGCCAAGCGTGACGTATCGTACTCGTATTTTGGAAAATTTGTCGGCGTGGGGGTCTGCAGCACCCGCTGTCCGCAAAGAATCGAAGGAGCAAACGAGTTGCATTATGACATTTAGTACAACATTATAACACTCGTTTGGATGATATAATGGTTACTATGACACTGGTCCTTTTAATGTTGGCAATAAGCTAACTGTTTCAGAAACTTTTATAGAGGATTTATAGCATGGGTGTAGATAAAGAGGATTTTCAACACACTTGCTCGTAAAGTGGCTCTTATTGAACCGCTTTTAGATTCATAATGCAGTGTATTAAACACGCGTGCTTTTTACTTTACCAAAACGAACTAGTGCTGTAATGCCACAGATAACTATTTACTAGTCGGAGTACCTAGTACCTATACCAGTCCTATGACATGGCAGTATGGAGTTAGTAAGTACTATCATGGCAGCATGGAATTTTTATTTAATAAAAAATTACTTTGGTGAAGCTTATATTTGTTTTTGTAAAAAGAAATACCATAGGCAAACTGGGGCGTTTAGTTATGGTAAAAAAAAACTATTCTGACCATAAATTCTGTCAAAAATGAAAACGCTTTTATTTTTAGGAGTAATGTAATCTTAATAAAACTTCTATGTCCATATTTATGGAAGCCGGACTACCTATGTATACATGGAATGATTATGAAGTATCCTATACAATATCACCCGAGTAGAGATGTGCGCTTTTAAAAAAAAATCTCATCAAAGCATTCATGCATTCATATGCCTTTTGTATAAATAAATAAAAAATGATAAATTAACATAATAATTCATCAAACTATATATTTTTCACTACATATTAACCTTAATTTGCGTATTCAAAACATTATTTTGTGTTTATTACATTTTTCATATATAAGGTGCTATAAAAATATCTGCCACGGCTTTAATGAGAGGTAGTATTGTGTTTAAAGATAACAATAGTGAAGAAATTTCGTACCCCGGCACAGTTAAATCAATTTGAGAAAATAAAGTAGTTAAATAAACATTGACTCTACTCTGCATAACGTGGTTCACAAATTACGCGCGAAGTGCACTTCGTCAATGAAAACAACTGCTATCTCTTTCCATCTGTTCTGTGAATGAAAACTGAAATCAGCTGACTAGTTCGTCACTTGCAAATTTATACATAAAATTTTTTGTATGAAAAAAAATATGACACATGATCAATAATTTATCTTTACTATTGTAATCTATAAACACAATACTATCTCCCATTGCAGCCGTGGCAGATATTTTTATAGCACCTTATATAGGCTGTTCAGCGGTTTTGTCAGTGCCTTTATTAACATTTTCGCGCGCATCGCTAGCAGGAAAAAAACAAAACGTGCGCGCCATTTTCCATAGATATTTGTTATCGTTTTTGTTGTGTGGTTAATTATTATCAAAAATACGAAATCTAAAGTTTTGCACCATCAACGGAGAAAAGTTTTTAAAATAAGCTCCGGATAGTCAGTACAGTACCCTGGCAAAAAAGGTCAGTTGAACTTTATAAATCTAAATGTATCATCTCTATATAGTCACGTTATTGTAGCCTAGATTGTTACAAGTCTGTTTTTTCCTCGCAAGTGTGTTGAAAAACGTCGTATGAAACGCGTGTGCATTGATCATTACACTCTCGGCTACCTTATCGCGCTCGCCTGCGGCTCGCGCGAACAATACCGTCTCGAGTGTAATGACCAACACCGCACACTTGTATCATAATGTACTATTATAGCATGGGAGTAGATAAACATTATAATCATACATCATCAATAATCAGATCCGTTGTCCAACTCATACCAGCGGAAGGGTATAATGCACAATCGTATACAGGGTCAAATTAAATTAGCTAGAGAAAATCCGCAGACATAATGAGTATCGATATCTAAACATGATAAAACAAAAAACCGGCCAAGTAAGAAATGGACTCGCACACGAAAGGTTCTGTACCACCGGAACCGGTTAGCAAATAAACGAAAATACTAAATGAAGAATATTATTATTATCCATCTTAAATTTAAAAAATTTCAAAAATAAATTCGTATTTCATAATGATACTATGAATAAAAAAATTATTTTGTAAAGTTGCAGAAAAACACCCATATTTAAATATAATAAATACCATATGAATCGGCGTTTTTAGTATTTGATGATTATATGCAGTATATTGTACATTATATAAACAGAAGTTTCAAATTCTTAACTTGTTTAGTTGTTGAGTTAGAGCTCGCAGGGTGTCATTGTTGCCAGACCACACGCCACATGTCAGCCACATGCCAGAATTTAGAACCTAATTTTTTTTTCAAAATCAAAAGACAAAAGTATGGAGACCCCCTTTAATTTTTAACTTTATTTATTTTTTGTTATATTCAAGATATTGTAGATTATCCAATGATAAGAGCACAAGGAAGTTGGTATAAATGACGTGAGGTAGCTACGTTACTAAAACTAAAATTCCATAGATAAAGGGAACATCCCCTTGAATTTTAGATCCTCTTTTCCGCAGCAGTTCCCATGCTTTCAGGTGATTTATACAGTTGTTTTATACTTATTTTCTCTACACGGTGAAAGGGACATAGGGACGTGCAAACTGCTACCATGAATTTAGCACATGAAAAAGAACCCCCAACGTAGAAAAAAAATCTGTGGTTTCAAACAAAAGTGCATGATTTTTTGTAATAACCGACTAAATATTATGTCGATGCTGGGGCCTAGACTAAGACTCATACTGCTGAATTCATTGTTACAGTTGGCGTCTGTGGGCATACATCCTGTTTAGTGTAAAATAACGTCGCAAAGAAACAGACTACAGACCTTGAAAGTTTTGTTTGAGGAAGGTGACGCCCATATCAGCCGGGATGCTGTCCCAGCCGCAGGCGCTGATCACGAAGACGCCTGCCTCGCGCGCTTGCTCATCATAGCGGATCTGCATCAACTCCATGAACTGAAAAACCAATCATGAATAATATAGGTAAGTACATCAGTTTTGCTGGAAACCTCACCAGACCAGCAATACCATATCCATACCAATCTTTCGCGAGCCCACGCGTCCTCCTTCCAGTTTTGATGGAACCTTTCCAGCTCGTCCCGCCATCTCCTACGTGGTCTGCCGCGACCCCGTCTCACTGTATTAGGGCACCAGCTCTGTACAATTTGGGCACACAGTTTGTCCGGCATGCGGCAGCTATGTCCCAATCAGTGCCATTTAAGTTGGGCAGCCTTTTGAGCCAAGTCAGTCAGTTATCTTTGTTTTAGAGCGCAGTATTTTGTTTCGAACTACGCCTAGTATACTGCGCTCCATTGTTTAGACCTTGAAGTTTTACTTCTGTTTGGTAGTCAAAGACAAATTCTCAGTTTGACTGCCTCGTTTGTCTAGTGGTCGCAAGCGCTATTGCTAAGCATGAGGTCCTGGGTTCGATTCCCAGGTTGTACAAACTGTAATTGGGTTTTTCTATATGGAATTTCTCGGTAGCAGCCTGGAATCTGGATTTGTGCTCGGTTGATGGCAATCGGCTCGCCCCCTATTACATGGGACTTAAACTTAACCGGCGAAATGTGGGTGTACTGTAGATACAACGCTGCCCAACCCTTCGGGGAAACAAGGCGTGATGTTATGTTATTGACGTCTTCGCCTTCGGTTTTGTTTCTATAAAATCAAAATGCCGGATTGTACCGCAATTTGATTTATAAAAACAAAACCTAGCATAATAATCATGGCGTTTGTCGATAGACGCCTCCATCCATCCAGCTGTTAGGATGCTTTGAGGGTATAAATAATCCCACATCCATAGATACCGTGAAAAACATACCCTGTCTTTGCTGTCGTGCAGTCGGGTAAAAAATAAAAAATCATCAAACTTTATCAAACAATTAGTAAAATTAAGCAAAATGAATACCTGGAAACCACTTTTTGGTGTGAAAAACCGCTGAATGGAACATACATAATTAGACTGCCACTTGTGTATAAGAACAGGAAGGCGGTAGTCGTTGAATTTAAAGCTAGGTATATGTATTTTAATATTTGAAAAAAACAAACTTCGACCTTGCATATCTCTATAACCAGTTGTTACCCAGGTCAGACAAGAAAAAAATCCCAATGACATGATAAATACCTGTATGTTATGATTTAGTAGGTAATAATTTAGCTTATTTCCTTGGTTGGATTCATTGCTATTGATGCTTGTGGTCCTCAGATTTGTGATGGATCTGTTCACACCCGTTTATATCAGGCACACGGAAACTGCTATCTAATTGCGTAAAACGTTTTCGTAAACGATTACGACTAATCTGTTTCATTTTGACAGTTCAACATTCATTGCGTTATTTACGTTGTTGAGCAGATTTTTTATTCGAACTTATGAAGCAATGGATTAGCAATCTGTTTCAAACCGATCCAGATTATGATAGATTGTGTATTACGCAATTAGGGTGCTGGGCCACATAGTTATATACTCCAACCCAGAGTGGAACAGTGGGTTGTGAAGGTTTGTAAGTAAACGCAGTCAAGGACAACTGCCGAGTAAATAAAGAACAATTGATTTGTGTTCAAGCAAAGAACCGTTTTTTTTTAAGGTCTACGTATAAATCTCCCTCTCCTCACATCTACCCAGTGTAGAAGAACTTAGAATATGTATCAAGTCCCCCTAAACGCCCACCCTTCACCACTTCCTAGTGCTTTAGCTGGGAAGAAGAAGTGGCGCAACAAACTCCCCAGTAGCATAGCTGTCTGAATTCGAATCGTTACCTGTGGTTCTCCACTAATATCTATATAGTTGGTCTTGTTCTCCACCGCAGCCTTCACCACAGGTTCTCCGTACAGACGGTAGGGGCCGCAGCAGTTGATCACCAGCTTCGCTTGAGCGCACATGTCTTGGAGGGACTTCTCGTCGCCCACGTCGGCTACTATGAGTCCGACGTTGGAGAGATCCTCTCCTGGAATGATGTAATAGTGGTTATGACATGGATAAGCAGAGAAATAATGACGGAACTACGGACGGACTAACGACTAACTACCTATATTTAATACCTTAGTATTTTTCCAGCTATCAACAAAATCGAACAAAAGTTCGGTTATTTCAACTGCCATCACCTTCTGACCTTTATGCCGATTTTTTGCAACCATTATCAGACAGCCTAAGAGGTCTACACGTTTAAAAAATCTGTGAGTATTTCCAGTTTCCTGTCTACCAAATGTACGGTCAAAACATATGGCAAAACCTAGATGATAATAATAAACAAACGATTACAACTTTGTTCAAGCCTGCCTTGGGAATAGCCCTACCTAGTAGTACCCTACATTCCTATTTCCATACTTCCATACAAGTAGCGGTCGATAAAACATACCAAAGTTAATTATAGGTAGGTACATCATTGCGTCCACTTTGACCTTGCACTGTAATAATCTTTGGGCTATTATAGAATAGTATAGGTACCTACATATATGAATAAACAAGCGTGATAAAGCCTCGAGCAGATTGGCGCGACGCGACACAGTTAATTGTTCTACCGTGAAGTTTTTTGAGAAATTGTATTGTTAGAGTCGCGTCGCACCAGTCTGCACGAGGCTTAAATCATCTTACAACTAAGAAGGATGACTTGCAATAATTGACTTAGGAGACTTGTTTAAAAAATTCTTGCTTTTATACTAAGATAGTCATAGCAACCTTCACGACACGAATGAGTGTCGTGGAAAACTGTAAATTAATGTAAATAACTGTTGCTTGGTATTGTTTACGTCTACCATGACCACCATCTTTAACTCTTCGCATAGAAGACTCATATCATAGCTAAAGTGAACAGGTGCAGGTAAACGAACTCTTTGGGAAGTTGGGACAGACCGAAAGACTAGCCTTTCAGATACGGAAAAAGAAAACATAACATCACGCCTTGTTTCCCAAAGGGTTGGTCAGAGGTGTACCTGTAGTATACCGACATTTCGGCTATTGCCATCAACCGGGCACAAATCCAGATTCCGAGCTGCTACTGAGAAATTCCTGGTGGAAAAAGCCAGTAATACTTTGCCCGACCTAGGAATCGAACTTAGGAACTCATGCTCAGCAGTAGCGCTTGCGACCACTAGACCAACGAGGCAGGAAAAATATGAAATAAAACCCCGAAAAAGCCAAAAAGAAAACGAATACGGTGAAGAACCTGACAGGATCTAAATCTTTTATCTTACGGGTAGTCCATGACCAGGATTAGGAAAAAGGATAAGTACCCAATACTTTTATTTCAAGCCAAGTTTTTCCAAATTCGTTTTCCGACCTCTACGCGATGAAAGCAGCGGGAAAAAGCTAATTCCAAATAAATAATTCTAAATCAATAAAATATTCTAATGTATATTTTGATTATTCATATCTTTAAAAAGACACGCGTAGACAAAAATACTTAACAAGTTTTGATACACGCGAGGACAAAAACTGATACAGTGATGACGTGAGCTGAGTATAAATAATATTATGCTAAGTCACAGTGAGCCAGCACCAAAATAGATTAGAATAATTATTATAACATCAACTATCAACTCGCCAAAGACAATGCGTAGGTGGTTAATCTATCCGCTAACGCCTGGGTTCCGACCTGAAGGAAATTAGTTTACCCCCGCGGGGGTAAATGAGCAAGTCTGTGGGGGCAACAACAAAAAAGTGCCTAATAATATTAAAAAGAAGACGGCGGCCAAAATGGAATTTCTTGGACTACGCGAGAATACTAGCGTACGTAGTATTATATGATCTGTGATACTTGCAGAGTAGAATTTTAAAATTATGCTCTCAACACTATTTGGCGATAGGCTGGTGCCGAATATCCTGGTATAGCTAACAGAGCTTTAGAAATGCTCTTTCTTACCCATTGCTACCACCTATACATGTGAGATGGTTTTTCAACTTTGGTTACACTGAATACAAAGACCAGAAACAGTCTCAATGTGGAACATGACCTTTAAGCGAAACTAAACTTAACATAAAAAACTTGAGAATGCAAAAGAATACTAACCATCACACTAACAATTTTTACTTATGTAGGTAATTCATGGTTTATAATATACATGTATATAAAATACGTTACAATACAGATATTTGTATTTGCTTGTATTGTTTTATTGTATTGAAAACATTTTAAGGTCGGGGTATAATCAGTTTTTCAAGACCTAAGAGGTCACAGGGGTAACAATATTGAAAAGGTTAGGAAGCACTGCACTAACGTCTGGTAAGGACTAAAGGATCGTATAAGTTACCGTTCGTAACCCGTAATAATTTTTATATAGGGACCAAGAGGGTCCTCTGAAGATCTTGCAAACAGCTTAGAGACCATTGTTACTTGCAAACGTTTAATAAGCTATGAATATTTGTACAGAAATACTAGGTACTCTTCGTTATTGAAGAAAAAACGCTATAGGATTCCGTTAGTTATTAGGAATCCCACAGAAAAGCTTCGGGATAATGGTGACGCAATGTTGTTATTATTTCAGTTAGCCGCCATTTTAATTAGTTTCGTCTTGATTACTATGATAATCGTATAACTTATTCCTAGTGCAGTAAATAATTGGTTTATTTAAAACCCGAATACCCACGAAATTTCGCGTTGTTGCATAACTTTTTAAGATTTTTAATTAATATTTTTTATGGCACCTCTTTAGGTCATGAGCTATGCGAATATCAAAAAATATTTGGGCGTGACGGGACCACAACATTCACATACTTAGCACCTTGAGGGACACAAAACACCAATAGGCTCTACTAGCTGCTGCCCGCGGCTTCGCCCGCGTGAGTGTCGGAAATTACCCCATACATCCCCATGGGTTTTAAGTATAAATATCGAGTTAATCGGACCGCACGTTAAAATTCTTCCATACAAACACTGACACCCCCCAACCCCCCTTTGGGGGGTAATTTAAAAAAACTACAAACTTTATAATTTATTTAGATAACTATTCCTGCGAAGTTTCATGTTTATTAACTCAAGGAATAAGGTTTTTCATACAAACTTTCATCCCTTATTTTACCCCCATAGGGGTTGAATTTCGAAAAATCCTGATACACGTTATTCTTAATGTTTGGGTTTAATTATAAATATTGAGTTTCGAGTTAATCGGACAGCGCGTTAAAATTCTTCCATACAAACTTTGACACCCCCCAACCGTAGGATAGGATACTTTTCCGGGATAAAAAGTACCCAGTGTGGTGCCCAGGATATTAAAGAATAATTATACCAAGTTTCATCGTAATCGAACCGGTAGTTTTTGCGTGATGCCTGAACAAACAGACAGACAGACAGACAGACAGACAGACAGACAGACAGACAGACAAAAATTTTTTTAATCACATTTTTGGGTTCGGTGTCGGTCTAGTAACACCCCCTGCCATTTTTTTTTTTGATATTTTCAATGTACAGAATTTTCACTTCTACAGATTTATTATAAGTATAGATAACAATAAAACTTCTATTGTGCACGTTAAGTGTCCTTGAATGCAACATCTTCTAAAATTATATAAAATTAAAAGGAGTTTAAAAAAACAAGACATCTTTGTGTGGGTAACACTGATAAAAACTTGTCTTTCAAGGGGTTTATTTATAAACTTTGCTTAAGAGGGTTTATTCTGAAAGTTGGCAACGTCGCAAATAGATGTCAAATATTTCGCTGTTTTCATTAATTTGAAATGCAATAATTAATATCGTAACACCGAATAGTTAGTTTTAGATGTAAAAAAAGTATTTGGTAACTTTCCAAATGCCTTTTTTTCACCTAAAACGGGTACAACATCAAATTCAATGTTATAATAAAATTGCAATTCATTATTAATATTCTAGTCAATTGGTTAGCCACATTTCTTATTTCCAAATTAATCGAAACAGGTAAATATTTGACAGCTATTTACGACGTTGCCAACTTTTAGGATGCACCCTCTTAAAATTTTATTAAGTGATGTTCAAACGTCAATAATGTACGGTTATACAGACGCTAATCATGAATTAACTTTTTAAGTAACGTTTATAAATAAAGATAATCGTATTTAAACTATACACAACCTCGTAATCGTAAATTATCATAGCTTGGCTTAATTTTGGCTTGGTTTTATTTTTTAACTGTCATGGTAAAAACAAAACCACACTTTGATAGAGGGAAAGCGTGTAATACTTGTAATTCCTTGCTACCCATAATATTTGTACCGCTACATAATGACAGAAGTTTCGTATCAGTCTACAATCAAATCATAGGTCTTTCTGCGCATGACCCATAAAAAACCTTCGCCCTCTCGCTGTAACCTTACCCTTTATAGTTGAGGTCATAAAGCACTTCTTATTGATTTTTTTAGAATACCTATGTAGGCCTTCATGGCGGGTGTAAAAAGACGTTGACCAAAGCAACGTCACTATTAATAAACAGGGTGTAAGTAAGGGACAGCCCTCCGCAGACTGATGGGGTGAATTCAGTATATCATACTAAAATGACCGGCACATTAAATTATTTCAGGAACGTTATGGGAATCCAATAAACCTGATTTGTTTAATTACCTGACACGCCATGTATCGATACCGTGGCAAAACGCACGTAGAGTGTTTGTCAACATCAATTGCTGTTTGTTTTATTTTAGCTGTTTCATTTGCATACATTGAGTGCTGCGTACAGATAATGTACGTTTGTAACAGAAAAAACGAAAAAAAAAACAGAGATTTTTTCCGGTGGAATATGATTCAAAATAAGAAGCTGAATGCACCTGTAAGTTTGCGGAGGGCTGTGCTTTACACCCTGTACATACCTACTTGAATGTATAGGCAATGTCTCCGTAACCAGAATGTTCCCAGGGTATCTTTTGGTTACGGAGACAGCGTTCGAACTTTTTTACGTTATTATACGAAAATAAAGTTTTAAATATACCCCCACGCCTCCTGTCGGTTCGTGCACGTAAGTAGGTACTTTTTTTTAAGGTAGGTATATATAATGCACTAGTAGGTACCTACTGTAAACAGCGATATTTCACACCATAAATAAAAGTCGTTTTCCAGCAATCATTTTTGTACAGTGGCCAGCACATCAAGCTACCCAAAACTGTCAAACTTTCCCAATCAAACTTGAACCTAATGCTTTAGCGATAAAGTTTAAAATCTACTAAAGAAATTTGACAGATTTTAGTAGCTTGATGTGCTGGCCACTGTACAATGCTTTGATAACCAGAATGCGTAGGTGACGGCTTGTGAAGTTGTGACGGATATTTTTAGGACACATAATTTACAAAAACACATAATTTCACGCCTTTTCCCCGAAGTAGTAAACACATTTTACTAGTAAGAGACTAACTGATGGGCACTAATTTAATCCATACTCTACTATTAATGCGGAAGTACTTAATTACTTACCTAGGTTCAGTAGTATCAAATAAAAAACGATAAAAAATATGTATAATTGTATGATAATGATGGTAAACATAGGTAGTGTAATTATTTGAGTTCTTGTCGCGGATACAAAGACAAAGAAAAAAGACTGTAGGTACTTAGGTAGGTACCTAATTACACCATTTACATGCATGTAAGTACTTTAGAATATACGAGAATTAGGGTAGCGCACACGCACTACGGCCACAACCACCGGTGACCGTCGCTACAAGCTGCAGATCCGTACAAATCATATGAAAAAGCATGTGAACTGCTTATTGTCGCTGAGGAACTGGTGGCCTTAGGAAGGTGTCTCGTTTGCGTGACCATTCTTCTCCGTGTGAATCTCATGGAGAACTTCATGGATTAAATTCTCATTGAAAAAAAACTGTTGCTGAATTAGTCGTAACCCGAGATGTGAAAGTATCTAAGCGATCCTGACGATACCCATCACTTCTGTGGAGTTTCGCTAGCTAATTTAATTTGAACGGAACACACTGCCTAAAGTTAAAGATAACCAGGTTTTTTTTATAAAGAAATAAATTATAATCTAAGATCAGCACCCTAATTGCGTAATACACGATCAAACACAATCTGAATCGTTTTGAAACAGATTGCTAATCCATTGCTTCATAAATTCGAAAAAAAATCTGCTCAAAAACGTAAATAACGCAATGAATGTTGTTGAACTGTAAAAATGAAACAGATTAGTCGGAATCGTTTACGAAAACGTTTTATGCAATTAGATAGCAGGAGGTAGATAGAGTAGATATATATTTACCAGTTTGTTTGGAGACTTCTGTTATTAGGGCTTCTAGTTTGGCCCGAGAGCGTCCGGCAACTCCCCAAGTACCAAGCTCATACTTCTTCGCAAGCTTCACCATGTACACCACCACCTGCTTCCCCGCGAGGCCGGTGGCGCCGAAGATCACCAGGTCTAACCGCGACATCTGTTCAATAAGGGTACATTGGGTTAGGGTTTTTTTATCAGTCATATAATACAGTTCAATTTTTTTTTTGTACCAAATGATAGAGCTTTACACATCGTATACTTGTATCCTTGCGTTTGCGGGGGTGAATTCGCGATTCTATTGACATTAACCGGGCATCTATGTCGAGAATCCCGACTCTCAGTTGCAACTGAGAATTTCCTCATCGATAAATAAACACTAGCCGACCCGGATATAAAACCAAGCAAAGAAGTCGAACTTCTGACGACTAAAACGATTCAGATTTGGAATCAAATTGTATGATTTATGTCGATTCAGCTGGTATATTACTTCTACCGTGTGTCTACTTTTGTTTCCTAGAAGTAGGTTTAATTTGTGACTAAAATTAAATGTTGTTTTTCGACTTCGACGCTAAAGGTGTTGAGCGTACTGGAGATACTAGCTACAGGTATCAACACACAAAATAGCCAAAACGCTCGTATTGGACCTGTTTGGCGCGAAACAAAAAGTCTCGATCTTTTGACCCCCACACAGCGAATACCAATTATGTATTTTGTAAAGATAATTTCTAAATTATCGTATATCTATTAAAAAAAACTTAGGTTCACTAACAACGCACAGCCTAAACCGCGGAGTCTAGATGCATGAGATTTTTGGAAATTCAACCCCTAAAGGAGTTAAACAAGGGATGAAAGTTGGAATGCAAGTTCATCATTTTTGAAGTTACAAACATGAAAGTTGGTGGGACTTCTGTTTCATTGTGTTTTGGAAACTCATCCCCTAAAGCTTCTGAGAAGTTGCCGATGGAAAATCCCATTGGGCACACTGCTTGCATAATAATAAAAGTATTCGCTCCCTACCTACCCGGTACGGCCAAACTAGCCGGGTCTTGGTAAACCATTAGGTAGGTAGATGTCGTAGGTAAACCAATCGATATGATGAATATGGGAATCTGAAGCATCAATTTACTTAATTATTTATACTATTGGCCGCCTAGTGGGTGAAACTCGACCATATTTAGAATAGAATAGAATAGAATACTCTTTATTGTGTATGTCTTTGTTTCATAATTATGTAGAGTACAAACACTAATTCCATGCTGCCATGTCATTAGGTAGTGTGTGTGTCAAACGCATGGTAGTGTGTGTAATGTTTTTTTTATTATTTTAATTTATTTCGAATGCTTAAATAATATATAGCTATAAATAAATATTAGCTTTCTGCAATGCAATAATCAGAAAATAAATTACCTTATTTATAAAACCTATAATTAATAAAATATAACACTAAAACTTAGCACCGGCCTTAAAAATAATCTGCACTTTAAAAAAAAAACCCGCCGCGCGCCACACGTCATTGACGAATCAGAACCACAAACTCAACTAGTACAAATAGGGAGGGGAGCTGCTTATATATAACTGTCTTAATTCAAATCGAGTTGGACATTGGACGAATTATTCTGTATTTGATGACACATTGGGTAAAATTATGAACTATCATCTCAGGCCGCTCTCAACTGCATTGAATGACATCGACCGCTCACTGTGCTGGGCAGACATCTTGAGCTGAACTGATAATATTCATTGGTGAACGGGACCGTTTCATTCTTAGTCTATCCTAACTAGTACCTAATATTATAAATGCGAAACTGAGTTTGTTTGTTTGTTACGCTTTGACACTAAAACGGCTGAACGGATTTGGATGATATTTAGCACATGGTAGACCACGACCTGGGTCAGGACATAGGATTTTATAAGAAGTAATCGCGACGTCCCCGTCGGGCGGTGTGGCGAGTGGGGTCAGGGTTTCGGCCCGCCAATGAGGACCCCTCATTGTGTGCGCCTACACGGCAGATGGTAGTGGCGCATTTTTAATAATGCGCCCGTGTGTGTGATTGCTATGTTGGACTCTGTAGGCGCGTCGCGACGCTTATAGTGGCGTCGCTTGCTTCACCACATCGCGGCGCGGCGGCGGTCCGTTATAGAATTATGAACTATATAATATATTACAGGAAGCGGCTGTCATTCCCAATCGCAACCAACCGTAGCATAGAATGACAGATACGCTCTTTTTGAAGTGGTGCTCAACGAGCGCCAGCATAGGCCATACCATAGGCTTACCGAGAAGGGACGAATCGCAAGTTGATGCCTCTCGTCGGTACTCTTCCTGCCTTTCATGATTTTGCTACAGTACTTATATAATTATGTCTACAGTAATCTGTGCTACAGTCTAAATAATAAGGGAAATTCTTGCTTTGGCCCCCCTTAGGCCAAAAAATGGGTTGATTGCCAATGCCATTAACAGTGTTAATCAAATGGCCTATTAGTATATTGTTTTTATAAGTAGTATATAAGATTTTTTAAGGTCAACATAGTTTAGCCATTTCCGGCTGTCTGCCTTTTTTTTTTTTTTTTTTTTGGGTGGGAAATCATCAAATAACTTCTCCCGCTCTGGGCGGAGCGGGAGGGCGTGTCAGACTCTTACTGACTAAAACCCACCCGTGTTCCTTCAGTTGCCTGTGTTGCCAGGGGCCACGGTATCCCTTTCGGACTTTCCCGCAACCCCAGCAGGCATCGGCCCTAGTGGGCCCCGCCATTGGTGCTGACATCTCTTTGAGGCGCGCGTGGAACACAACGCGCCGTCGACCCGGGCCTGGTCCTTATCGGGGGCGAGCTACCCATTGCTCACCGCCCGCCCGGCTGTCTGCCTGCCGCGGTTTAGCTCAAGAGACTTACTTGGTACTAGAAAGCTGTAATTGACAACATTTCATATTTTTAACCTGCATGTATTATTACGTTTTATAAAAGTAAATCCAAAACTAGGGCACCGGTATTTTTCCGTTTTTCAAAATAATGTACTTTTCATTCATAGTTTTAACTTTGAAATTCGGTTTATTCTAAAAAGACGTAAGCGCCAAATGACGACAAACATTAGTGGAATAGCGTTAAAACCTTTGCTTGACTATGATCGTCAAAAAAAAACTATTAGATGTCACTGGTGTCATCTTGTCAAATGTGTCAAACTCGTTGGTGCCTAAACTTGTTTGTTTGTTTTCAATTAAATTCGTAAATTTTCTTATTTTCAAGTGTTATTATCCTCATTGGCGAAATATCAATCAAAAGTTGGCAATATTTACAGTAAGCAGCGTGTATATTTTAAAGTTTAATTTCCTAAGAAAAAGATTGTAAACAAACTTTTGACATTGACGTCTTGTTTGACAAGTCAAGTTTTCATCTAATACATTGGTATGCTTAGGCAAAGGTAACTACCTCATTCCACTATTTCTATGACGTCATGACGTGTTTTTGATTTTAATTTTTTTTCTCAGAAATGAAGAAATAAAAAAAAATTTAAAAAAAAAATTTGAACTCAGGATATGAAAATAAAGAAATGGTATTTTTGTTTTATGGCCGTGTTATTTTTGAAATGTTGTCAATTTGGCATGAGTATACATTAACCATGCCGACGAAGTGGTAAAATAATATCATGGTTTTTTTTTCGTCCCCCACTTAAAAAGGGGATTTCTATCCCATTGTGTGGGGTGTCGTTGGAAAGGTCGTTCAAAAATATTGTGAGTGTGTGAAAACCATTCTTGGATCTTTCAGAGATCCGTTTGCGAAATATTAAGCTACTAATTTTTGTTAGAGTCAAATGTCCTCTCTGTCAGTCTCTCTGTGAGTCTGTGTCATGTCCCATGTTTTAAATAAACTCTATTCTATTCTTTGAAAAACGTGAAATGTACGACGACGTATCGACAGTTGCCAAGGCCGCATTCCGAGCAGCGCTCACACCAATACTTTGCGTTCCGATTTAGATATTACGATTATGACAGGTGACGGCTGTCATCAATTCGGAACACTCGTGAACGCGCTTACAGTGCTCGCTCAACGTCAAAACTTAACACTACTTATTTATTTGTGTATCCACCACTGGTTTCGAAAATGCAAATATAATCATTTTTGACAGCGCTCACGGTGATAAGGCATGGTTGGCATTATCGCAAGATGGCGCATGTCATGACCTCATCTATGAAGATTCACGGGACATCGTTAATGCGCTAACGCTAACGCCTGTTGAAACGGGTGTTAGCACGCTCAAATTGATTACATCATAACTCGGAACGCAGCCCAAATTTTACGACAGCTGACTGTGTCAGTGTGTGACACTCACGCGAGTCACTGACTCACTGACACTGACAGTGACATTTCCTTCTCATCGAAAGTTCGCCGTGGCTTCCTAACCTACTCCCCAAAATCAAAATTAAATAAACAAAATGGAATTAAACGAACGAATTCTTCACTACCTAGAGAAAAGTGATAAAGTTGACACTATTAAATTAACTAGCGAATTCAATGAAGACCACCAAAAAGTTGTGGGGGCTGTGAAAAGTCTTGAGGCTCTTGAAATGGTGGTCTCTGAAGCTGCTAAGAGTACGAGATGGGAGTTGACTGGGGAGGGTCAACTAGTTGCTGATAAAGGGAGCCACGAAGCTGTATTATACAACAGTATTCCTGAAACTGGCCTGCCCCAGGCGGAAGTTATGAAGGTATGAATTAAAATGGATGATGAAATTAGGTATCATTATCGGACACCGATTTGACAGTTAGGTCTAAAGTCATATACCTAACATTTTAGAGGTAATTGAGCTTGATAGGTGCATATTTTGATAACAGTTTTTAATTAATTTTATTATCAATCTTTATGCTGACTGATGTGCAGCTGCAATTACTGTACAAACACGTTAGTATAAATTTATATTCTGTTAAGGAATACTTGTCATCTAAAAAACGTAATATACCTATCTTTTGCAGACCGTCCCAAATGCAAAAGTTGGATTCAGCAAAGCAATGTCTGCAGGCTGGATATTCATAGACAAATCAGCTGGAGCGCCACTTGTCAAACGTAAAGTAGAAACAATCACTGACATAGTGCAAGAACACTTGATTGAAATTAAAAAGGGCATTGACAACATACCTGATAATGTCAGAAATGATTATAAGAAACGGAAGCTACTCCAAGAAGTCACGGTAAAGAGTTTCTTGTTATCAAAAGGACCGCACTTTGCCACAACTATTAAAAAGCTAGAAACAGACTTGACAAGTGAGATGCTATTGACGGGTGCCTGGAAAACATTGCAGTTCAAGCCGTACAACTTTGATGCTTTGGGTGAGAAAGGATTATATGTGTATATTGAAATACTTAACATTTGCACTACAACTTGAAGCTCACCTCCACAATCTTCAAACAGGTCAACCACCAGAATGCGGTCACTTGCATCCACTCCTCAAGGTTCGCTCTGAATTCCGGGAGATTTTCTTAGAGATGGGTTTCAACGAAATGCCAACCAACCAGTATATTGAGAGCTCCTTCTGGAACTTTGATGCCCTCTTCCAACCTCAACAGCATCCGGCTAGGGATGCCCACGACACATTCTTTATGTCCTCACCTACTAGTACCACAGAGTTCCCGATGGACTACTTGGAAAGGGTGAAAAAGGTTCACAGTGAAGGTGGCTATGGTTCACAGGTTTGTCTCTATTTTTTTGTAGTGTTTGAATATCACACACATTCCTGGTATTTTTCACAAATTAAGATTTAAACTGTTATTTTTGTATAACCTAGATTGATTGCTATTTTTCAAGACAATAATTATCTGCTTGCTAAAGCAGAGAGAGTACACAAGATAAATATAGCCACAAGCACCTTAGTGCAAAGAGACAAGAAGCCCATCAAATATTTTTAAACCACCATATGTATATTAAATTTCATCCTTGCCTACCAGGGCTACAGATATGAGTGGAAGATAGAAGAAGCACAGAAGAACTTACTCCGTACTCACACAACCGCTGTCAGTGCACGCATGCTGTACAAATTGGCACAACAGGGAGAGTTCACCCCGCAGAAGTACTTCAGTATTGATAAGGTAGATATCCTATAATTTATATATGTATAAGGAAAAAACACTGAGCTTGTCTATGCTTAGCTCTCTGCCGCCTACATCTTTGCCTCATTCATCTACCATAGACATGATTAGACAAATGTTTTTGTTCAGAGTCATCATTCTGTTGAACGGCATCTACTTAAGACCATACGCCTTCTAAAACTATCGCCACAATGGTTCTGTGCTATTTGCATCCAGCAGATTCCCGCGATTTTCACAAGGTCTCTATTTTTCCAGAGGGCGTCATGGCTAACCAATAACAGCCCCACGGGTCGATCAGGTTAAGCTACGCTTGCCCAGACCGGTCCGTAGATGGGTAACCATCTTTACATACCGAGACTTATATACTCGAATAGCAAATTAAGCCGTTAGTCCTGGCTGTCATTCGTGGATCTTTGACAGTAGTTACGGGTCGTCAGAAGCCCGAAAGTCTGACAACCAGTAATGAATATCAAGGGGTATCATATTACCCAGTAATGAGTTGTAGAGGTCAGGTAGGCAGTCCCTTCATGTAAAATACTGGTATTCATCTGAATTCTGTTACTGGCAGCTGACCCCAATATAGTTGGGAAAAGGCTTAGGCAGTTGATAACGCGTCTCTAACTTTTGCAGGTATTCCGTAACGAGACTCTAGACGCGACGCATCTAGCGGAGTTCCACCAAGTGGAAGGTGTGATCGCAGACCGCGGGCTCGGGCTTGCAGACCTCATCAGCGTTCTCGACGCGTTCTTCAAACGTCTCGGCTTCGACAGACTGCAGTTCAAACCAGCCTACAACCCTTACACCGAACCAAGCATGGAGATCTTCGCCTATCACACTGGTGAGTTTAAAGGGTTTCGGACATATTTGGGTATGGATCCTGATATACGAGTCGTCCGCCATGTTAAACCTCTAACAGCCAGGAGTCATCTGCAAACAGTAGACATTCAAGGCAATATGTTTTGCCTAAGATCTTTTTAAGATCTTTGCAAAAAATATTCAGTGTGTTTGTGAGTGTTTGTAATCACTTTTGTTAAAATGGCGGACGGTATAGGTATAACAACGAGCTTCGATGCTTTTTAAAATAAAATAAAACGCAACTTACAAGATAGAGCAGCCTGAAAACCTGGGATGTTACAGTTGTTTCACAGTGTTTTACCTCTGTCAGAAGCAATCCATCAGCAACCTTATGGTAAAGAAAATAAAGATCACTTTGATTTTGATAAACTTGTCAGTGGCAGCAACCCAATAGCAACCTTAACGTAATGAAAATAAAGATCACTGTGATTTTGACAGTGATGCAAAACCACTCATCAATATTAGAGAAAACTTGAAGTGAAACTTAATGATTTTGAACAATGTGCGGTGCAACTATTGCAACCATCTTTCAATTTCCTGCTAATGATTATGATGGGCCCCTGTTAATAGAGTCACTCACTTACGAATAGCACTATCTCTTTTTCGCATGATGGCCTCGACACTTGTCCTGTTAAGGCGGCCTCTGGTGTACGGCTAACTGCAATGACCAGATTTGATTTCGAAACGTTTCACAAAAGGAACACTGTTTTTCTTATTTCAGGCCTCGGAAAATGGATAGAAATTGGTAATTCAGGCGTGTTCCGACCCGAAATGTTGTTACCAATGGGTCTACCTGAAGACGTCAACGTTATCGCGTGGGGTCTCTCGTTAGAACGACCGACTATGATCAAATATGGACTGAACAATATTAGGGACCTAGTTGGCCCTAAAGTCGACCTACAGATGGTACAAAATAACCCTATATGTAGGCTTGATAAGTAAAAACTTATTTCAACTAATATACTTGTTTGCAAAATGCTTGAATTGTTTTATTTGAAGACTTCACAGTTCTAAGTTCTAACATGTATAGTATATTACTGTCGCGGCCCGCAACTCGGGCATTGATGGACGATCGTGAAAACACATACCTACGTGAGTCCATCAATGCCTTGTTGCGCCCAAGGCTTGTTTGTGTATAGTATATTTCTCAAAAAATGCGCGGAAATTCAAACTAGGTTTATTCACCTCTCATCTTGGTTATTAAATAACCCTACTTTGTAGCTCAAGCGCGGATCCACCGTTGTGGGCACAATGGGCATGCTCGCAATCGTAATAGACTTGTGACGTCGATGTAAAAAAGATGTGAACTCAGATAACGAAGAAATTCTCAACTTTTTCGCGAAAAAGAAACGTAACCTTGAATTTGTAATTCAAGTAAGCAACTAAATAAAATTATTTAAAGTAAAATATACAGTAGCGTTTAATTTGATTTGATATCCTTTGAAGTTGTAATTTTTTTTCTCAAGAGCGGTTCAGTAGTTTAGAGTCTAAATGTTGTACACTGTACAAAATCTTGGTCAAGGCGTCATAAATTTTATCAATCATGAACGAGTTCGTACTCCGACTCGCACTTGGCCGATTTTCGGGTGGATATGAGATCACAACCTTTTTTGAAGGCTAAATCAGCGCCTATTGTAGGTCGTCTGAGAATGTACCTATATTCTCGGACGAGTATGTAGACGTAGTACCTACCTACCCAAGCAGCGTTGCTGAGAAATCTGAAGGAAGGGACCGTCCAAATTAGAGGCATATGTTCATCGATCTGGTATTGCTAAGCACCTTTGAAAACAATAGTTCTGATACCACGAGGAACAGATTGCAAGTTTTAATTGCAATTTTTTCTGCGGCAAACCGAAGCCCCCCGTGGCTTTTCATTTATTAAAAGGATTCAAAATAATTTATCTTAAAAAATACCATTTGTGCGATGCCGCGCAGTCCCATTGCTTGGCGCCGGATATTTGGCATTTACGCATTTATCACAAAACAATTATACAACCTTTTTACACAACTACTTAGCGAGATTAAGAGAAAGTGAATAAAATCATAGACTAATATAGCGCACGTGCTAATGTCAATTTATATTGCGATTTTGAGTGTTTTTAACGTGATTATTTGTTTTACACGTTCATAAAACGATACCTACGTTGAGTAACATGTTTATACCATGTAAATCTGTTGTTAATGCGGTCACTCCTTTAAGGTTGTTCGTAAGACATTACGAAATCCCCGCACACTTGGCGAAAGTCGGTGAAGAACCCAACCCGAGTTTCTATAGAATGGTGGAGTATTTCTACCACAATGCTGTCCGCGTGTGCGAGCCTGCCCTCATAGATTACCTGAACAAACATACGCATATGTCTGAGAAAAAGAGGCTCCAGAGAGTTTCTGGAATTTTGAAAGTAAGCATTTTAATTCTGTACCTACTTCATTTTTTATTAATTATATTAATGCAGGTAATTTTTCAGTGTTTTTAGTAGGTACCTACCAAAATTACCCGAAATACATAAAAAAGCAAATTTTCATCAGGGGGTCATAAGATAAGACTTGTAGACACCCGCGCCCTATGTAATAACCCGGTAAAATTCCCCATTGCTAATATACTCTCAGTACGATGCTTAACAACACCCTCACGGATCAGCCACGGTATTTTTCACATGTTGTTTAAATGCATGGATCAACATCGCTGATGTTAAAACCTAAAGATTTAAGAGTTTCTGAAAAATAATAATTCCAGCTGCGCAGTGCCTGCTAGGCTCTTCTTTAGGTGACATACTCTTGATATGTGGCTGCATATATCTTCATTTAAAACACCGTTGAGGAAGGCTGTTGCAACATCAAACTGAATAAGATGCAGTTTCTGTCTTGCCGCAACACTGAGCAAAGATTTTACAGTTGCCAGCCTGGCTACAGGGCTGAAGGTTTCATTAAAGTCAAAACCTTTATTTTAAACCCTAAACCCTTACACGACTAATCGGGTTTCATATTTCTCGACGGTACCGTCAGGATTGGGTTTTACCTTTAATAAAAACCGGCCAAGTGCGTGTCGGACCACGCACGTTGAATAAAATGTTCTCCCATATACGAAATGTATGGGGGAACATGTTTTTGCTTAATATTTCGCAAGCGGATCCTTCAATCCTCGGAAACACGAAGTTTACCGAAGCGCACACATTTTGAGTAAAGCTGTACGAGTGTCGTAGGAGGGTTTTTGAATGCGTTGCGTTGCGACCCGACCCGCTCAAATATGCGCAAGCCTAGTCGAAGATACCTACCTTTAGATTTTATATTAGTTTACCCAGTGACTAGGTTGTGGAGAGTAGGACATAGGCAGTCTCTCCATGTAAAATACCTAGTGGTATTCAGCTGCATCTGGTAAGACTGGAAGCCCACCCCAAAATACTTTGGAAAAGGCTAGGTAGATTATGATATTTATGCATATTATCTATTTATTTTATTTAAAAAATTAAATGCAGTTGAATGACGGAATTGAACAATTTTTAAGGTATTTGAGACCTAATTTCAGGTGATGGGTTCATGCAACAGCTGTATCCAGATGGAGTTTCCCTTGAAGCGCAAAGGTGGTTGTTATGAAATCATCCAAGCGTACCGTGTTCAACACAGCGTCCATCGCCTGCCTTGTAAAGGAGGTACCAACAACTTACATAAATACATACAACAACAATATACAACATATCTATAGATACTTACATACATAAGTACTTAATATTTAAAGATTGGTTTTAAAAAAAAACAATAAAAATATGGAGCCGAGGGGCACAAGCAGAGTCCACCAACTGAGTTTTGAATGTGGCTTCTGATTGGTCGTTAAACTCCCATGGTAGCCTTTGTATAAATAAGCCACCAATTGAGTTTGTATCCACGCGATCCTTGGTAGATTTTGCCAAGAAATGATAACTGTGCTGGTGGATAGGAATTGCATAAATGAAACACTTTTTTATTCATTGTTTGCCCAGCGCTGCATGCTGCGCAAGGTTTATCATAATACAGATTACAGAGGTATTGAGAACATTTAGTAAAATGGCACTACAATAATTAAAAAAAAAATTAAGTACCCTTTGTATCTCATTTTTATTTTTGACTTAAGTACTTTCTCAAGTATTTTGTTTTTATTTTTCATACTTTTTTTATTATTTGGCCAGGAATAAGATTTTCGGGTGATGTGAACTTGGACGAGGTGAAAGCTTTGGCTTCCTTGATGACGTTCAAGTGTGCCTGCTCTAGCATTCCTTTTGGAGGCTCCAAAGGAGGTTAGTAGTGTACTAGTGTACTACTCAGTTTATTTCGGTTGATGGAATTAAGTTGACGGCACGGTTGGCGTAGTGGTTAAGCGATTGACTGCTGCGCTGCGTGTCGCGGGTTCGATTCCCGCACGGAACAAATATTTGTATTGACCTACATGTAGTTGTTCCGGGTCTGGCTGTTTGTATATGTCAGTTTAAATGTTTGTAAACGCACCCACGATAAAGGAGAAATTCCTAGTGTGGGGCAAAGTTTCTCATAAATAAAATAAAAAATTAATTGCATAACAAACGATCCATCACAATCTGTTTCATTTTGACAATTCAACAACATACATTGTTGAGCAGACAATTTTTTCGAATTTAAGAAGCAATTGTGTAGGATATTTCCTTCATAATGATTCAGATTGTGATTGATCGTGTGTTACGCAATAAGCGTGTGGAAGTCTGAGGCAACTGGCAAAAATTATACATAACCAAAAACACCGACATCTGAAACTGTTTTTTATGCCCAGCAACCTTATTTCATTTTCCGTACTAATATCCAATCACACTTTATGTATACTGTTCGTCATTGAAGAGTTCCGACCACGGATAGGTAACTCAGCAATTTTCTTTGATCTTCAGTACAATAATCAACTCACCTCACAATACGTGTCCTACCTACCTTCTGTTTGTTATTGAGGAGTTCCATTGTCTAACTCGGAGTTATACGGTAAACTACTAAATTTCAACGTGAACACCTCGGGAGAATACTGAATACTCTTCCAAATAAAAAAAGAATCATCATGGCAAAATCAGTAGGTAAGATAATAATAGGTGAAGCTATCGCTGAGCAATATACAAAAAAAAACTGTCGAATTGATGATCTCTTTTTTGAAGTCAGATAAAAATGTGGGTGTAGATATATCGAAACCTCTGCCTACTCCAGCTATCTATTTGCGTAACATATTTTCGTAAACGATTAAGACTAATGTGTTTGATATTAACAGTTCAATAACATTCTTTGCGTTATGAAGCAATGGATTAGCAATCTAGTGTTTCAAAACGATTCAGATTGAGATTAATCGTTTATTGCGCAATTAGGGTGGCATGCCGGTGTGATGAAGTGTGATGATATGTTTCAGTTATTGTGATCTTCCTTATGTCTTTTAGGTGTAGCCATAGACCCAAAGAAATTCTCCGTGGCGGAACTCCAACGTATTACCAGACGTTACACGTTGGAACTTGCTAAGAAGAACTATATTGGTAAGCAATACAATGCGGATATTTTTATTTGTTTACATAATCAGCCTGTAATGTTTTCATTTCTGGGACTCAGGCCTCCACTCTGTGTGAGGGAGCGAGCCGTAATGTAGCGCGTGCGCCCAGGGGGTCTGACCCGTTATTACTATTCGGTGTGCTAGACCCTAAATTTAGAATACTTAACAGTTTTTTTTTAAATAAATCCTATTACATGGGACTCAAATATAACGTGTGAAATGGGTGTGCTATAGCTGGGAGTGTAATATATGGCATTTAAACACAGATATTATACACAACAGTGTATAAATTAAAAATACGAGATTTATGAAAGTAAATAAATAAATCAGCAGTTTATAATTTGTTCGAGTTGAGACCCCATGGCCGAACGAAACCAAACCATTGATGTGACAGAAATGTGGCAAGTTCGTCTACTCAGTAGAATTATTTTATTTACTTCATAGGGATCGATAGGGCTGAGAAACATGGTGTTTTCTGTGGGGCACATCACAGGGGCTCCTTTTGCTGGTGAGGTTTTTCCCCAATGGAAGCAAAGAGTATTTTTTTTAATTTGTTAACATCGGTCAAGAAATACAGATCTTAAGCTGATCATTGAACATATTAGCTATTTGCTTAGGTTCAGTTATCAAGTAATTATTTTTATGTAATTTTATTGATTAATTGATCTTTCGTCTATTATTTTAGTTTTTAATTTATTTGTTGACTTTTTTTATTTTATTTACATATTGTAGTTTTTTAGCCGTCGTTACCATTGATGTATAAAATAGGGCTTCACAGATTGCTTAAGGTTTTTTTTCGTATATTTTGATAATATGGGATTGTTTGTTTTAATTAATGGTAAGTATTTTAAGTAGTTTTTTGTTTTTGCAAGATAAATTTACCAGTAGGTACTTCTTTTATAACGTTTTTATATATTTTTCATCTAGTTTTTTCTAGTGTGTAATGTGTGTAAATAGCGCTTTAGCTATTTGACGCTAGATAGAGCTATTGTTTTCTTTTAGTACTCCCAATCCCTCGGGGCGGTCGAAAGTTACTAAGGAAGGGGACGCGAGCGCAGCGCTACGGCTACATTGTTTACTTGCGCACTGACCTACAGCTGGTAAGTCGGTTGCCGTTACTGGGCCACCACTGCTCTCAGTAGATAGCGACTAGAGGAAATTACTAAAGTACATACAAAATTCTCGGGTGGTCAAGCTGCACCCCAGGTAGGGTTCCAGGGTGAAATTGTTGTTTGTGAGACATGCTGGTTTTAGTAATCGCTGATGACACTTCTCTTATTTTTTAAATAGATAGAAAAGATACGATAAGATGTCTTACATGTCAACGATAGCTTAGCAGTTCTTTCTGAATGGTTCGCAGCTAGTAATATTTTATTTAATGCGAACAAAACTAAATGTCTTAATTCTCTTTACCAAATGTACCCCAAGTAGGTCTAAACTTGATGCAATTAAACTAGATGCAACTAGATGCAATTACGGAAACTGTGTTTCTAGGAATTACTCGAGATTCTAAATTGCAATGGGGTGCCCACATTAGAGCTCTTTCAGGTAGATTAACTTCAGCTGCATTTGCAGTAAGAAAAATAAGGCAGTTGACTGATGTAGCCACAGCTAGGTTAGTATACTTTGCTTATTTCCAGTATTATGTCTTATGGCGTTCTGCTGTGGGGATCGGTTGCTGATGTAGACTCAATTTTCATATTACAAAAGAGAGCAATCCGCGCGATCTATAGAATGGGTCCTCGTGAGTCCCTTAGAAACAAATTCAAAGAAGTTGATGTACTAACTCTGCCTTCTCTTTATATCTTAGAAAGTATTTTGTATGTTCGCAAAAACTTAGGACTTTTCAAAATTAGAAGTGATTTCCATAATATAAATACACGTACCTAGTAAACATGAAATTGTGATACCAAAATTTAGATTAACTAAAACTAGCAAGTCATTTCTTATAAACAGTATTCGCTTTTATAACAAGTTGCCAAAATCGGTTACAGAACTTAGCGATGGAAAGTTCAAAACCCACATAAAACGTGTCCTTATCAAAAAAGCATATTACAAGATTAAAGACTACGTTGATGACAAGGAAGTTTGGCAATAATTCCTTCTGCACATCATGTGGCTTCCCTTGGTACCTCATTAACGGCATAATTATTATGTAAATGTCTATTAAGTGCTCCCAAATTACGATATGTATTTTATTTTACTTTTTTATTTACTACTTGACATATTTGACATTATATGCCTATATAAATTTCAACTTAAAGTAGACACTTTTGTGGAATACGGGGTTTTCGTTCGGATTGGTTAAAGTTGTAGTGACAACCATTTGGTTTTAATAGGTTTTTATTATTTTATTCGACCTTTATATTTTGTGAATGTGAGAACGTTGCAGTTGTAGGCACAACAGACTGTCGATTTGCAGACTATTTTGTTAAGTATCTTGTTGACAGGCCTACACTGTCCTCTCATACTCTCTATTCAAACTGTACATTTTTGAAAGCATTGTAAAACCCATTTATTTTTAAAAGAGTAACCGTGCAGTTTCTTGCCGGCTCTTCTCCAATAGGCAACGACCAATTGGAACCATGCACCTAGCTTCTGACGTTTCATAAGTGCCCATGTAGGTTTATGTGAAATAAAATATTTTGATTTTGAAATTTATGAAATAAGAAGCGACAAGGTAACTGCATGCCTGCTTGCTTCGAACTCACGCCCGCGGTAAGTCCCGTAAGTCGGTGTGAGCTAGGTATCACTGGACCACCATTACTCTCAATCTTCAAATTGTTTGTTTGGAACAACTTACTTTCGAGCAATATAATATCTCAAAATTATTAGATATAAATAACATTATTCTTGTTATAGGTGCCGGCATTGATGTACCAGCCCCTGACGTCAACACTTCAGGGAGGGAGATGTCTTGGGTTTTAGACACCTACATCAAAACCCTGGGTAAGAAGAATGAATGGACAGACATGGGAACTCTAGTTCTGTCAGCCTCAAAAAGATGTACATACATCGACAAGAGTTCATTTGATTGGCATATATAGTGGTACATACTGGCGCGACTTGTCGCGCGACGCGACACCGGTAATTGTTAAACCGTGAAGTTTTCTTAGAAATTGTATTGCACAAACAGGCGCGACGCGACTTTAAGACGCGTCGCGCCTGTTTGTGTACTAAATATATCTACGTCTATTGTATTTTTTAACTATAAAACTTGTTGGTAGCAACCCGTGTGTCCGACGGGATTTCCCAACAGAAAAAATGACGAACTTACATAGAAACTTTGATCCCCTATTTAGGCGGTCAATTTTCAAAATTCTTTTCTTATTATTTACTTTGGCTACCTATATGAGCTTTTGAGCGGCTAAGGCTGTGTCTTGTCTTTCTTTATTAATTAATTTAATTTATGATTCTATAATAAACTCTTATCAACAAGAGTGCATATTTCGCAGGCTATCGGGACCTGAACGCAGCCGCGTGTGTGACCGGCAAGCCGATCAACGGCGGCGGCATTCACGGGCGGGTCGAGGCGACGGGACGCGGCACGTTCATGACAATCAAATACTTTATGAATGATCCCTACTTCATGAAGCTAATTGATGAGCCGGTTGGGATAAAGGTAGCCGTTAATGTTAAATTATAGTGCGCCACTCCCTCCCAGCTAAAGCAATAGGAAATTGTGAAGGGGCGGCGTTTTGGGGGACTGTATTATTTAATATTGACGTTCACAAAGTGCTGATTCTCAGCCTAATTTGAATAAATTAATTTTTATTTAAGCCCAATTTGTGTAAAAAAAACACCCGGTTCCCGCCTTTAGCACTTTATTTTGTAGAAAGCACTTTCATTTTTTTTCTGTTGTAGTTTTTAGTTCTTTCTTTGCTTGTAGGTAAAGTTATTAGTAGTTAGGCTAGTTAGCATAATCAGCATATAATGTTCCCACTACTAGGTCACAGCCTCCTTTCTTCGAGAGGGAGTGGGCTGAAATCCACCTCGCGCGCCCAGTGCGGGTTGGCAGATGTCACATGTCTTCGAATTTTTGGTTCTCAGACATACCGGTTTCCTGACGATGTTTTCCTTCACCGCTTCGAGAGCAATGATGATGAAATTATTTGCACAAAGTAAAGCGCCTGCTTAGGTTCGAATCCACGGCCTACAACTCGTAAGTCGGGACCGTCACCACTGGGCCACCACTGCTCTGGCTAGATAGCTAAAGGCTCGTGCAGACTGGCGCGAAATCGCGGGCGCGACAAGGGTCGCGCTGCTTGTCGCGCCCGCGATATCGCCCGGTCTGCACGAGCCGTAACTCGGTATTCTTCTACCAATGTACACTAGCACCCACCAGTTTCTTTATTGACCTACTTAAATAACATACGTTTTCAGGGTAAAACGGCAATAATCCAGGGCTTCGGTAACGTGGGTAGCTACACAGCCATCTTCCTGCACAGCGCAGGAGTCAAGATAATAGGAGTGTGTGAATTTGACTGCAACATCGCGAACCCGGAGGGTATAAACCCTGTGGTGAGAGATACACTGATACATTGTTATACGCTTAGGTATACTTATCTAAAGCTGCATACACAGCGGCCCAACGAATGGGTTACGCTGGTCTTCGTTGGTCCTGTCTGGACAGTTTAACAAACCCCAACAATCGTTCGTTGGCGTTTGCTATCAGCAGTGCGGCGGTAACATCATAGGGATAGAAGCAAACGACCGTCGTTTGCTCAAGCACTAAAGATATTGGACGTACGTTCGAAGGCCAACGAGTGCGCGGGGTAGTGTTCGTTGGGCCACCGCGCCGGACTGTAGCTACGCAGCATTGGAGTTAACAACATCACGGCCATAAAACAACTGTCGTTATCCACCCAGGGCTTATCTTTAATCTTATAATATTCTGAATTGTTTTATATTGTTTTTTGAAAATTGTTCTCAAAATTATGTAGAAGCATAAAGAATAATGTTTGATTTTGGGTTTCTTGCCCGTTTTGAAAAAGGCAACTATAGCATCAACTTTTTGCCTAACTGACCGCCTTTTTGACAATTAAAAAGTGCCCGTAAATATTATAATTTATATAACTTTGGTATTGGAATAATTAGAATATATTTTTGTAATCACCTTTTAATTAAAACCCTTCATTTTGATATCCCACTTGATAGGTTTGGGAGAAATTTATTTTTTGAAAATCTATTTTGGCGCCAAAAATCAGTCATTTTGATCGACACTCGCGGAATAAAGACGTATCTAACAATATTTATCTTTCTTCAAAGTCGGTTCAGCCGTTTAATAGTTACGAGGGAACATAGGGCCGGACATACATACATAATTACAGAGGGGCAATGCCCGTATTTTTAAGAACGTTCGCATTTTAATCTCAATCGCAATCTTGTCAAAAATACCTACAATCAATTTACCAACATTTTTCACAAGTTGGACAGATTGCGACTTGAATGTCAACGTTTTTTAAGTACGAGAATTGGCTTTCAGGTCAAACACATAACCCAACGTTTTTGGAAGTGCCGCAGTCGGGTAAAAACTTATTCTCTGACTACTTAATTAGGTAACTGTTTTCCATTTTTTTTCTTTACACGAGGCTCCTGTCACTAACTAGTTAGTTGTTAAGAACCCATACAACCTCAGGTTTTTATCTCGCTCGCACCATACTACTCGCGGACTGAGTGCGAGCGAGACGGAGACGGTTCCAAAGCGCCAATAATTTTGTAATTTAAAAAGAAAAAAAAACATAGTCGCTGCTTTATAGTTAGTTCAGTTATTATGCAAAGTTTCTATCAATAGTTTTAATCTAATTTGAAGTATTTTTTGAATAGCAGCGGTCTTTTGTTCGGTTTGGAGGTAACTTTGGAATTAAGTATGTCTATCTAGAAAATTATATGGAATCGTGTTTTCGTCTAATGTAAATTAATAAAAATAAATGCTGCAGTAGTTTCGATAAAACGGAGGATCTTGCTAAGCAATTTCAGGTATTATAGGCCCTTATGGCATTCACTTGTTAAAATAAAAACCATTTTGTATTTTTTTTCCAACCAGGATTTAGGTAAATACATGGCAGGAAATAAGAAGAGCGCTAAGGGATTTCCGGGAGCAACGGCCAGTCCGGAAGACCTTATGTACCAGAAATGTGACATTCTCGTGGTAGCGGCTAAGGAGAAAGTCATCACAGCTGATAATGCCGATAAAATTCAAGCGAAGGTAAGTACAGTTACTCCAGAATTGGTATGCGCTTCGGTAATCTTCACTACATTGAGAGTACACTCCTATACGACCTACGTAGTCCGAACACGCTCGTACCGTGAAAAATGGATTTAGGCCCGAGGCGTGCTAGTTTCCCTAATTAGATGACAAGATTTGTGACCCCTGCAGCGAGAAAACTTGTTTAGTGTGTTGCCCCGATATGTTCTTTGTGTAGATCATAGCGGAGGGTGCCAACGGGCCCACGGTGCCTTCTGCGCACGCGACACTGCTCAAGAAGAAGATCCTGGCAATACCCGACCTGCTGTGCAATGCCGGCGGCGTCACCGTGTCCTACTTCGAGTTCCTCAAGAATATCAACCACGTCAGCTTCGGGAAACTCAGCATTAAATTCTGGAGAGATTCGAACACTGCACTCTTGGGTACCTAATCAATGTACAGTATGTTAACTAACGAAAGGCGTTCCCGTTCAGCCTCGTGCAGACTGGCGCGACTGGACGACGCGATGCGACCCCGGTAATTGTTCTACCGTGAAGTTTGTTCTTAGAAATTGTATTGTAAAAGTCGCGTCGTGCCAGTCTGCTCGAGGCTTTACCCGGCAATAGTATAGCGTCCATGCATGCTAAAAAAATATTACCATAGTTATTTTATTTACCGGGAACGCTTTTCGGTAGTTATTATACTGTTTATTTACTGGAATTTGTTACCTGTGAAAAATACCAGCTGATTTTGGTGTATTGTCAAAATGAAATTAATTTTCATTCCGAGTATTTACGTAATTAGGGTGTAGCCGGCCCGTGTTCCCGCGCCGAGATCTAATGAATAAAACCTGAATTTATGCAAATAATCATATTATGCTACATACAATATGCTAAAACTGTCAAAAACTCACCATTGAGAGACCTAGGCCCATGGTCATACACGGGCTTGGAGTTGGAGAATTTACGTGTAAAAGTGTTTATACAAACCTATTTACAGAAAATAAAATCATTTCAATCTTCATTTAACCTAAGGGCCTGCGCCCATCACTGGCGGCACGGCACGACATCCTTCGGCATCACTGCATGCCACGACGCCATACTATTAACGTATATTCCTGCCAGCAGTGCGCGCAGGCCCTAAGTGATATCATAAAGTTAATCGCGGTTTATTTGTGTAATAGATTCGGTGGAGAAATCGCTGAAATCGGCTAACGTGGAAGCAAAGGTGTCAGCGACGCCGGCGTTCGCGTCCATGATGTCAGGCGCCAGTGAGAAGCACATCGTCGGCACCGGGCTCGAGTTCTCCATGACTAATGCTTGCAGTGTATGTATTTGAGCGGTCCTACCCACTAGTCGAGCCGACTCACTCATCCAAAAAGAGTGTTCAACAAGTCCCCAAAGCCAGCATTAGGCTTAAATCGTTAAGCCGCGTACAGACATCGCGAGGCGTGCGTTGCGAATGGTTCGTCTCGCATGCCTCGGGCTGTGTGGACGTGTGTGCTTACGGTGAGCATTCGCGTCATACGATCGTTGCAAACGCCGCCTCAGTGCGAGTCGTGCGCTCCGTGTGGACGGACGGGTGTTATTTGCGTTGCGCGCTAATGCGTCATGGAGGCCGATACCAAATCAATGCGTGAACTTGTCCAACTTTATGAAAATAACAGTGTTGACGTTTCTACTGACGAACACCGTGCGTGGTGGTATGCGTGCTCAGCTTGAGAATGTCGTCCGGGACGCATGCATAAATTAATGTCCGTCGTATGAGGCATGCGTGACGAACCATTCGCAACGCACGCCTCGCGATGTCTGTACGCGCCTTTAGATTCGCCCTACCGCGTCAAAATTACTATGTACGTTTCTGTTTCGTTGACAATTATATGATTATAGTATTGTCACTCACTCATATGATAGTGGTATCTATCGTTCCATGCTCACTCATCTCAGTGTGATTTTTTTTTTCGCGTGACCTGTTTACAGGGTGGAGCACGTCTAACGATTCAAGTCTTTTCTGCTACATCAAAAATGCAAATATCGTCTTTAACACCCGGTTTTGTTACAGAACGTGGCGGCCGCGGCGAAGACTCACAACCTGGGCATCGACCTGCGAACCGCCGCCTACATCACGTCAATAGAGAAGATATTCGAAACGTATGATGAACACGGCCTAGCGTTCTAGCAAAGGTATAAGGCCAGATTTACGTTTTTGAACAAATAAATTATTTTATTATTATTATACTATTAAGCCTCGTGCAGACTGGCGCGACGCGACACCGCTATTCTTCTACCGTGAAGTTAGAAAACTTTTTCAAAGGCTTGTAAACAATTGCCATACTTTCCAATGCGAATAAAATTGAAGCTAGCGGTGACCTAAGGCTTCGGTTGTTGTCGTTGTTGTGCTGAGATTAGCGTTATACCTACCTATCAGCGTATAACCTAGTGAACAAACCGGAAAAGAAGTGAATTTTAAATCACATGTGCGTTTATACAAACGGACTGCTGCTCCTAATGTCATGTCGTCACACACGAATATGACATTATACATTATACAGGGAGACTTTTTGAGACTGTACTTTAGTGCAAAAACCAAAACCAAGTGTAGACTACCTATATATTATAAAATAGACGTGAATGCACAATTACAAAGAAGGCAAACGATCAAACAGAATTTTATAGTGTTGGTAAAAAGTACATAAATCACATCAGGCACTATATACTGAACACCTTATTATGTATAGTGAACAACAGATATGTGCCTGTAGACCATGTCAACATGTTTGGAAACAGGCTCATAATAATATGTCCTGTTACAATATTATTATAACGCCAGGTAAAAGCTTTCATAATCACAGAATATTAGTTGCACTCACAAAAACAATTCAAAATGCAGTAAAATCTTTAATAATAACAGTGTTTTGGTACGCATCTAATTTTGTTCGCACATCGTCCAGACTGGCCTTCAGAAAGACAATATCCTTTAAAAGTCTTGTTACATCAACGTGGTCGAAGCCTGTGTAGCTCCTTCGCCACAAACGTCGGCACGTCGTCGTCAGAGTCGCTCTCCTTGAACAGCGTGATCAGCGGTAAGCTTCTCTTAGTCACGTCACGCCGGCGGAACACCACCAGCCGATCTATTCGTCACCGTGAAAGGTGAATCCCTAGCATCAAGTGGAATGACAGCTCACTTCACCTAAGTTTTCATGGTGAGATGTTTACAGAATAGACCGGCTGGTGTCGCTTGTTCAGCACACTGAACAATGATAGCATGGCTGCATGACATGCAGCCGACAGACAGACAGACAGACATGCAGACGACAATACCTATATGTCTAGTTCCAAGTAAGTAGTATCATAAATAATTGTGTAAAATGTTGTTATCTATACTGTGGCTATGGGTACATTACTGTCGCGGCCTACAACTCGGGCATTGATGGACGATCGTGAAACTACGTGAGTCCATCAATGCTTGGTTGCGGCCAAGGGTTGTTTAGTACTTTTCTGAAATACAGCACGGAAATTCAGAGTGAATGGAGAAAATAATTGGAAATGAATAATAAATGGAGATAATAAATGGAGAGTGAATGGAATAATAATTGTGATGTATAGAGCTATAAATGTTTGCCTATCTATAGTCTACTAAATTTTTAAAATTTATATATAATTATTATAAAGATATACTTATAAAAAATATTATATTACTTATAGAATAAAACATTTACAAATTTTAAATTGAATTTATTATTTAAAAAAATATATAATTTAAATATATTACATCGTTATTTATATCCTGATTAGTTAAGGAAATAATTCGTATTAGATGTGGAATGACTATCATTATATTTGCTTAATACTCGGCCTTGACGAAACAAGTAACACCGGAATAATATAGACCTATACGGTACCAGGACACTATTAAAATATATATAGAACAACGGCGTAAAACACAGGGCCTGTGAATATTTTTTTATCTTTTTGTGACAGTCCCTAAAAAGGCCTTTTCAAAAAGTTCGGTAGCTTTTATTCCTACACAATAATCCGGCTTCGATATTGACAATAATTTATAGGAAAAATCCCGAAAGGCCCAACTGCCTAATAAACGAGCCGGTCAATTGGGCTCGGCGGGTTATAGCGAACCATTTGGCGGTTAACCATTTGGGGTTGATAGACGGAATAACCCGGATCGGCAAGACAATCACAAAAAGATTTGATAATCTATACTTACTTATAAATAAATATCAATGTTTGTATGTTTTTTTGTCCTTTATAAGTTCCTAAACCACTGATCTGAAGGGGTGTACTATGCGAAATCGAATGCCAAATAATCGAACATCAATTCATCGACCACTATAAATCGAACGCCTAAATACTCGAACGTTCATAATATCGAATGGTTAATAAATCGAACATTCAATATATCGTACACTCAATACATCGAGTGTTCAAAATATCGAATGTTTGTTTGATCGAACGTTCAACGCATCGCATGTTCATTATATCGAAATATGAATATATTGAATACTTTTTGTATAGAATACAAGGAAATAAGGAGCAAGCTATAACAAATAGGACAATTGAACATTCAAAAGCGGGATTGGGAAGACCTACTCCACAAAAAAGAGGCAAAAGGGATGATAATGCGATTGAAAAAATATTAAATAATAACAACAACATACATTTATTAGAGTTTCTTCGTGCAATAGCAATTCACACAAAATTTTAAAATGTACCTTTACAAGATAATGCTTTTCTTCAATTGAATGAAACAACTCAAATCTTATATAAATTGTATAAATTCAATATCTTATTATTGTAATTTAATTTTTGAATTGCTTTTTTATCTTCTTATTATGGAGGATTTTGAAGTTTTGCATTGTTCTCACATATTAAAAGTGGTAACAAAACATTGGATATATTTAAGTTTCTTATTATAAAGTATTCAATAAATTCATATTTCGATGTGATGAATATGCGATGCGTTGAATGTTCGATCAAATAAACATTAGATATTTTGAACACTCGATGTATTGATTGTACGATATATTGAATGTTCGATTTATTAACCATTCGATATTATGAACGTTCGAGTATTTAGGCGTTCGATTTATAGTGGTCGATGAATTGATGTTCGATTATTTGGCATTCGATTTGGCATAGTACACCCGATCTGAAGGCCTCTATTCTCGTACATAAAAAACGTTCACATTCAAGTCGCAATCTGTCAAACTTGTCAAAAATTTTGATAAACTGATCGTATTTTTGACAGATTGCGAATGCGAACGTTCTTAAAAATACGGGAAACTTTGCTAGGGTGTTCTAAGAACGAACGCGAGGTTTTCTGGCACAAAGAATCTATATAAATAAAAAGTGGCATTGCAACGCATGACGGGTGCAGCTCAGCTAGTAACTAAATATAATAATAATACCATTGACATAATCATTTAGGTCCTAGCATGTTCCCGGTTTTGCTTGAACCATGCCACCGTGTCGTGTATCGCGGTCTCGAACGGCGTGAACTTGAAGTCTTTGTACAATGTCCTAAGTTTACTGTTCGAAGCGGTCTTCTTGTGCTGTCCGTCTGCCTTTGTCGTGTCGTACACGATCTCTCCGGGAAAACTATGCGCTTTCTTTATCATTTCCGCTACTGTGCTTATAGTAACTTCGTCTTCTTCATCAACTGTAATGATGGATAGGGAAATCATTATATTGGACTGCCTACCTAGTGGTCGCAAACGCTACTGCTGAGCATGAGCTCCTGGGTTCTATCCCCGGCAGTGTTATTGGGTTTTTCTATCTGGAACTTCTCGTCTGGTTTTGCGCCCCGTTGAGGTAATAGGAATCCAGTATTTCGCTCATATACAGGATGAAAAAGGACACACAAACTTGTTTACTTGAAAAAGAATCGAACTTTGACCTTCAATATATCCGCTATCAGAAGTTTTCCAGGTCTGGTCAAGTACAAAAAAAAACCGACCAAGTGCGAGTCAGACTCACAGACGACAGGTTCCGTACCTCCGTACAATATTTAGCAAAAAAAACGCCGAAAAAAACTTTACTGACTATGGCGGAGGGTTTTTTTTTTATAGCGGCAATACACAATCTGTGAAAATTTCAACTGTCTACTTATTACAGTTCATGAGATACAGCCCGCTGACAGACAGATGTTCCGTTTGGCACCCTTCTGATACGGGTCCTTTAAAATGGTTGGGACGGGGAGTTTATGTTACTCTTGGCTTCGACAAGCGTTTTTTTTACTCCCTGTATGTGCATAACAAGACTTGTAATAATTCAGCTCACCTGACAATATGATGGGCTCCACGCTCTCGTAGTTCCTCAGAACCCATATGAACAGGCGGGCCAGGTCCAACGAGTATATGAACTGACGCAACGGCTTGCCGCTGCCCATCACCGTGAATGTTTGTTCACCTGAAATTGGGTAGTTGACTACTATTACAAGACTGACACTTCAAAGAAATGACTGTTACTGCTAGCCTGTATCATCCCTCTGCTGGGCACAGGCCTCTCTCCGTGATGATGTCACACATTTAGTATTCGATTGGAGTTGTATGCGTGGAAAAACTCAGTTGCCCGTATCGCGCAATACCGACGCGCGCATTTCGATCTTTATATTACTTTCTACTTCCATTGTATTAAGTAGGTATCGTGAGTAAATAAATACTGAAAAGAACTTCAACGTTTTAATTCTCTCTGTATACATTCCTAAGAACATTTCCATACGCATCCTCGAAATGACACGGAAGTAATATTACTATACACTATTGTATAGTTAATACACTATTGTAAAGTTAATACACTATTGTATAGTTAATACACTATTGTATTGTTAAACCCTCGGGCTCCGTGAGGGTTTAGGGGGTGCTCGCTCACCTTGCGAGCTGGTGTTCGCTGAAAATTGATAGGTCATGCGAACCCTCGGGCTTCGTGAAGGCCCGTATGACACTATCAGATGGTTCCCTACATTCACAAGTCCGACATCAAAAATGAAACATAGGGTAGCTTGACCAGATGTTTATTCCACCTTTGTTGGTAACATTAATAAAATGTACAAATCTAGACCTTATTACATAGATACCACCTGTACTCGGCGGAGAATCTTAACACCGCGATCTAGATTTTCGACTCAAATAAAAAGTGCCATCTATTAGTCCCGGTAATAACTAAATTTACAAACACCAAAGTAAATACAATTAAAGTGCGACATTGATACGGCAAATGGCCTATAGATGGCTGAACATTCCGCCCACCAAGGACATTTTGTGAACATTATGTCCTTCAAGCTATTATTACAACTAGAGTTAGTCTCACTAAACATATTACACAAGTGAGATAACAAAATAAATGTTTGTTGAAGAAATCTCTTATAAATATCTTACTTTCTACTTACATAGGAAGTTAAACACAGGACACATACTTAGGTTAACAATATTAAGTTCCTACTGAACAACTTTAAGCAATTGGCGAGACACAAAGTTTCGAGGTTGGTCGTTTAAATTTTAAACCGTTGCTACATATTGTGACTACCCGTGTTAGAGTATCCAACCCCGGATGTTTTCTTAACCACTCTGCCAAGTTTCCACCGACAAGAGGCAGATTAAGAGATTGGTGAAGTAATCGTTACCGGAAATCAAAATTGAATGCTTACGGTCATTATCAAGATCTAAACGCTCTAATGTACCGCCCACCCTCAAGATCTGTTTTGAATCCAGGTAAGTATTTAACAACTTTAAGAGCTTCTCTTTCCATTTTTCCCCTTTTTCCAGGTTGTCAGTATTCACTGATACGTGTACCCTCTTCTCCTCCAGTTTGGTTGAAACTGATTTACGTTTACCCGTTGCAATTACCGTTTCTTTGAGGAAATCGGTACCTTCTAACCACGTTTTGAAATGTATGACCTCTGAGGCGTTCATACCCCGTGATGCGCAGTCAGAAGAATTGTTTTTTGATGTGACATGGTTCCATTGGTGTGGTTCACTTATGCATACAATTTCTGATACGCGAAACTGCTGTCGGTAAGTATACCTTTCGTCTTTTATTTCAATTGGAATTTCTTCATCCCATGCAATTCCCGAAGTGCGCAATGCTTGCATTTGCATTTTTGCTTTCACAATTACCGGCGCGACCCACCCTAAGGGGTCGAATAATCTTGGAACATCAGATAACATTTTTCTTTTAGTTACAGGTTCTTCTACTGGATGCAGCTGAACTGAATACTGGAAGGTGTCGGAGCTTCGATTCCAGGTAAGTCCTAGTGTTTTTATTATTTCATCTTGCTTGATCCAAATTCCCTGTTCTGCACGATCCACGTCCTGCTTTTTCCCATATTTACAGCCTAAATCTTCAATTCGGAATGGTAGGTTCACAACGTACCGTCCGCTGTCATCTCTTGTAGTTGTGGCAGTGAATATTTCTTCACATTTCGTCTCTTCTTCGGTGAGTATATGTTTCTTGTTTTCATCTGTTTCTTTTTCTAATTCCCAGTTTATTTTCAGGATTTCATCATCACCTACGTGGGCGTGCATCACGGTGAAATCGGAAGACTGATGGCCCGCAGAAGCTATCGTTCCTGATAGAATCCATCCCAACGACGTACATTGCGCCACCGTGCTGCAACCCGAAACTTTCTTCAACCCGTTTTGTAAAACCCTGCTGTAAATTTCTGCCCCTAACAATAAATCAACTTTATCCGGTTTGTGATATTTGGGATCCGCCAACTGTATGTCTTTGAATTGTACCCAATCCAACTGTGCTGTTTCCTTACTAGGCAATAAAGATGCACTAACATCTTTAAGAACGTACGCGTTTACTACCAGTTCCACAGATGGATCAACCCTAGACTGTATTTTGACCGCAACAACCGAATTCAACTCTAACTTATGGTTGGAGTCTATACCAACTATCGAACCCTTAGCTGGTGTTTTCTTTAATCCTAAGCTTTGGACAATGTTTTCCGTAACAAAAGATGCTTGAGAGCCTTGATCTAATAAAGCCCTAACCGTGAAAATCGACCCGTTTCTCGATACAGCCTTCACTAAAGCTGTGGCTAATAAGACTTGGTTATTAGCTGAACCCTTTGAAAAACAAGCAACCGTGTCTTGCTTTTCTGCTTCAACCGTATGAGTGCTATTCTCCCCTAAAGATTCCTGCTCAGTTTTAGAATGTAATAAAGTGTGGTGTTTACGTTGACAGATTCGACAAGTGACTCTACATTTGCAAAACCTGGCAGAGTGATTGTACCCTAGACAATTAAAACATAAATGGTTTTCTTTCTTGCAAATCCCTATCTTGTGATCATTATTACACACAGGACAACTCGAAGATACTGTGTGAAATACCTTTGCTTTAGTTGCATTTACATTTTGATCTTTAGTAGACTTAGGTTCTAAGAATTCAAATGCTCTGTATCTACAGGTTAAGAAATTTATGAATTGCTCAAATGTTGGTAGCTTCTCGGAATCAATGTTTGAGGACACCTTTAACTCCCATTCTTTGCGACTGTCTGCATCTAACTTTAATGTGAGGATATGAATTATTAATATGTCTCTAATTGCTGTGTCATTTAGCTCTAAATTAATAAGCGCGTTTAAGCAATCCGATGTGGTATCCATTAGATCCTTTAAACCACTAGCTATTTCATTGGTTATGTTTCTTTGACTGAATAACCGTTTTAAAATACAATGTGAAAGATATTTTTTATTGTTGTAACGCGATTCTAGTAGAGCCCAACACGTACCATAATTCATATCGGATATTGGAATGTGTCGCAACAGTTGCTCGGCCTCACCTGTGAGGTAGCCTTTTAAATAATGAAGTTTCTGCACTTTATCTATTTTGTCGTTTTTGTGAATTAAAGAAACAAATAAATCTCTGAAGGTAATCCATTCAGTATATTTCCCAGAAAACGTTGGGATCGATATTTTAGGCAATTTTATGTTTCGACTTTCTGAATTTGATGACGACCCCGCAATTGGAGAAACATCACTACTGCTCTTGAATTTATTTAAAACAGTTTTTAGTTCACATTTAAAATCTAAATATAATTCCTCAGTGTTATAGTAAACTTCGTTTATGGTATAAGGCGACTTTGTTACCTCAATACATTCACAATCTTTAACTATCTGCGTATGTGTTCCGCTAAATTGAGCCCACAGCTCTTCAACATTTTCCAACCTGGCTTCTACATATTGTTTAGTTATCCTGTCCTTGGGTGACTTCTTAAAGTTAACCTTAGCTCTCGACATTCGAGCATAAAGATCATCTTGTACCTTGACAAACGTTTTTAGTTGAGACATTGTGACAAATTAATGAATAAATATAATCTTCAATAACAAGTTGAAAATATTTCAGAAGGAAATTTTTCTAAGTTTATGAAAACAAAACAAATTTTTCTAAGTGTTTGACGTTACAAAAAAAATGAAAATCGGGCATAGGTTCCCCGTTTGAACAAAATTTGCCTTAAATCTAGCTAAGTCTAAAATCGCAATCGCAAACACTAAGTTTATTTGCACCTTGAAATTAAGGTCACTTTTGCTTGACAAGAAAGAATTTGGAAAGTACTCACGGTTTTCACTTCTACCACTTAGCTCTTTACGACTATAGTCGTCTGCAGCGCCTCCTTGCTGCTGTTGCGTTGTATGCCCTGCTCCTCCGCCCGCGCGTCCCGTTGCTGCTGACTCCGAGTTCGGTTGCTGCTTATCCGTCTTCCCACCGGAACAGCTCCACTTGACTTGGGCACGTTCAGGCTGATGCTATCCTCAGTCACAGTTGGCTTAGCACCTGATGCTTGATGAACTGGTTCCACCCTTGAGGACTAGTTCATCATATATCCGGCTCGAAGGACCATGTTAAACCCTCGGGCTCCGTGAGGGTTTAGGGGGTGCTCGCTCACCTTGCGAGCTGGTGTTCGCTGAAAATTGATAGGTCATGCGAACCCTCGGGCTTCGTGAAGGCCCGTATGACACTATCAGATGGTTCCCTACATTCACAAGTCCGACATCAAAAATGAAACATAGGGTAGCTTGACCAGATGTTTATTCCACCTTTGTTGGTAACATTAATAAAATGTACAAATCTAGACCTTATTACATAGATACCACCTGTACTCGGCGGAGAATCTTAACACCGCGATCTAGATTTTCGACTCAAATAAAAAGTGCCATCTATTAGTCCCGGTAATAACTAAATTTACAAACACCAAAGTAAATACAATTAAAGTGCGACATTGATACGGCAAATGGCCTATAGATGGCTGAACAGTATACTTAATATTACTTCTCTTCTTAAAAAACCGGACAAGTGCGAGTTGAACTCGCGTGGTGATGAGGGTTCCGTACGATAAATATGGTTTCCGCCATGTTTTTATCCCAAGAACAAACTTAGCATTGTAGTAGAAAAACATGTTCGCCGATACATTCCAATTGCAAATGTAAGTTTGTATGCAAAATATTGAGATATTTACCATGTTGTTTAAAGAGTATGTACATACCATTCTGAAGTATGTATCCGTTTATCAGTTTTTTTCACTAGTTTTAATGGAAACCTCAAAATATCACGTATATTTTCATTTAATTGACAAAAAGATACTAGCAATACTTCCCTATTTATCTTCGTTCGGTACGGTTCATAGACTAGTTTTACTATTGATTTCTCGTATTGTCCTCTAACATTTATAACCTAGATTTCATTTCTAGCGAAAGGGAAAAAGTAAATCATGCCAATAGTTTGCATTGGCCTTTCCACTAAATTGGTCCAGACAGATAGACAGACACACGAGTGATGCTATAAGGGTTCCGTTTTTTCATCCGGACGTACGGAATGATAAAAACTGTTTTTGTTTTAGAGCAAATAGAAATGTATGCATTGGTGTGGAGATACAATGTCGTTCCATATAAGTTCTTGTCTTCGTACTGGTAAGTTTTGAAAATACACAATTATACATAAATATTTTAGTTACCGTCGGTCATAGGCACGTGCAATACTTTCCCACGACAATTTTGTATCGAGCACTGTATTTTCCAAATCTAGGTGTTGGCCGAACATTAATAATCAAACAGACTGCATCCCAGCACGTCCGAAAAACACACCGTCGGATTTTTAACTCTTACGCGCTAAGCAGTGAGTTGCAAATCCAGTGCCCGATAAGAAACCGCCAGTGTGTACGAGGGCTAACCTTTCTGCATAGCATCGTCCATTCTCCTGATAAGCGCTGGGATGACATGGCTGGACTCCAGGTTGAAGTTGTCGTGTGGACCGAACACGTTACACGGTATTACTGACGTGAACGTGCAACCGTGCATCTCGTGGTAACCTCTGAGAAAATGACAATTATTAAGATTCAATCTTTATGGTTTTTTTTTTACCCAACTTCGGAAAACACTAATTATAGCCACACACGTAACGATTTACTTTCGCAAATTTCTTCCAACACACGTAACGATATACTTGCGCAAGTCTTAATTTTCGCAAGTAAATCGTTACGTGTGTGGCTACCTTAAGGGTTAAGGGCAAGCTCATGATACTCATCTACGACTTAATAAAAATATTAATTCGCTCATTCACAGACAGATAGCGCACAGCCTGCTGGGTCTAGGAGCATGAAATTTTGCACAACAGTTCCTTATTCAATGAAAGTGAGCACTAACAAAGAATTTTGGAAAATTCACTTTAAATAGGTACTGAAAGTTTGTACGGAAGTTCGTCACTTTGTCGATAGGAAATCCTATCAGGCACCGACTTGTCCGTCGAATTTATGAGCAGAACTATCGAAGCGATTTCAGCAAATAATGTGCTGGTATTGCTGCATGTACTTTTTTGATCCAAATGGCGTTCTGCCTTAGACCCGTATTACAGAACCTCACTTAAAACTCAAGCATTACTTAAAACTCGTATAAAGCCTTTTGATTGGTTGAAACTAGTTTTGAGTAATCGAGTCTTCAGTGAGGGTCTGTCCGGGTCTTAGAATATAATTATAGGGTAAAAGTCACAATAAAAAAAAATCTGTTTACCATAACTAAATTGTCAATGTAAACATGAACGCGATCATGAAGCACTTCATAATATTTTTTTACTTCCTCTTTATTTAAACTTTTCGCACACAAAAAAGGTACAAAGGCGGACTTAATGCCTAGGCATTCTCTCCTCTTTCGTTTTCGTTTCTATGGTACACAGTCACACGGCTACATATCAAGCTATACATTTCCAAAGCTGACCTTTCATTGTACGGATATCCTATACAATGCGAGATCAGCTTCTACTGGAAATGTATAGCTTGATATGTAGCCGTGTGTACATCTGTTTCTTAAAATGTTTGGGCCCAGTAGGTGAACACATTTATTGCGGCGTCAGAGGCGTTAGTCAGATCACATTTTTTTTGTGGTAAGTGTTAAGGCTCGTACACACTTGCGCGACTTGTCGCGCGACGCGACTTTAACAATACAATTTCTAATAAAACTTCACGATTGAACAATTACCGGTGTCGCGTCGCGCGACAAGTCGCGCCAGTGTGTACGAGCCTTTAAGATTACAACAATACCTGTTTAGAACATCAATCATTCTTTTAGCATAGCTATAACCATAGTTTGATGTGTGTGGAGGGCCATTGTGCACCTGAAATCGAATTAGAGGTCCTTAGTATAGAATTAAATAGCACCCGAATTGCGTAACACACGATCAATCATAATCGGAATCATTTTGAAGGCTATTGCTAATCCATTGCTTCATAATTATGTTGGAAAAAATTTGTCTGCTCACCAACGTAAATAACGCAATTAATGTTGTCGAACTGTCAAAATGAAACAGATTGTGATTGATTGTTTGCTAAGCAATTAGGGTGCAGATTAGTTTGTAGTTATTAACAACTAGAGTTGTATTTGTAACTACAAATAAGTTGAGTTAAGAGTTGTAATTTACAAATACATAGATTATTATTGTATGAATGAATGATATATTTATTTGCAAGAATATAGGTAGGATAATAAGTTTTTCAAATGGACAAAACTGGCTCCCTTTTTAGTCTAGTGATCTTTGGTCTTTGATCTAGTGATTAAGACCCCACATCAATGGGGTTTTCGTTTAGGAAATTAGTTGCTACCTGCTTCATAAGCACCATAAGCGTTTAAATTCCAAAACTGTATTATTCTCAAAATTGCAGGGTCAGATTGTAATGCTCTATTGCACAAGGGTAAAGATGAGGTAGCCTTACACAAATAAAAAAATCATTTCGTAAGTGGTCCATAGACCACTTTGGCCCAGTCTCCTTTATCATATTTCACACAAGTGAAAAACAGTTGTTGTTTTTGTATTTGCGCTTACCATAGTCTCATCAATGGGATATGTGGTTTTGTCAGGAAATATACATGTAGACAGGCAGGACACTACTTTCTTCACATTATTCTTTTGGCTGGCATTCAGCACATTATCATTAATTGCCATATTCTCCCTCTGCAACAAATATATTTACTAAGGACCTGTAAGTGATCTTAGTGATCTCTCTCATGTCATAGATCAGTTTTGCCGACTTGGGTTTTCAGGATGTTAGAAGAATAGAACCACATAGTGTGAACTGCTCAATAATAATAAAAAGAATTAATCTAGATTGGAACTACTTCTGGATTGGAAATCTTGGTTGTGCTAGCACAGCCAAATGTATAAACAGTGTAAAAAATTATCAATAAAGTTTAACATGAGATAAGGCTAACTAATGGAAAATGTTTGTAACTCAACAAAATCTTCATTTATAATCTAATCAGAATCCCAACCACTTATGTTAAGTTTGTTTGATAATAATTGTCTCTAATAGCACAGGAAATTAATGTTGTATGAATCAGCATTGCCATCAATGGCAATGCTGCCAGCTTTATTCACAGTTTCCCCATTGTCAGTAATGTGGATAAATTTATGATGCCCAATGAGCTCTTCCACCTTTTCTATTCTTTTACATAATGTTATATACCTATTTATAGTGTTAGTTGTATGTACTTACGAAGAAGTCTAAGTTGTGTGCCATGTTATGGAAAAGCCCTCCAACCATAGCTGCTAAATGTATCACATGTGTGGGCCGATGTTGCTCAAATAAAGCATCCGTTTGGGCCTTATCTCTGAAAATAGTCAGTATTATATTATCTATGTATAAAGATTTCCCTACAACAATCCCAAATTTTATAAAGTTTATGATTCATGATTATGTGATTATTGAAAATATTTACACAAAATACACGCTTGAAATGGAGACTGGAGTTGTGGACACCAGCCCATATTACCTATTACCAAATATTTTTGATACACTTTATCAGCACCTAGCTGGCGAGTATGAATACCTACAAAATATCATACATATCCATTTTTTTTTAAACAGTTATGTATGGCAGTGCTAGGTGCATGCTTGTATATGTTACGGCTAATACCCGAAGTGCGGCTACACCTAGTTTTAGCCGGTTAGAACTAGGTGTAGCCACTTACTCTTGGTTAAACCTAGTACGAGCTGATTGTTTTCGGGTAAAACTAGGTCTAGCCTTCATCATGCCGGCTACAACTAGTTCCAGCCATTCCCTGTTGGATAAAACTAGATGCAAACAAGTTGTGATTGTTCCTATTATTTTAAAAATTGTACTCCTAATAATTTGTGTTAATTATTACAATGTGATTTATAAGAATAAAAAAACTCTATGTTTCTTTTTATTAGATGTTTTTTTTAATATCTAAAAAAGCTCTGCCGATAGCATGCCGGCTACAACTATGTACAGCCAATCCCTCTTAAAACACGCGCTGCTGCTGCAGACGCTGTGAGTCACACTCTCTAGTAGACCTGCAGTAGATCAGCAGCACCTGGCGCTCACAACCTGCACAGGCGCGTGCCTCGCTATGCCCTCCACCCCGCGCCACTGCTGCAGATGCTGTGAGTCATGAGTGTGACGCGGGGCAGAAGGCTTGGCGGGACACGCATCTAAGTTTTATCCAACAGGGATTGTCTGGACCTAGTTCTAGCCGGAATGATATCGGATAGACCTAGTTTTATCCAACAGGGAATGGCTGGACCTAGTTGTAGCCGGCATGATGAAGGCTAGACCTAGTTTTACCCGAAAACAATCGGCTCGTACTAGGTTTAACCAAGAGTAAGTGGCTACACCTAGTTCTAACCGGCTAAAACTAGGTGTAGCCGCACTTCGGGTATTAGGCGTAACATATACATAATGCTATCGGTACCAGCCGGCGATAAACGTTACGTATGCACCTCCGTACAGAGTTCCTGACCCTCAAAAAAGGTTGCCTTTAGATACCTGAGATCTCCATCTTTCGATCCACAGAAAATCCAAGTTTCATCTTTGGAACTATCATTTTTCTGCAACTTTTCTTCATCGATTATCGTTTTAATCGCTTGGCCAACAAGGCCGGAACCTCCAGTCACCAATATCACACATTTTTCTTCACTCATCTGAAATTATTTGTAAATAGAGTATATTTTATATACTCAATCACTTTCCAATTTAATTTATAATCATCTCAACGGCGATTTAAAAAGTATAGTATTCAAGTAAACTTACTTTATTAGAAGTATTATATTTCTTCAGGAGTATATATGTGGCACAGTTTTCAAAATACTTTTTTAAATTTGACGTTGACTTTCACGTCGCGTCGATAACATTAGGCACTGACAAGCAGCTGTGATAAATGACAAGAAATGAAGCAGTCACAGATTATTTAAAAACTATGACCAGACAAGCACAGAACACAGATCGTCAAGTAAACTCTAGCAAGCTGACAAGTGTCGGACTTGCTTGCGTGTGGTATAATACTAAGGAATTAGTAAGTACTTTACTGCTACTTTACTACTACTGCAACTAACAAAGATTTTCTAAAGATTTTTTTTCTGGGTTTGTTCCTTGTTGATTATAGGCTGATGATGGCAATAGGGTCGCCCCCTTTTACATGGTATGGGACCTACACATTAACAGGTGGGTTACTATAGGTACACCTTGATTCAAACTTAAATGGCGTCTCGGAACATGAGGCAATAGCCTATTTTCCTGCTGACTGTACATTTTTTCCAAAATTTGTGAATGCAGATCAAAATTTCTCAAAAGCTACAACAGTTAAGGTAGCTGCCGTTATTACCTCATCTCAAAAATCCACCCTGTATAATACAGTATCCCCCGAACACCCACACGCCAGATCATTAGTCCCATGTAATAGGGGGCGAGGCACGCCTCTCCTAAGTCATAAATAATAATATTATATACAAACTAGCCCATACACGTGGAAGTTTCCTCCGGAAGCGAAGGTTCTACCGGTTTTCTATATTGTATTCTGAAAATTTATACTTGTATTATTCGATAGCTAAAGGTGTGACATTGATATTTGTTTATTTTTATTTGTTGTTTTTTGATGCTTTTTATTTGTCAGCGGGGTGGCTGATTTGATTTGGGTATACCCGACGATATAAATACATACATCATACATACATAAATCACGCCCTTTTGTAATTTATAACTTACCAAAAGTATAATATAAAACTGCCGCTTTATATCACACACATCAGTCACGTTTAACGTCAAGACACTGATCAGTCACGTCAATTTCAGGGACGTGTGTGAACTGGAGGCGTAGCATGACCACCGTAGATTTTCCACTTTGTGGTGTGATCCAACCGGGTGGTCCATCCTGTATATTATGACTTAACTCCCTCCTATACAGGGTGGCCGGAACATTAGCTAAACTTATGAAAATGTTGGTCTGAAGTGAAAAATTTACGTTTAGTAAATTATGACAAAAATTTTCAACTTTATATTTAAAATCCTAGTAGTCTAATTTAAAGTTGAAAATTTATATTACAAAATCAAAATTAGAAAATCAAAACGTGAATTTTTCACTTTAGACCAACATTTTCATAACTTTCATCACAGTTTCGAAGCTGATTATTTTATGCATAATAGAACTAGAAATGAAGATTCAGTTGCAAAAAAAAAATCTCGTAAGTCTTTTTAAATTGGTCAGGTCGAAGATTCAAAAAACATCTGAAAAAAAAAACAATTCGAAAACTATCAAAAGTCGCGGAACATACATGGGGTTGATTCGGATACCCCACGATACGAGGGAACTAAATTTTATTTTTGGACGTCAATGTTCCGGCCACCCTGTATACTTACCTTCCTTTTTCATTCTGTTCTTTCGGGTTGTAGATAATAATTATATTATATTCTCAATTATATTAAACCTATGTTTGTGGGAGCTCTAAGCCGGATACACACATGCTTTGTAGCTTGCAGGCCGTTGTATCTTATCAACAAAACAAGTTTTGTGCATCTAGCACATGCTTTACGACAAAGATTTTTTAAATTAAGTTCTTTTCTTTCTCAGGCACGCTCCAGGCACGGTTGTTAATAAATTCCTTGGAACCTTCAAAACAGTTCAAAACCCAAGAATTATGAATTGTTTACGGCACAAATATTTATTAATTACTTTTTAGCAGGGGATTCAAGGGGATTCCAAATTCAAAAATGTCGATGACTCACAAAAGCAATTTACAGCATAGCAGCACCTATTAAAAACAAAAGTGATCTTGTCTATGCGGAAATACTGGTTAACGATTGGCCATTCGATTCTCTACGAACATTCGTTCTCGCTCCGAAAACGCCAAATACGCTTTCAAACCAAAATGGAGGATTTGTCGGTCGAGGTGTACGGTGATAATGGTGCTTATTATAAGGTTTGTAAATTGTGAAGTACGTTAAAATTGCACACAACAAGTATTATTTCGATTAGTGTAATGTTTATTCAGTTATTTCCAATGATCAATACCTAGGTAATTCTTATACTTACAAAAATATTTTTCCGGGAAGATCATCACGGCTGGAATGGACGCCATGTCCGCCTGTCAGGGCGTGATTTTTCCATGTGTTGTAATAATTGTGCTGCTTTCTGTAATTTTAGCTACGATTTAGGTGTTATGAAAATGGAACGACACGCGACGCATTTTTATATTTGCGCATATACACATAAATGACCTAGATATCTTATTTCTAGCGCATCACGAAGTTGGTGTACAGTCGGAATGTTCTAAAAATCTCTTTATTTTTAGGCCATTGTCACCGACGTGCTCGACAACGAGGTTCTCGTAGCCTTTGAAAATGAGTAAGTATGATAGTAATTGATTTAAGTAATTTTGGAATAAAAAAGTGCGGGTATTTTTATTTACATTAATATTTTGCTTTGTAGCTGGCAGCCGGAGTCGAAATTCCCGTTCTCGCAAGTGTTCTTACCACCGAAAGACACCGGCAAACACACAGAGTTCGTGGAAAACCAAGAGGTGGAGGTATACGCGAGGTCCAATGAGAAGGAAGCATGTGGGTGGTGGACAGCAAACATCAAGGTATTGAATTACATACCTATACACCACAACATAAGTGCACCCTATAACAAATATATTTTTTCTACTTACCCTCAATAAATTGTGATTTATGTATGAAGGCTTAGGTATGTCAAGAGGCTTCTCAAATAGCTATGCATAACTGTACAGAAATTCACAGTATAAATAATTGCTGCAAATGAATGGCTTTCACTTCAGATGCAAACAATTCAGTAGGACCATCATAACCATAAACCATTAAGATTAAATATTTTATTACTGCAAATAAATAGTACTTACGTAAATTATGATATACCTAATGTGAGTTGAAGTAGATACCTTATAATAATTTTATATATATTCAGTCTGAAACTTCATTGTGTATCAATCTGAACTTGGGCTCACAATTTTATCTTAGTCTGGATGTTAAGCATACAGGCCATTCATAATCTCTTGTCTGAAAACTGCTGTAATTCAATAGTTTTATCAAAAATGTCAATCTCCAGTGTTTATTTGACATTGTTTTCTAAGATAACCAAATTGATTGTCTGTATTATTGATTAAACATCAAATTCCATGCTTGGTGTGTGGGGGTTGTATTGGTATTATATTTTCATCCCCTGTGGTCAAGTCTTATTGGTTTCTCATCAGATCATAACACTGAGTATAGCTGTCTTTATTTATTTAGGTATGTCTTCAGTGTTAATATGGTCAGCCTAGGTTCTTTTATCTTAAATAAGTATGTACCTATGTGCTTTAGTAGGTGTGTAGGAGTTTATGATTCCTAAGTTAAGATGTCTATTTCTACTGTCTGCATCGTCACATTGCTGGGCAAAGACCTCCCACCATGATTTTCAGCTGTTTTAACGAATGTGGACCACTGTTAAGAATAAATTCAAAAAAAACTAATACTACTTATTTTGATGTGTTTTTGCAACCAACATTAAACTCTCAACATTTAATATTAAAACATAGCTGCTTGAAGCTGACTGGAGGGATAAATAAATTCAATAACATATTATAGGAATGAATTATTAAAATTAATCATCTTTTGGTTGTGATGACATGCAACTTTTAACACTGTACCCTACTTTGGTGCACTTTCACTCATGCATAACATACATGCTGTGTTTTATAGCAATTATTGAGCTGTGTTAAAAAGAAAACCTACCAGAATTTGTGGAGGGACTTGTTATGATATTTGTAAAAAAAATTGATACCCTACATTTTTTTTAAATAAATATAATATTTTGATGTTTGACAAGCATTTGTTTAACAAGCCTACATACAGGTATTTGAAATCATTTTTTGTTTTTAATACAGATTTATTGAGTCTGTTTCATGGCCCACAATCTTCAAAAAACACTGAAGTTCCCTCTAGAGTTTGTAACTTCCTTTATTTGCAAAAAGTGCATTTTTCAATCCACCAATTTTTAAATTACAACAGTTTCTTTTTGTAACCGAAAGACAAGAAAATTTACGCCTTTATTTTATATGAAATAAAAACAATACATAAATTATATTAATTCACCTATGTAACTACATCACAAGTACCCATCCCATTCTGGATGCTTTTCACGATTGCACTTATACATTCATGATTATAAGATAACATTATTATGGCTCATCATCACATCACTCTTAGCACCAATACGTCATCATCCTAGTAATATCTTAGTGGCTTCTTGAAATTGAATAAAAATAAAATCATAACCCTTCCATTTGGCTTTGCTGTATTCAGGTAAAAATTCTAAAAGTAGATCCACATCTGGAATGTTTTTATTGAATTAAAGAATTCTAACTAATGTCGTATTATGGCGCATTGCGCACTTCTTACGGAAAGAAAATGAGATCAACAGTGCATTATGCTTCAATGCCGTCAATACATTTCCGGTTATTAACGCCTTTTTCTTATGCTTCAGCTTTGGTTTAGTACTGGTACTGCTGCAGTTTTTTTAAGTGAATTTAAAGAATACTGATTCCATAAAATATTGTAACTTTTATTGATCAAAGTCAAATCATTTATTACAATTAGACTGGTACTCCAGAAGGTCAAGAATTGACAAATAATGAACAAGAATTTAATAGAGAGTGTTTTCTACACAGCCTTTTAGCAGTCAACTGCTAATCATACTTTTTTATTTCGTGTCGCCATAAGTTACGATTTTGTGGTGCCAAAAACTATCAGGAGTGGACCTAAAATGTCTAACACAAGACGCCAATAATTTAACTTATTATTTATTAATTTAAAATTAATTTTGCATGCCATATATATAGGCAAAATATCGACTGTACACGAACCACCAACTGTTTACAACTGGCTATGGTAATATTAACAGTATATTTTCTGCAAATTAATAATTTTTGATTCATTCCACAATATTTTTGGGATTAGATACTTTTAACTACATCAAAATTGAATGAAAAGATTAATGTTATTATTTTTAAAGCAAGCCTAGAAAACTAGTCACAGGTCACATTTCTATGTAAACCTTAACAGAACTCTCCTTCGTAGCACTCTCGATTTCTCGCCATCTACTCCGATTTTTGGTAACAGAACTAGTTTTTAAAATATAGTTGGGTTACACCACATAAACTACTTGGAAGAACTAAAAATAACTACTTAGAATTTTAGGGCAAATTTTCACTGAAGTAGCATCGCTTACAGTGAGAGCATAATGGGCTGGCATTAATTATTTTCAAGTTGATAAATTCTCAACACCAAGCTAGATACCATCTCAAAATTAAATTGTAATCAGTAAATCGCAGCAATCTATTACTTGAATATTGTTTTTGTTTCCAGATGATGAGGGGCGACTTTTTGGTGATAGAATACCTGGAGTGGGACAACTGCTACACGGAAATTGTGCCAAAGGACCGCCTCCGGGTGAAGACGCCGAAGACACCCATTGACAAGACCACCTTCCACAAGTTCGAAATCCCCGTACCTGATGATCTCAAGGACTAGTGAGTATTATTAACCACCTAAAATCAATGACACCACAGGCTAGGAATTCTGTCGCCAAAAAAATTGGTGTGTACTTGATGACCATACGATAGAAGTCAAAACTTACGTCTGAAGCCGACTATACGCGATTCAGCGTCACCGACCCGAGCGTGGCGGTTCAGTGTCGATCATTGTTCAGAAAGAGCGCAAAGTGCGCCTAAAAAAGTTTTCACTTTAAAAAGGATACGTGAAGTTATCACTCAAAAAGTCAGTACTTCAGTGGCCAATTAACTTTATTAAAAAGAGATGCAATTAGAAGTTTGTTTGATGGGTGACTTAAGGAGGCTGCAATAATTCCTGATGCTTTGCTATGTATCTAGAGTCTACTCCGTATTTGACCACATAATAAATTGTTAAAATCTACGTTAAGCAGTCAGTTTATTACTCAACCACAAGCTACTACTGCCAATTTTATAAAACAAAACGTCTACTAATTTTTACATGAGTTTTTATACGTAGAAATACGCACTTACGACCGTGTTTGTGCGTAGGATGCGACATGGAAGTTGTGGTGTCTTTTATGACTCCCAAAGTGTTTTATAACATAAATAAAACACAATTCGGGTTTATTGATGTTGCTTGATTTATCTAAAGTTGTTGTGGTAAGTTCTTATAGCGTAATGTTGTCGTGTTTCAGTTGAAGTCGAGTGCTTTTTATAAAAAATGTTGCACGCATGTTACATTTGCGATCTGTTCTATTCATTACTTGCAAAAATATCAAAGTACGGTTTCAGGAAGATAATAAAATATATTAATATTTTGTGACCTACTAGCTGTTCATATTCATGTAATATGATGAGTGAAAATAACATGACTCGACCTTAATGATTTTGCGCCCAGTCTTTTATGAGCTTAGGTCTTGGCGACTAAACGTGTCTTTTAACATAACATCACGCCTGTAATCCCCGAAGGGTTAGGCAGAGGTGTACCTATAGTAACACCCACATTTCGCCAGTTATGTTTAAGTCCCATGTAATAGCGGGCGAGCCTATTGCTATTATGTCATTTAAGAAGCTGAGAAACAGCATCCCATCTAATATAACACCAGCTACCTCTTCACTACAAGGCAAGCGAGTGCGCCTGCATGCGACGAAATGCTGGTAACCTTCTCGCAATAAATGGTCAACTTTCACCCCGTAAGAGCACCCTAATACAAGTGCTTATAATAATATGTATTAACATGATGCGATGTCCCACAGTGCGAAGGTGGAGAACGCTCACAAGGAGTTCCAGAAGGCGATAGGCGCGGCGCTGGTGTGGTACGTGGCCGACCGCGGCGTGCTGGCCGTCGTGTCGCGCTGCGAGACCTCGCAGAAGCGCGCCCAGATGCTGCAGGAGATGCACTTTAGGTAACCACACTATACACACTCTACCTAGCATAACATTTGATTAGGATACTAATATTAGTTTTAAGAGTATGGGAAGACGATGAATGGACTGTGTGAAAGATGATATGGCTAGAAAGGGGGTGACTACCGAGATGACGACTAATAGAGAATTATGGAAGAAAAAGACATGTTACGCCGACCACAAATAAATTGGGATAAGGGCAAGAGAATAATGAACACAATAGTGTAAAGTTTTTTACTAACACTACTGTATGGAGTCACTGTGGTCTGATAATAAAAGTTTTACAAACATACATACATAAACTCAAGCCTTTTCCCATGGGGGTAGGCAGAAAAATAAATAAACACAATAGGGGGGCGAGTATGTTGCCAGTTTGTTTATCCAGACTAAGCTGCTACTGACCATTTTCTTTTGAAGAACTCAACACCACTGCCACCTGGGGATTGAACCCGGGTCGCGCTTGTGACCACATCACATTACACAATTTACATAACAAATTAACATTACGCCTATTTTTCCCGAAGGGTTAGGCAAAGGTACCTAGTAGTACCTTTGCCTTTATATTTGTCTATAATAATGTATTTCTTCTTGTACACCTCAGTAAAGCGCGCAGTATAAAGACTAAAGGATGATTTCCACCAAACGACTCGCATCGTATCGGATCGGAACGGATTTTACAATCTTTAAACGATATTAAATCGTGTACACAGTATTTAAAGTCTATATTACCAGCAGCTTGACCGCGGTCGTCTTCCGCGACATGCGGTCGTAGCCGAAATTATGCTGTGATGCCCGATGGCTTCGTTCGCCTGTCGTCGTATCCGATCGGATCCTTTCAGCTGCAACACGGTATAAATGAAACTATTTGACTAGGCGCAGAAATGGATACGTTCGCAAGCGGCTGTACGGGGCTGGTCATATGCGTCGACATCCTGCCAGACGCGATTGGCAGTCGCCGCATCTGTTCATATCCTTTCCGATCCGATGCCAGCCCTTTCGTGGAAATGATCCTTAATAGATATAGACGTGTAATATGGAGGTAAATAGTTAAATGGTCAAAGCTTGACGACGCAAAGATCTGCGAGCGAGAGATCGAGAGTTCCATTCTCACCTATTGCACTGTTGATGTGAACTTTACTGCATTTTTAGAGTCAGTTCATACAACTGTTCTAAGTGGAAACAAGACAATATCTACAGACATATTTTAACATCCACATACACAAGAATAATTATGTAAGTAATACATTACACGGATTAAAATATTTATTTTATTTTAATAGCACGTAACTAGGATCTCATATGCAGAGTATCATTTGAGGTCTTATTTGTTTGAGCAGTTGACTCACTTGCTCTACAAAGTTGTGCTAACAGTAACAGATAAGCCACAGGGCCGACGGCACTAAGTTACTTGCCGTATTGGTAGTATTAGGCTTATTACATTCTAATTAGATGAATCAGATAATTGATTTTATCTACTCTCATATCGGAAAATTCGAATTATAAACTTCAAAACGACTTTTTTTTTAATTGACATAGGTACTTTATATAATTACAATACCGAAATTTAAAAATAAAATCATACTATAACACTTTCTGTAAAAAAATAATGTTATACAACATTTTTTTTACCAATACGTTATGGGGCAAATGGTTGGCAAGGAGTTTCCATTAATTTTTTTTTTCTAATGGAATGCACATGTGTGTCCGCCATTTTTATAGCATTACAAAAAGTTTTGATTGCAATTTTTACTTGTCTATGGCAGCGCATGCGCGGTGACATGCTGGGTTTTGGCGCCAGTCAAACGTTTTGTTGTACTAAGTTTCGTGGGTTTTTTTTAAATTCTTGTATTACTAGTTACTACTATTTTTCCTACCCTTTTAACTTTGATCATTTATTTATTAGGTTCAATCCCAATTAATGAGAGTATATAAAGTAGTGGATGAAACTGCACATAACTACGTATTAAAACATTCCTATGATACTATTATATACACACACTTGTGTTTTAATACCCCTCATTATGCAACAGTTTCATAAACTACTATTAAAACTTAGACTATCGTCGCTATAAGTCGACGGAACTGATTTTGGGAATGTCGTACAGTTATTCCTCGTTCATTGCGCCATTTCGCTTGCGATGTATCTGCAAAATATGTTTGACCACGTAATTCTGTTTTCAGGAATCTAACTCAAAAGCTGTTATTGATGAAAAAGACTGAAGAGGCAGCCAGACAGTTGGAATCCACCAAAATACACAATCAGGGCGGGTGAGGACACATTAATACTCATTATTATCTATTTATAAAAAAATGGAACTTTGTACAGGACACATCTGTCGGGTCAGCTAGTTGCCAATAGATTGCAGTGCACCGTTTGAATCCTGAGCGTCTGGTATGCTGATGTCGCCGTGTACTCCCCTCTATCGTCAGAGCTTGTGCTTTTTTACACACAATGTACGTTCATACCAGAGACTGATGTACGCAACCTACATTCAAAATCTGCCTAGCCTTTTCCCAACTATGTTGGGGTCGGCTTCCAGTCTAATCGGATGCAGCTCTCACGCATCTGAACTCCACAACCCGGTAACTGGGTAATACGATACCCCTTGGTAAGACTGGTTGTCAGACTTTCGGGTTTCGGACGACCCATAACGACTGTAAAGATCCACAAATGACGGCCGGGACCAACGGCTTAACGTGCTTCCCGCGAGGCACGGAGGAGTCTCGGTATGTAAAGATGGTCACCGGCAAGCGTAGCTTAACCTGATAGATCGTAGTCAGGATTACTCACTGAAACGGTGTAGGCTGCTCTAGAATGAACGCGTGACATCGGTGACATCTCAGCGGGCGCGACTACATGGCCACAGTGCGTCGCGAGTTGTTGTAGCGCGCAAAAAGAAAACACGTGTTACAATATTAAAAAAAAATTAGTAATGCATAGAAGCCTTAGGCAAGCAATTTTCACAGATTCCCTAGACCCCACACTAGGTTTCCCTCTGACGTGATATATTTATGTGTTTCCTCAAGGTGAGACCATTAACGGTCGCTAAATGGGGCTGTCCGTGCTCGCAACCCCGCAATTAATTTCACGTATACGGCGCATTTATAAATCCCAAACAATTGATACGTCTTGAAAATCTTGTAAATCAGCAGAAGTATCTGTTTGTTACAATAATAATTAAAAGTCACCTCTCATGAAAATTAAGTACATAATAATATGCATTATGCCATGTTACGAGTCTATCACAAAGGTGGATGAGGTTGAATAGTTCAACCAGGTGCGGCTTACTTAGGTCAACGACCTTTCATTGACTGTCTGCATTCTGACCTCTGTTGGTCTGCAAGGTTAAAGAAATTTTAACGTTTTACTAGATTTTGCACGAAATTCTAATACGTTATAATATTCAAAAGTGGAATAAATTTAAAACATAATGTAAAACATAATGTGTTTTCCATTAATGTTAATGTATGTCGGTACGGATTGTTTTGTTTTGAATAAATGCGCACAGAAGCAAGTTTCTGTAAGTAGAGGCCACACAATGAGTTGCTTCTGATTGTAGATACCAACTCGCGCACCTTATCAGTCAGGCGAACGCTCCACTACTGCGTCATTTATTTTGTCGCACAAAAACCTCAAAAATTCTTCGCCTTTCGCCTTGCATGGGATAGAACGTACTAACCCGATAACAAACGATTGTGCATAATATTACTCGATAATACAATCGCAAGTAAAAGTAGTTACTAATTACGAACAGGCTGATTAGCGTGCAAACGACGTCATGAGCGAAAATATGGTTTATTGTCACAGTTGCTTTCATTATTCATAGATTGTGATGCGTTGTGTGACGCTACGCTTTCTCTGTGCGATGTGCGGATGAGATTTTTTCAGCAATTATCACATATTGCAAGCCAATGAAAATGTCAGTTTGGAGTATCGGGGTTTCCCCGTGTCTATAACTTCAGATAACGATATCGTTGTGTCACCACTTATCAAACACGGAAACTTGAAACAATCATCACCAATGTTTGTCGAAGTCGCTTAGATTCTTTACATACTATGTTAACACAAAATTACTGGAACAAGTTATAAATATTTTTTGAGCTATTTTCGGCAACACGATTTCCGCATGCCACAGCGACACGTGATTATGTGGCACGCATGCAACATATTAAAGCTTCACGGACGCATTCTTGCGTGGAGAGTACCCTACTTCGTGTGATTGCAATCGCTGTGGGTACTTTTATAATGATCAATCAATGTGTTGAAGAAAATCGTTGTCAGTCGCTTGTCAGGGCGCGCGTTTTAAGTTAATCTAGGGAATTATTAATATTTCTACTGCGGCGACAACGTCTTTCTATAGATATCTTCACGCTTCTCTGGGACAAGGCATAGTGATAGGTGTGTGGTTAGACAATCAGGGGTTTATTTATAAACGTTGCCTAAAGTTAAGTGACTTTATCATTACTTAACTTTAAGCAGCAGTTTATAAATAAATCTCTCATAATTGATTGGTTAGGTTTGTTAAAGAATACCTCTTTCATCAATCAAAATTGAGCTATAGACACATTCGTAATCGTAAAATATCATAGCATGACTTTATTTTCCGATTTCGATATTTTGTCAAGTTGTAAAAACGGGTCGGTATCAGAATGACTGGATCGCAAATTGACCACGTCGCTCTTAGTCCAAATCTCAAAATGTCTAAATCTCAAAATACCTAAGTCGCAAAATGACTACATCGCAAAAAATCCAAACAGTTTTGTAGGTACCTATACATACAGGCCGACTGTACTATCAGAACGATTGGATATTGTTTTAAAAAGTAAATGGTATGGGTTGGTATCAGAATATGTATTATACTATAGATAGACTATACCCAATTTAAAGTCTGACAACCAGTCTTACCAAGGGGTATCGTATTGCCCAGTTACTGGGTTGTGGAGGTCAGATAGGCAATCGCTCCATGTAAAATACTGGTATTCAGCTGCATCCGGTTAGACTGGAAGCCGATCCCAACATAGTTTTTGGAAAAGGCTAGGCAATTTTTTTAAATGAAAAATTATATGTAAACTTAACTATCGCATTAGGACAACCAGTAATGATAGATTTAAAGTGGTTAAATAAATAAATAAACATAATTTAATTGTTCCAGCTACACAGACGAGTTCTCCGTGCGTGAAGATCTGATGGGGCTAGCGATCGGCACGCACGGGGCCAACATACAGCAAGCGCGCAAGGTCGCGGGAGTCACCAACATTGAGCTTGAGGAGGTTTCCTGCACTTTTAAGATCTGTGGAGAGGTGAGCGTCTTTACTTATTAAGCCACAATTTACACGATGCAAGTTTCTGTGACATACAATAAAATTAACTGTACAAATGACTTAAGTTACACCTTTTAAACACTGTTTAGATGGTGTAACTTAAGTCATTTGTATCAAATGCAACTTTTATTGTTGCTTCAACTTATGTTATGGCACACAGTGTAAATCGGTTATTCGCCAACCATGTCAAAAATACTGCTAGTGGTGACGTCTTGGTCAAAAATTTGACGGATTTGAATGGTATTAAGATTTTGTTTAAAACCATTCAAATCTGGAGTACTTTAAACGTTAAGTGGACGGGTGACTAGTTTTGGTCACATAATTACCGTTAATCCTCTAACTTTTTGCAATGTATCCATTACTACCCCTTTTAATCAGATAGTAATGTATACTTAATGAGCTTCTTTACTACATGCCATCATCCGGATGCAACGTTTTGTGGTATGACGCGTTAAATTTGTGCGTACGGTGCGACGTTCACCACACAAAGCACGAGAAGTGCGAATATTGTTAATAGTGTTCTTTCTAACTGTAAGTAATTGTCATAACGCGTTAAAATAAGACACCACAGCATAATGATCTAAGAGAGGTTTGCTTTTAGTAAGCAACGTCGCAATAAGCTGTCAAATATTTTGCTGTTTTGATAAATTAATCAATATTACTTATAACTCTTGTGTTGTATTCAATTATGAGTTTCAATAACAACATTGGATTAGGTACCAAATGCTAAAGGAAAGAAAAATTATAAAAAAAATAATATATATATATATATATATATATATATATATATATATATATATATATGTATAATATATATATATAAATTAGAAAAATGATTGGAAGGATTATTATAAGTGCTTTTTGGATATCTTTAACTAAATATTTAGTTTCACGATATTAGTTATTGCAATTCATAATTAATATTTAGAGATCTAAATTTCGTTTAATTTAGGTGGAGTTAAGGGGAGGTATTTTATTGTAACTTTTTAAAAATTACCCCATGAGTCTTTAGCCGATCTCAAACATGATTGAACTCATGGGTCCCTATTTCTAGTCCTATAATTGTGTCTTTCACCACTTTTACTGAAAAGATTTCGATTATTCCTTATTTACATGATGTTTTCATAGAATATATTGACAATGTACCGTCATGATCTTAATATCTCGAAACAGTACCCTTAGATAATCGCTCCTGTGGAGGCCATATAATGCTCTGATGGCTAGAATAAAAATAGACGCGATATCTGCAGCCCTTCCCTATAATAAAATACCGTAAGACATGATACTATGAAAGTAACTGAAACAGAATAGCCTCGCGGTATCTATGTTAACGGAAAAGTAGGTATGTAATCCGTTAATTTATATAATTCCTGGGAAATGTGTACAATTTCTAAGATACATAGGAAATCTATGACATATTTTGTAATATGCACTTTTCCTAGGAAATCTACAGGGTGTTTGGCAGAACGTTGAACATACGAAAATGGTGGATAGGTGGGGTCATTTGCTACTTACTCAGCCCAAATTTTTTTGGCCCTGGCCCACGGGATATTTTTTAATTTTTTTTTTTATCTTTCTTCTTCTTACACCACTTTCTTAACTTTAAAGTGTAATTTTTATTAAAAATGGGTAAAACAGGCAATATTTAGTATTTTTTTTAAATCTTTTATGTTGACAGATTCTTATAAAATTATTGCTTTATTCAGATGTTAGCTAGAAAAAAAGTTATGAGTCCTCAAACTTACAGAAAGGTGTAAAACCATACCCATTACCCATTTTTAATAAAAATTACACTTTAAAGTTAAGAAAGTGGTGTAAGAAGAAGAAAGACAAAAAATTTTTTTTAAAAATATCCCGTGGGCCAGGGCCAAAAAAAATTGGGCTGAGTAAGTAGCAGATGACCCCACCTATCCACCATTTTCGTATGTTCAACGTTCTGCCAAACACCCTGTATATAAAACTACTTCTACTTTTATATTGTGACGTAGATAACAATATAATTATAAACTTAACAAATGAAAGTGTGACCTTTATAAGAAATTACAGGTAAGTAGTTTTTGTGTGCTAGATGGGCCTTAAAAATGAATAAATAGTTGATTTTTGAAGTTTAACACAATTAGTAATAAGCCCTATGAAGGTGTTTTATTTTACGATGTGATTGTCACAGCTAATTATTTCAATGAGACCCAAAAAAAAACTGATTTCAGTTTACAAACGTGCTTTATTATATTATATAGACAGACTAATTAAAAATCCGGAGTCACACGTTATCTTTTCGACTTATTCCCTAACAAGTGTGACTCCGGATTTTTAATTAGTCTGTCTGTGATGACTTGTTTATACCTTTTTAGTTGACTTTTGCCGTAGTTGGGTTTTAGTTTTTATTACTTTTATTATCAATATAAATAATAAAAACCGGGTTCGATCGGTTCAATGGGGTCGGTCCCTTTTGCGCCGCCTAACTAAATTACGAAGACACCTAGTCCCTTCGCCGTCATACTGAAATCCTGGGGGTTAATTACTTAACACACTTACAATTATTTTTAATTATTAGTTCATTGCGTTATTTACGTTAATGTTTTTTTTTAAACATAATGATGCAATGGATTAGGAATTTCCTTCGAAATCCTCCGGATTGTGATAGAAATGTGTTACGCAATTGGTATTGCTGATTTTAGAAAATAATATTTATTTATTAAGACAACTTTAGATCCAAGTGTTAGTCGTGATTAAGTTGCACAAAAATTAAAAGTGTTGTTTCTATTGTCCATCAGTCCGTGGACGCAGTTCGCGCGGCGCGGTCACTGCTAGAGTACGCGGAAGAGTCCATCAAGGTGCCACGCGCGCTCGTCGGCAAGGTCATCGGCAAGAACGGCAAGGTCATACAGGAGATCGTCGACAAGAGCGGCGTTGTGCGCGTGAGTTGACAGCTATTACCACACGCTCTAACTTGCTAGCCAGCTAAAGTACTGGACCTGACTGACTGGCAACTTAGAGCACAGGGGCCTTATACTAAAGCGTTCAAGTCATTATAGTTCCAGTGCGAAAGAGACACGAGCTGCACAGAATGATTAGCGCCACCAAGCGGTGGCGCTATTCTTGGCGCTTGCATGGAATAGATCATGACTATTACACTTTCCTGTATGGCCCCTGATCATTGATTCTGTACTTTATATTCATAATTATAAGCTGAATACATGACACCGGCGCCGTGTACATTTTTCACTCATTCTGAGATATTCAGTTTTTTTTTAATCTTGCGGTTTGGCGCCGATGCGGTGCATGGGTGATATTCACTCGCATGCGCAATTACACAAACAACGGTGCGGTTCTGGCGTCATGTACAGGAAGCCTAAGTCCCAATATAATCAAGCAATTGTTGCTCTCTGAGAGCTGTGGTCACTACAGCTTTGTTCTTGTGATATAGCCACGGATATAATAGAACTGCGGGACGCATGTTTTTGAATACTCGGCGATTGATCCATTTGGGATTTTATGGCTCCGCCGTGGCAAAAGGGGTGAAGGCAAGCACGTCTGTTTCGCGTCCCGTGGTCAGTAATTCCATGGAATCACAAGATGGCAAAACCAACAAGACAATAGGAACATATGCATGTTTTTTTTTTCGCTAAATCTTTAAAAGAAAAGTTAAGTTCAACTCTGCTTGTTGCTCAAAAAAATTATAAAACTCCAACAATTTTCTACTACAGTTCAAACGTCCGTGTCTTTATCGCGGTCAGGATGTGACGTCATTTGGCACGTTACTGCTTTGTCTTACTCTTTGTCTCTGTCTTACTGCTCTGTCTACATCTGTTTTTTAAGATTTTTTTGCCCTAAATCCTATTAGTTAAATTGTTTTTGTGCTTTATTCAAGCAGAAATCGCACTTACAAATATATTTATTCACATGCCTTTTGAGCACACTTCCAGCATTTTCGAAGACGACGCGTTCCGCGTTCCGTTCCATAAAAAAAAACATAACATAAATTATGGAATCGTAAAATAAGTAATGCATAAAAAAGGACAAAAACAAATTGGATTTTGTTTCTTCACTTCTATAAAGTGTTTAATTAAATAATGAATAATTTTAGAATTATGTGCATATTCCCTATTGCCTCAAAGTAGTAACTACAGAGGTGTATAATATTATTATAGACTTTTCATGCTTTGATTTCAAATCTAATTGAAACTTATTAACCTGAATATGAATTTTTGTTTTTCTGTGTCAATTTCTAGGCCGCTCTGAGCACCAGCAGCAATAGTTGTTTAAATACTTTTTTAACTGTATTTTTTTTTTAAATTGTGTGCACAAATGTAATTAACTGGTTTCTAAATCAAAGATTGATATTATGAAATATTCCATACATACTGTGCATGCCGTGTGTTGTTAACCCATATAAATACGATAACGAATATCTTTTTCGTGTGGTGAGCACACTATTAATCGCAATACGCATTTCATAATCCTGCTGTGCCACAAACATAGCTTTACTTGGTGCCAAGTTCAGAGCGTGTTTAGAATCCTCGGCTTCTGGAAGCCTGATCATTAGTAAATCTGCTCTCATATTTCATGTTAGCTGTTTTGATTTTATCAATCAAATGTCTTAGATTGGACATCAGTCAGGTTAACATGCTCAGCGCGACAAAATCCTGTCGTTGTATCAATTCGCGTCTTGTCTTGAGATAATGCAAAGGCAAGACTTTATCGCGCACGCTTTTTATCCCGGCTGAACAGAATGGAGCAGGCTTTCAAATACCGGGCAATTACGGCAACTTTCTCCGACGATACTGAACGCGATCAGCACATCTAAACTACGTTTAAGAGCCGTTAGTTACAATACCCCACAACTAAGGTGATACTGATAGCTATTAAACACAGTTTACCCTACGTCATAACCAATAACGATTTCCGCGACCACGTGTCCCGGTTCACCGAACAAAAATTGACATTGAACGCGACGACCGCATTGGGTTAGGATGCGGCCTTAGTTGTGCGGATCGCGTTCAATTTCATTGGTGAAATTACCTCTTATTTGTTGATGACGTTGTGCGTCGCGTTAGTTAGTAGTTGCCGCAGTAGTTAAGTGTAGTGTACCCAGTTGGTTGCGGCGCAGGTCAAGGTGGAGGGCGACAACGAGCCGCAGCCGTCCGCGCCGCGCGAGGAGGGCATGGTGCCCTTCGTGTTCGTGGGCACGCGCGAGAACATCGCCAACGCCAAGGTGCTCGTCGAGTACCACGTCGCACACCTCAAGGTACGTCATTCATAAATACAATCAAATTCCCTAACTTAGAATTGACCTTAAATATCACGGTTTCATGAAATATTCATTTAATAGGGTAATATGAACTTACAGAGTTGTAAGATTTAAATGAATATATGTATAATACAAAAAAATATCAGAAAATTGTAATTTCGCGGGTGTATCCTCTCATAACCAGTCTTTTCACAAACACTTATTTTGTTGTTCATTTTATATGATTACCTACTTGTTTTTTTTAATCAATAGTCGAGCAAGGTATACTCGCAGTCGGTGCGGTCGCGCCTTGTGTTTGAAGAAAAGCAAGGCGCGGTGCGCACTGAATCGGCGAGGTAAACGCTCGGATGTGTCAAGTATGAGAATGCTTGACGTGACCGAGCGTCTGCACCGCGAGGTTGTTCTGTCGGCATTGACCTGTAAAATGTGTACGGTTCAGAACTTGACACCTGTTTAATGCTTGCTCTGCAGGAGGTCGAGCAGTTGCGTGCGGAGAAGCTGGAGATCGACCAGCAGCTGCGCGTGGTGATGGGAGGCGGCACCATGTCGTACCCGCCGCCGCGCGGCCAGCCCGCCTCGCGCGCCCGCCGCACGCGCCCGCCGCACCACCGGTACCCCACCGGTACGTACACACTGACATACTGCGGCGCGAGCTGATGGGAGGCGGCACCATGTCGTACCCGCCGCCGCGCGGCCAGCCCGCCTCGCGCGCCCGCCGCACGCGCCCGCCGCACCACCGGTACCCCACCGGTACGTACACACTGACATACTGCGGCGCGAGCTGATGGGAGGCGGCACCATGTCGTACCCGCCGCCGCGCGGCCAGCCCGCCTCGCGCGCCCGCCGCACGCGCCCGCCGCACCACCGGTACCCCACCGGTACGTACACACTGACATACTGCGGCGCGAGCTGATGGGAGGCGGCACCATGTCGTACCCGCCGCCGCGCGGCCAGCCCGCCTCGCGCGCCCGCCGCACGCGCCCGCCGCACCACCGGTACCCCACCGGTACGTACACACTGACATACTGCGGCGCGAGCTGATGGGAGGCGGCACCATGTCGTACCCGCCGCACCACCGGTACGTACACACTGACATACTGCGGCGCGAGCTGATGGGAGGCGGCACCATGTCGTACCCGCCGCACCACCGGTACCCCACCGGTACGTACACACTGACATACTGCGGCGCGAGCTGATGGGAGGCGGCACCATGTCGTACCCGCCGCACCACCGGTACCCCTCCGGTACGTACACACTGACATACTGCGGCGCGAGCTGATGGGAGGCGGCACCATGTCGTACCCGATAAATTAAATCAAATGTACCTATCAAATTATGATTTTTGTTAATTTTAAATGGGAATTATATGATCTATGTATCTCTAACCTAATTTACTTATCCAAGTTAAATGACTGTCTAATAATATTTACATAAAACGAAGATCTTATATATAATGTATTGTAAATATGTAGTTGGTGTTCGTAATAAATAGGTAAATAAAGTAGTGTTGTGTTTGTTGTTACAGCGGGCGGGCGGCGCATGACGCCGGAGCTGGGCGACGAGCGCAGCGACAGCGCCGGCTACCGCGGCCGCGGCCGCGCGCCACGGACCAACAGGTGCGCGCCCAGCTGCTACATGCCCGAAGCTTTTTCATACTTCATTTATTCAGGCGGGACTTTGCGGAAATCCATTATAAAATACAATATAGTTATTATATTTAGTAACCTATTCCGCTTAACTATTTCTAAAGAGTCATAAAAAAACCCTGTAAGAAATCGACCAGCAGGCAACTGGGCGTTTAACCTGGCAGGGACAGACCGCCGTGTTGTCGTAAAGCAAACGATGCTACTGTAAGCGTCGCGACGCGCCTACGGAAATACATATAGCAATTGAACACATGGTCGCGTTAAACCGCGTCCACTAACATCTGCCGCATAGGCGCAATCACTGAGGGGTCCGCATTGGCGGACCACCGTGTTACTTCCGTAGGCGAGGGGCATCGCGATTTCCTCTAGTGTGGCTCACGCAGCGACCAGCGCTCATCCTGGCAACACGTCGTGTTCGGGTTCGCAAAAAGTCAATTGTCACCCTGAGGATGTCTCGTTGAAAGGTGAACACGTGTCGATTTCTTACAGGGTTTTTATGACTCTTTAGGAATAGTTGAGCGGAATACTACACTACTATATCGGTTACTAAGTAATATATTTATGTCTAATATATTTCTTTTGTGTTTTTATACGTCAACTAGGAAGTATACAACTTTAAATTACGATTATTTTTATTACAAACGAAAATTACGAGACATTTTCTTGTATCATACCAGCATTATAGGCTTGGCAATTTTATGTGAAAAAATCCTCTGTGATCAAAATGGTATTCATAAAGATTTATTGAAAAAAATTGGATGGTTTTTCAATCTGAGGAACTTTACAATCAATACAATCATCTTCCATCCATCGTTTCTGTAGGGTCCACACCAGCGCAAGCGCACGAATCGTGCACGCTACCTGCCTCGAACAGTCTCGTACTACAGAGCACATCCGAGGTAGCACTGGTATTTTGACTATCTATGGCACGCGAACCATTCGTTAATGTCTCGCGAACACGTCCAAAAGTGTTCATACTATGTTCCTAAGATGCGCGCGAACCGGGGAACCGCGAAGGTGTGGACCCGCCTTCTACTGTTATAGCCATCGTTAGTCAATCGTTAGTCGGAACGGCAGTTAACGTGTTTGTGCTTGCAGATCCAGCGAGCGCACGGAGCGCGGCGAGCGCGGCGGGCGCAGCGGCGAGGAGCGGCCCGAGCGACGCGTGCCGCTGGAGAACGGCCGCGCGCACGTGGCCGCGCCGCGCCAGCCGCGCGCCAGCGACGCGCGCGCGCCCGTGAGTACACTCATCACTTAGTACTATCCGCTGGAGCACGGCCGCGCGCACGTGGCCGCGCCGCGCCAGCCGCGCGCCAGCGACGCGCGCGCGCCCGTGAGTACACTCATCACTTAGTACTATCCGCTGGAGCACGGCCGCGCGCACGTGGCCGCGCCGCGCCAGCCGCGCGCCAGCGACGCGCGCGCGCCCGTGAGTACACTCATCACTTAGTACTATCCGCTGGAGCACGGCCGCGCGCACGTGGCCGCGCCGCGCCAGCCGCGCGCCAGCGACGCGCGCGCGCCCGTGAGTACACTCATCACTTAGTACTATCCGCTGGAGCACGGCCGCGCGCACGTGGCCGCGCCGCGCCAGCCGCGCGCCAGCGACGCGCGCGCGCCCGTGAGTACACTCATCACTTAGTACTATCCGCTGGAGCACGGCCGCGCGCACGTGGCCGCGCCGCGCCAGCCGCGCGCCAGCGACGCGCGCGCGCCCGTGAGTACACTCATCACTTAGTACTATCCGCTGGAGCACGGCCGCGCGCACGTGGCCGCGCCGCGCCAGCCGCGCGCCAGCGACGCGCGCGCGCCCGTGAGTACACTCATCACTTAGTACTATCCGCTGGAGCACGGCCGCGCGCACGTGGCCGCGCCGCGCCAGCCGCGCGCCAGCGACGCGCGCGCGCCCGTGAGTACACTCATCACTTAGTACTATCCGCTGGAGCACGGCCGCGCGCACGTGGCCGCGCCGCGCCAGCCGCGCGCCAGCGACGCGCGCGCGCCCGTGAGTACACTCATCACTTAGTACTATCCGCTGGAGCACGGCCGCGCGCACGTGGCCGCGCCGCGCCAGCCGCGCGCCAGCGACGCGCGCGCGCCCGTGAGTACACTCATCACTTAGTACTATCCGCTGGAGCACGGCCGCGCGCACGTGGCCGCGCCGCGCCAGCCGCGCGCCAGCGACGCGCGCGCGCCCGTGAGTACACTCATCACTTAGTACTATCCGCTGGAGCACGGCCGCGCGCACGTGGCCGCGCCGCGCCAGCCGCGCGCCAGCGACGCGCGCGCGCCCGTGAGTACACTCATCACTTAGTACTATCCGCTGGAGCACGGCCGCGCGCACGTGGCCGCGCCGCGCCAGCCGCGCGCCAGCGACGCGCGCGCGCCCGTGAGTACACTCATCACTTAGTACTATCCGCTGGAGCACGGCCGCGCGCACGTGGCCGCGCCGCGCCAGCCGCGCGCCAGCGACGCGCGCGCGCCCGTGAGTACACTCATCACTTAGTACTATCCGCTGGAGCACGGCCGCGCGCACGTGGCCGCGCCGCGCCAGCCGCGCGCCAGCGACGCGCGCGCGCCCGTGAGTACACTCATCACTTAGTACTATCCGCTGGAGCACGGCCGCGCGCACGTGGCCGCGCCGCGCCAGCCGCGCGCCAGCGACGCGCGCGTATACTCATCACGTATCCGTCGTACGTCCTCCTTCCTGCACGAAGAATCACTTTCAAGTCATTTTTCAACACTCGTTCGAACACTGTTGAAGTGTCGATTTTTTTAATCCGTGCGAACGTGGGCTTACTGCAGATTAATAATGTCTACACGTCATTGACCTTGAAATGTCCCATAGCTTGATTAACAAGTTAAAATTAAACATTTCAATAACCCCCGACACAAACAAAGACAATTCCAGGTGATGCTGCAATTTTAGATTCAAGGCTACTATGTTCTTCTAATATCATTGAAGTAACAAAATACTAAATTTCGAATCGATCAGACCTGTGGAAGATGTGCACATCCATTAATCAAATAGAAAAGAGCTGATAATCTTCAAACGGCTGAACCGATTTTCTTAAATTGACTAGCTAAGCACACTCTCGATTAAGACACCTTTCAAACAAAAAAATATATAATCAAAATCGATTTAGCTGTTTGGGAGCTACGAGAGAACAGACAGATACACACGTTAAACTTATAACACCCCTCTTTTTCTGTCGAGAGTTAAAAATACCAATCTAGATGTCCTCAAATGATTAATGACCATGATTATTTCATATTTATTTTATATTTATATAGAACAAAATTATATTATAATATTTTATCCATGGGTGTATAGCATGGGTGATGCTATAAATCCTCTATAATAATTTCTGAATCAGTTAGCTTATTGCCAACATTAAAACGACGAGTGTCATAGTAACCATTATATCATCCAAACGAGTGTTATAATGTTGTACTAAAGTTCATAATGCAACTCGTTTGCTGCTTCGATACCTTCCGGACAGCGGGTGCTGCAGACCCCCACGCCGACACATTTTCCTTAATACGAGTACGATACGTCACGCTTGGCGGGTACGGGCTATGGTCAGTTTAATGTTGGCAATAGCTAACTGTTTCAGAAACTTTTATAGAGGATTCATATCATGGGTGTAGATAAAGTCTTGTATGAAAAAATTATACAACAGTTGCATAAATAACTATTATAGTGAATGTGAAGACTCTGAGGGTCATTGTTTTTCTCTGTTAGTTTTAATCATGGTCTGGCAGTTTGAGTAATTTATGCGGCCTACTCAAATGTCCTTTCTTTGATGTTGTTTGTTCTGAGTCGAGCCACACAATTACTGACAAATGCGTACTTTGACTGGACAGGTCCACTCAATCTGTGTGTGGTTCTTTCCTCAAAAGATAATTTAAACACCAACCTATATGGTCGGTCTCCACATGATCTGAACTTATATCTGGACTTTAAAAGAGACTGACCCTGAGTTTGTTTCGGTCTTTCTTCTCAGAGTAAGTCCTGATGGGAAACGCCGACCTCATCTAGTTTTTAAAATATCATTGATGTGTAAAGGTGTTTAAACACCTGCTAACAGAAATAAAATCGATTTATCGTTTATAACTGGTAACCATTTAGCATCAGGAGTGGCCTCTGACCAGGATGAGGTCCTGATGCAATACTCGACGGACCAAAAGTCAATGTAGGGGATCCCTACACTAAGTGATATAATAACGGGACGATTTTATTGGGATGATCAAATAAAACCGACCGCCTTGAATATTCGTTAAACACCGATTTATTGAAATATAGTTTTACATATTGTTTCAATATTAGGTACAAATGCTGTGTATGCAAAATGCACGGCGCGTTATGTACGGTTCCGTACAGAGAGAGTAAACCGTCGGCGACCGCGTGTTTGCCACGCAATACATTACAAAACAAAGTGTTATTTACAAAAGCATTTGGCAAAGTGTTACCTTATAAACCTATTAGCTGCTTACCTATCCCGCGGCTTCACCCGCATTAATCTCGATCACGTGGGAATATTGGGATAAAAGGAATCCTATGTCCTTCCCCAGGTTATTGTCGACCCATGTGCCAAATTTCATCCAAATCCGTTCAGCCATTTTAGCCTGAAGCCTAACAAACAAACTTTCGCACTTTCGCATTTATAATATTATTTAGGATTCGGATTGCATTAAAAAATATATCTAAATTCAACAATATAATCTTACAGAGTGGCAGACGACGCGAGGACAGACGAAGGCAAACTGATGACGAGAGCAGTGTGCTAGACAGCCAGGATGTGTCCAGTGCGGACAGAGGTACGACATAGACCGCGCTTTGTACTCTAGTGTATTTGTTACTTTCTGTACGTGGGCGCTCGACAAACTCGCGCGTGTCAGCCGAGCGAACAGCCTGCATGCCAAGTATGTAACGTACGTACAGTCAAACGCGTGGTACTGGTAACACTTGAGTCACAGAAACCGTCCTTACTGCTACGACAAAGGCGCTGTCAATGACAAATTATTACCATGGACGTGCGGGGTTGACTGTACTTACAAAACTATTATAGACGTGTGCGTGGATAAGGTTCTTACACGCCGTTTTGCTGGCTGTTCTCTGGGTTGTGATGATACATTTTAAGTAGAGGGGAGGCATGCTTTGTATTCTAAAGATATTCGTCTCCTTCGGATACGAAATCTTGAAAGCACTCCCACGCTTTTGCGTACTGTTGTTCTTAGAAATAAATGAGTTAAAAGATGGATAGTCTTTAAATGTTGAAATAAAAATATTATCGGACTATATGCGTTTGAATTTTCATATTTTTACACGTAGATTTGAGAACATAGATTGATTCACAGTCAATAGTAAGCTCGCATACTTATAAGCTTGACTTGGGTAGTGTTACTTATTAAAGCTAACAACCACAATTATTGCAGAGACAACTCAAATTCGAACGTATATTATTTTTTTTAAACTACTTTTTATAAGTAATATTGATTTTAAAAACTTGCAGAACAAGCGAGCATTATATACAAACCAACAGACACTGAATTTGGGTTACCATACCATTTAGATATCTTTATTTTTATGGGTATCAATAATAATAATAAGTAATTGTAAATTGGGTGTTAATAATAATAAATATGAACGTTCTATTGTTAAATAATACAGATTCTGCAATACCCTCGAAGTTTGTCGACCGCCTATAACGCATAGTGTGCTATTTGTTTCTATTCTATTTAAAATCAAGTTTGCTAATGCAATCGAAAAGCTATGCTATTACGAAAAATCTGAAAATATTACTGAATGTGCTAGTTAAAATGTAGTTGTAGTGTTTTATATTTCATAAGTGTATTTATATGCATTATAATGTTTATATGTTTATTTTTTTTCTGTGCACCCCGTTTTACATTTTAATTAGTACATAAACTGTAGAAGGATGAATGGGAAGTTTAGTTATATTTTCCTATCGGTTAGATGCGCGGGGTGAATAGTTGTTTGCTATTTATGGACGATGTGTTTCCTATTCTCGCTTCGTGCTACGGTTTGGTCTCATACGTTTTCTAATACTTCGGTGAGGGCTACTCGAACACAGCGGCTACGATTCGTATCGCGACGGACGTAGTATCTGTGTTATGGTTCTGTTAGTTATCGTGCGGAAAGTAATTTGAAGTTTAACGAACGGGTCGGACGAATACGGCTCGTTCCACTGCGCGCTACGCAAACGACTAGTCCCCCGGCGCTGAGGGCCCTTGGCATGTTGTTCAGAGTCCGCGACGTCCGACGAGGCCCGCGCGCGCGGCGACGCGCCCGCCCGGCGCCGCCGCCGCAGGAGGACAGGTACACGCGCGTCCTGCTGTGGGAACTGACGGCCGGGACGTGAGCGGACGTTGTCGAGATACTATTGACGCTCACTCGACCAAAGTTTCCACGATAGGATTTTTACAGAATAGACCGGCTGCACCACTCGCCGGAACTATCTGTGTATCGCGCCTCGCTGATTGTAGTCAGTTTTCGACAGCTCTCGTCACTATCATTGCGCCGAATACACAGATATTTCCGACGAATAGTAACTCACTGCTCACAAACTTCACCCTACGATCCACCTCCACTGTTGCACCATTGAGCTGGTTTCTAAAGAACTTATAATACATATTCCTTTCTAATACTGACCAACATTTTGGAAAATATCGTCCATATAGTGACGCTTCGGATATGGTTCAGTGGAATAATGATATTTTTTTATCTACCGCACCCATCGTGTTTCATAATAATATTAATTTAGTGCTTTTCACTTGTCTGATAAAAAAAAAAATTGGACACAACTGTCTTACACGCGTGCACAACAATATAACCGAATTGTGAGTAAATGCATGGTTTGATATTAATATTAATGTTTGCACTAAAGGTTTCTAGTCTCCTTCTAGTTTACGGCTTTGTCATTGTTTCTCAAAATGTAGTAGATGCGCTAGACGTAACGGTCGCATGACTTAGAACCACTCGCCCACATGACGTAAGATTTTCAGATTTATGACTTAGTCTCGAAGCGTTCGCGAGCGAAAGCCGTGACCGGTCGCGACCCCAGTCGTGATAAGCATCATCTTTCACATCGTCCTACATGAACGACAAACACGACAACGCAATGCGATGCCACACAATATTAAACAACTAAAGCTGTTACGTAGAAAAGTACGCGATCTTATCTCGGATCGATGAAGACAACGCAACGCTGACTAAATCATCTTGTTGTTCTTATTTCTTACAAACTAGTCTGCTTGAAAGTATTCGTGACAGATAGGTCGCGTCGAATATAGTGTGGCATCGCGTCGGTTCGTGTCGGGCGAGGTGCGGGTGCGGCGGCAGATGCGGCATGACGCGCGGGTGTTGCAGGAGGCGGGTGGAAGAACGGGCCTCACTCCGGCGCGGGCGCGGCGACAGCGGGCGCGGGCTCGACAGCGGGCGCGGGCGCGGGCGCGGCGGGCGAGGGCGCGCGCGCGGCGGGCGCGGGGGGCGCGGCCAGCAAGCGCCGCTCGCCGCTGGCCAAGGCGAAGGCCGAGCCGCTGCTCAACGGCACCGCGTAGAGCGGCCGGCCCGCGTGTCCCGCCCCCCGGGCCCCCGGCCCGCTCCGGCCCGCCCCGGCCCTGCCCTGACGTGACGCCAGCTGCGCCCCTGCGCGGCGCATATTATTATCCTAACGTAACGTAACATGTATGGCGAGGCCCCCGCCGCCGCCGGGGGCCCGCCGTCACTAGACTTACTCGTATTATGCTTTTGTAAGAGATTCGTGATTTGTATTCCTGATTACTCGATAATATGAAAAATTAAAGATGTGTACGTCGCTCCCCGGACGATACGCGCCGATCGCGGCCTTTCGGTACCTTTATGGGAGATCGGACATAGCGCAGTACATACGTGTTCGTAGCCTGTACTCTGTGGTTATGTGATTTCCTATAAAATAAACATTTCTGTACATATTTTCAATCGTATTTTTATTTGTACGAATAGTTCGTTCCGTCGTCTCCTCCCTGTCTAAATTACAGTGCGTAGCGAACTTACAAATTTTATAATATACACATTACGATGTTGAAATACAATTAATACTTTATAAAAATAGTATGACTAGTTGGAATGTTACAATTAATACTTATTAGTAATACTATAAACTCGAAAGGTACCTCGGTAGGAAAGGGGGCGGGATACATACATTTAGTTGGGTGTGACACTAAGAATTTAAAATTCTAAATGTGATTCTGATGACACAGACCTATTTAACAAATATTTACAGATCTAGACTAAAATATCAGTCATATAACAGTACCGTGATATGCATTATTGCCGGGATATCACTAGGAAGTATTTACAAAGATATGACGTCAGGTAAGAGGCAGGAGTACGTAACTAACGTGAAGCGAAAAGAAATGGCATGTTCACAAAAGTAGATGTACAAAAAGGAGACAAATGCTATTAAAATTTGAGGACGAAATTACTTTTACTAACTACTTTTAGAATTGTTTATTTACTAGTTTTGTGAACAAGCTTTCTAGTTTCATTAAAAATTACACATCAAATCTTAACTTACCTACTCTTGTTACTATTTTTAACTTTAACACGAGGAACTTCCAAGAATACTAGACATCAAAAACAATTCTGTTGAGATTCAGCTCAAACTTATGTGAAAAAATATTACGAATCGTAACATTATAACATCGTTCGTTCACTGCTACGTTACCCGCAAAAATGTTTTTTTAAACTTGATTTTCGAGCTAGTAATATAATGTTGTCTATGCTATGTTAACCAATCGGTTTATTGCAAAGGAGAAAACGAAGAAAATGAAAAAAAAATACACGGAAATTATCCTAATAACTAAATGATTACGTAGAATTTCGTAGTCAATGTAAACGAAATTGACGAATACAGAAAGGGGCAAAAATATTGTTCTTGTCCAGTTCTGCTGACTCTATTTCACCCAGATATTGTACCTATGTAATAACAGTGTAGAAAAGCCATAATTAGACATTTCTTTTTGATATAAAAAATAAACACGGTTTGCATTTTATGTGCTAATACTAAATTAAAAACCCAAGTCTTCTTCTAATGGTTGTCTTTGTTTTTAAGTACTTAGACTAAATAAGTATGTATGTAGTTATTCTTAGACAATTCATGGAAATCACTCAGGATTATGAATTGTTATATTATATTTCTATTCACTTCACATCGTTCGTCTCCTTTACGTAGTAGGTACGTATGCTTGTACAAAATGATATGTGTCTACACTGTACAATAATTAGGCTTCAGTATATATAGAATTATATACTTAGGAATACTGTAATATTCTTTCCTATTATAAACATTCTTTTTGAAAAGTCACAATGGTGACTAATATTATGAGAAAAATCATTGTTTTTGTAAATTCATTAACATTGTATACTTTTTAAGTAAACACTGAAGTCTTTAAGACCCAGATATAATTTTGATTCATGGCATAAAAATATATGCGTTTTTTACTGACCTGTTTGAGTTTTAATACCTTTACATACAGCCTATCAGATGAAGTCGATGTCTAATGACACAGTACGTACATTTTATATGAGAATCGTTAGACCACTATTAGACATCGTACAGAATAGTAACAGTCAAGAAAAGCGTGTAGCTTAATAAACAAATCACTTAATATGGCGCGATATGGTAAGCCGATGTTAATAGCAGCCTTTATGTGTTAAATCGTGAGAACTCAGGTTTGCTTCTATTGCTCTGAAATTGCAGTATTTGATTTTATAGCCTCATAATCAGGTATACCTACTGAGGGGCGTGTTATTATTTACTAACAAGAGAACATCTTTTTTTGGCATTGCTCTCGCGAAACTAACACCTCTAGTCATCACTAGTGGTGTTTGTTGGTTTGTGCAAGCAATGCATAAAATAATGTCCAAAAAGGGACCCAGTTCCAATAGATTATTGGAACGAAGTTCCATGTCGCATGTTATATTCTGTAATTCCATACACTTTTGTTACTTTACAAGTTTCGTGACTGTCATATTACCCTTTTTTTTGGTCTCGCTCTCATTCTCCAAGTGTACAAAAGCGAAAGAAACTACGTTCCAACCGGGTGTGTCCACGACACCTCGTTTTTAATATTTTTCATTAGGTAGGTAACTAGACGTTAATTTATTTAATTTATTATTTTACAGATGAAAATCCAATGCAATTTGTTAGAATTGGTTTCATTGTGATAGATAAAAATTATGGTGTTCGATTTGCGAATTATCTTTTGTAGTAAGGCTTACTCTGACGACCTTACAATATTACTAGCTACACGCTTGACTATTCCAGAAGAGATGAACAGAGATTTTCACACAAAAGTTCCCAACTTAGTAGGATTTTCCCCGGCAATAATGAGATGATGGCATTAGAGTAGTCGATGCTTATCCTCGTGGCACGTCTCGAGGTCGCTGTCCTCGGAATCAGAGTGTGAGCAGTAGGAGGAATCGCTCCAGTGCTGGAACTCTTCCTTGTGATGCTCCAGCGCCATCAGCGAGGGAAATAGGCTGTCGCACGCGCTGCATCTGTGCATAGAGATTGGTTAGTTTTAGTGAAATTGATGTAAGTATGAAACCACACAAATTGAAAGTGTTATTAGGTATAAAATAGGCTAGGTGGTTCCTATTACTGGAAGTCTACAAATACACGCTTCTCACTCAGGAGATAGAGCCATGTGTGTCACTGACTCTGGCAGGGCCACCATCAGCGATTTTAATTTTGAAAACACAAAAAATTAGTCGCTAATTAGTCGAAATTTGTCGCCAAATATCAGAATTTGTCGGTCACTGGTTCAAAAGATATAAGGGTTTGTAGGTGACCCTGCTGTAGGGAGTCTCCCCAGCAGAGCCAAATTTATATCTCAAAAACTACTAGGGCACCTAGCGAAGATCTGTTTTCTCCTTCCAGCAAAAAGTTTTTCGTGAACTCTTGGCTCTAGGTCTTGGACTGGGGAGACTCCAGCAGGGCCACCTATAAACCCTTATATCTTTTGAACCAGTGAACGACAAATTCTGATATTTGGTGACAAATTTGGACAATAACGACAAAATTTTTATTTTTGCTAGACACACCTGCCGATTTGAGTGCTGGTAGACAGCTATCCTCTTCTTTCGAGTCGAGAGCTTCGAGGTAGGAAGTGGACAGACGTGTGAGAAAAAGGGAGGCCTTTGCCCAGCATTGGGACATCGCGGGCTAATTAGATAGATAGATACGCCGCCAACATCGGGGCAGGCTTTTTTATACCAAGAGCTCCAGTAGTACAGACAATTTTCTATGAATATTTAGCCGTAGTTAGTTCTACTCACCCGAAATGTCGTTTCTTCTGTTGATGATCCCCGAGCTGGCGACGCGTTGGAAACGAGCGGTCGCACACGTTGCAAGTTAGAGCTTCGTCTGTAATGTAATAAAATGTACTTTAGTTATTTTTACATTCATCGATGTAAACGTATAATGACATAACCATCACACATGTAGGTACTTGTCTCCCGAATGGTTGAGCACAAGTGTACCTAAGTAATTAAATTACCTAACCCACATTTAGCCATTTATGACTAAGTCCCATGTAAGTAATATGGGCAAGTCATCAAACGGGCACAAATCCAGACTGGGCTGTTGCTGAGACATTGCCTATTGCCTAATCCTGGGTAGGTACCTGTACCTATTGATCAACGGAGCGCGTATAATAAGTAGGATGGTAAATATACAAATATGCGCTTTGATGAGGATGAGCTGAAAGGTTACTTTGAACTTCGTGCGCAGATTATGCGTCGACTATGCAGGCTGACTTTGAAAACATGCTACGAAATTTAAGGGGGTGTTCAACCCATCAATATGACCAACTTTTACTATGAGACCAAAAAAGAATTCGCAAAAAAAAATCGACCTTATACAAAATGGTCCAATCGGGTACTTATACCTTTATTAATTAAAGGAAGGACGATTTTTTTTTTTCGAATTCGAGTTTTTCATAATAGTAAAAGTTGTTCATATTGATGGGTAGAACACTCCCTTAAATTTTGTCGCATGTTTTCAAAGTCAGCCTGTATACTAGGTACCTACTAAGTTGAATTGAAGTTGTTAGATTTCTTACTATGATCCTGCTGCGTGCTACAGCACTCATGACTAATCTATGTAATTATGATTATTATGAGTCATTTGGGTTTTGCGGTTACTCACCATTGTACTACCGCATGACGACCTTTTATCTGATAATCAGAGATATTAGTCAAACTAGTTTGGGTACAGCCAGCAACGAAACTTGGTTAAAAATATTCAAAGTTTTAAAAGTGATGAAAACTTGCTAATTTAGTGTACCTACTGCATATTCTCGTAAGAAACACTTATTGTCTATTTATGTTTTTTTTTTTTTGAATAACAAGTAGCATACATGTGCTTCATCATCCAATATCGATCAAAAAAGGTAGACTAACAAAATCATAGGTACGTACCTACTATTGCTAAAGTACATAGTCGGGTTATAAAATGATACAAGAATCAAAAAGTTCCAAGTTTAATTGAAGAAATCTTTTTACAAAAAATATTTTGTTGTATTTAGGTTTCAATAAGTTTGAGCATAATTATTATTTATTGGTAAAAAGCTTTTCGTTCGCAAGGCAGTAGGAAAAGGATACAATTAATTATCAATATTTTGTAGACATGATTTAGAACTTGTCCAGCTTATAGATAATTCTTTATAAATTATTTTCTTTGTAAGTAGGTTACTCTGTACTAATATGATATGTATTTTAGCTATATAAATGCAATCCAAATTAAAATAATTTAGATATTAGTGTAAAAAAGCACAAAATCCTGAAGGCAAGATGACTAAAATTTAAATTAAAAATAGGTTTAAATTACAAATCACATTTTAAACATTAACATAAATATCGAGCATTCTTACAAAATTTTAGTTCTATATTAGGAACGAAATATAGACAATACAAGTAGGTACTATGTTGAGAAATTCTAGCACATGGAAGTTCTCATACAGCTGCTAATAGTCCTGCTAATTTCACTAATAAGTTCACACAAATAGGGCAATGCAGTAAGTACATTGACCTATTGAACTAGTAGACTAGAAATTCATAATTTCTGTAAATTCATAAGTTCAGTTCTAGATTTTATTTTATTTTATTGAAGCTGGAAGCAATGTAATCCGTTATTGCATAACATCCAGATCCACTCTATGATAGAGTATATAAGTATACAAACATTCAAACTTCACCATTTTATCTCCTATTATAAAAATAACAATCTTAACTACTCATATCAAAACTTATATTATTATCAAAGTGTATTTATATAAGAATAGTAAACCGTTCCAGTCCATACTCATATATAATGTTATATTGGTAAAGTATTAGATACGGATGACTTGAACATGCTGCCAAAGAACCTCATTCCTGAGGAGCCTCCGGGGATTGAGCCCATCATCATCCAGACCAGAGCGACCACCTGCAGGACAGCGCACACAATTGTCCAGGGAGTACTTTGTAAGTGTAGCGCACAGTATAGTGTTGCTATGAGTGTCAGTGTGTACAGGGAGGTTGTGAGAGCCCTCTCTTTGCTAAACATTGACTTCAGGTGATTCCATGGGCCATACAGGAAACTGAAACTGTTTTAGAATATGGTTAGAAACTTCATTTAGGACATTTATAATTTTCTACTGTCATGGATCTAAATAACTGTTCTTGTATTCATTTATTATGATGCTAGACAAAAAATGTCTTATGTTGAAGGACATTGAACTAGACACGATAGAAATTTTATTGTTATTACATCTGCAGTGTTTAGTGTCTCGCAGTGTTAATAAAAAATAAAAAACTGTTTTAAAAAAACAGATACAACATCTATGTTTATTTTGTTACATAATACTTCAACTGTGTTCTAAATAGCAATATTATTGAAGTAAATATTTGTGAGTGGCAGGATGGTTGGTGTTATGTTACAGATAAACATGCAGTAAGTATGAAAGCGATGAATAATAACGTAGGTACATTCAGGTACAGTATTCCACAAGACATGTCAGTAGTAACACTTTGACCTTGAGCTGGCTTAGCATAGTACAGAGTTCCAAAAGAATAAAAGGCCAGCTTTATAGGTAATGCTCTGTTACCACTGTTACCATACATTGCTACCATACTTCACCATCATCAGCCTACAGCCACTGTTGAACATAAGCCTCTCCAATCACTTATAGTTATTGCATGTTTTCTGTAACATTATACTCTCCATCCTGATGCTCACTCAATATTTAAATAGTATCATAAAATAATATAAGTTTGTAGACAACAATTTTTTTTTTACCTGATTATAAAGAACATGCTCCCTAGAGTGAAGAGTAGGGCAAACTTCCTAGCCTGCAGTAGTAATACAGGTATGTACAGGAATGACAGTATGAAACATAGGAATCCAAAGAATAAACATATTCCAAAGCCCATAAACCGTTGTGTCCTGCTCTGAAATATAGAACATTTTGATGTTAATACCAAGTGTTCATACTAGGTAAAGTTTATAATGAGAAAATTAATTTAGAGGCCTTATTGGTGTAAAAAGTAAGAAGTTGTTACACAGATTTAAGAAAACCACATCATACAGTTTTCATTACTAAAATGTCTTTGTTTTAGAGACTTAATATTATCAATTTACTTAACAGTATGTACTATCAACTGTACTGTCAACAATCTGTATATCAATATTATTATGGTCTATACATAAAGTTAATTGCCTGTAAGCCTTCCTTTAAATGAATAAACAAACAAATAAATTATGTAGTGCAAGTCTTTTGTTTGAAGTTTCTAACTATGCTGCTACAAGCAGGTAGATAGTGTGACCCCAATGATGGAACACAGTTTTGCACAGACCAGTTTAAGAGTGATGTAATTGATAGCAACGCTATTGTATTGCGTCGAATGTTTCGTGCGCAAATTAATTAATTCATTATTTTCTACTTACCAAGGTGCAGTACTCTTTCTGTACATTTTCAAACCAAGTAGCAGTACTGCTAGTACTCGTGGGGCTTTCGTCAGTACTCCGTGTCATAAAACTTGGGGCAGAAAATGATGGCAAACTGAAATTGTAGCTCCGACGACTTTCATTTTTCAGTAAATATTGATCCAAGTCTGTCTTCAGGTTCGCCATTTTTAGTTAAGTCACTTTGGTCCCGTTTTGTAGGTTTTAGCTCGTAAATTAACAGTTTATTGCAAATTCGTCAAAGTATTCACAAAATGAATAACACTTTACACTGCCCACTTCCTGATGAGCAACAAACAAACGACAAATCGTATGACAACACAACACTGACACAGTGACAATGACAATTACTTTGCCAGGCAAAACCACAGACAATATTTTTGAGAATGCCACTTGCCAGTAATCGCTAGTGACGCGCATGCTCTAATTTGATATCGATGTCTTTTTATCGATACCGCTTTCACTTTTTTATTTGGCATTTATTTGAGACAGAATAATTGATAAGGTTATTAAACTCACCGTAATCTGTATCATCGCTGAAGTCGTCATGTGCATGTCGACGGACGTTGTTGTTATATCGGTCATGCGCACAAGGTGGGCAGACTCCGCCTGTATCACGTTCATCCAAATCGGTGCTGCTAGCATCCGACTCTACTTCCGCTTCCTCGATGTGAATATCATCCGTCTGTCTGTTATCAAGCTTTTCGTTTGATGACAGTTGATTGTAATTTTTCCGCGGTGGTCTTGACTCTGTAAACGCAGGAAAAGGGACATTAGTCTATTTATTATTTCTAATTTATTTTTAAAGAGAGATTATTAAACATTATGATGTTCTAGACCTAAACAATAAGAAAGTAAAGTTCGATCGACACGAAAAGAAGATGAATAAATGTACCATTGATGATTATAATGATTACAATTCTCTGAACACACTCTTATACATATTTGTTACGGTTGCAAATAATATTTTTATCAACATACAAATATGCTGTGACGTGTTAATTGCAAAAAAACAAAAGAAAATTTGAATTTCGCGGGCTACCCTGGCGTTTTCGGCTTCAATGGCAGTGCTTATCAAGAGGTACTAACAACACCTAACAAAAAAGAAATCTAATCTACCACGTTATTTTGCCACGACAAAATAAATAGGTAGTCTTACATCACGTAGGTAAGTATATACCTAATGGCGCTATAAAGGTATGAGGAATGGGTGGAAGTTGCTCATCATCCATAGAAGAGGGAGGATCTTCAGACCAGACGGGTGTTGTGTCTGGTGCGCAAATTCCCGCCGGTTAAGTAGGTTGTCTGTTTATATGACGTAGTTTAATCGGAAAAAACGAAACGAACGAAAGGCCGGATTATTGGAAACTAAGAGAGATTTTCGTAATAATGCGAGCTAATATCCAGATTTTGCAGAAACGCCAGTCTGTTTAGGCGTTAACCGTTATGTTAAGTAATATATGAAGACGTTTTTATGAAAAAAGAGCCACTAAAAGTTGATGTCAAACGAATTCAGCTGCGTAGAACATCATCCACACTTGGTTGGGTTTGCGCCCGCCATCGTCTTGTGTTAAAATAAATAAATTGCAGGCAATCTAGCGAATAAAGGCCAGCCTCTGATTTTTGTGTTCACGAATGTAAGTATGACGATCTTTATACCTTCACACATCTTTCTCTGTCAACGACATACATAGGTACCTAGGTACATAAACTCACGGCTTTTTAATTCTCTTAACAGTAGGCAGAAAGTACAGTAACTAAACCTTCTTTTCAGTAGGTATACTGTCTTTCTCCTTTTCTATTAATAAACATGGTTAAGATTTGAACGATTGCAATAGGAAGAAGTCCAAAATTAGCTGGCACAAAACCACCGACAAGTAAAAAAAGGCCTTTAATTATTATTCTTGGATCATAGTTATAAGTAGATCGCACCGGCGCGTAGTCGGGGCGGGTCGTACCTACGTGATTAAAAATAGTATACAGGATGGGTCATCGACGCGCAACCTGTTACCATGGATTCAGTGCATGATTACTCCCCCTGCCTAATATTTGGCCGATTATTTAAAAAAAAAATGCTGTTCCATACATTTTGACCGCTTATGTAAATATTGCACCTTTGTACGAAACAGCAGATTTCCAGAATCATGTACTTAATTCACGATAAAAATTTGTGCGTCGATGCTCCTGCCTCCCTGTATTTTGATGCAATTGTGCAATGACAAAATTGCTCTCACGTTCAAACGACGTTTTTCAACACCATATTACTTTTCCTGTATCAAAATCCCCCAAAATATTACGTGAAATAAACGAGATGTAATCAAAACAAGTGTGCAGCATGTATCATAGTTGTAATTATGGCAGTTACAGGCTCCTCGTGCCGACGTTATTACCGCCGCGTTCTCGCGAGCGTCGACAACTTAATAACTTATTTTATTAGCTAATTTACGCTGCTTGTTCGTTGTAGCTACTCTGATTTATATTCCAATTATAATAGTGCAATTTTAGCAAGATTGAACTCAAGTTGGGGTGTATAGTTACGTAAGTTACCTACGTGTTAATAAACCAAAAAGTTAGTGGTAGTTTTCTGGATTTTCCTTTTTCATTTTATGAAAATAATGTCATCGTACGGTCAACTGTCTGTGTTCCCCAAAGCATGAGTAAACAGGCATCTTCTGAGCACGCTCGTTTCAGCGTAGACCTCATCCATCGCTATCATCAGCACGCGTACCATGACAACCGTAGAAATGAGTACGAATGGTTCAAATATAGAATCCTGAGCGTTGCGAAGGTTTCAAAGGTACGAGACGCAGAATAACTTTGCTGCCGAGCGAAACACACAACTTTTCACATCACGACAGCGAGGAAAATGCTAGGTGCAAGAAATGCAGTCGTCTTACTGGCTAGTGCGATTATGCTAAAAATGAGGTTGGCGCATTGACAGGAAATAAGTATTTATGCATTTTAAACACGATACCGGTATAGAAAATTATTGAATAGAAAGGTTCGAATTTTGAAAACTCTTTCCACGCTAGCGGAAAAAATGCACTATTGCACTCAGATTTCGAATGATAAACAGAATCTTTCCGAGCTTGTTAGGTGAAAAAAATATTTATATTAAAGGCTGATTTTGTTACGAAAACCGCAGTTACTGCTTCGAAATAAGGACGCTGTCAAAGACGTTCTTTTAAAAATGGTGTAGGATTCGACGTGTTAGGCGTGGTGGCGGGTGACCAGCACCGTGGGTCCTCCGTGCGAAATCAGCCCTCGTACGTTCTCACTCAGCGACAATCACAGTCTCACAGAAGGAGCCCATTTCCCATTTTCCAGTTTTCCGTCTACGCCATAAGTTTGAAAAAATCGTCTGAATTGGCAGTGTAGATAAGTGTGTTATGCAATTATCCCGCAGGACCGTTTTTTACTGTTTGTTTATACAGGTTAAGACAACAGAGTGTTGCTATCAGCTCATAATTAATTACGTTTTCTAGATCGCTTTGACGTTCACTGAAACAGGCGTCTGTTCATTTTGTATGACACGGCGACAACAGACTTGTAATTAAATGATATTTTTCCGACGTGTGGTGATGTGGCCTCTCTGTAACGTTTACTTATGCGTGTGACAATTTAGTTTAAGTACCTACCTACGTTAATTGTTTACGTGGTTTCGGAATTAACGGGTTTCGATTTCGTCATCTTCGTCTGTTCGTCTGTTCGGATGAAAATTTGTAAGAAGATGTAGGTATTTTGTGCACTGATAAACGTCGTGAAATAACAATAAAAATTAAGAAGAAAGAAATTAACATTTTCACTGCGAAGTTTTAACTTAAAAAATGTGTTGTTGGATTCCATAGTTGAAAGGATTATGATGTTTATAAGTGACTGCTATTTATAGGTTTTGATCTATGGTATATTTTTTAGTTTTTTTTTCGAAAAATACTATGACGTTTGGTTTTCCTGGGAAGCACAATAAGTAATGCATTAATAGTAGTAAGTACTTAACTTTATTGTTAAAGCCTCTAAAACTTGAACACTATTAAAGTAATATCCTAAGACTAGGGCATTACGTGAGCACCGCGCCTCGCTTACGAATAACAGTTACTTATGTATGTAACTACAGGTGTAAAATAACGCGCGCTGAAGGAATAGGTGACAAAGTAATTAACTATTCATGACTGACGTGTAGAATACTTGATGCCACTGTGTTAAATAACTCTCTAAGGTGAGACATTCAACGAAGAAAATTATTTATTTGGTGTTATAGCTGAACCTACAAGAATATTTTTCTCGTGGTCAAAATCGAAACTAACGACTGTATCTTGTTTTTTTCATACATTTCCAACAGCGTCCAATGTTTACCGACAGCGCCCCCTGGCAACGTCATTCAAGCGCCAAAAAATCTTTGTCGCGTTGTAGATGTCATGAGTTATTGAGTGGAGTGACTCCATCTGATATAAAATAAAAACCGGCCAAGTGCGTGTCGGACCACGCACAATGAAGGGTTCCGTAGCTGGGATCAATTTATTCCAAGAACAAACTTAACACTAGTTGAAAAACATGTTCTCCCATATGAATGAATGAACGAAACGAAATGTATGGGAGAACATGTTTTTGCAACTGCAAATGTAAGTTGGTCGATAATTACTCGTTAACTTGTAGAGCCTACTTAGCTGTGATAGTTTTCATTTTAATTTCGTTATATGTGTAGTACATAATTATAACGAAATTAAAATGAAAACTATCACATGCTATGATTTTTTCCACATATCCAGAATTCCAGAACTTACCGTTTAGCTGGCAGGGGGGGGGACACTTGACTCTAACAAAAATGAGCACTTTAAAGCTTAATATTTCGCAAACGGATCCTTCAATCTAAAAATGGTTTGAACAAACTCCCAATATTTATGAACGACGTTTCCAAAGAGACCCCACAACATGGGATAGACGAAAAACAAAAACACTTTACGTGTAGGGGAAGTAACCTAAAAAAAATTTTTTTTTCATGATTTTATTTTACCACTTTGTAGACGTAATTAATATATAAACTCATGCCAAATTACAGCTTTCTAGTACTAATAATCTCTGAGCTAAGCCGGGGACAGACAGACGGACACGGCAAAACTACATATAAGGGTTCCTTGTTGACTACGGAACCTTAAAAACGGAATGTTCTGTTTCTGGCCTTACAATAAAGTTTTTAGTATAAAGGGCATTTTGGGCAAATAATTATTACCAAAGGCAGTTTTAAATGTAGTCAAAATGAAAGTTTTAATAACAGAAAAGCAGTTCTTTGAACTTTTAAAAGAATTTCGGATAAGGTACCCAGCAATTACGTAACAGCAATAAAAGAAAAGCACCTCAATCTTCTCGAGGAGCAACTTTCAAAAACTATGTGCCATAAAGTATCTCAGTAGGTACCAAAAGCGAAGATGATATTACGCAAAGGTTGTAACTCATACAGCCTATAGCAACCTCCACAAGATTTACGAGTTAAAAGTCTTCTCGGGAATTCTAGCTTGGCCATTGTATTTCTTAATGATTATTTCTCTTTGTTCCGAAATAAATTAACTACTACGTCGGCCTCTGGTAACGACAGCCGGCAGAACATTTGTTGTCTGTGGAACCAGAAGCTGTTATTCATTAGGTCCATTAATTATCTTGTGACCTTTCTAATTAGGACTTACGAGACTTAATAAGGTTAACATACATTAGAGTGTGGGAAATTGGTTGTTACTTTATTAATAATGTTTTGGCGAGAGGTTGATTTGGGGCTTTTTTTTGAGTCCATGTTATCATAATTACTCACTAAAGTATGCAATTAGTCTATTTTTACCCGACTGCGGCGAAGCCAAAAAAGGAAGGTTATTATAATTATTATTTTTAAACATCAAATGATCTTTGAAAACTGACAAACAAAATACATACACACAATATACATATTATTATGTCCGTTGTACTCAGTGACCCAGCAATGTTCAAAGTGCGTAGCCCATCTGCTACGACGAGCAGTCACTGGTGCTACGTCGTAGCTCTTCGTACCGATTGTATCATCGCAATTCATAATCCATGGGCAAACATTACATAAGAAAGTGCAACAGCTGAGGCCTTTTTCCATTATGGCGAGGCAGAAACTAAAGAAAACCCACGTTCTAAACACGTTATTGAAGTAAAAACTTCTTTAGGCGTGTAGAGCATTTTTGATAGCGGAAAATTTTATAGGTTTGCGTCACTGACTATGTTAATGTTAACAGTATATCTGTAGCTTTATGGGAGAACACTGTTATTTCATAGTTTTAAGAATCATTTTTTAAAATAAAACCTTGATGTTTAGTAAAATTTTAACTGTGATTTACACAATATATGTAGTAGGTACCTACATAATTTTTTTTGACTTAATATTTACGTCCCAAAACGTCGATAAATCTTCATAATAACGAGCCGAATCAGGGCATCTAATCAACTAAGTAGTATAAAATGGATTACATCTATTATAATTCAAATCATAGAAATAGATATCCCCAAACTTCAAATCCAATCTACGACTACAAAGCACACAAGTACTTATGTTAAGTACTTAGTGGCATTCGATCATAGTTTGTATTATTTAGCTCTTGTACACAATGGCTTATTAAGTTCCAGTTCGACGAACATCGATAATATCGCCGATATTATATAATATGTAGTTGTATTTAGCAGGCTGTTTAGATAGAAGTAGCGAGGGAATTCGATAAATGTGAGAAACGGAGGCTTTTGCTCAGGACTGCGATTAAATAGGCCGATAATATCGTGAAGTAAATCGAGATCCTTATCTTTTTGAGCAAAAAACCGGTCTAAGTGGCGATGCTTAGGGGAGGCCTAGGCCTATGCCCAGCAGTGGACGTCTTTCAGCTGAAAAGAGGATGATGTGGTGGGCTTTTTGACTAACCTCAATGATTTGACGAAGGCATAACTGGAAGACGCGGCCTGATAAAGTTACAAGGAGGAAAGTTACATTATTGTAAGCAAGACGTCCATCATCACAGTATTTAGTTTCATTACCTAATATGTAAACTGATGAAAAACTATGATTTATGTACATAGATAGTTTTGATTAATTAATTTACAAAGACATATTATAATTAGGCACTTATTGGGAGATGGTCCGGTCATTAGAGGGCCTGCACTTTAATAAAGAGACAATATTGACGACACACTTATTGCTAAGCGATCGGATTCTGTACCTTGTTAAAGATAAAGATTTATCTTATAAGTTGGCATTGTCATGGATAAAAAACTGAATTGAAAGTGATGATAGTTTGAAACCTATCTCAACTTCCATCTCGTCAATGTTCTTGAACTTTGAGAAGTAAGCATATTCGTGCAAATATCAAAATCCCATGTTAGTAATATCCGAGGGTTGTTCACAGAAATGTTGGGCAAATGCCAGCTAAATATAATTACGGATGAGGCCGGGGGCCGACAAACACGCGGCGCAAACACCAACCGCCGTGTTGGCTCACTTGGTTAGATTAAACCTCGCTGATTCTATTAATGTGATCGCGACATGTATCAGTGTGTGTATAAGTGTGATGATGTGTGTGTGTGTGTTGTGTTTTAGTTAAGATTATTTACATTGACTGGGAAAAATGAGACTTATGATTAACGGTTTATGTCAAACAGGCTTCAAACTTTTGTGCACGACTCAGGTAAGTCAGACCGATAAATTAAGAGCAAGTTTGAAAGTTGCCCTCTGTTGATATTAACATTTCCTTCTAGAACTAACTACCTAGTAAGTGCTAGTGCATCTAAGTTCGATAAAGGGTTTAGTAGTAAATCTAGTTATCTGCAGTCCTCATTCCCAGAATCAGTATAGCTAGACAATACTGAATGGTTGGCATGACATAAAATTAAATTAGTTACGAATAATTTGAAATAATAACAGTGTGTCTGCAAATGGAGGAATGACATTCAATTAATTTGGAAAAAAAGAAGAACACTTTTAAAAAGTTCTGTTGATTATTATTTGCTGCATGTACATTCTAGCTTAAAGTTTTTAAACTTGCAATAATAATGGAAAAAGATCGATTTGTAAAATAAACTTTTGTAAGTAATCTTTTTTTACAAAGCCACAAATGGAGTTATCGTGTAAAAACATTGTGTTTAAAACAAATGTCTATTAGCACTGCAGCCTGCCTGCGTTATTGAGATAACAGAACAAATACTTAAAGACAAATAATTCTTATAAAAGGCGCGTGGAGGCCAAACAAGGAGGTTCTATTAAATTAACTCCGACTCACACCTGCGCCGAGGACATTCTTTTATAACTTCATGAGGAAAATTGCCTTAATTCAGTTATTTGTAGGCATCAAGGAGGCCTTTCTTCTCAGCTTAATACCCGCTTTTTTATTACGCAAAGAGAATTTTAAGGGGAACGTAATGGCGATAATATTTATTAAATTTTACCGGGATTGGCACTGTTGGCTCGGGGCCCAAGATCAACAGAGAATTTGCTTGTTCAAATTCGGAATTTGAATTTATATTCTAGGTAGGTTCTTACCTATGTTATTTTAGAGTTTCAAACCTAATAATAATGTTGTTATCATTCTTGTCTAGTCTAGATTTAGAAGCGTGTTTAGTAAGTATATTTTACAACTTTTATCAGCAATGCGTAGTAAATTGATGCTTCAACTATCTAACTGTCACTGAGAAAACCGACCTTGTCGTGTTATTAAACCAACCTTAAGGTGATTAAGCAATTAAGAGGTTGACTATACCTACAAATAAAAATGTACTCGCACCTGCACCATAATCTATGGCAATATTCACCATAGACAACTGACAAGAGAAGCATAACCTGTCAGTGTCACGTCAGACCGAGCGTTGATAAATTATTCAAGACGTCTCTCTCAAAGGCGTCACTCAAACGTCGCTTATATTGAGATTGTCAGGATAATCCGAATTCTTGTCAGGACAAGGTAGAATTACAAACGAATTTAATATAACATAGTACATTTAGTTGGACCGTAAACATCTAATATTAAATATAGGCCTTCTTTGATCGTCCTGAAGGATATTTATTACAACGGCTTTGTTGTTTATATAAGTATAGGATTGTTCAATGCGCGTGAGCGTTTCACCTGAAGGCCAATTATTGTACTTAAAATCGTTCACATTCAAGGCGCAATCTGTCAAACTTGTCAAAAATGTTGGAAAATTGTATTGTATTCACTATTTCACATAAACCAATTACAGGCACTTTTGAATTGTCAAGGGGTCGGTCAGTCAGAAAGATGAAGCTAGTTGCCCATTCCAAAGCGTAGTAGGTTCCTATGGAGAAGAACAGGCAAGAAACTCCACGGACACTCTTTTAAATCAAAATATATGTATTTTTGACAGATTGCGAATGAGACGCAAATGCGATCGTAAAAATACGGGAATTGCCCAAATCACATCAAATCAAAATATTTTATTTCACATAAACCTACATGGGCACTTATGTAACGTCAGAAGCTAGGTGCACGGTTCCAATTGGTCGTTTCCTATGGAGAAGAGCCGGCAAGAAACTCCACGGTTACTCTTTTAAACCTCCTGTCTAATGTTGCCACTTAGAAGAGGGATGAGAATGAACGACTCGCTTAACAGCTGCATATTTAAAGAAACGACACGACTTAAGATAGTGGTTTAAACAAGTTAAAAAAAAGATGCTCATACATGTATACCTTTACATTTTTGCCCTAGATATTTCTTTAACAGGCGTTCAACATCAAAATTTTCCTGTTATCCGCCATTGTAGAAACAATACACCTACACTACATAATATAATCTCCTCTCCAGTGTTGTGGGGCAGTAATCTCGGTGAGATGTCGTCGATCCAATCACTTTGATTCACGACACCCGCGGCAGGAGCAGTGCGTTCTATTCTTAGAAATAAACAGGGGGACACGAGCGAACGTGTCTGTGAACTTTTATGTCATGTTTGTCCAATAGAAATAGAAATATAAATAATTTATTTGCCAATAATGTAGGAATACAGATATGATGGTTATTTGGATGAGAGTCCCAATACATTTTGCCTTACGGCATGTAAAATGATTTATTATAATACATTTACTAGACAAAAAACATAAACAAAACATTAAAATAAGCATTCCATTCACTAAGCAACATCCAGCAAATCTAGTGCCAAGTCATTATTTTTTCACACTATGTAGGTAATATTTCAATATTATTGAGTGTGTCATAACTTTATTTTTCTCTAAAATATTAAAATATTCTTTACAGATCAAATAAAAACGTGAATAAATAAACAAATACTACTGCCATAATGTTCTAAATCGTTATCAATTTCTTCAATTCTTCAAGTAGTACCATAAAGCTTAGCGTACTCAAAATAGAAGCTTGTATGTGGAGTTGCAGACACCAGTCCATTATACAATACAATACAGATAACTTTTGTTGACTTTACATACATACAAACGTATGTATGTAAAGTATATGTAATGCAATATATGTATGTACAAACGGCTACATATCAAGCTATACATTTCCAGTATAAGCTGACTTCTTATTGTACAGAAATCAACAATGTAACAATGTAAGATTATCCGTGTACCTATAGAAATATATGCCACGAAATATTATGTAACTTATGTAATAATAATATCGTGTAAAACGTAATATAATGTAGAGATAACAAATAAATGTAGGTACGTTATGAAAACATGGGTTATTATTTTAGGATAAAATAATAAGTTTTGCGAGAAGAATGAAGGAAAGATTTCGTATTGAAATTACAAAACATTATTTATATTAACTACAAGCATAAAGCAGCAACCATTGTAAAAGTAGATAACATTCGTAACCCTGCTCCGATCGCGTAGCTCGCGTAGTCCTGACCTCTGCTACGTCGTAGCAGTCGCGTAGCAGCGTAGTAAAAACGTTATGAGAGGAAGCCCGAACCATTTTGACAAACATTTTTTGCAACATCGTTTTAGGGTGCATTTCTCGAAAAGAAGTGTATAAAAAGAAGTATCGCCACCCGTGGGTATTATTATACCCACGGGTGGCGATAGTTTATTGGGAACCTCGTTACCTACCTTAACCAATACATTCACCTGATATTTAAGAACAAGCCGTGCGCGCGGTTGTGTTTCTTATCGGCAAAAGTGACGAACTTCCATACAAAATTTAATTCTCTATTGAACCCCTTTAGGGGATGAAGTTTCAAAAATCCTTCCATTGTGTTAGACTCTGTGGCTAGGCTGTGCGTTGTGTGTTTAATGAATTTAAGATATTTATTAAGTAGATTTGTCGCATAGCCAATGTCTCCTTATACCAAACTAATAAGCGGTGACGCAGATCGTAGGTCAATTTACTGACCTACATATAGTAGAGTGTTGACCTACGATAGTATGATTGACGAGTTCCAATCATCTGGCGACTGCTGCAGAGATGGCGGCCGTTGACTGATTGACTCCCTCCTTAGATTGACGCAGGAATCTTATACCATCGAAAACTTGCCTGTTTTGCATAATATCTATAAATATAACGCCTTACCTATTACATATGTATAGTTCAAACTTTTTTATTTATGTTTATTATTTTATGCCTGGTTTATAGGATGGCAGTGACTCGGAATTTCGAACCCAGTCAGTAGGTTCATGTAGACGAGATCGGCAGTAAGCCAGTAAGTCAGGCGGGGAAGCTACTGGGCCCGAAAATAGATGGGTAGGTTAGTCAACTATACTGGGACTGGACGCGAAGTCATTACTGGACTAGGATGAAACTAGTGTCTACACGAGCGCAGTTGCAAGTCAGCGCTGGACTCTGTACTGTCACATTACTGGGTTCATATAAACCTGCCTTTATACAAAAATATAATCGTAGCCTGTTATTGCCCAATACCGCAAGACAGAGGCAATAGGACTTCTCAGACAGAGAAGCAATAAACTTATATTGCTGATCACGCTTGGTGAAGCAACAGTTTCCTTTGTTGACAGTATAAGCTAAGAAATCGCGTTATATGACAATGAACAAAACCACATCGGTACATGTCAGCATTCAAATCAAATACAGTACTTTAAAAGCTGTTCCAAAAATATCAGGCCGCTGTAACTTTTATTTTTATTTTTAGCAAAGTATTTTGGTATGAAACAACTTTTTTCATCGAATGATACGCAGTTTCTTCACAACAATAGACTACGCATCATTTGTAAACTACCCACTAGCTCGTATATTGTCACCGTGACACAATACCTCTGTATTGGCAACAAACTCATTTGTCTATGGCACGACAGTCATCCTGACAGACCGGCGGCGCTACGTATTGTAGATGTCATTGTATTGTTATGTACAAAATAATGTGTGGCTGTCTGCGGTGGTGGTTGTTACTTTTAATGATCTTCCTCTGTTTTATAGATATTGACCTAACAAATAAATTTTGGTTAATGAAACTATGCTATAGGAAATCATTGTTAATACTTGTAGCCCAGCGGGCACAACCATCGAATCCGAACAACAATAATATGTTTTAATTTGTGGAAATTTCTCAGTAGCAGCCTCGAGTCTGGATTTGTGCCCCGTTGATGGTAATAGGCTCGTCCCCTATTACATGGGACTTAAACATGACTAGCGTAACGTGGGTGTCCTATACAGGTACACCAGGTACACCTCTGCCGGTGCCTTCGCGGCATACAGGCGTGGTGTTATGTTATGTGTTATTTTTCTACTCGGCAATTTTTAATCTGGTGGCCAGTAACAGAATAAAATAATGCAAAAAAAACCTTGTTAAAAGAAACTGGTTGGTATAATGTTACTTTGTTTTTGTTTAACGTGTGGTATCACAAATTAGTTCAACTACATACCTATTTTAATTAACGTTTAAGTGAAAGCTGCTTTACTAAGAACAATGGCACAACTTTTAACAATGGCTCTGGGAGACTCAACACAATGTTGTAATGTCAATAAACTCGGAGACATTGTAATTTCTTGTCTCGGAGACTTCAAATTTTCTGCCTTCATTCAAACTGCTGAAAGGCAATTTCTTCAACATAATATATGTACTTATGTTATAAAATATCTTATTTCGGAAAATTACTTTAGTTAGAATGGAAACTGTTTTGTTCTTTGATATGATCATTTGAATATGGTCGCCTTTTCAGAATCAAATAGAATATACGTGAGGTGTTTGTTGTTAACTTTTTTTCAGATAAGTTTCTTTCAGTTTGAATAAGTATTTTTTAGCACAGCAGCATGTTAAATTTTTGTGCATCTACAATTTATTTTGAAATCTACTAGTCGGTTCAAGGAATCAACATGATGTACATGTATTTCACGCGTGATGCAACTTGGGACAGAGATATGCCCGAGCTCAGCTTCAGCTCATTGCCTCAGCTAGTCAGGTAGGATCCCCTCGCCTTTCCAAGTTTAATAATCTTCAACAATAACTGTATAATGTTCGTCACAGTAAGCCGGGATTAATATTTGAAATGAGATCGAAATTTGTAATTCTGACAAGGTGTCGCTTCATACTGCCAGCGAAGCAAGGTATTTGCATAGCACAGGGACGGAATGAACTGCCCTGCTGGTACAAACGTGATTTTATGTCAAAGGGAAGTATTAATGCTGGAGGGAATGAGTAGGAAGCAGGTGATAAGAGCAAGATTCGTAGGTACTTGTTGAAGAGGGAAAACTGATACTTAAGTACGTACAAAATCGATATCAGGTATGATTCTAGAATCATCCAAGCGTGTGGTTGATTCTAGAATCGGACGCACTACGGTACTATGGATATAGCTACATTCTGATTTATGTCATAGGTTCGTAGTGCGTCCCTGTCGGCTTGCTATAGGTTAGCTTCGATTGTGACGTCATAAAGCATGCGTCGGGTGCCAGCAGCTAAACTGACACGTCATACGATGATGTATGCCGTATGCCGCACACATATATTATGCACTGCATCTCACTGAACGGATTACGTGTCTACCAGGTTACTGGTTAAATGTCTTTGTGTTCTGATACCTTTACGTGCTTTCGGTGTATTGTGTTGCAAGACACGTATCTAAAGGTAATCTATAAAACGGCCAAGTGCGTGTCGGACCCCGCACAATGAAGGGTTCCGTAGATAGGATGGGTTTATCCTAAGATAGTTGCAAAACATGCTGTCCCATACATTCCAACTGCAAATGTAAGTTTATACGCACAATATTGAGAGATTTACCATGTTATTTTAAGACCATAGACTTCTTACAGGTTTTCCTGTAATCTATGAATAAAGAACCATTCTCTGTACTTTTTTCAAAATTTTAGGCTCACTTGTTTCGGATCTCCGATGGGGGGGAGAAGTAGTTTTCATTTTTTATTTTTTGACATTATCGACATTATATTAGGCTAGTGACTGACTTGGACTTTTGAAATCGTATTAAATTCTTTTGATTATTATAATTGTATGTTTCCAAATAATTAAAAGTACTTATTATTAAATCTTATTAAATTCTTTTGATTATTATTATTGCATGTTTCTTAAAAAGTACTTAAGTACTTTTTAATGTATAACAAATAATTTGTATACCAATTGTATGGGTAGAACATAGAGATCAACCTAAAATGTATTTAAGACCTTTTGTTTACCTATGTTCACAAATAAAGTTTGATTTGATTTGATTTGAGATATTGGTAAATTTTCATCTATTTTCTTAAATATCTTTAAAAGAACCTATTTATTTTAAAATTATTAAAAAAAAAAAACAAGCCCCTTCATTAATATATCACACGGTACAGTTTGCAAACCTTTTTTTTGTACCAAAAAGTGACCTCCATATTCAAAACTCATCGCCAGTAGATTCGAAGCAAATTGTCTGTGACAGACGGACAGCCAGACAGACAGACAAACACACGAGTGATCCTCTAAAGGATCCGATTTTTCCTTTGACCTCAAAAGAACTCTAATAATAAAATAAAAAAAATGCTGTTGTCGTTTGTATCACTTCAGAATGGCGCGGACCGATTTTATTTTTGGCAAATTTTTGTTTTAAAATGTTCATAACAGTCCGAATCAGGTTCATACGGAAAGACGAAATTGATAAAAAACCGGGATAATTGGAACACCAAGGCAAAACATGACTGTGATATAATTTAATGTAACATCTTGCTTGCCATGTGTGTGTTAACTTATGTTTTGAACAAATAAATGATCTTATATATCTAATAAGATTTCAAAATCGAAATAATATAAAATTAGGTACTTACTTGTGTCCTACAAAAAATCTAGAATGTTTCATGTGAAAAATACCCGGTTCCGAGATTGTAATGGTCCCGAAAAAGTAATTAATCAATTCGTAATCCTACCCTAACCCAAGTGATGTAATCTGATTCTCTTTTCGTTGAGAATATATTCTCATTACAGTTGATAGTATCGTTGTTCGTGGCCACGTGCTGAAAAACGTGTTTCCGAGAACTGTTGGAGACAAATAGATATATTCTCAGCCCGTCACCGACATAGCTTGTGATAATTATTCCCTTAGGAAAGTTCCTTCGTTAATTCTAATTGAATGTATTCGTTTGGTAAAAACTATAGGGCGCACCTATTTAGTTTATGCTTTAGTTTCGCCAGCATGATCTTCTTCATGAGTTTTCTATCCTATCGACGAGGCTTGATTCATGACCGGGCTGACCTTTATCATTTTTAAGGAATCATCACAAAAACTGAAGACACTGTAAATGTTAGTTTCGTTTTCAGGATTAAACAACAAATATTCGTGAAGCAACACATAATACAAAGTCGAACAGATTTTATTCTTTTGTATGTTTTTATGTATATTAACCGCCTCTGTGGTCTAGTGGTTAGACCACCTGTCTCAGACCAAGAGGTCCCGGGTTCGATTCCCAGTGGGGGCAAAATTTTCTGCTCGGTTTGGTTGGTGGTAGGGCTTGTTTTAAGTCCGCCTGGCTAGCTACCACCATCTTATCTAAGTCTGTCGCCATAACAACAATGTTAAAAAGCATTGTTGTGTTCCGGCAGTTAGAGATAAGATAGCCAGTTCCTCTGTGGTAGAGGATTCCGGGTGAAGCTCGCTTCCACCTTCGGCCTGATCATCACTTTCCATCAGGTGAGATTCTGGCCAAGAGCTTCCCCGTTGTGGATAAAAAAAAAAAAAAAAAAAAAAAATGTCAATATTTTTCCTCTGTTTTCTTGTGCGAGTCCCAATAAATGCTATTTCTTTTTTTCTACATTATTTCTCGTCATTTTCTTACGAAACATAAGCACGTGGAATTCCGTCGCGTAATTTTCGCCAGGTGTGTGGCTATGCCTAGGTATATTAATAATGTAGGGGCTCTAACAAAAAAAAAATAGCGCGCAAAAAACGCCGACACTTTAAAAACACGTTTCTTAAAATGGGGGAACCCCCCTCATAAGAAACGTGTTTTTACCCTTTAATTATTAATTTTATCGTTTTTATTATTTGCTGTTATAGCGGAAAAGCATCAACTGTCTACCTATTACGGTTCGTGAGATACAGACCACTGACAGACAGACGGACGGACAGCGGAACCTTAAAAATATCTTTTCGCTCTCACAGCTGCCTTAATTCCCCTTATAAAGTACATGAAGAAGCCTTTTCTCATTTCTTACAGCAGTCGATGACGTAGTGAAGACCATTAGCGATCTACTACAATTTCCGACAGAGAAAAAGAAACTAAGTAATCGGAACTTGAAAATGAGGGCGAACCATGTCTAACTATAAAAGGCTAGCAATAGTTGTGGTTCCGTACATAATGCAAACGATTTAGTACTTTTAAATATATTTTATTGTTAAGTTGAGAACTTATTTTGTACAACCTTGCCACAACAACACAATGTTTTACTAGGTCGACGTTGTGCGTTAAGAAAAAAAATCTAATTTCTCTTTTTAATTCAAGAAAACAACTTCGTGTTAGTTAAGATAAAACGGTAACCTACAATTCTACTTAGCAACAATCTTATTAAAAAAGTCATTTAAGTGAGAGTTGGTTTATCTTGCCGAGGGTTCCATACCTAAGCAACTGGAGCGCGCATTCACGCCCTATAAACAAAATCAGTAAAGTAAGTATGGTCTCCTGGAAGAGCGGTCCCGTCGGCGTCGTATTATAGCGGCCGTCACGGAAATCTGTCATTTTCACTTGCCATTAAGGTGACAAAAAACGCTCAGTATTTGGATAGCCGTTATTGTGTGACCGTTCACCGCTTTCGTAGATATTTTTACCCGAAATCATTTTTAATTTATTTTCAACCACGAAATTGATATTATTTTAAGTTTGTTTGAATAATATCCTTTCATAATATCCTTTTTATGTCAAGTTTAAAATAGTCGGTCAGCGGAAAATACTTTACTAAATTATAGGTTTTGACGAGTGATTAAGTTAACTTGTTAAAATAATAAATCGTCATAATTTATTGTTATTGTGATGCCCAAGTTGGCTCGTGAACTTCTTTGTGATCTTGTGGTTTTCATAGTAACGTACGGAACCCCAATATACATAATCACAGTATTTTCTAATTCTCGTAATTCCTCCTCTTTGCTTTGTTATTACAGCGTAAATTAATTCCTGACCTCTGGGAATAATCTTACATTAGCTTAGAGATACAACATTTACATTTTGTGAACAGTAAAGTATGTTAAATTTTTATTACATAGCTTTTTAATGTTGGCTTTGATTACCATAACTGATGTTCAAAGAGAAAAATGTAATCTAAATATTCTCTTTTGCAACACAGTTTTCTTTATAGACGAGTTCCAATTTCGACGTGTACCTATGTTTTTTTTTTAAGTATTACTTATTTTCTGTGCCATCGCCTGCTTTATTAAAAAAAGATAATTGGCGCATGGGCACAAACAATTTAACAATATCGTTTTCGTGCTGCTTTTCCAATTTTTCTCATGTATTGCTCGTTTCGTAATAAATTACAAAATGTTTGTAATAATTTTTCGTGCGACAATCTGTACTGAAACCATTTTATTCTCTTTTTCCAGGTTGGGTACCTACTTTGACACTGTGTTACCACCGTATCTCGGAAAGCAAATGGTCCTGCGACTGCTCTCACTCCAGTCTTGTTGGATTGCCGTCCTATAAGACTATGATAGTCCTCGAACAGAGAGTGCATCTGTGTCTGTGGATAGATTTGTGTGCGTGATATCTTCTGCATGGATGTGTGTGTGTGTGTGATATCTCCCGCATGGATGTGTGTGTGTGATATCTCCTGCATGGATGTGTGTGTGCATGGATGGCTAGTCTCCGATTAGATTGGCTGCCATGGCCGAAATTCGGGTTGGAGGCCTATTATTATTAGGTACCTACTGAAACGTCCATTCCCATATGTCGTGAACTAAAACATTACTATCGAAAACATAAAAAAATAAGTAACAAAAAATAACTGCGCTGTACCAAGTTTATTCTTATAATTTTGTTGTTCAATTAACCCCGCAAACGAGCTCTGTGCCCAGTCCTCGAAATATTGTTCTAGCGGCAACCTATGTTTCCAACTACTGATTTTCCTGTAAAAATATAAGGAAACTTATTACCCGCATAAAAGGTCCAGGCCCCAACCAACTATTGCTTTGAGCTTTAGTTTCCAAGTTATTAAAGTGTGACCAAGTTGTATAAACAAATCTTGTGGCAGTACCTACTACTGGACTTACGTATGCGCTTAGCAAAGGTCTTAAGACCCTGGGGAATGTCATCGTGTTCACAAATAATTCCTATCTAAAGTTAGGTAAGGAAACGAAAGCGATTTAAGTTATTATTTTTTAACATACTCCTCCATTTTAACTAACGTGACCCAAAATCGACTAAAGGCACTAATCAGAAACGCCAAGACGAACTTTCGACGAAACGAACGACGACGAAGTGGTTCAGATTTAACAGACTTTAAAAAACGTACTTATTCTCTCATTGCAGTCCTAGTTTTCATTATATCACAAGCTATAAATATGTGTTACAAAAGTTGTGACTAAACTAGCAAAAAAGGTCTCTTACTGGCAGTTTATATATACCTGTCTTAAAATCCGCAATCAAATTAATCAAAAGCGGGAATCATAAAAATAAGAAACGGAAGACGTATTGAGACCACGACGGATACACGTGCCGCTTTTGTTCAAACTCCGAGGAAAATAACACCGACACCCAAACAGATAATTCCCCGAAACTTAAAAGAAATATAAAACCTCTCTATTCAAATTTGCTGTTTTAATCTAACCCTCAAACATCCAATTCCGTTTCGAATAACCCTCCAAAAAAGGTTCCACAAACAAGTTATTAAACAAACCTTTTTTGTGAGTTCCATCGGCAGCGGACGGGTTGAGTTTCCTTCCTAAGTTTCGCCCCGCTGCGGACTGGAAACGCTCCAATGGGAGTACTTTGCGCTGATTAAACTTGCCTTCAGTTTTTCGAAGGTTCTCGTATATCAAATAGAAGAAGTTGTTGTTTTATGAAGTAGGTAATAGAAGGTGCTTTTTACGCCGAATTTTCGAACTTTATTGTTTTTGTCGATGTGAACTTGAAACGGTGGCTTGGGAGTAGGGACTTTGATGCTATACAGTCACATAAACAGTACATTTTACAACGGGTTGAAAAACTCAAGTTACATTATTATATTAGATAAGTACTTATTCGGCGACATAAAAAAGAGTTACCACGGGTGACGGTTCCAGCAAATGTTGGGCACAGCACGGTAGGTATAAAAAAGTTCTTGTTATTAACGTTATTGTACACATATTAATGATGTGACAAGAACTAAAGACTAACAATATCACCTAAAAATCACGTTTAGTTTACATAAATGAAGCTCAATTACGTTTTAACCGCCACTTGTCGTTTATAGCCCCCCAGTCTACGTATGTCTGCGGCTACGACTATCAAAGTTAACGGTATTACCGCAACCATTGCTGGTTTTATGTGTAAACTTGAAGTGAGACGAGCAATGAAATGCTAATCTGCTTGTGATACAGCCATTAGGGATGTTAAGTGGGTCGGTTAGTTGAGGTAACCTATGTGAGGGATTAAAACTAATATCTTCCTCTCCATAGGTAGGTTTATCTCCATAGGACATTAGAAGTAAAATATTTCAGTCAGTTCAGATTGATTACAAGCTTGACTTCTGGGAATAGAGATATGAAACGAAGATATGTTCTTTCGCAGGTAGATCTACAGTCAGCCAGAAAATACTTACAATCCACCTCTTTAGTTTGACCTACATAAAATCCCACAGAAAAAAAAAAAGTTAGTACAACTTTGTAGACAAAACAGCAAAACTTGAACGCGTTATAAATGGTGAACTATAAAAGAACTATCAAGTCTAGGAATATGAGAACACCTGTGAAAATGTGCCTTTATATCGTAACTTACTTCTACGTACCGGTTATGAGGTTATGTAAATAAGCAGTTATGTGTTATTATAACAGTTTCGACATCATTTAAGCGACGAATGTAGGTAGCGCTTAAAGTTTTCACAATACTGTATGAAATACTTTTATCTTTTTTTTGAAAGAATTGTAAAGGTTAATAGTGTGCCTAACAGTCTGGCTGTCTGTGAAATACATTTATAGAACATGAAAGGTTAATAAATGTCTAGTTATTATAGGGAACGAAAATAATCAAAAGAAACTGAGCTTAGCTTTAATACCTGTATTAATTTTTTGGTCATGTTGAGAGGTCGAATGAAAGGCAACTAACAAAGGGTATTTACAAGGCAGATGTGAGTGGAAATTCCGGGAGACGTCAGAGTGACCTTATTGTTGATGGTTTTCAAAAAGGTCAGGTCGTAGTTCTCGCAACTGGCGTGCGCACATTACCAGATGTATGAACGTAAACGAGGCAAAACGAGTAAGTATGTAAGGATCGTAGCAGTTGTCGTTCTAAAGTTTCTGCCTACCCCCATGGGGAGAAGGCGAGAGTTTATGTATGTAACCTTTTTGTATAATGAACATGTTTGTTCTTATGAAACAACATTGAGTAACAGGTTGACACTGCCAAAGAACATAGAAATTTACATAATCACCACTTGGCAGACATAGAGCTCACAATATTATTAGTAATTAGAAGAAACGAGACACTTTTATGACACTTACAGCTAAGAAATGGATGTCGTAATATTTGCGCGGAGACAGATGAAAGCAGGTTTCTGAAACCTCAACATTAAACACAGAATGATTTATTGTTTTACATAACATAGGGACGCGTATGCAATCCCGTAAGGTTAGGTAGAGCTGTACCTATAGTAACACCCACACTTCGCCAGTTATGTTCGAGTTCCATGTAATAGGGGGCGAGCCTATTGCCATCAACCGGGCACAAATCTAGACTCTGGGTTGCTACTGAGAAATTCCTGATCGAAAAACAATAACACTCTGCCCGACCTGGGTATCGATCCCAGGACCTCATGTTCAACATTTGTTCATGTATTTTTTTAATATTCATCTAAATGGGATTTAGTTTAGGATACCGGCTCTGAAGTGTTCAATACGTAATGGCTAATAGATACTTAGGTACTAAATAAATGGCTTTTACGAAACTAAACAAAATATATTCTATCCCATCGCACATTCACTACAATATTTTTTAATCCATTAAGTGGCGAGCTAATGACTCGTTCATCGACATTCGCCGTTTCGAGTGCGCAAAAACCAGATTAACGTGGAGTTTTAAGCTCAGGGGAAAAGTACCGTGTATTCAACGCGGGGCTGTTATCTATCTACTCATGGTACTACGTATTCGTAAATGAACAACTCTTTTAACTTTGAAAGTTTTACCATTTCTGGGTTCCGTACGCACAGGATGCCAACGGGACACTATAACTAAGACCCAGCTGTCCGTCCGTCCGTCTGTCACAGGGCTATATCTTTTGAACCGTAATAGGTAGGCACTTTACTAAAATTTTCAGAGTGTGTACTATTATGGCCGCTATAACAACAAATAATAAAAATAAAATAAAAGTCAATAAACACAAGATGCTTGTTAAAAATGTAGTCTTAACTATTGTACGGTAGTACGGAACCGTTCATGTGCGAGTACGAGTCGCACTAGGCCGCTTTTTCTAATGACGTATACTGCCCGTCATTTGTTTATACTGATACTTGGAACTTTTCCAATATCGAGGCGTAGTTTTCAAAGCTCTTTTAGAAAGTAGTTGTTGTATTTGAATGTCATTCGACCCAAACTGCCTATACTTACGAACTTAGGTAAATAGTTAAAACTAGCTTTTACCCGTGGCTTCGCCCGCGTTGTTTTCAGAAAAAAAAACCCACGGGAACGTACTCCCGGGATTAAAGGTACCCTAAGTGTTAATCCAGGTAAATAGACTTCGTTAACATTTAATTTAAACCAATTTTCATGGTTTAAATTACAAAAATGACGATTTTCCATACAAACTTTCATCCCCTATTTGACTTCCTTAGGGGTTGAATTTCGAAAAATCCTTCCTTATTCCTTGTCTACATTATAAAGGGAACCTCTGTACAATATTTAAGCTTTCTAGGGCCAAGGGTTCGGGCTGGGCGTTGATGAGTCAGTCAGTCAGGACTTTTCTTTTTAACCGACTTCCAAAAAGGAGGAGGTTATATGTTCGTAGCGTATGTATTTTTTTTTGTGTATGTCCGTCTATATCTTCGTCAATTGTGGACGGATTTTGAAAATTCTTTTTTTGTTTGAAAGAGTATGCTCTCAAGGTGGTCCCATATAAATTTTATTAACTTAGCTTGAGTACTTTTTGAGTTAGCTTCATTAATACGTATTTTTACCACTTAGCCTATATGGACGATCTTTTAACATTTTCCTGTCATTGTTATTTACATAGCAGGTCGTGATATTCGAACTAGTAGGCAGTAGGTACGACAACTAAAAAGTGAAAAATAAAAACTTTTTACAAAAAAAACCAACCGACTTCCAAAAAAAACACTAGAAAGTGAAAAATAACTTTAATTTCGGAAGTCGGTGGCTTAAAACGAAAATTCAAAACCAAAGACACCGACTTCCTAAATTAAAGTTATTTTTCACTTTCTAGTGTTTTTTTTGGAAGTCGGTTGGTTTTTTTTGTAAAAAGTTTTTTTATTTATAGAAGAAGAAGACTATCTAAATTAATATATATATTAATGGGACTGATACTGATATTGTCATATCACCGCGTTTGACAGAACAGCTTGCAGTCCTGCCTATGCTCATGGCATAATTCTGTCTCTATATCGCACCTGAATCAATTCTTGTAATAAATAAATGTTCAAATTCAAATTCAAGCCGCAATCTCATCTCAGTGACAATCAATGTCAAAAACATATCACCAATTCCATGATTAAATTAGACGCTTTTTTGAAAGATTGACACTAACATTAGAATGCGTAAGTTTAAAAAATACGGATGTTGCACCGGAGATTGAGACCTATTAGCTGCTCAAGTACCTATAGTTTGACCGAGAACACGCTACCGCGCCTTAGGTATATGCGCGGTGAGAAGGGGGGGCAATCCATGCCACCCATTCGAGAAACCTGACGGCTGCGTCCCGCCGCTCATTTGTCAAATCTGCCCCCGCCTCGCCGTGCATTCCTAAGGCGCTGTACATCAAACTATAGCCTATCAGAGAAAACTGCCTAATTGAATAAAAGCAGTTTTTCGCTTTTAGCGTGTTGTAGCTTACCTTTAATCTCAAATGACGGTGGAAAAATCCCCCCGTCGTTTCTAGCTACGTGTTTATTTACTTAACCAAAATATACAAGAATCCCTAGCGATCTCTCGCGAGATCATTATCTAATATATTACGCAAGGGATACATAATATTAAGGGAAAAGGTATTTGCGTAACACGTGTATAATCTTGCGGTTTCTTAGAGGATAAACACGTTGATTGATGGAATGAGCTGTAATCTCCCTCGATAGATATGTCAGTCTTAGTTATTTCACCTTTTGTTTCAGGCTTGTCAAAGTTTACGTGATGGATATATCGCAGGAAAGGTTATTGAAGCTTTAGGAAAGACCTTGATTATGAACGTGAAAAACATATCACCAATTCATCTTTACCTTGACAGACAGAGCTTGATATATACCGGATGACAATTTTTACCTCGAATTCGAATCGAATCGAATTATTATATTCGAGTCGAATTATTTTGATGTTTAATCGAAAAAAAACGAAGTATGCCATAATGCTTCTACGCCGTTCGCCTATTATACCCATTTTTTTCGAGAAGCTAAAAAAAGTCATCCAGTAAAATGTCGGTCAAGGTTGTATAATGTCTTAGAAAATACCACGCGAAGGTCCGTTTCTAATTGTTGTTTGTTCTCGCCATTAGAAACAAGAAAATAAATGTTCATTTCATCAACAACCTCTTATTTAAATTTTAATCAGAACCTTTTGTTTTTCCAATTAGTTGGACGCGTCTCCAAGTAGGTGCCAGGAGGACAGGGCGCAGTATAGGAGCTGTTTTGTTCTAATTAATCCTATCCAACCGCAGCCGTGACAATTTGGATCGTAAGTATAGCAACAAAAGGAAGAAAATAGCTTGGCGCCGATTACTTAATAGTGAAAGACTTCATTACAGCTGCGTCCTAAAGACCATTTTAACAAGATAGCTCTCGACGTTATATTGTGCTTTAAGTGGAGGTGCTAAGGTCGGTTTTTATTGTCTAGTCAGTTCTGGTTAAGTTGGATGTTAGTGAGGTAATCAGGAAAGGAATTAGTGTTTATGGGGGCGCTCGCTTTATGATATAATTGTATTGAATGTTTTTTCTGGTGCGAGGGTTTGTTACAGATTTGTGGTGTATTTCATTAGTTTGTTAACACGTAGGTATTTAGTACAATCTGTGAATATAATATGTACGTTTAATAACGAAAACGATAAAGTCGTCCAGTCATTTGGTAGATTCACCAATTTTCAAAACTCCTGGAAAACTTTACAGGTAAAGTTTTCCGGGGGTTTTAAAAATTGGTGTTTTAATTGGTTGAGCGACAAAGATAGCAGTACCAAAGTAAAAATTCGACAAGAACACGTCGAAATCAATAAAAGCACAAATTTTTGCAGGTTTCCCTTTTTGAGCACCAAATGACTGTAAGTCGCTGGACTTAGCGTCGAGCAAGTGATCGTTTCAACTTTTATTTTATTTTTATTGGCACTTTGTCATATACACACTCACTTGTAACTTTGCCATATGATATCGTTTATTTTTATGCGAATTGTGCTAGGAATAACAATTTGCTAGTTTAGTCATTGTTAAATAGCTTAGTATGTTAGGATCGTAGATTAGTTCTGTAGTTTCTGCCTAGCCCCATGGGAAAAAGGCGTGAATTTTATGTAAGTACGGTCATCAACACAGTAAACAATATACGTGGCGACCCGTATCCAATCTCTTTTGAAAAGTGCGAAAAAATTGACTCCCTTTGACAAATGTTAGAATATGCATGGGCCTCTAATTAGCTTTACTGTGACAGGAGAGGCTATTTGCATATGCCTGGGTGGAGGGCGAAATTAATCATTTTGTTCCAGGTGTACATATTTGAACATTAGCATACCTCCCTATAGGGCTAAAGGTTACAGTGTAATTTGTGGTGCGTATTAATATTTATAAACAACGCATTACGGATAGACGACTACATATTTTGGATTAGGTTTTAGTGTTAAAGCGCTGCAAACTAAAACCTATTACTAAGGGTTACATATAAAATGTAGCGGACGTTTCACGACGCCCTTGCAGGTGCATTACGAGATTGCTTTTTTAAACATAGTTGGTTTTTTGTATTCACTCGTATGTTTCACTTCTGATATTTTGAAGTGTGTTTTTAACGAGACAAGCGAACTTATGTATGTATTTAATTGTCTAACTGCGAAAAATAGCGACCATTGTAAATCAAAATCGAAAGTCATTTATTCAAACTAGGCTGATAATCAGCACTTTTCGAACGTCAAAATTACGGCTTAGTACCTATTCGTAAAATGACTTACGGCGAAAAAAAGGACCTTTTCTAAGACATTCCCGTAAACGCTCACCCTTCACCACTTTCCAATATTGATAAGCATAGGCATCACTATAGGTTGGTTTATTTTTAATCGAGGTTTATTACGATGTTGCCTTCACCGTTATGTTATAATATTAATATAGTGGTGCCTACATGTAACTTTAGTTCATTTTAAATTTAAATGCGGTTCGGTCTTTAGCGGAGGTTATAAACTCGAGAAATTAGGTACCTACTCTTATTTTATATTCAACTAGCATATTTTATTTCATTTGTTTCTTTATGTATTTTATGTTTGTAAGTTTTTAAATTATGTAAATTTTATATTGAAAAAAGTAAATAAAGGAGATTGATCAAAATCAATACCGCATTATAGCGAAAGAGAATGGCCATAAAAATATACTCATAAATTATAATATATTTATTTAACTGTCCTTAGTTCATTTGATCGAAATCGTATGTGGGGTTAATATTTTGTATTTAATTAGTTCTTTATTCGATATAATTGCATACTTTTTTAAATGGCGTATTTTAGTGATAGCAGTGTTGCCAATTTTAGGAACCTCCCCCTAGTCGGTCTTAACCGATAGTCAGGGCAAACGCTGAGTTTAAAAAATAATTTGAACTATGACATTTTTCCTCGTTATTAATATTTTTAATAACCATAATATATAGGTAATATGAAGTAAAAATCACGGGTGTTTAAAACACTACATTATGAACTTAAAAGCGATTCAATAATAGACCATTTTACAAGCAAGTGTGTTGAAAAAATAATATTACCTTACTAATTAAAATCTTTCTTCAATAATTTCCAAACAAATCACTTATGGTCAGGGTGATTTAGATTACTTGTTGGTAACACTATCACGGACAAGGTGAACTGTCAAAAGTGCCACTGCCAAACAAATCATCAGGTTGTTGCCATGCAACTAGGTGAAAATAATTATACCAAATTGAAAGAGTACTTTATTGTACTAACAGGTCCTTCTCATAATGCCTTTTTAATTTTAACGTATTCTTAAATCATGTACTTCTTGTTTGTCGACACAGATGTCGCTTGCTGACGTTAACCGACTAAATTAAAAGATTCAGTCGGTTATTATTATTAGCTTAAAATACACTACAGCTTCACTGACCAAATGACTATTATAATCCTGTATCATAAACTCCATCAGGTGAATGCCAAATGTTACCATTAATAAAAAATAAAAACGATTTTAAGAGTTTATTCAAATAATCTAGACTACCAAACTATAAAAAGAAAATACGAAATACGCGTAATCTATAAATAATAAAATGTGTTTTTTAGCAAACAAATCATTACTACAGCATACATTTATACGCAAATGATACGTCTCGACCTGTATTAAACATGTAACTACTTTCGTATGATCGTATCGTAGTAGTTATTTTGTACTTTTCAGCAGCAATGAAGCAAGCTGTCAAGAAATCTGTCAGTCATTAGCCCTTGGCTTATACATACATTTATTAGTCTATGATTACCGCCGGTCGTTTTGGTTGATAAATTCAACAAATTATAACTTATAGTAATCTGTGTTATAACTCATCGAGTTGAGACCCTGCTCCTCGGGTTTACGTCGAGTGTTTTCATCAACCTAGTGCGTGTAAAAGTGATTCAGATATCCTATCTACAGAATAAACAATTTCATTTCATTTCATCTCTAATACATAAGATTGATGACAGCAAAATAAACGATTACAATTACTTGTATTATGGGTTTTATTTTATTTCTGTAGCCCTAAATAATCTCATAAAGTGAATCAGAAAATTCCATGCCTTCAAGGGATTTCTCAATACCTACACCACCACTACAACCCCATCCAGCAAGTGCATTGTTTTTATTTTAGGTAGGGGGCCCTAGGGCTTCAGCGATGTAATTGGCGAATTGAACAACCAATAAAGTGTTTATGCCCGAGTGTATTTTGGAAGGCAAAAATCAGTTAACCACAGAGCAGGCAAAACAACAAGACGTACATTACAATGTGTCGTTGGGTGGTTACTGGAGTAGTAGGAAGGGTAATCAAATTAACGGTATTACAACTGGTAGTAAGATTGGTGGTAACTAGGGCAACAAACGTGAAGTAGTAATGGGCTCAACAGTTCTTGGAAATAGCTAAAACTAGATTAAATTCAAGAAATTATTTGGGAGAGTACATACAAAATGAAAATATTAATAGAAGGAGAACTATTTTCTTAACTAAATATTTCCAAGACTGCCATTACATGATCTGATGCCAGTAGCTCTAGGTTCCTATCAAATAAAACAGGCTCGGTTGTATTAAAATTGAACTAGCAAACGACATTTAGGATGACTTGCCATTGGTACTGGGAATGGACAAGTATTTAGTAAGGGGAAGAATTAAGTCACGACATGATAACAGCAAGGTGTACTACCCCTACATTTTGGTTAATAGGGCTACATGTAACGATAGCTGATATTACTGACTATTATATATATATTACTGCTGTGCTCACGTAATCACCATTTTGTGGTACCTTAGTTGGGCTCGATTTAGGTCTGTTGAGCAGCCGACTTCGTTTTTAGACGATATACTATATTTTATGAATATGATGATAATATGGACCAATAAAACTATTTCATTCCAATAAGTATTCAAGCATTTTTATTTTCTACTTCCTATAGGTACAAACCTACATTTAGCATGCCCTACCTATGTAATATTATTTATTCGGATTCATTCTTTGGTTTGTTGGAACTATTTTTGTTGCATATTATGTGAATTTAAATCATATTGTTGTAAAGGACTGCTTTTTTTGGTGGAAGGTTTGTTACAAAACTAACCTCAAAACTTATCAAAAAATGAAAATTACAAAAAAAACCCCACAGTACAAATGGATAAATTTTATTTCCTTTGAAAGTATGTCATCAACCCTATTTTATATCCAATTTATGCTATCATACAACAAAATTTGATGCGCAACGGCGGTCCATAGAAAAATGGGCATTTTCCTTTGTAAAAGATGATTCCATAATTTTTTTCAAAGATTTTATATAGTACCTATGTAGGTACCTACTAAATAATAATAAAATGGTGTTCGTTATATAGCGCATCACTTGAGAGCGGCTAGAGCGATTTTGCCAATTTTTGAGGCAAAATGTTTGTAATAGTTCGAATAAAGTTGTTAGAGAAATAAAAGTTGGAAAAACTAAAAAACAAAAAAAATAATTACGGTAAACATGACGCAAAGAAAGAACACCCACGAAAAGGACAACATGGGGGAGAATATACATCCACGCAAAACGACCATCGCTCAGCATAATGCTGCGACCCTATGCGAGAAGGAGCCACAGCGACAGCCAGCGTTGACGTGATGACGTGAAAGTCTGTTTTTTTTGTATTTTTTTTATAAATTTTTGTTTGGACAGGAAAACATCTGTCGCTTCAGCTAGTTAGAAAAAAAATCGGCCAAGTGCGTGTCCGACCACGCACAATGAAGGGTTCCGTAATTGTGATGAATTTATCCCAAAAACAAACTTCATTGTAGTTGAAAAACATGTCCTCCCATACATCTATATACGTCACGGTCAATTCTCCAATTGCAAATGTAAGATTGTATTCGTTTTTTTTCATGTGATATAACAACAAATTAACAATTTTCGGGCTTTTCCCTTTACTTGTGTTGTGAGACCTTCTTGCCAAATTTCATGATTCTGGGTCAACGGACAGAACCCTACAGGTTTTGATTTATTTACGAGTAACAAAATATGTCGCATTGTGGCCCTATTTTTTATTGCGTTGACTTAGAACTTCGTAGGGTGTGATAATAATTTTAATTTGATACCTCCACGCGTTACTGAGCAATAAGGTCTTGACAGACAGATAAACAAAGAAGTGATGAGGTTTCGTTTTTTCCTTTTAAGGTACGGAACCCTAAAAACAATTTTACCTAAAGTTCACAGATATCTAATATAATATTTTCTCTCATTTTGTAAAGTTCCCTTCTCAATTTAATTTCCACATTTTCGACCCGCTCTTTTTAACTGCTCGCCATGTGGAAACAGCGTCAAAATTCAATTAGCTGGTTTTGCGAGTTGCCCGAACAAATGAACAAATATTGAAATACGTTGAAACAATAGTTCGTGAGTTTGAACTTTATAGCGCAACTATAAATAGGTGAACATAATGCTGTGAGCGGCTTACATCTATAATCAACATTAAATACGTAAGACAGAATTGTATTGAAATAGGTAACGAAATAATACCTATTTCTAACTTGATGAAAATAATAAATAGTGCTTATGATTTTCATTAAAATTGTGTGTTTGCAAAGAAATTAAATCTTCTTATTTGTGTACAAAACAGATAAAATATAGGCAGATTTCAATTTGAAGATAATTAATTACCCAACTGCGCCAGAAGGAGGGTAATGTTTTTCGAGAGTATGTGCATGTTTTGTTTAAGTGCTACCTACGTCAGACGCTCGTATGATTTAAACATCGGTTTGTAATTACTTTAAAACGAAACTTCTGTACTTAAAAAGTTTAAAACGTCATTAAACATTCTGACGTTTTCTAAATGAGGGTTGTATGTTGTCTGTGCCTAGTCTAGTTTTATAAAGCCCACCAATAGATCGAGTCAATTTGTAAACGTAAGCGGCTAAATTGACGTCAAAATGACGCGTCATTAAATAAAATAAAATAATAACATATGAAAGAATCTTTTCCTAAGATGCCTCAAACTGACAGCTAACAGAATACGTCCGACTGGCGTCACGTCCGTACGTTCCACAGACGAAACCTGTGCAGCGAGGCCGGCTATTGAATAACATCCCCCCAGGTAATATGTGTAGCCGTTCGGCCATTCCACGTTGTCTAAGAATAGAACACTCATGTGAGTTTGTGGAGTTATGTTCTAGAGTTGCTGTTTCAGTCGATAGCACAGGACCGCTCACGTTTGGTATTCAGGGAGCGTCGGGAGTGTCCGATTAGTTTTAGACTCACCGGAACCCTTACCTAAATAATGGTGGTCGATGGTTTTCTCTTCCAATTTCGTCGATGTCCAAAGTCGAGGACTCTACTTTAACCGTCTAGCCGTTTATTTCGTTTATTCGTAAAACACTCGAATTTTGCAAATACTTGGACTATAAAAACCTTTTACTAACAAATATGTTTTCCGTGATACTACATACTGCTATTGTAACAATGCTGCTAAAGTGCTTCATAGTTATAGAAACAGAATCGATTCTCGATTAATAAAATGACCGCTTAAGTTATTAAGTTGTATCGATATTATATCGACCTTGTAGGTACTTATACGCTCATATTTTATCTGTTTATGACAGTTGATACATTTATTAGTTTATAACGTTAACCTTAAAGCCGTTTGCAGACCAAGAGGTAAACGAAGTTAGTTTAACTTAGCCCGTATAGCTGACGTAATTTTTCATACTTGTGTTCATAGTTTGCGGTCTGCACACAAGCAAGGAAAATGACCTCAGCTATGCGAGCTAGGTTTAACTACCTTAGCGACTTGTGTCACCAGGTCGCCAGAGTACATAGTCTCCACGTAGGGGCCGGTCGGTCGAGGCTACGCTTCCAAATTGGCGACGTCGCCAGACCGTATAGCCAAGTGAGTTAACCGTCACACATTTCAATGCGAATTGTTTGGATACGTAGCCGGCAACGTCGCCATGGCGTCCCAGTGTGCTAACGCTGTTAATTGCCTATCCAATTCGACAAGTTGTTCAAAGCAGCCATGAATTTTCAAATGGAATTAATTAATATTTGGGATTTAACAAAATCTTAATTGAAAAAAATATCCTTCTTTGATGTGGGTGTATATCAATTTCATTTATATTGGGAGTTTCTAAGAAGCCCGCAGAAGACAAAATTATTATCCCCATACTTTTGGCTTTCCGTCTCAAATCGTTCCGAGCAGACTCCCCCAATTACAAGCAACCGGTGGCGGAGACATGCTTAGCTTACGTTGTGACAAGTTTTATCTTATTTGGTCGTGAAAAGGAAAAAGGGAAAAGGTGTGGCGCTCGCTACATACAGTTTGAATTGTTTTATCACTTTTATTTTTGTATAGTATCAGCTACCTCATAATTAAAACATTTGCAAATATATCTTTGTAATTCATATTATCTGTCGAAAGAGACTGTATCCTGCGACACACGATTATTCCCGATGTCCACCATGGTGTCCTATTGCGGGATCCAGTGTCATACCCAAATATTATAACACTTGTTTATGAGTCAATAAAACTTTTTATTATTTATTTAAATAACCTCCTACAAATAAACAACAAAGTTGGGTATGCATTGTTTAAAAATCATGGCAAAATTTAACCCAATTCACCACGACTTGACGGAAGCTCATTGAATCTCCACAAAGTAATAAACCAACAACTCGGAATATTATCGAGAATTAAATTTGATTATATTTTCATGGTATACATTTTCCCTGTTCTTGTTTCCTCGTTTCCATTTATTTATGACGACATTTAGAATCCAATTACAAAGTTAAATGTTTTGTCCTGATATCTATTTAATAGCCATTCAGAGTGAATTAGCGGGTCGTTTACTATCTATTACCTACATTGAGTTGTAAGAACTCTTACTAGAAGAATCTGTCACCCGTGTCCGGAGTCCCCCTGAAATAGTATAAGACTTGCCTCCATAAGATTATGGGGGATGCGATAAGGTAGGCCGTGAAATTCAAATTTTTATAAGTTTTTTGCATATTGCAACATTTTGCATACAACAGGTTGTATGTTGATCAAAATATGATTCGCGACAACAACAAGTATGTATTTACAGAATTATAATCATTAGAATCATCAATACGACTCTTAGTTCGCGGGTTACTCTGACACTTTTGTCTTAAATGTCACTGGCGAAAGATGGGTGTATTCACCTGTGACTATCCCTTCGAGTATGATGAATTGTCTTGTTATGTAATAAAAATTGATGTGTGGTAGACTGGATGGTTATACGAGTAGGGGAAGACCAAAGAAACGATGGATGGACTGTATGAAATATGATATGGCTAGAAAGGTAGGATGACTAATAGAAAAATATGGAAGAAAAAGACATGTTGCGCAGACCACTGATAAATTGGGATAAGGGCAGGAGAATGATGATTATGTAATAAAAGTAGATATTTATTAAAGACACTGCAGGTAAGAAATGAGATTAAAGTCCTCCATCCTGTATCAATATTTATTCAAGCTAAAGCGTAATATCTGTGGATATTATTGTGAGATAATCTTAGCTCATAGTAATTTTCAACATAACAATAAACAAAGACACACACACACATAAAATATACTTTCTCTTTTCATCGCCTACTTATCCCTTACATAAAGTAACATAAAAATACGAACAATGTACGTTATAGTTAAGTTACGAAAAGATACGGCATGGTGCAAAGATACGACGGTTGGGAAAGTAAACTTAGGTCGGTGGGGCCGTATTTTTTGCGCGTACTTGGCGGTGCCTCTACCGTGCGTCCTAATAAATTAGGGCGAACATTTTAGTGATCCCCAGCGGGCTGTAAAAGCGATAGAGGCAGGTAATAACTTGGGATAGTAAACTGTCATGGGGAATTTATTTTATAGATTTGTTAGCTTGGTTTTATTGTTGTATGTGTCATTAAGGAATTAGTTATTTGTTTCATCATAACGGTCTGTAAACCTTGTAAACATATGGACCTCTCAATGACATATTGCCAGATATAAGAAACTAGTGCAGACTAGTGAACTTTTAAACAAACAAATTGGATTTCAAATTGCAGGTAAACTCGTATAGACAGCGCGCAAAATAAGTCTGCGCGCAACTGATGGCGCTGGCGTGCTTAATTCTATATTTTAATATTTAAAATATTAAATCTATGTCAATAATTAATCTTAATATTATATTACGTTACATAACATACCATTACGCCTTGTGTCCCCGAAGGGTTGGGCAGAGGTGTACCTAGCACACCCACGTTTCGCCAGTTGTGTTTGTGTTATGTTATATTAATTAATTACATAATTCTGTACTTAATTTGACCTTACATAAACGACAAAAAGGCGGCATACTTATTAGTTCTGATTTCAGCCGCGCGCAGACTAAAGAGCAACGCAGACCGAGACGGGATGGCAAAGGATTTTGCTGTCAGTCAGCGCACACTAGCCGCTTAGATACCGCGACATTCCAGCGCCTTGCCACGGCATCCCACGGCGTGTTGCGGCACGACAAAGCATGATAAATTCTCGTACACTGTCGTCAGAGACGCGCGCGAAAATTGTGTGCATCCCCCGCTTCTCTATCCCCGCCTCACCCCGCGGTATGTCATAACGAGCGCCGTGGTCCTCGGCATGCCGTTGCCTTACGTAGTACGCTACGGCATCCCACCGCGGGAGCCCGTGCCGCGTCTTTAAATGCCGTGCAATGAAATCCCTTTCGATGCCACTGCATCATTTTAGCAATTTATGTTGTATGTCTTTATCGATACGTTTTAATGTCCATTGGTAAATATTTGAATCCCTTGCCATGCCGTCCCGGTCTGCGTAGGCCTTTATCTTGCGAGCACCTCTATCTAGAATTCGATATCGAAGTCATTTATTTTGAAGGTAAATCATGGCGGATTCTAAACTCGACACCGTTTGAATTTCGAAGTAATATTTAAAGTATCAGCCTCTGTAGGCAGTGTAAAGGCCCGTATTAATAAACGTTCCTCGACGACGTACTCAAGCCTGTTATCATTTGATACGCCATTATTACGTTAACAGCATCTCAAGATCATTGCTAATTAATAAACACATGAAAACAGTATGTCATAATGATTTGATGGCTTGATCTCATGAACGATTATGTCACATTGAACGAAGTTAAGAATAACATTCATCACATTTCGTTATTGCTTTGTCGCAAGTTTTATTGATTTTTTTTTAAAGTATTTTGTCAAAACTTTAGTGAATAGCGCTGCGTCACGTTCTAAACTTGTTTTCGACCCAAGAAAGCTTCAATTGTTAAAAATGTTGTGTATTTATTTCCCAACAATACAGCAGAAATGCTTACTACTCAACTCAGTAGGTACAAATAATAGTCAATGGAACCATCTACTTCCGGCAGTCCAGGCCAACGTCCATGACTTCCCAAGTTTTTAAACCTCTGTAAAGGCAACAAACGCGACTCGACTTTAATAATACAATTTCAAAGAAAACTTCACGATAGAACAATTACCGGTGTAGCGTCGCGCGACAAGGCGCGCTAGTATGCACGAGCCTTTACTGTATTTCACCAATGAGTCTTTTATAAATGTACTTTATACAACACTGACTCTTGAACTATTGAAAGTGAACATTTAAAAAAACGATTGAGGTTCGTTTTTTTAAAATTTTCACTTTGTACCTCAAAATGATTCGAGGTATCTCATAAATAGATTTTTGTTATATGATATCGCAAAAGCCATAGAATATCGACATAATAGTCTATTTCATTTCATCGTAATATTTCATTTGACCCAAAATATTTTCAAATTCCATGTTTCGCGCTACTAATGACGACCTCAAGTCACGGACTGCCTACACTCAGATTTACGCTTCTAGCGTAATTAACAGAGCGCCACAATAACCCACATTGCCTGGAAATTCAATCCATACCTAAATTAATTAATTAAATTATTTCCCATGATGGATACGCGATACGATTCCGTGCAGCTATAAAACAGATACTAATTTACATAATAAGTGATTAGGTGATATTAATTGGAGACTATTGTTGCGATAATTGGTCGCGATAGTAATACTATCCAGATATTAACTGAATTAATTTCAGGTGGGCATTTTGAAAAGCTTGTGGTTTAATGAAAGTGAGCTATGGATGGATAAATATTTATCTAGTTACCTTCGTGAGCTCGGTTGTCAAACGTAGGTAGTACACAAGTACACCTAAGTACCTACTGATCACAGTTTCGATGGATTACCAGAGAGCCAGCAAATAGTGGGATGGAGCTATACGTCCTGCATAGTACCATCATTTTCCCACTGTGAAGTAATATTAAAATAATACATGCTTTATGAGGTTGGGATGGTTGGCCCCCTGTAACACATGGAAAGCTTCACAGACGGTCATCGTTTTTCAGAAATAATTAACAAATACTTGAAACACATTTTTCAGTGAAATGGGTCCGCAATAAGAAACTAAAAGGTTTTTTGTTCTCTTTCAGTAAAGGATGCTCGTTCATGCCAAAAAACTCAACAATTTTGCCGGAACATTATATCAAAAGGCCAAAAATTTCGTCAAATATTATTAAAATGAAAAGCCTGTAAAATCGCTTTTGCCTCAAAAGTGGACCAATAATACCAGCCAGTCTGTGTGTAATTATTAAGTTTAACTCAATTTAAATCTATTCAGTTAATAGGCATATTTGAGTTTATTGCGTAATAATAAAAAATCTGAATAGGTACCTGGAATTAGGGCTTCTGTTATTGGATTAGGGCTTAATTGATTAAACGTGTACATTAGAAAATTGTTTAAAGTTGGTTTTGCTTTCAATTTTTTGACAGCAATACTGATGAGTGAGATGTTCTGTTTTTTTTTCGATTTGGTTGTATTGTAAATGAGTTTATTAGGCGAAAATAAGTATAATAATATCTATATTTACTAATATTATTAAGCCGAAGAGTTTGTTTGTATGAAAGCATTAATCTCTGGAATAAAAATTCTTATTACTTTGCATAGCTCAATTCTTGAGGAAGGTTATAAGCTGTTAGCTTTTTAACATCACGCTATGACAATTAGAAGCCGAGCAAAAAAAAAAACAGAAAGAAAGTAACGTAAAAACGTGGCTAAGCGAAAACGAAGTAATAGCCCGGGCGGGCAATGCGATGCGACGCGGTGGGTAGGGGGAACAAGAAATTTCATGCGGACGAAGTCGCGGGTAGAAGCTAGTATATGTATAAAAGGGTCTACATCAGTGGATACACTTTGATCTCGTGCTGGCCTATAGATAATACCATCGACGAAGACGCACCCCCCGTTTCTTCCTAAACGCGATTACTGTACAGTTCGATTCAAACGTAATGGCGGCTCGGAAGTTAGCTACTCGCTGCGCAGTACCCCACCCCGAACCCCCGCTGACATATGAAATTGTTACTGCGCAGCGACTCGCCTAATGTTCCGAGCCGCCATTAAGTTTGAATCGAACTGTACTGTAAGCTGTATTGTAAGCGATTAGGAAGAAGAGTGGGGTGCGTCGTCGTGGATAGTGACTATCTGTAGAGTAGTACGGAGTTTCAATACGAATACAAAAACAGCTTATATATTGGTTTCGTTACCACTGACGTGCGGCCTGCCGTACCGGAGGGCTGCCTGAGAAAGGTATGTTATGTTTGCACACTTAGGACGTTCAATACTTTTAAAATTTCCCTTTTCGGCGATTATGTTATTTTATAAGATATACGTAACTCGTTTATACACCCATTATAAGTATAACCCGTTTCACAACCATGTACTTGGGTACATTGAGGACCAGTTTGTCGGTACGACCAACTTGTTGTGTTCATTTTGAGGCAAGTTCAGTATAAACAGCTACAATTTTCACTTGCACTAGACCGATATAAGCATCGCCGAAATTGCCACTTTAAACTTTGGCGTTACATAATACCTGTGTTGTAACAACTTTAGGAACCGCCTTTGTCGTGCAAATAACTTCAATGACGTTGACAATGGTGCCGATTTTCCCTTGTTCACAAACTAAACTAAATTTAAGTTCAGTGCATCTTTTTCTTTCTATTTCATTAAGAAAAGGACAGAAGATATATTTTAGTTAAGTCCTGTCAAAATAATCAGCGCCTAGGCAAGTTTTTAATCAGACAGATTTGACAGGACTAAACTAAAATGTATCTTCTGTCCTTTTCTTAATGAAATAGAAAGAAAAAGATGCGCTGAACTTAAATTTAGTTTAGTTTGTGAACAAGGGAATCGGCACGACTAAGAACATTGCTAATTAAAAACGATTAAACAGTTTTTTTTTGTAATGTGCGTTTTGTTTATGCAGAATAAACAATTTTTCTTTCTTCTCTTCTTTTTTATACCAGTGTCGATGGAAGTGTTAACATTCGAGGGTTATGGTTACCACCGAACCGTAAACAATTTCATGAAAATTGTGCGGTGCTCGCGTCAAACTTGATGGACTGACCGACCGAAGCTTCCGTTTCGTTTTCGTATTCGGCCATTTTAGGCCAATAAATCATAATTTTCGTTTTCGGCCATAAACCAGCTGAACATTCGGCCAGGCCGAAAATCAAGAGTTCGTGAATTTTCGCTCGTCATTCGGCGTATTTCGTAAAGCTCGGCAATAACAGGTGAATCAATAAATACAACAAGAAATTCACGAAAAAAAAAAGATTTCAGTGTACAGTGAAAATATTAAGTCCTATTTTTAATGTCTAAATCATTTTAGTTTTCGGCATCTTTTTTGGCCGAAATAAGACTAAAGCCGAAGCTTCTTGTTCGTTTTCGGCTGAAAATCTATTTTCGGTCGGACACTAACCAAAACAAACAAATGCACATGCATTCGGTTTACAGCTGCAAACAAACTATGCTATCCTCGTTTTCCATTCCAGAAAGTGGGATTGTAATCGAATGTTCCGCGTGTGAAGACTAATCCGGAGGACTCGGTTCGTGTGAACTGTGGAGCAGCTGCAATGAGCTCCGTTTCAATTTGCTTCATGATAATATTCTGAGAAATTGTTTGAAGTAAAACGACTTGAGTTAGACTTGTTTAAGTACTGAAATTATAATTAATTTCTTTATTAGATGTTAAGTACATATAAATTACATTTACATATTTTTATATAAAACCTAGAATTAAATAATTAAAAATATTTAATGAACAAGTTGTCCACCGGTATCGGGAACAGGGTCAGAGCTCCTGAGAGAGGAACTTAATAAAAACCAACCAAACAAATTATTACTATCGTTAATTATAGTGTACTGAGAATTTCTATTACGATTTCCTTTAAATTTTAATCTAAATTCTCTTAAACATATACTATTTTTAGGAGCGAAAACTGGGACTTGAGAGGTTCGATTAAATAATATATGCCTACATATGGAAATACAGTTTTGAACCGTTTGGGGTCGAAACGCTCGGGTCATGCGGCCCTAGTGCGCATCTCCCTTTTAAGCCTCGTGGAGACTGGCGCGACGCGGCTCTAACAATACAATTTCTAAGAAAACTTCACGGTAGAATAATTACCGGTTTCGCGTCGCACCAGCCAGCACGAGGCTTTAAGGTGATTTCTCACTTACTAGTCGACACTTCTCGTGAGGGCTGGTCGACTAGTAAGTGAAGAATTATCATTGCCATTCAACTTGGCAATGCAATGCTGCCAATTTAGTTTTTTGTTAGTCATTTTATTTAGTACCTCGTGTAAATAGTTAATTGTGTTGTGTTGTGTATTGTGTAAGTGTACTACTGAATAAAAATAAAAATAAAATTGTAAAAGTAATTCTATCTTTAATAAAATTAATTTCAATACATGTCAAAACAAGGCATACGTTAACGAACAATTTGGGATAATTTTTATGTAGAAAGAAAGGCCAACAGAGCTGAACTGGGTTACTGATAGTATCTATACATTTGAACTAGGTGTTGCTTGTGACCTAATTTGCATGCAAACTACAACTCTTCATTCGACACGCTCGGCGTTGACTCTCTGAGAGCATTCCTACGCCCTCGAAGAAACGATCTTCTTAATACGATGTTTCTGAACGTTCTTGGAACTGTATTATATTAGTGTTAATTAAGACCACTGATATAAGAAAAGACGTTTTCAAACAGCTGTAGAATCCACCCAAAACTTAACACAATTAAATATAAACCTTTTAATGTAATCTACTAATGACGTCGAAAGACAGACGAAACGTAATCAGTAATCACGCAGCGATTAGTTCGAGACGTTTGCTCGCCCACCCTCCTAATGTAAATAATGGAAAATACTTCCAACGAGAAATAAAAGTTGTTTCTGAGTCTCTGAGGATGTGTTTATCTAGTGGTGCAAAGCTGATTGTAGGAGTGGGATAGATTAGTAGAATTTCTCATGACGATAGATAAAAAAGTGACATAGTGATACAGAGGGAATTTTTTAGATTACCTGTAGGCGAATTAAATACTTTTGGAGCCAAGCCAAGTATTATTTTTTAAGTCACACTACGAAAATACTACAGAAAACTGAACGTAGTAAGTATGGTCTAAGCTACGTCCTTGCTACGACTGCTACGGCGTAGCAGAAGGTCGGCTACGCTCGTAGCAGCGTATCTATGCCTGTGACGGTCAAAGTATTAGTCGCTTCGTGTAATAACTTGCTGCCACTTTTGGTTAAACTGAAAGCCAACCTTAATCGTCTGTACGTCTACATAATTATGTACTTGGCAGGAAAAAGGATAATAACTAGTTTCCACGTCTAGACAGACCTCATTTTCCATTTGTGATTATCTATATAAGTGGGTATTTTCCTATATTCCTTAAGATTCTGAATTTAAGCCTGTACTTTGTTGATACAGTGGCACGTATATTGCGCACGTTTCTTTGCCCTTGTGTAGGAATACAGAGTACGGAGACGCCTCCGCTGTTAGAGGCCGCATTGTCAACACTTTCTATATAAACCAAGCGTATCACGGGTGTCACCGCTTTACTCGCACTACGACACGCAAGTGACGTCAAGAAACTGACGACTTTGAATGCGAATTTATTACAGTCTTTTAACAGTTACTTTAATTCTGACAGCAGCGAATTATTGTATCAACTATAAAGATCACTGTGATTTGTGACAGAATTGTCAGTGGCAGCAACCCAACAGGAACCCAACAGGAACCTTATCGTAACGAGAATAAAGATCTCTGTGGTTTTAATAGTGGTGCAACAGACGTAAATGTATTGCCGTGTCTAGACGCTGCCGGGCGACGATTCCGAGCTCTGTAGGTTGTAGAAGATCCTTTATTTTCCGAGCTGGTTCCCTCGCGGTATATTTTCTTTGTACCCGCTATTTGCTGTGCTTGTGTCAACGTAATCGTCTCGTGTGATCGGTGGTACGTGAACGCTGATTACTCTCCCCATTTTTTTAAATTATTGGGGTTTGTTCAGTGTGGCACAATAATTTAAGTTTTGATGAATAGCTGTATGAATGTATGGTTTGTAACTTTATCAATGTGATTAGTAATAGTAAAAAAATATATATATAAATAGACTATTTTTGTGGTAGGAAAAAAGAAAGTAATCTGAAGATGGAACACCTTTTTTTTTGGGTGAGAAATTATCAAATAACTTCTCCCGCTCTGGGCGGGGCGGGAGGGCGTGTCAGACTCTTACTGACTAAAACCCACCCGTGCTCCTTCAGTTGCCTATGTGTTGCCAGGGGTAACTCTTTCGGACTTTCCCGCAACCCTGGCAGGCATCGGCCCTTGCGGGCCCCGTCACTTGTGCTGACATCTTTTTCAGGCGAACGAGGACCAACGCGCTGTCGCCCCGTGCCTGGTCCTTATCGGGGGCGAACTACCCATTGCTAACCGCCCGCAAGCCCGCGCCTACGGTGGCTAGGAATCGGCCTGGGATTCCCGACACCCAGGGCGTCTCCTGCAGTGACTAGGGGCGTCTGGGCGCGAAATTTGACTCTCCCTCACGCGTTTCGCCTCCTCCTTAGCGAGCATACTTTTCCGCAAAAGGCGGTGAAGGCTTCTCATACCCTCTCGCTCCAGACCATGGCCCGGACGCGACAGATCACCACCGCCGATCGCCTCCACGAGGACACGGCGGCGCTCTGGAGAAAAAACTGAAATGTGTCTATAATGCTTAACAGATTTAAACCAGAAGGATTATGCAATAAGTGAGGTTCAAAATCTCTGTACTTCTTAAAATTTTATAGATTTGAAAATATGTAAAGTAAACGATAATAATTCTAAACCAAACTTCTATTATTCTTCTAATATCCTCGTATTTCAGTATCTACAGTCAGATTACGTCGTATCAAGTAATCAGTGTCCTCAATCAAGTGTTGGCTTGCAAGTGTTCTGTTGTGCTCTGACGTGTCCTGACGTGTTTACACTCTCTGCAAACGCCACGTCTTGGAACAGCACTAACAAACATTGGCTCAGTAATTACGGTGATTCGGGGATTTGGTACGTCGCCTAACATGATCTTATTTTTAAAAGAGTAACCGTGGAGTTTCTAACCCGCTCTTATCTATAAGAAACGACCAACTGGAGCCGTGCACCTAGCTTTTATACATAATATAGGATACTTGGTGACTATCCGTCATATTCGTCATATACCCCTGCCTATTATTCCAGGATGTATTAGTGAAACCTATTTGCATCTTATATAGCCTCGGCTATCCATAGGATTCGAGCAAATTCAAGTTATTAGATTTAGGTAAACGTGTTATATTATCCTGGATTCTAACCGATGTTGCTTGTATCTTTTTAGTTTTATATTCTTCAAGAAGATAATGTTTGATTTCTCTTTCATTGTGATTCCAGTTCCTCCATGTGAGTTACCAGAAGGGTGGTTAATAGTGTATACCATATAGTTTTTAAGGCGGAAATGGGTTTTTGATGTGAATCTTGTTTCTGAAATGAAAGCCAGGTCAACTCTTTAAATTTTCAAGAAGAATTCTAGTTCTTGTCGACGTTCTGTCAGCCCGTCGCCGTCGGCATTCCAAGTAATTATCCTAAAGTTTTGGGGTGTTTTATAAGGCTTGAGACTAATTGGATCATACGATCCATCATGTTGCCTAACATAGTATTTATTATGTTTTGGAATTTATCGAACATTGCGTCTAGTACTTCCACAACATTATTTGGGTCCTTTATGTAGGCTTTTGACCCTCCTGGGTGTAACAAGCAAGATAACGAACAGGCGGTCGGCTACATGAAGATTATTTAGTTCCAATCTTTGATAATATATTGAGCTCGAAATTGCGAATTAAGGTGATAGGCACCTGTCAATGTCGAAGGTCTGTGGCTGGCAGGGCAATAACCTGGGCTTTCAATATAATATATATGTTACAGGAATTTTAATACAATTTTATTCTGAGAAAACGTTTTCTTATTTTTGTAGACACTGATTCTGTTTTTTACAATATTTTGACTAGTTTAAACTTCAGTATCTTCTCACCCCCTTAAAAAATCATGTACAGTAAGCGGTCATAAGTGCATTATCACGCTTAGGATTGTATTGCTGTGAACGAGCGACAGGCCGAACCTATATCTGTGTGTGTAAGTGATGTATCAACACAGAATACACCTCAGAACTCTCACATTGGCGTCGAATGAAACAAAAAGCATACCGTCACTTTTTCGCAGAGTACGTAATTACTCGTGACCTTGGTCAGTTCATAGTAGTGCTAAAAATTCACATATAGGTATCAAGTTCCGATAGCTGGTAGCGTATTGAAGTGTATGGTGAAACACATAGGTCTGGGTTCAAATCACGAAACGAAACTTTTATTTTTCTTTTAAACAATCATCTTCATCTGTTTTTTTATCATTTAATACATTAATAAACAAGATTATTAATTAATAGCTAATTTTATTATTACTTATATTGTTATTGAAATAAGGGGTTAAGAATAAAAATGTTTCATAAGTGATTACAAAATGTTTATTAGTTATCTTTTTATGAAGTTTAAATAAATAAACTTCTAGAATTAAAACAGTGTATTTTCCCATAAATAACAATAAAATTTATTGAGATAAAGTACCATGAACCTTGACAATCAGGCTTAATATATTGTATCTTAATAATAAATAATAATGTCCTTTAATTACTTTTGTGTGTGGGTAATGTAACAAACCAACTCGCAAATCTACGCAAATCTACCCACGTAAATATAACAAATGCGGAATCGTTGTCACAATACAAATAAATTACTCAGTATTACTACTTTTATTTTACTACGAGTAAGTTTGAGACCTCACGTTCGTGTAACGAATAGTTAACAAATCGTATTTAATAGGACTTATTGAGGTTATAGCTTAAGTGTTCATTTCCATTACGAAAAGAAGATTGAAACTAAACCTCAAAATAATCCTTATTACGGATATGACACAATATAATTATAATAATAATAATTATTTTATTATAATATTATAATAAATAATATAAATTTTATAACATAATTATTATAATATAATTATAATTATTTTAGATTTTAATTCATATATTTGAAGCATTTATCTGTTCCCCTTAAATTTTCCCATATTTCAATACAATGCAACTTCAACTGCTCATCAGACCGCTCATTCCGTGCTTCCCATCGCTGTATCATCAAACCCCATAGGTTTTCTATAGGGTGGAGGTCAGGAGATCGTGCTGGCCGTGAAATAACTGTTATCTCCGGGTGTTTAACCACTCACGCACGTAAACATTGCACACAGTGGGTAACATGTAATGCAAACCTTCTGAGCGGACTGCACGGCGCACGGTTCGTAAAGACGTGTTGAATAATTCTTCAAACGTCTTGTTGGTATGAAACCACTTGTTCCGTATTCGCTGACCATGTGTTGTCGCTGCGTCTCTTTTATATCTAAAACAAAAAGTTTTATAAGTGATTATTGTCAATAGAAATTTCACATAAATAATTAAAATGTTATTTTCATCGTTCAAAGATCTAAGTAAATAAATTTACTTTGAAATTATATATTTCTTCTTCTATTTAGACTTTATCCACAGATGAGACATTTAAAGATCAGTGGTTGTAACTAGTCGAGCATTATTAAAGTTAACAAATGTTTTGAAATAAATAAGTAAGTTATTATAAAGTTAGCTATAGCTACAAAACCAAATCAGATCAGAAACAATTTCATTTACTTAAATTATGCAATAAATAAATAATATTAATAAGGTAAAAATAAAACGTTTCAAAAAACAATTACCAGGATCAGCAGTTATAATTTAATTAGATAAATGTTTGATAAAATAATTAAATCATAAATTACTCACACTCAGTCCGGTTTTATCAGATATTTGTGATAAATATTAAGTCCGCTTTTACGCAGCGCAATAATATTCGCTTTCATTTCTATATTCTTTGCTTGCATTTCAAAATGAACTTGAGACACCGCTAATATATTGAGCACACGTCACTAACCCACAATAACAAACATCGTTCTATTTATTCTCGGTGAATGAGTCGTAAGATAACTGCGTCTGTCTACCTTAATTATCATTTAACTTATTTAGGTTTCCGTGGGTATAATCATAAAGTTTTGCGAGTTTAGTGAACACGACGAAAATAACAAGGAAAGTCAATAGCGTGATTATTCGAATGATTTTTAAAACATTAAAAAACTATCACCGCGCGTGAGATTTGAACCCACGACTCTCTACGCATGAACGCGTCAACCCTAATACGGTAACCACTAAGCTATCATGACATATGCGTTATGAATCGAATTTATGAAATACTATAATTGTTAAACTAATGAGAGTGTGTGTGTGTCTATGACTTATTATAAGAAGGTCGTAAGTTAAACCGAAGCGTCAATCTATTGCTTTAAGAAATTGCTACTCCACTTATGACCGTTACTGTACATGACCACCACTGTTTTATAATATAATTATATTGATGAGCCATGTCAGTCATGTATTTAGAGATATTTTCTTTGCTAAAATGCTTATCTCTGTATCAATTTTCAGACTGGTGAAAATTCAATTTTCATAGAATGTAGTTGTTTAAATCGACTAGATTCACTTTTGACTCCTAGCTAGGCTTTTCAGGGCTCTTCAAATATCTAAGCTAATGACTTTGACTCTAGCTAAGTTGACTGGTAACCTCAAAGCCGTCCGTCCGGCTAACAACCGGCAAAGGATTTTAGCCGGCTGATTGGGATTAGGTAATCACTGTTAATTGATGTGTTAGTGTTTCCAGAATATTACTGTTTCTGTACTGTTGTTGCTTGATTCTAGATTCTTCATACGTTAGCTGACATTGTTCTGCTGTGGCTTTCAAGAAAGGCAAAATTGTCGGTGTCGAAGAGAAAGTCATCAGTTTATTAATTATCTGTTTTTACAAAAAGTCTTCCAATTTTAGGTAATAAAATATTTCATATGCTGTGCTACTATTTTTATATTTTCAATGTTTTTTTTAACGTTCTTTATAAAAAATATGTAAAATATAAACAATATGTACATAATAGAAATGAATAAAGGAGACAATATATTATGTAGCAGAAAGAGTTTTATTTTTATTCTAATTTTGTTGGTTGCTGCATTACAATGAACGATTTAATATTGTTGTGAACAGTCAACCGTACAAATTCGTAGCGATCAAAATATTTGAATATACAACCCTGAAAGAAATTCAAGTGCTTCAATATAAAAACACAGGTGTCTTTTTAAAAGGACACTCACAATGTAGCTTTACTGAACGATCTTTAAAGCCACCTCACAGCATGTTACTTCGAATAATGCTGTCATACCCTCAAAGCTGCCATTATTCCGGAAAAGAGCACGAACGAAGACATTTAATAACTGGGTCGGAAAATTCAACGTCGAAAAGTTGAAAAGGCGATACCCGCTGCTCCGTATGGCCCGATTTAGGGACGTTTTCTGTACAAAAAAGATTATTTGTTGACACGATCCGAGAGAATGGCTTTGTGCCGACACCCCGATACCGACACTCGAGTATTTGCATATTAATATAATATTATATTATTAAACGGCACGGCAGGGGACTGACAGGTTATTATGGGACGTCTGTGTGTGGACACTGGTTTAGGGTCGTTACAACATTAATTAAAATGTCCTGTTTTTGGGACGTTAAAAGCCGATACACACGAGGCGTTGCGGCGGCGGCACGGCGCCGGAACGGTGTCGGTGCGGCGTCCTACATACAAATAACCATGGTATGCCACACAGAGCGTTCCAAGTTGCACCGCACGTACACCGGAATAGCAAACCGCGAGATGAGGTAGGGAGGGAAGTACGCGTTGCGACGACGCCCGGAGCGGCACCGCTCAGTCTTACCGTGTGTCCGCCAATGCGGCGGAACCTTTGCGGTGCGGCGTCGCAACGCATCGTGTGAACAGGCTCTTAATCTGAAAAATACTTCAAAGACTCGTTTTTGTTTTTAATTGGAATCAAATGTCGATGACAAACAAAGTATTACGTTTTTGTGAAAAAACTTTTACGTTTGTTCAGTTGGTGTCTTTATTTAACTAAAGAAAATCATGTACGTAGAAGTAACTTTGTTGGGTGTCTTTGCACCGACTAATATCTAAGCTTTGCCGAAATTGATCGCTTATTATTTTCACAACATGTCCTATGTTGTGATCAACAGAGGTACATACACACTTCAATTTAGTCTATGGTGCCAATACATCTAATCAGCAATAAAAACTATACTAACTACTGAGTTGTTTATTGTAAGCAACAAAGTATGTGTTAGATAAGAGAGATGTATTACACGAATACAGATCGCTACTGGCAGTTAACACAGTTAATAAGAATGCAAATGTGAATAATTGGCGAATTGAGCCGGCATTGGATCCGATAATTGGTGATATTGTTTGAAATATTGCTTGGTTGCTAGCAGCTGATGTATTCTGTATAAATCTCACCGTGAAAACTTAGGTGAAGTGAGCTGTCAATAGTGTCAATGTCATCAGTTGGAATAGCGAAAATTCTCACCCGGTAGGACTTAGGCGAAGTGAGCTTGAAGTGCAGGTCACTTCAAGCTCACTTCGCCTAAGTCCTACCGGGTGAGAATTTTGAATAGGAATTACAGATTTAGGCTGGGCTGGTAGGACTGGTTGTTGTGGCGATGCTTGCGGGAGGCCTATGTCCAGCAGTGGACGTCTTTCAGGTAGTGTAGTGATAATGGTAGGTACTTACCTAAATAGCTTTACTAAATCAGGAGATGCCTTCCATAGAGATTCAGTGTTTCATTATCAGGAAAAGGTGTTATCATAATTTAAAGAAAAAAGTTAAAACAAATACTCTATTAATTCTTTTTCGCTGAAAACTGTCAATTCACACGAAACACGATGTTTATTTTTCAATTCTGCGAATAAAATGTAGAACATGGACAAAATTAAGATTTAAACAAATATTTTGGTCAAAATAAATATAATATTAGGCATATTATTTACCTACTTATATCTATTACACACCTATAACATATTCGTTCAATAACTATATTTTCAACACACTTGCTCGTAAAGTGGCTCTTATTGAACCGCTTTTAGATTCATAATGCAGTGTATTAAAAACGCGTGCTTTTTACTTTACCATAACGAACTAGTGCTGTAATGCCACAGATAACTATTTACTAGTCGGAGTACCTAGTACCTATACCAGTCCTATGACATGGCAGTATGGAGTTAGTAAGTACTATCATGGCGGCATGGAATTTATATTGTAAAAATTGAATTTGGTGAAGCTTTTTATTTTTGTAAAACATAATACTATACGCAAACCACTATGTCACCCGAGCAGAGGATGTGCGCTTTTTTAATCTCATCAAAGAGACTTTCATGCCTTTATATTATGCATAATATTTATTACATAAAATATGATGAACATATTTCATCATATATTATTTCATATTTTTCGATACTTACATATTAACCTTATAATGTTTTTAATAGGTACGTATTCAGAACAAAAATAAAACAAAAATACCTATTATTTTGTGTTTATTTAATAGGCTGTCTAGCAGTTTTTCCGGCGCATTTATTTAAACCTGCGCGCGAATCGCTGGCGCGGCGCGCGAAAATACAAACCAGCTCGTCATTTTCCAATACTTACTTGCTATCATTTTCGTTGTGATTAATTAACAAAAATGTCGACTTCACGGGCAATACGTAGGTTTGACTCATCGAGGCACGAAACGCGAGTGATAGCCTGTTGCCACCAAAATCTAAGGAGAAATACGTAGCGGCCTACGAAACTTTTATACAGTGGAAAAACAACAAAAATGCCAAGTCATATTCGGAAAACGTTTTTTTGGCATAGGTACTTCAATGAACTTGCAAATAAATACAAGCTCAGCTCGCTTTGGTGTATCTATTCCATGTTAAAAAGCACAGTTATGACCAAAAATAACAGTGTAAACAAAATTCCATCTTCTTAGCACTCATTACATTTACTGATCACCACAGAACACATATACTCCTCTGATCACAGAGTACTTTTTTTTTTTTCCGGTGTCAAAACGTTAGTCATAGACTGCGTTCCGAATTACGATGTAAATGTAATGAAATCGAATCGATTTGAGCGTGCTTACACCCGTTCCGAATAAGCTTGAGCGGGATAACTTATGTTTGTTCCTTGAACCGTTATTTGGCTGTGTTGTTATAGGCATTTTTTCGAAATTGTGATTCTGGCTACCGTCGCCACCTAACCAAAAAAGAAATAACATACACGAAGAAATTAAAGAAATACTATACAAAAAGAAATAAGTAACGTTTTAAGTTTTGACGTTGGGCGAGCACTGATATGCTGGGGCCACATTGTCGCGATAAGACAAACTATACTGCGCGCGCTCTCTCTCGCACACAGCTCGACGTCTCGCTGAATAAAAGAGAGCCCGTGGAGTTAAGTTCGCTTTATCGCGACAGTGTGGCCCCAGCATTAGCACATTCACTAGCGTTCCAAATTGATGACAGCCCTCAGCTTTCATAATCATATCATAACTAAATTGGAACGCAAAATATTGATGTGAGAAGTGTGGGCGATTAGGGCATATCTCGGAATGCGGTCGTATAGTTTTTCGGAGGCGGCGCGCGACTCTATGCCATGTCCATGCCGACTGAACGGAATGTTGCCATTATTTATTATATTTTATTTAACCATTTACAATTTGATTACTGTACTTATAGTAATATAAGGTGTATTTTTCTGCTGAAAATCCAATACACGCATTTTTCAGTCTTTCAAAATATTATTTTGTTTTTATACATTTTTTAATAGGTGTAGGCTGTTTAGCGGGTTTGCCAGTTGCCAGTGTCTTTATTTACAACTGCGGAAAAACAAAACCGTCGCGCCATTTTCTATACATATTTGTTCCCGGTTTCGCTGTGTGGTTATTTCCATAGACTAATACATATTTAAAATAATATTATCAATACGAAATCTAAAGTAACACCAACCTACGTTGAAAAGTTTTTAAAAGAAGCTCCGGATAATCAGTACATGGCAACAATGGTCAGTTGAACTTTATAATTACCTTATTGTAGCATACATTCTTACAAGTCTGTTTATTTCCTCGCAAGTGTGTTGAAAAACGTCGTATGAAACGCGAGTGCGTTGATTATTACACTCTCGACTACCTTATCGCGCTCGCCTGCGGCTCGCGCGGACAATACCGTCTCGTGTGTAATGACCAACACCGCACACTTGTATCATAATGTACTATTAAATTATACGCTCACGACAATTTGTTTTTATATTCGTTACATAAGTAAGTATCTAATATTTATTACAAAGAAGTTTAGTTATTTCGTACTTATTGCCATTGAAAGTATTATTTTTTCCTATTTTCATTTGTGAAAATTGTTTTTCAATAGTGCGGTGGATCGACTCCAAATTATTTTCAGGGAAATATTATTGGGTTGGTAGCCGTAGTAGGTATTATTTGTTACCTTACGTATGTTTATACATATATAGGAAGTTACTTACGAGTTGTCAAGGTTATTAAAGTCAATCAAACAAGCAATCAAACAAGGCTTCTTGCCCATTCTCCTCCATTACCTTTTGGAAGGGGCAACTAGAATCAATATTATTTTCTTGTAAATTTTGACGTTCAAAAGTACTTTTGATGTGTCTATTTGAGATAAATGATTTGAATTTGACTTTCCATTTTTGAAACGGGGAATATTTACCTGATTGATCGTCATAAAACTTTTTGATTTTGTAATATTGGTTTGCTATGGGGAAGAACGGAAGTCGAAGATCCATACTAATAAAATGCGAAAGTAACTCTGTCTGTTACCTTTTCACGACTTAACGGCTGAAAAGATTTCGGTGAAATTTGGCACACAGGTAGACCAAGAGTTAGGACATGGAATGCCTCGGTAGTACGTTCCCGTGGGATAATATGTGACACCCACGCGGGCAATAGTAGGCTTCTACATCTCACTTTTCAGACAGTTATAATGGCTTCTATGATTGCTTTAGGAGGCCAACAGGCTATATACTTATATGCCGTGACGATTGACGACGTAGATGCCAATCTGGCGGGCTGGTATTTCTTGTCCCCACGCCACTATTCCCGTTTATCACTAAACGTGTAGGTAAAATCCATGAATCCGCTTACAAAACCACACGCACTTGAGTACCTACCTAATATAGCTTCATTGTTAGGCCCTTCCCCCATTATGAAACACGTAGGATACGATACTCAAGTCGCATACTAGCTGAATACTTGTTGGCAATTCGACGTTCGCACATTTCGCTACTGAAAAATTACAAAATGTATCATTTGTTTTGTGCTTTTTTAATGTACTGACTGATTTTCGAGATGCGTAGGAGACGCGACGTGCGGGCGACCAGCACGGCGAGTCGCGGACGCGTACGATACCGGTAGCGTACTGTGCGAGCACCGATACAAATGTATATGCGATACTCCGCGGCGATTAGTGTCCGAGACTCGCAAGATACTAGAGTCGCCTGGGCGTATCCTAATGGCAGAAGGGCGTCAGAACCACATTGATTACTGCTGGTAGTTGAAGGAAGAATCTCACTGGTTATTATATTGTCAGTGTCAGAAATACCTACATTGCTACAAGGATCTTTCGGCGCTCGATAGACGTCACAGGGGGCGGTGATGGTTAACATTTGTTCTATTGTTTTGTGAAAATGTGTTTAAAAATCAAGATGGCTGCGTTAGACAAAAGAACCTTGTATCGCTATACAAGTCACGTGCGAGATACATTGCTAGTAATTTTCAAAAAAAAGACAAATAACTAGTTTCTTTTCTTTTATTAAATTTGTTAAAGATCACAGCGGCTCCACTGAAACTATCAATCTCAAATTTCTATTAAAGTATCACTAGAGAAACAATAGGAGTTCTCGTTTACTCGATATTTCGTAAACAATCGATTGTGCCGAGAATTCTATTAGCCAGCGCTTTTGTTCCGTGCCCGGCGGCGCGCGACGGGGTTAGTGAAAAACTGGGGGCTTCAAACACCCCCGACTCTCTGCATTTTGTCTTAAACCTGTTTAATATTTCTAGTACGGGCTTTTACGGGTTTTCATCGTGTTTATTGGTTGTCAGAAATGGGTTCCACTTAATTTATGGGAAGTAAAAGTATACGGTGCGCGGTATCTGTGGTTAAGCAGAAAAAGGGAACTTAATTTCAAAGTAGTGAAGAGTAAAAAGATCAACGTTATTAGCACAGTATAATAATGTAACAGTATTACATCTTCATAGAAAACGGCTGAAACGACGTCTCAGTGTATACCAGTATGCAACAGTCTCGAGTGCGCGGCAGTTACGCACGGACGCGGAAGGTTCGACATTGTTTATCTACCGTGCAGCCGTAAGTCGCAAGGTCCGTAGCCGTCAAGGTCGCTGCCGAGACATAATACTGTTATTGTAGTATACTCTAATAAGAACAGAGTTTGACTTTACCCTACTTATGAATGCTGAACCTTTAGAAATACGCAATTCTCCTTTGAGCAACGGTTAGCAGGATATGAATTATAAGACTGTAAACGTAGGAGAAAATAAGGATAATATTTTGGAACTCCAAAGCCAACAAATCTGCGTTCCTTTGCTTAAATTAATGTGACCGTAAAAACACTTAAACGTTAAAATCAAAGCTGTATACTTAGGCTGTTTGCTCAGTATTGAAAATAAAACGGGTCCCTCGACATTATAAAGACTAAATTAGATAAGCAGTAACAATATTTACCTTTGTAATTGCTATGAATACACAATCAAGTTGCCAACAAGGCGTTAATGGCGAAATAACAATTTAAATGTGTTTGATGTTATTTAGATGGATGAGAGTGGCCGGGGAGCGGACCTGGCGATTTGGAGAGGCTTAAAAGTCCAGCCGTGGGCATTAGTATAACACTCGAAGTTTGGACGATTATGGACTTAGGACAAACTGTCCAGGTAGGTAGGTCCAACTTCAAATAACAGGTCAATCGTTGAATCCGACTCGGCTGGGCGGCGTTCGGGAACCTGCGTACTATCTTCTTGTCTCATACACCACAGTGTCTCAAGACGAAAGTTCTTGACCAGTGCGTGTTGCCAGTTATTACCTATGGCACTGAAACGTGGTCGCACACAATGTGCCTCCTTAGAAGGCTGAAAGTCACCCAAAGGGCAACGGAGAGGGCTATGCTTGGAGTTTCTGAACGTGATCGAATCAAAAATGAAGAGATCTATAGTAGAACAAAGGTAATCGACATAACCCGAAGAATAGCCAAACTTAAGTGAACTTAAGTGAACAGATGGCCGATGGGGCCGAAAGGTTTTGCAGTGGCGACCGCGTACCGGAACACGAAGCGTTGGAAGGCCCCCCACAAGGTGGACCGATGATCTGGTGAAGGTCGCAGGAATCCGATGATGCGAGAAGCACAGAGCCGGTCGAAGAGGCGATGCTGGGGGGAGGCCTATGCCCAGCAGTGGACGTTTTTCGGCTGAAATGATGATGAATGGTTGAACGAACGAAACGGTGGTTGAACGGTTGGATGAACGATGCCTTAGGGTCATTTTCATTCATATTACCCGTTTTAATTATTTCTATTTTAGACGCCATTATTACAGAGTAGGTATTTTGTTCTATTATATAAATCTAAATAATACCATTCATTATCAAAGCCAAACCATAACAATTGAAGTCAAACTAAATTCACGAACAATAGTACTTAAACACATATTAATACAGCACAAAGTTCTATCTAACTCATTGGAGTTGCATCACAACTATCAAATTGAGTTTAGTCGTAAATTGGACAACGGAATGAAGATGCCAACAGGCGTGACTCCCTCGGGGACAATAAGAGGAAAACGCACAGAAGGAACACTTTAACAAATCACTGTCGCTTTTCTCGGCTATTTTGGGGTCCTCCTATAGTGTTATCAGTAGGTACCGACGTATTTTTACCCGATTCTGGCGAAGTCAAAAGGAGGGCTATGATTTTGACCGGTATGTATGTATGTATGTTCATCTGTTCCCTCATAACTTCTAAACTGCTCATCATAATTTGACAAGTCAGGTATCGTTAGAAACACCTCGATCGTCCGCTGGTTATAGGCCATATGACGTCTCATAAAATATGGAGCCCTCTAGAGGACTCTCAAGAACTAAAAAAAAAATCAATTCAATGGTGGTCGGTACACTTATTAACGCGATGTTTACTAGTTTGTGATTGGTTGCGACGAATTCAGAGAAATGTATAACGAAACTTATTGTTGATGGTAAATGGTGTTTTTGTTGCAGTTACGTTGACTTTAAAAAAAAGAACAATAGCGTTAATTCGAGTTTGACTTACAGATGCGGTGAAATAAAAAAATATTAGAAAAGGCAGCTCCACATTTAGGGACTGCAGACATCTGAGTTATGATAAGTATTCTTTTTTTCCTAATGACTATATGATACGGTGGTGTGAGGATCTGATAATATTTGCATGCCCAACATGGCCAGAGGTCGCACGAGACAGGAAAGAAGGGCGGTCTTTGCCCAGCATAGGCCGTCAAAATAAAAAGCAACTATGCTAGATAAACTAAATAAACAAGTGTAAATAAGCCTTCTGTAACACACATTTCCAGCACATACCCCCTGGTGGTACCCCCGGATTGAACGCGTCAAAGTTTCCTACGGGAAAGTTTAGATATAATGACATTCTGACGCCCTTAGGGACCAATCAGACTGTTGCTCAAAACGTTTCGGGAGAAACGGTGCGGACTTAATTTATTGACACGTCTACGGCTTAATCTTTGACGAGTTTTGTTGAGAAAGTGCCACTAGCGAAGGGTTGGGTCAGGTTGAGTTTGAACTAGCGATATTAAACCTTATAGGTATGTCAATCTGCCTAGTTTTTTCCCAATCATGTTGGGGTCGGCTTCCAGTCTAACCAGATGCAGCTGAATACCAGTATTTTACATGGAGCGACTGCCTATCTGACCTCCACAACCCAGTAACTGGGTAATACGATACCCCTTGGTAAGACTAGTTGTCAGACTTTCGGGCTTCTGACGACTCGTAACGACTGTCAAAGATCCACGAATGACAGCCGGGACCAACCGCTTAACGTGCTTTCCGAAGCACGGAGGAGTCTCGGTACGTAAAGATGGTCACCCATCCATGGACCAACCCCGGCAAGCGCAGCTTAACCTGATGGATCGACCCGTGCGGCTGTTATTACTTAGCCACGAGCTCCTCCTTAAACCTTATAGGTATGTGCAGTGTTTTATTGCAGACAGCTTTTTAGCGGGTCAAAGTTAAGAATTCAGAACCTAACCTAACACAGTTAGTTAGTCAGTAAGTTAGTTGTACCGTACCCGAATTAAATTACTCATGACTTTGTAACATAAAACTCAATATGCAAATAAACAGTTTATATTCTATTCCCTAACACTTTCAACAGTTTATCTTTATCCTAGTACCTTAAGGTTGATTTTTAATTGCACCATCTTATTTTTTGGACTAACTACGTCATTACCAAAATGTCTAATGAAAAGACAGTTCGTAAAAGTGACATGCGCCCGTTATATTTTATTTTAATTTATTTATTTAAATCAGTTTAAGTGATCCATATTTTTGTTATTATACTTAAAAATTATAAAACCAAAGATTATAATGTGGAAAAAGAATTTGTTCGTTTTCATCGTTGCTTGACCTTACATGTTATGGTATAAAATACCAATTTCACACTGCAGATGCTTTGCACTTTAAGAAATGCCATCAGCCTTTAAAACATAAAGTTAGAAAGAGCTTACACTCAGATTCGATTCGGCTTTGCGATGCCACTTTTCCGACTTGCCGGGGATGCCCAGTGGTTTCCGCCGGTAGGAGTTCAACATGTACCCACCTACCTGTGATGGAAAGTCCTATGAGGATTTCCATACAAAGAAGATTCAATCTTATAACTACATACTTACGGCCATCTTCATTGCACTCAGTGTCATGACAATTGTATCAACGTACCTGAAAAACAAAAACAAAATGGAGTTAAATAAGTAACTACTTACCTATTATAATTTGTGGTATTTCGACATTAAATTTTAAATACGTTTTACGTCAAGCAACTTTTGGTATAAACATCAACCGACTTTGTGTCTTCAAATAAAAACGACAAGCAAGAATGTTTCAAAAGTTTCCTTACAAACTCTTGAAAAGGTTTTCATAAATTTTTAGGGAACTTAAATATTCTAAAATGTTAAGTCGGGCGAGACTGCTGAATAGCTAGACGCAGACTAACGATGTTTTAAAAACGTCTTATTTAGAATTTTAATAAAGAACTTTATTTTATCTGCGGTTCTACTCGCACGAAATGCCTAAAATTTTAACACTTGGTGTTAAAAAGTACAAATAACAAGCAGTATTGACGCGCAAAAAACGAGAAAAAGGTTTTGTAATAAACAAGTTCGATACCTTTAGTCGATAATCTTAACAATTTCTAAAACAGTTTAGATGAAAATATGCCACACAGATAGAATATGTACTGGATTAGTATACAGCGTGCATCAGAAAAGTGTGTGGTCATGTTTCATCAAATTGAACAACTTTCTCCATATACATACATCGTCCTTCATCATGAAACAATAATCAGGTTTCTCATTCATTTAGGTTGAGTAGGTATACCTAGATGTTTTGTATTGTTCGTATCGTTGATGAGTCATATTTCTGCCCAGACAGTACCTACTTTTTTCCGGTAGGTCCGTCAGTTCCCCTAGGATGCGAGTCAGACCGCGGGCAACCGTAATTATTCATTAGAAAATTACGTACTTTCCCGAGAACCATCGTTACGTGTAAGCCTGACATTTACATATTTGAAGGAATTTTTAATCCCGCTAATGTCTACTGGACTTATTCCAAAATTTTAATAGTCTTCCAGAAACGGACTGTATAGCAGCCACCCGTTATATTTTATTTTAATTTATTTATTTAAATCAGTTTAAGTGATCCATATTTTTGTTATTATACTTAAAAATTATAAAACCAAAGATTATAATGTGGAAAAAGAATTTGTTCGTTTTCATCGTTGCTTGACCTTACATGTTATGGTATAAAATACCAATTTCACACTGCAGATGCTTTGCACTTTAAGAAATGCCATCAGCCTTTAAAACATAAAGTTAGAAAGAGCTTACACTCAGATTCGATTCGGCTTTGCGATGCCACTTTTCCGACTTGCCGGGGATGCCCAGTGGTTTCCGCCGGTAGGAGTTCAACATGTACCCACCTACCTGTGATGGAAAGTCCTATGAGGATTTCCATACAAAGAAGATTCAATCTTATAACTACATACTTACGGCCATCTTCATTGCACTCAGTGTCATGACAATTGTATCAACGTACCTGAAAAACAAAAACAAAATGGAGTTAAATAAGTAACTACTTACCTATTATAATTTGTGGTATTTCGACATTAAATTTTAAATACGTTTTACGTCAAGCAACTTTTGGTATAAACATCAACCGACTTTGTGTCTTCAAATAAAAACGACAAGCAAGAATGTTTCAAAAGTTTCCTTACAAACTCTTGAAAAGGTTTTCATAAATTTTTAGGGAACTTAAATATTCTAAAATGTTAAGTCGGGCGAGACTGCTGAATAGCTAGACGCAGACTAACGATGTTTTAAAAACGTCTTATTTAGAATTTTAATAAAGAACTTTATTTTATCTGCGGTTCTACTCGCACGAAATGCCTAAAATTTTAACACTTGGTGTTAAAAAGTACAAATAACAAGCAGTATTGACGCGCAAAAAACGAGAAAAAGGTTTTGTAATAAACAAGTTCGATACCTTTAGTCGATAATCTTAACAATTTCTAAAACAGTTTAGATGAAAATATGCCACACAGATAGAATATGTACTGGATTAGTATACAGCGTGCATCAGAAAAGTGTGTGGTCATGTTTCATCAAATTGAACAACTTTCTCCATATACATACATCGTCCTTCATCATGAAACAATAATCAGGTTTCTCATTCATTTAGGTTGAGTAGGTATACCTAGATGTTTTGTATTGTTCGTATCGTTGATGAGTCATATTTCTGCCCAGACAGTACCTACTTTTTTCCGGTAGGTCCGTCAGTTCCCCTAGGATGCGAGTCAGACCGCGGGCAACCGTAATTATTCATTAGAAAATTACGTACTTTCCCGAGAACCATCGTTACGTGTAAGCCTGACATTTACATATTTGAAGGAATTTTTAATCCCGCTAATGTCTACTGGACTTATTCCAAAATTTTAATAGTCTTCCAGAAACGGACTGTATAGCAGCCACGGCGGTCAATCCCGACTGAGAGTAGACTTCGGCGTGGGAAATGTCACTCTCTTAGTCCGATGGGACGGCAATCTGACACGACCACACAGTAAGTAACTGTAAGCGCGAGTAAGCGAGTACATTAGTGAACCCCACATTACATAACCACACCTTGCGAACGTTTTTAATAAAACCATCATGGCGCTCACGAATAAATTGATTAAAATTATTCACTTGTGCTACCCACATTTTATGGTGAGAGCTTTTGTTGAGAATATTTTTGTAGTTTGCAAAAAAAAATTGTAAACTAGTAAGGTTTATTTTCTTTTTCTACATCTATTTTACCTACCTACTATACGAAAAAAACAACATAATATTGTGTAACTCGAAGCCGATGCGGAAACCCATTTAGAAAAATTCGCAAAATGGTTTTTTTTTTTATCTTAGTACAGCTTACATTCAACTCTAATATTTATATAAATAAAGTACAAAATGCTCTTACTGAGCAGTTGTTATTCATAAGCTTCCGCATTATTAAGCTGACACAATGAAAGGGGAAACTTAACCGCTGGCTGTCGCGCATATTGGATCACGTTTGTTTGAGGTAGAGTGAACTCCCTTTGAACAACGCCGTACATCTAGAGGTATCATCTAATCAGATATGGTAGCGTGTTTCGAAATATTAACTTGTTTTCGTGGTGTCGCAAATGGTATCCATGGGTGGAGTCAGGAGGTATTACAAAAGAAACAGCTTTATTGAAACTATTGTATAACTCCGTTAATTTCTCCTTCAACCTAAAGGTGTAGCGATTATAGCTTATCGTGGCCACCAACTGGCTCGAAACAGATGATACGAAAAGAAGAAGTGGTTTATCTAGCTTCAGTACCTTTTTTTTTGGTGTTCGGCCGGAAACCTTCAAAAGGCGCTCGGGCTTTAAGGATAAGACCGGGGAGTGTGGGATTTTTACCTATCTAATCCCACCTCGTCGCAAGCTCGTCGACATGTGTATCCTGCCTATCCTAATCTATGGCGCTCAGTCTTGGTCTTTGACCGAGGCTCAGAAGTCTAAACTCAAGATTTGCCAAAGAGCAATGGAGCGTATGAATGAATGAATGAATGAATTGCACCGATCCCAGCGTGGTTTAACCAGACTCGATAAATCGAATGAACCCCCAGATTTGCACTAGCCGCTGGATTCTCATGTTTCATGGGGCTACAGAGGCCATTGCATATCAGGGAGTAGACCGGGTGGCGCGGGTAATGGCAGGGAGAGAAAGTGCCCTCAGGATAAGGAAGGATTAGCGAGCCTACCGGATATGCATCCTTGAGTAAGCAATGGAATAGCGGAGAGACGGGTAATGTTTATCTATGGATGGGCATCTTTTTACGACGTCGCCGCCGGTTGTCTCAGGTCGATCTTCACCGGTGAATCTTTTGGCGGGGCTGTGCTGCTTACTCGGCTTACTTCTTTCTGCTTTTCACTGCTGTGCTGTGTTACCCTTTGTTGTTTTCTGTGTCTTCGTCCGAAGACTCGCTGCTATCCGTTTCCGGTTTCTTATAAATCTCGCTGGCTGCCTTCTTGATCTTGTTTCGGTCTTTAGCTGTGTCCATCCAAAAGTTAATATCCTTGTCGAAGTACGCCAAGTCCTGCTTTAGGTTGTCATTCCATGTGTAAATAGGTCGGCCTACTTTCTTGGATTTGGCCTTGTACTGCATAGCTGCATGTAAAAGATGTGGTTTGTCGCGCCTGTGTACGTGTGCGAGATAGCACAATCTGTGGTTCCTTATGCGTTTGGTTACTGTTTTTCCGTCTAAGATTTCGTGCATTTTCCTTAGTCCTGGTTTATTCCTAGCGTGGTTAATCAAGTCTCTCATGATAACTCTCTCATATCTTCTTAGTCTTGATCGGTTAGCTTTGGTGATTGCCGATACTTTCAAACCGTATATCATACAAGGTACGATCACCATTGTATACATAAGTCTGGCTAGTTGCCAGTCCATCTTTGAGTTTTCTATGAATGGTATTAGTGGCTTTGCGTTTCTGGTGGCCTGTTCACATCGTTTTTTAATTGTGCTTCTCCTGCTTAATGTTGATGTTATGTATGTGCCTAGGTACTTAATTTCATCGACCGTAGGTAAATTTAATCCATTCATTGACACGTGTCTAACCTTCTGTGTAGCTATGGGGTCTCTAATTAGTATTTTTGTTTTTGTTTCATTTATTTGGAGGCCGACACTAGCTAGAAGGGGTTTAATATGGTATACGATTCCTTCTAACCCTTCTAGGTCATCTGTAATGAAGATGAGGTCATCCGCGAATGATAGTACCAGGGGTAGTGAAATTTCTCGATCTTGGTCTAGTTTAATTAGTTGGGTTTCCTCTTCGAGGGTTCTGAGGACTTCATCCATAACCAGTGTAAAAAGGCGAGGTGATAGCGGGCAGCCTTGTTTGACTCCCTTTCCTTTGATAATCCACCTACTTTGTTGGCCACACCATTTGATGTGTGTTCGTTCGTTCATGCATACCTTGATTATCCTGTTGGTTAACGGTATGTTGGTTCGTTGCATTAAAATATCGCGCAGTGCTTGGAGGTTGACATTGTCAAAAGCTTTCTCTATGTCCAGAGCGAGTACATAAATTCTTTTACCCGCACGCCATGCTTCGTCCAATACTCGTTTTAGCGTAAATATGTGATCATCTGTTGATCTATTGTTTAAAAAGGCCGCTTGGTAATTGCCCAATTCTCTTATTGTTTCGTCTAACCTTTTTAGTACGAAGGAAGCGTAAATTCTATAACCCGTATTGCAAACCGTTATACGGCGATAATCATTTGTCTCTTTAGGGCATTTTTTCTTCGGAATTGGTACCTGCATAGTTTCTAGCCACGTGTCGGGTGCTTCGTTCTGTATCCAGGCTTTGTTCATATGTACGGTGACGGCTTCCTGTAATATTTGTGGCATCTCTTTGAAGAGCTCGATTACAATTTGGTCTGTCTCTAGAGCTGTACCGTTACGCATGTTGTTAATGATTCCCATTACGTCATCCACTGTGGGTCCATCGTTATGCGTGTCGGTTAAGCTAACGGTTGGCATAGGTAACCCTTCGGAGTCTTTTAGAATTTGCTCCCATTTGGACATTGGTATATATGCGCTTCTCTTCCGGCGTTTTGTTTCTAACTTGTTTCTCCTGTAAAATAAGTAAAGTACCTGCATGCGTTTTGAAGGGTGTTTTTTCCCTAGTCCTGTAAAGAAGGCCTTGCGTTCTTGTTCTTCCTCTTGCTGTTTAACTTTTTGAAGTGTAGTCTGACATTCTTTTACTCGATTAAGTTTATATGGGTTATCTGGTTGTCTTTTTTGTAAGAATTTTGCCTTTTGGAGGTTAGCAAGAGCTATACGATGATCCCTGGAGTGGCTCGGCTGAAAGATCAAGGTTTCCTGGGCAGCAGCTTTTAATACTCCAGTTATGGTGTTCCAGGGTATTTCGAAGCTTTCGTCCCGTGGGTTGATTCCTATGCTTTCCAGTGTTTTTGTTATGTACGCTTGGCTTTGACCATGTTATCCTGCATGATGATCTCGCTTTTGTTGTTTCTATTTGCAGTTTTTCCCTGTTGGCTATATCCATTAACATTTCTCCGTTGGAGTTAGAGTATTCATGATGAAGATTTTGGTGAATCAGCCCTCTGCGTTGGAAGCTTAGTGTATCTAGTCTACCAATATGGGCGTTGAAGTCGCCTAGGATTACTAGAGTACATTTCCTTGGTTTTTGTCTAATCAAATTTAATAGACCTGTGAAGGATCTGGTTGCTTTAGAGGTACAGCTGTTGATGTGAGAGTTAATTATGTATAGAGATGCAGATTTTTCACTTCCCGTACAAACTTTTATGGTCATTAACATCGCGTCGGTATCGCTACTGCTGTTTGCTATTTCAATTTGGCTATCTTTTCTGATTACAATTGCAAGTCCCCGGTGAGTTTACCTGCGGCTCCAGATAGGTGCCATTTGTAGTGGTTGGAGCTGTACGTTCCTAGATTCATCCCTGTTTCTTGTAGGCAGGCTATGTGAATGCCCTTATTTGAGAGTACAACGTCTATTTAATCTTTTTTGGCCGGTTTCGAGGCCCCTCGGACGTTCCACGTTGCAATACGTAGGCCTGGGGAAGTGTATCTAACTGCGGAAGAGGGCGGATTCCTAAGTATTCTGTATCCAGTATCGTCCGCGACTTCACCTGATATCGATGTATGTAATGTTGATGTTAATTGCTCACCCGGTGTTACTGGGCTACCTGATTGAAGGCTGATCCGAATTCTGGATTTAATGGACTGTCCTTGTTCATCTCCTGTGTTGTATTTGTTACCTTCCGTTTCGTAATATTGTTGTCTTTGTTGGTTATTGATATATTGGTCTTCGGCCATCGTGACCCAGCTATCATAATGCTGATCTTTGTAGACGATATGTATGTTGCCGGGTACTGAATTACCGGCGGGTGGATACACCAGTACTTTCTTGGTATTTATGTGCACATGCACGTTTACGAGATAGAATTCAGACGCGGCGATTATGATGTCTTCTCCTCCCCAAAACGTCTCGTTAAACTGCGCGGTTATGTATTTTGTAATCTTTTGTTCCTGAGAAAGCTTGCTGTTAGGAAAGAACTCATGAATATTATTTATTAGCGCTAAGCGAATTCTGGTGTCCCCTCGGTTCTTTGAAACATAGGTAGCGAGGTCCCGGCAGACCGACATGTGGTCGAAAGTTAGGCCCATTATGTTATTTATTTGATGTGCTATCGCTCTAAACAGACAGTTACCATCTTTTTTCATAGGCGCTATTATTACCATTGTAAGGTTTTTGTTTGCGTAATATAAGTGCAAATGTGCAGATGGCTCTTTGTATTTCTGTAGAAATGGGTCTTGTCTTCCGGGTCAAGTGTTGACTTTTGTTGAGTGGTTACGCATGTGCCTTCCGTCGCAAAAGCTTGGGTTCAGCATTAATAAACCTTTATTAGTGGCTGTCAAAAGTTGTTTTTGTTAAACGTACGACTTTTTGTATGGCTAAAGAAATCGACAATTTGTTAGGGGTCGTTTCTGGGAATTAAGTTTGATGGATATTAAGCATGCATGAGGTTAGAACACTGGTCAAACAAAGAAGTTTTACAGGAAGTGAATTTGTACGAAATCTGAAGCGATACTGTTATGTTGTTCGAATTATACAGAATACTTAGCAGTTTATCCTGCCATTATGTTTAACATGCACATATGATCTTATAACTTTTTAGCTTATAAAACACGAAATGAATGTGCGCTTGGCATCAAACGCCAGTCCCTTCACCACGGCAAATGCGCGCTGGCGATGTTGTTCTTTAATCAAACAAATAAGATATCGATTATGCGGAGGGAAACAACGCCCTGTAAAATATGGAAAGATCTCACCAGATTATAGTTTGCTCGGGGGTCTCATGTATGCTCTGGATCGCTCGCCTGAGATCAGGCACGCGCGTTAGTTGGCACCTCACTTTAGCACTATTTTAATTAACACCGTATTACAACAAATAGAATCACTGTTAGATTTTGCCGGCAAGCAGAGCGTGCAACATGTGTTCGGCACATGCACCAAAAGAGTCGTAAAAGGTTTTAGACGGAGCTCGTTCCAGGACGTCCGTGCTCAACGACGTCCAACGACCGACCCCTTGCCAAAGAGCAATGGAGCGTAGCATTTAAAAAATTAAACTCACCGACCAAATTCGCAACACCACAATATGCTCCAAGACAGGCGTCACCGATGTTGGCGACAAGTCTGCGAGGCTCAAATGGGACTGGGCGGATCACATCTGCAGGATGCACGAAAGCAGATGGGCCAGGATCGTCACACAGTGGGTACCTGATGACGGGCGTCGTCGCTGGGGCAGGCCTAAAAAACGCTGGCGTGACGATTTAGACTCGTTCCGGAGAAGGCACAACATAAGGAGGACTGGAAAAATATGGGGGAGACCTTTGCCCAGCAGTGGGACAATATAGGTAAATGCAAAAAAAAACCCCACCTCGGTGGACATCATCTGCAGATGGAAGGGATAATAAAATAATTAAGAATACTTCTTGGATTTTTTATCCGAATAAAGCCTTGATATTTGACACATACCATTAATTACTTAACATCTACGGTTAAAAGGAGCTCCGACGTTAATTAATGATTACGGGGCACGGAGATTGTGAGGCTCTTCAAATAACCAAGTTTTCGGGGAAAGAGGTCGACGATCGCAATATGACTTGAGACGTGAGAATTGCAGGCTTCTAGGGAGGGGGCACTAAGTGGGTTTATTGCCCCCCTAACCTCGTCACGGGGAAGGGATGAGCGTGAACTTTGAGAGACCAAGTCATTGTTGATTTTTCTGGTAAATAGCGACCGTGTTTTGAGTTTCTAATAAATCACCGAGCCGGCTAAGATCCTTACGTTGATTACTAGTCTTTTAAATATAATTAGAACAACCCTCTACTATACTACTTTCATCCCCAAAGTCAAAAGTCAAAGTCAAAGTCCCCGTCCTGTTACCCCTATTTTAATTAAACTTACAGCAGAGATATTGTCGTCACCAACAAATATCCACAGCGATACCGGTTTGAACTGCTTTGAACCAATTGGAGCCGCCTGTGACCGGTGCGGACCGGAAACGTGCGACGTTTTAATTAAACTTCATGTCAAAATATTGCAATGGCGGCTTTTATTGAACCTTTGTACCGGGAGCATGTCAGTTGCTTTGTGGATGTTTGCGTTGGACATGTTATAGTGAGATTATATAGGGAACTTGTCTGTTATTATTAAACCAACCAACTGTCCATGACTCCTCCTCCGGCCGGTGTACAACGAAACAGGAATGGTTTTTGGAATCGAGCTTTTCGACCTGTGATTGTTTTATTATGAAAAGTTTATGAAATGAATAGTAGCATTATGTATTAGTCTAATTAATATAAACGTTTAAATACTATGTATAATTGTGTGTATAATAATACAATTATGTAAACAGTCTATCTATCTATCTATATAAATAAAAATCAATTACCGTGAGTTAGTGTCTAGTTGCGAAAAACTCGAAAATAGCTCGACCGATTGTGATGAAACTTTGGTAAGTTTTTGTGTGCGCGCCGGAGAAGGTTCCTAACAAATAAAAATACATTGCAACGTATGTCCGGCTACATAGATAGCTAGTGTATGTGAGGCCATATGAATACTATAATGTATTTACACAGATTCAAACATCCTTTCTAAGATTGATGAAACTAACCTCCTTCAACAGGGTTCTGTTAGGAAACACACGCTAGATTATCTTGACCGAATCAGCTGTAGGTGTGTACGTACTTTTTAAGTATTTTGTCGGTTACCCAGTAGGTAAGTCAGTCTGACTCGGAAGAGCTCAAAGCAGGTTTCCGAACTTATTGCTGCAGAAGATGAAAGAATTTTCACGAAAATATTTTTGTAAGTTGTATGAAACAGTATTAATTTGATACATTTATTCTGAGTAATAAAATCCAGTTCACGTTTCTGCTCCAAAGTAATTATGATTTCTTCCTGGAAAAATATCCTTTCATCTTTATCTAAACTGCGTACCATTATTTTAGCCTGAATTTCTGAAAGGTAAATATTTTTCTTTTTTACCTACTTCAAGAAATGAGTAAAGGTATACTATATATTAATCTAGACCACTTCATTTACTATAAGCTGTATTTTTGTTCATGTAATTAAAACTTTTATCTTTTTAAATTAACTTCAAATCCTTGATATTTAGTGTTTAGACATTAATGAGGGCCAAGCTTTAACTTTAGTAAGCAATTTTTTCATGAACTAATGAATAAACAAATAACGAAAACAAATTAATAATAATTAAGCAACGTGACATAATTATACCATATATACGACCATTTGCCAGTTGTGATTTGACAAAAAAAAAACTGCTCACTAACGTAAAGCAATGAATGTTGTTGAACTGTCAAAATGAAACAGATTGCAATCGATCGTGTAATATACACGATCGATTAAGTATATAATGTAAGGATCCTAGCAGTTGGCGTTCTTTAGTTTCTGCCTAACCCCCCCCCCCATGGTTTTGTTACGTACGTATGTGTACCTACATAGAAAAAAATGACTGGTCAGTGTCATAAATAATTGCTTATCATTAGCCTTAACTATCACAACAAAGACGCTCTACCAATGTAGAGCTTATATTGCCGGCTAATGTATAGCTCATGTTGGATCTAGCGAACGTGAGCTATTATACATCACCCCTATAATAGCTCTTGTTTCTTTTTGTTACCCAATCACGTCGCAGTAATTAATTTTCGAGGGCGGGACAGTAAAAGGTTGAAAATATCGTCGACACTAGCATATAACTGTGTAGCATGCACCCATGAGAACTGATCTCACTATAGGTACGATATTTAGCCTCCTTAGCTCGTGTCTAATGTTGAGGATCTCGTGGCTAAATAATAACAGCCGCACGGGTCGATCCGTAAGGTTAAGTTGCGCTTGCCGGGGTTGGTCCGTGGACGGGTGACCATCTTTACATACCGAGACTCCTCCGTGCTTCGGAAAGCACGTAACGCCTTTGGTCCCGGCTGTCATTCGTGGATCTTTGACAGTCGTTACGAGTCGTCAGAAGGCCGAAAGTCTGACAACCAGTCTTACCAAGGGGTATCGTATTACCCAGTTACTGGGTTGTGAAGGTCAGATAGGCAGTCGCTCCATGTAAAATACTGGTATTCAGCTGTATCCCGTTAGACTGGAAGCCGATCCCAACATGATTGGGAAAAGGATAGGCAGAATGAAAAAAAAAAACTCGTGTCTAATGTAATTTTGACGTTTAAAAGTGGTGTTTCTTCACCTAGTTTGGCTTTTGATTTGCATGGTTACGCAGAAAAAAAAGCGGAGCTAACTAGCCGACTGAAGTATTCAAGTTGTGGACGTATCGATTCACAGAGGCTCTTTTGATGTAGGTCGTCGCAGTCGTGATAATCAATCAACCAGTCCTCTTTTTGTCAAACATAAGTATGTAGGGGTGCAAAAAACATTAGATACCTTATCGAGGCGGTCTGTTTGCAGTGACGATTTTTAACGCCATCAATCAGTTAACACGATCTATCTTCGTAAGGTACACTTAATTAATTTTTTATTTTATTGATTGTCAAACGAATAATAACAGCCGCACGGCTCGATTGCAGGTTAAGCTACGCTCGCCTCGGTTCGTGATCATCCATTATACAGGGTTATTGATAAACACTAACAAACCTCTTAAGGGGTCATTGTACTCATCATTATGAACAACTTTTATTATGATGAGACAACATTATGAAACAGCTGTTCCCTACATTTTGACGAACTATGTGAAGATAAATGTAGGGAACAGCAGATTTTTTTTTTGTGATTTCGGGTTTGGTCTCATAATAAAAGTTGTTCATAATGATGAGTACAATGACCCCTTAAGAGATTGTTAGTGCCAATTGTAACCAATAACCCTATATATCGAGACTCATTCGTGCCTCAGAAAGCACGTTATGCCGTTTGTCCTGGCTGTCATTCGTAGATTTTTGACAGTTGTTATGGGTAATCAGGAGCCCAATACTCTGACAACCAGTCTTACAAAAAAATGATTCTAATGATTATAATTCTGTAAATAAATAGGTATTTGTTACCGTTGCGAATCGTATTTTGATCAACATACAACTTGATACTGACCTGCAAATTGCAAAAAACGTAAAATTTTAATTCCGTGGGCTATCCTGGCACTTTCGCTGTAACAAAAAACACTTTTATACCTCCATTTAGAAAATCTCAAGCGTTCATTACCTGTGGCGGCAATATCAGTATCATTCCGGCGAAGTTATGGCAGGTATCAAAATGTATTTGACGTCAGTGAATCTTGTCAAAGTACCTGCGGTTTACACTCGACGACCGCGTCGGGTCGGCTGGCAACTTCGCGGCTGTGCGGTCTTGGAAGCGGAATTCCGTAAAGTAAGTTGGAAAGCTGAAAGTGTTAGCGGTATAGAAGATTCTGGCATCTTAAAGTGTAATGTAACTCGTTTTCTTCAGGGAGTGTGCTTTTTGAATGGTTGTTTTTTAGTTTTAAAACGTTGATTTTACATAGAAGCCTTTCTTACGTCTTTGCGAACATTGCAAGATTGTGTATTTTACATATTTTTCTTTGTGGTGGTTCTTTTTCAATTCGATGGCAAGTCTTAAATAAATTTATGCAGAAGAATTCGTTCAATCTTATGATAGCCTACCCTGTAGACCGACCAAATACCTCCTATTAACCTCTATACATCGCACGGATCGCACGATATAAACAACGTTCATTTTCCACGCGGTTACGAACAGTAAATCTCTGTTCGAGTATCACTCGGGCCAATCTCCGACGAATGCCGATCTGCACGATCAAATCAGCCTTCCGATATAACGGCGAAAACTCTCACCAGAGCTCATGGCAAAAACTCTCATCAACTGCATGGCAAAGCTGACAGTTTGACTTTGAAACTGTTTTTATGACGTAACAGTAAGGGGGCTGTTTTCGTAATTGTAGTGTTACTGATGTGTGGTTGACTGTACGATATTGCAGGCGTGATCGGAGTAACCCGACTTCTTATCGCGCTTTTCACTTAAAAAAATATTTCTTTCATCTACGCATGAGGAATGATTTATAATCTACATATATGGAGTCAAGTTCATAGCACGTACATGGTACTAAACCACGTACCTACTTAAGCAATTGTGCAAATTAATGTTTGACTTATTATTGGTTGCATAATTCCTACCATCTACGTTAGGTAGGCAGGTGCCTCGCTTCAGGTACAGTACAGTCAAGCATAATAAAATCTTCCTCTTTGGTCTTAGTTCACCTTCTCATGTTCCATTTTCTGTTAATGGCAATGATTTTCACCAGTTCATTCATTTTAAATCTATTCTAAGCATTAGTTTCGGATTTATATTGGACTGTTTTTGCTATAGCTATAGAACTAAACTAATCTAATATTCTGAATGAATATTGGAATAGTTTCAAGTAGTTGGCCGTTTTCCCTAATAAGAGATTGTGGGTTGGATCGTTTTGGCAGACCTAACCTCACTTTTACATCTTCCATCAGGGGAAGATGTAAAAGTGAAAGTGTACTTCAACCCGGGAGCTTCAGCACCCACGACGAGTGGTAAATATGAACATAGACAAGAAAACTGATCAATCAATCGGTTATCCGATATCTGTAACATCGCGCGGCAAGTGTAATTACTTACTTACGTTATTACCTACGTTAGTTGCATTAAAACGTTTTAAAGCGGAGTGCAAATATTTTCGATTCGCTCGCAGAATTAAGTCTCAAAGTAACCCCTATTTCTGTATGAATGGTCAAACGAAAACTTAACCTATCGGAGGTGCTAACATTTTTGAGCTCGCTTCGCTCTCAATAAAATGTTTAGTTTCGCCAGCACAAATTACTTTCCGACAGACACAAATAAGATGCATGTTGATCGGTGATTTCTTAAAAACAGTTTATAATAACAATGAAACCTGAAAAGTATTATTTGAAATAGTTTGATAAAATTGTTGGTATAAGCTCAGCAGACAGCAGACGAACAATTTCTATGAAAACTTCATGGATTTTTTATAAAAAGATCCCCCACCCCCATTGGCATGAATATAAACACCCACAAGGTTTTATAAAAGTCGGTGCCCCTGTCTCTTCCACCATCCAAGTTTTACCCAATGATATTGAATATTTTAAAGCGTCTCATATTAACTAAATAACGTGATGATAGCTCAGCGTTACTTGGCAACGTGGGCGGCGGGGAATACGTGCGGCGTCACAAGCGAGCCGCGTAAGAAATGAGCCGAGAGACGGGAAATGAAAGGGTACGCAAATCGTTAGCGTATCAGATGTCATGAAATATTATAGGTGCTTGTGTAGGAGTGTGACATGAACTTAAGTGATGGTGGCGGCAATTTTCGATTATACCGCCTTGGCCTTTAGCCCTTTCGTCATTGGTCGGCAATCAGCAGTGCGGTATAGCGTAACAGTAAATGAAAGCCGAAATGACGTTATGTTTTCGGCATTATTTGTGCAGTACCGCTTAAATCCTCGCGAGATAATGTCGTCTTCGAGTGATGAAGATGTTGTGGTGTGTTATTTTATCTACGTTTACGAAAAAATCAAAGCGCAAAACAGCTCGCACGCGCGCTTTTTACTATAGTCGATGTACGTAAATTAAAAGATTAAATAAAAAGTATGTATTTTCAATTAAAATGCGTGACGTGTCTCTATAAACACGCAACGAGCAGTCGATGTTTCTCGCGGTAACCCGAAACGATCTCACCTGCTCCCGCGCATACCGAGCCAATCAGTAAACGCTCATTGAAATATAGGCGCTCGGTGAGCTTTCTGTAACGGGTATACTGAGCATACTGAATGCGCACCGCTGACGCACCGACCAGTGAGGAAAGGGCCTTAGATGAGCAATGGCCCTTTGTTTTGATTTGATACGAGTAATTCTTAATTAATAATCATGTCAAAACAAACAAAAGAATAAAGAAGAACATGATGGAGATGTAAGAATGCATTGTTTGTAATAAGTTACACAATAAAATAAAATAGTTACTTAATTGTAATAAATAAGTTAATAACGAATAAGAGAGTTAAATAAAAATATTATCGCAATAGTTACCCTGTAATGATAGACATAAGTGGCAAAAAAATAAAAAAGCTTTAAAACTAAGCTCAGGGGACGGATACAGTACCTAATAGCGGTATTACATAAAAAAAAACATATCACAGAATAAAACAATATGGTAAGTAAAGAAATAACCTCAAATATGTGAGAATAGGGACACAATATTGCCGTCCTTTGGATATTCACTTCCATTTTATATCTCACGCGTTGAGCGCAAAATTGGAGACGCTCAGCGCACACACACAATCCTTTTTTTGCCTGGCGTAAATAATCCGCCGGGATCCTATTACACAAAGAATACGAGTAACTATACCTTAGGGGAATGTATATGTGTGAAAACTGTTGTAACAGCAAAGGCTTGAACAAAACCGATGTTATCGACAAAGGCGCGACACTATAACAAAACGCTTTGTGCCAAACAGAGGCTCAAATCCCGGTGTTTGGTACAAAGGGCACCATGTAAATAGGGAATACAGCATAAATTCCAATTATTCACACGTTTCCAAGGGCTTTTCGAGCTGCGATAACTCGGTTATGGTTGAGTAATGTTATTTACATGATTTAGATTTCTGGCGACGAAAACGTATATGTATTTTCAAATAAGGGGGTTGTTCAGAACATTCAGTGGTGGAGTCAAAGTTTGAATTTTCAATTAAAAAAAAATTAAAATTCAAACTGATTTATATATTTTTTATTTTTTTTAAATATTAATATAGCTACAGGGTCGCAGGCACATCGACGCACAAACTGTAACGTGGCGTTCATACTTAATTCTGGATTTAAAGACAAGGGGACAGTACTGTACATCCATCTGCATGTTATATAGTTGTCACAGACTGTCAGGATGACAGCACGCCACGGCGTCATGTCACGTCGTCACGTCGACGTCGCGTCGTCATGTCGACATCGCGTCGTCGTCACGCTGCGCCAGATAAACCGATCACTGACAATGACGACATCTGTTCATGGATCACTTTCATGCGTGACTTTTAAGGCTCCTAAAACGGGCACGACGCGACAGCGCGACGCGACTTTAATAATACAATTGTCGCGTCGCGCGAAGTCATTTTGTTATAGATTTAAAATTCTACAGGGTTCTAGAATCACAAGCTGAATCCATGGTTACAGTTCGCGCGTCGATGTCCCTGCCGACAAATGAAACACCGACGAAGGTAATACAGGGTTCCGTTTTATTCCTTCGTTTCGTTTCATTTTTACCTAATTATGTTCAACGAAAACATCGTTATCAGATTCCTGAAACTGAGATCTGAATAGTCTGAAAGTATACAAAAAACTGTACAAGGATCTTTTGGTATGTGGCAAAATTCGGAATTACACCGCCATCTTGTTTTTAGGGTTTTAGATGCTCAAAAGGAAAATGTCTGTCAGTCTGTCAAGACCCTTTTTTTCAGGAACGCGTGGAGGTATTAAGTCGATATCATATATACAGATATACCTACGTTATCTTTCGCATAAGGCGGGAGGAAACGCCCGGATGTCACCATTGTGTGGATCGTCCTGAGGACACGGTGGAGCATACGGTGGAGGTTTGCCCGGCTTGGGTGGACCACCGCCGTGTCCTCGTGGAGGCGATCGGCGGCAGTGACCTCTCGCGTCCGGCCTTGGTCCAGGCCATGGTGCGGAGCGAGAGGGCATGGCAAGCCGTCACCTCCTTCTGCGAAGCAGTAATGCTCGTGAAGGAGGAGGCAGAGTGCGTGAGGGAGAGGCAAAGTTCGCGCCCTCACGCCCCTAGCCGCCGTAGGAGACGCCCTGGGCGTCGGGAATTCTTGGACGATTCCCGGCCACCGTAGGCGCGGGCTTGCGGGCGGTGAGCAATGGGTAGCTCGCCCCCGATAAGGACCAGGCCCGGGTCGACGGCGCGTCGTGTTCCACGCGCGCCTCTAAGAGATGTCAGCAAAAGTGACGGGGTCCGCTAGGACCGCTGCCCGCCGGGGTTGCGGGTAGTCCTAAGGGGAAACCGTGGCCCCTGGTATGGCAAGGGAAGGAACACGGGTGGGTTTTAGTCAGTAAAAGTCTGACACGCCCTTCCGCTCCGCCCAGAGCGGGAGAAGTCATTGGATGATTTCCCACCCAAAAAAAAAAAAAAAAAGGTCCCATGGAGATAAGTCAACGGAATAATAAAATAAAAGGGCCTTAAAACTTGTACCCTTTTTTTTTTGCTATTTCAAACTTACATTTTCAGTTAGAGAATTCACGTGACGTTTTTCAACTACAATGTTAAGTTTAAGTTTGGGATTAATTCATCCCAACTACGGAACCTGTCATTGTGCGTGGTCCGACACGCTTGGCCGGTTTTTTCAATACAATTAAGCTAATGTTTACCGAACTTTTTGATCTTTGCACAGTTTGATATGATGAGATATACGGTCATTCCTTCTGTACTCTGTTTAATGGTTAAATTACAAGCTGCCATTATCAATTGTTATTTCCGCGGTAGCTTCCAAACTGCCTAACAATCAATATTCATTTTGGAAAAAAGTGTAATTACATTATTCCGTTCGGGACCTAATTGTGCTCAATGAATGCCGATAAAGCCGGCCCTATCTCCTGGGATCAAATCAACTGTTGTGGGCGTCGACCTCCCTTTAGTAATTGCAGGCGTCTTACTTATCAACGCTACCATTGCGGTATATTGTTGTTATTTTATTATATATACCTATTGTATGTAAAAGGGCATGCGTTTCCCAAAAGGGGTTAGCAGACGCGTAATATATACCAACATTTCGCCAGTTTTGTCATAAGTAACCGTTATGAGGGCGAGCCATTTGCCACTGACCGGCCAGGCTTCGGGCTGCTATTGAGATTGCACATAGATTTCTTAATAGTAATACCCTATAAGCATAAGCACTTAGCTCGACCTGGGGATCGAAACCAGGACCCCACGCTCAGCAGTCGCCTTTGCGGCCACTAGAACAACGAAGCTGACAAGACCACACTAATCTGTGTGGTTCATTCCTTAAAAGAACATTTCTACATGGCTCATAAATGGGCGAATGTTATTAAATAAAACTTAACGCGATCAGCACAAAAACCAAGTTTAAGAGCTGTAATTTTCATTATTTTCTTTGGAATATTGACCAGTGTCAATATTCCACACAGCTCTTGAACTCGGTTTAGATGTGTTGATCGCGTTCAGTTTCATTGGTGTTCGTCCTAAGAAAATGTCTGGTCTTCTAAAGAGTGAGAATTTCTGGAGGAACTGTAACCTCAACCTCATCTCATGTAGTTAAAAAAATATTATTGACGTGTAAAACCTTAAGAAGGTTTATACAAGCAGTCTTCATTATTTACTTGTATTTTCAAGGGCAGCCGCAAGGCCGGTCTTGTTCTAATCTTGCTCGTAATTCTAGTCGCGGCTCTCGCCTTAATTCGGTCTCCGCTAGACCGTTACAATGTTTTACTAAAGCTTATCCTTCACTGAGAATAATCGCCTTTTGAACAAATCTGTTAGATATTTGTGAAAATCAGAATTTAGTAGGTCTGAGGAATAAATCATCTTTTGAACTAATCTGTTAGATGTGGTGAAAATAGACGTTTTTAATATGCTCTGATGAATAAGAAATTGCATGAACAGTTTTAAAAACTAGACTAACGTTTCACAGCTGTATGGCACTGCATTTTTGACAAATGACACAACATAGGTACCTACCGCATCAACATTATCGATAGCAAAATGTCATAGGCCAACAATAACATTACTATCGCGCAATAAGTAGTTTAGAATCCTTAAAATTCCCTAGTGAGAAAAACTTAGTTTATTCAAGGTCTATGAAATAACAGGCCAGCAAAATAATAAACCTTAAACAAGCTTTATATAATTGGATTTTGGAATAATTTATTCGATAAGAACGTGATGGGCAATAAAAAGATTGTAATTTTTTTATTGGAAATCTTTTGAAGCAGTCTTTTGACACGATTGGGTCAACAAAATGGAAGGGAAAATGTAAATCATCGTAATTTTCATAAGCCCGTGGCTGTAGGTAGTACTACTACAGATAATACCGTGATCGATAGGAAGTATTTACCATAATCCAGAGATTTGGCAAACGTTTTCATAAGCCTTGTAGATATCCTCACTTCTTCGTCAAAAACATTAAACTGTTTACCCAACTACGGCAAAGCTAAAGGATGGTTATAATTTTAACAGGCTATGAATGTATGTTCATTTGTTTTCTCATAACTCCTAAACTACTCGTCGTTTTTTGAACAACATGACGCTTCAAACGAAGTATCGCTGGAAGCTTCATGTCGTTCCGTGGGTTATAGGCTATATGACGTCACATAAAAACCAACATGGCGATTTATAACGGATACATCCGTTACATACAATGATAACGAAAAAAAAATTGTCATAAAAAACCCTGTGTGCTCTAACCTCACGCGTGGCATCACGTCGTGTCCGGGTTCGCGACAAGTCAATCGTCATCCTGAGGATGTCTCTTTGGGAGGTGAAACTCGTGTCGATTTCAGAGTTTTTTATGACTCTTTAGGAATAGTTAAGCGGAATAGGTTACTAAATATAATTATCTACGGCTATTGTATTTTATAATGGTATTCCGCCAAGTCACGCCTGAGTCAATTAACTACGATGTCTTATTGATACTGTAGTGAGGGATTGTTGTAGTTGGGTTTTAGTTTTTAACTTTATAATATTGTTTACACTTTTCCTACATAATGTGACGTCAAAACGTACCAATTTCTGCTTACATTTACGTCTAAAACAAATTGTAATTTAGCAATCAACTTCAAGCGCCAAAAACCACTCGATAAAAAAACCGCTCGTCGTACAAACATCAACGAAAAAATCCAGTGTAACGCAATAACCATATATCACAAATTACACACGAGCAGCGACAAAATACCCAGGGAATTCCTGAACGTAACTCGACGCGGGAAAAATACGTATAAAAAGCAATCACGCTGTATCGTCGGTCGTAGATTGATTTCATTAGTTGGCTATCGAATGAAGTCCCTGTGGTAGGTGGCGGAGTGAAAAATACCTTTGCGCCGCGTGCCAGGAATATATTGGCCTATTTAAAAAGTAAAAGAACGCGGCAGAATGTGACGTTATCTTTGGCATGTTGGGATGACACCTAGCCACCTAACGTTCTACGTTTAAAAAAGGAAGATTGTTATTTTTTTCCATTGGTTGTCCATAAACTTTTTTTTTTACTTAAAGAAGAAAGTTTGAATTATTTTACATTATGTCATCACTACTGCTCTCAAAACGGTGAAGGAAAACATCGTGAGGAAACCGGTATGTCGTAGGGCCAAAAGATCGAAGACTTGTGACATCTACCAACCCGCACTGGGCCCGCGTGGTGGATTACGGCCCACTCCTTCTCACCGGGAGGAGGCCTGTGTCCCAGCCATAGATATTTAGCCTATAGGCTGATTATGCATAATTATGCTATCAATATTAAAGTGCCGCTTGACCACATTTTAAACGCATTTCATGAGTTGTGGTGGAAGTAACATAACATAACATCACGCCTTGTTTCCCCGAAGGGTTGGGCAGAGAAGTACCTTTAGTAGGTAGGTTGGTGCTTGTGGTAGTAGTGTTCCTATAATTTTTTTTTTACTTTATGAAAGTAGTTTTTAACCCCCGACGCAAAAAGAGGGGTGTTATAAGTTTAACGTGTGTATCTGTGTATCTGTGTATTTGTCTGTTCCCTCGTAGCTCCTAAACGGCTAAACCGATTTTGATTATAATTTTTTTGTTTGAAAGGTTTCTTGATCGAGAGTGTTCTTAGCTACAATTCAAGAAAATCGGTTTAGCCGTTTGAATATTATCAGCTTTTTTCTAGTTGATGATTGGAAGTGCGCATCTTCCACAGGTCTGATCGATTCGAAATTTAGTATTCTGTTACTTCAATGATATGAGAAGAACATAGTAACCTTGATCCGATACTGCAGCATCACCTGGAATTGTGTCGGGGTTATTTATTCTAGGTTCGTTTTCGTCAAGCAACACAAAACATTCAAATTAAAATATTTTTGTTTGTATTGTTGGTTAAAAAACCTAGTCCAATATTGAAGGATTTCGAAGCTGTCATTTTGTTTCCTTTAATTTTGATCATTATCGTCGCTCGATATGATGTTTTGACGATCAATAAGGTCTGTCAGCTTCTTATAGATTTGCTCTTTTTCTTTTGATTTTATCGATCGTTATCCACAGTCGCCTGTTATCGATCGATAAATATCAAGGTTAAAATCGTTATATGGTAGATATCACTGGTGAATTTATCGATCGACAATTCACAGTGCCGATCGAAAAAAATACGATGTCGAGCGTCTGTTGCCTACACATTTCGTTTGATCATACGTTTTGATCGCCAAAAATCGAGCTCATCTGTATACATATTATTATAGGCACATTTATTTTGCACAAAATACTGTCATCGTTCAATAAAAAATATGTACCACAAAGGATAAGTAAATATTATAGATGAAAGGGTCTAGACAAGGAGACCGCTATTCAATACGTACACAATATACGTACTAAATCGAAAAGAAAAATTCTACTTCGTTGCTAAAAAAAAAACCATATGTATAGGTACAACACACACGTACTAGCTTTGATGTACTTACAAAATTAAATATTGTATATCAAAAAGCAAACTTAAGAAAAAATAACTGTAAGTTCTTATAAATTGAAAATGTTTATTGAAATAATTGATTGACAAAAACATTACACATAGAACCTATTAGAGGTACATAATGATTGTATTCTACTTGAACGAGGAATAAACCTTTAATCTCAGGTATCAAATGGTTTTCCATAAGTATTCTCTAAGATATGGAATCATAAACAAATACTTAGTTTTTTTTTATCTCACCTATTAATATTGTACACAGGCCTCCTCTTTGTGAGAGGGACCGGGACGTAACCCGCAACGCGGGCGCAGTGCGTGTTGCTGGATGTCGCATTTCTTCGATTTTTTGTCACTAGGTCATGCCGGTTTCCTCACAATGTTTGCCTTCACCGTGAGCAGTGGTGATGAAATGAATTACACAAAGTAAACTGCCTGTCGAACCCACAATATCGGGGCTATTACCACTGGGCCACCACCGTCCTGTACGCAATAAAAAATGTGGGTATTATATACTATCCACAATTTTGGTCAGCGCCTGTGGATATTTGCTATATCTTAGGCACCACAAATAACACATGGGGAACCGGCACAAAGTGGGCAGCCAGCCCCACTATCAAATATGCTAACCACCTGTTTTTTTTTTCTTTAATTATATTTCATTGTTTTTGTTTTAATTCCCCTAGTGAGATTTATTTATGTCCGTAAGTATGGCCGAGCCCTATCAGGACTAGGAGTTTTTTTGGTGTCGCACAGGTTTTTTTTTGTTATTTTTATGTCCTTTTTTATTGTTTGTATTTCCTGTGCGTGTCCGAAATAAAATATTTTTCTTTCTTTCACGTCCTGCTGTTTACCACGTGACCACGGCACCACAGCTACTGTCGCATAGCTTCTCATATAAGACCAGTTTCCGTCTGGTATTAGAAAGGTTGCCAGCTTCATTAAAAATGTTATTTATGTGACCGACTGTACAAAGTGCCTGATTCTTTTGTTTGTTTTAATTGAGAGCTTGCTCGACCCTCAGCCCCCGACATATGAGCAGTGTTGAGTACCGACACACGGCGCGGACGAATTGCTCAATTCATGTTTCATGGTTCAATTAATTAATGAGATTTTGCTCGGTTAGTAATTAAGGGTAGGTGTACTTTATAGGATTTCTGCGTTGTTAGTATGATGAGAGTTCTATTCAATATACGTAGGTATTATAATATCTATGTTGCATAAAGTTTTTTACTTTTGTTATTCTGGTCTGATCTAGATACCGTTTAGGGGCGTGGGCTCATCGCATTGTATATATGTAACCAGTGAGTGAGCAAACAGGTCACCCTGCTTCCTTCCGGGAATACTAGCTTACTGGCTCAATTACATAAATGTTGACGTTATACGGATCGTATCCGGCACCCGAGTGTCTATTTACACGGTTACGGTGAGCGAATACGGGCGTATATCCGGTGCTCATCAGGCGACCGGATAGGACCACAACCGGTAGCTATTTGCTCTCATCCTGCTTGTCTATACATTCCTTGCCGTATACGGTTACTGTAGTACAAACAGCTAGCGATATTTTGCTAATAATTTAGTGTTGCTATCGACTTCAGTACTTTAATTACATGGTCATAACTACACGGGCACTAATCTACACGGGCCTCACATGGCCTCACCAACATTATGTCTGGACTTTAAAAGAGACTGTGACCTCTGCGTTTGTGCGGCCTTTCTTCTCAGAGTAGTCAGATAGAGTCAGGTAGTAGGAAACGCCGACCTCATCTAGCTTAGTTCTAATATTTTTTTAATATGATGTGTAAAAGTGATTACGATATCCTCTTTATAGGATAACGGCTCGTGCAGAACGGCGCGATATCGCGGGCACGACAGGCAGCGCAACCCTTGTCGCGCCTGCAATATCGCGCCAGTGTGTACGAGCCTTAAACAATTTCATTTCATTTTAAAAAAATCTTTTTGAACAAATATATGTATATTTGTTCAATATTATTATTAAATCTTTTCTTTCTTCATTTTTTTTCAACTATATTTGTGTGACACTGGCAGGGAGAATACAGAGATCACCGCAATAAAAAAATTGTAACAGCTACCTTGTACCTGTGTGCACAAATAAATGGATTTGGTTTGTAATATTGACCTGCTTTAGGCACCTGTCCCACCGCTGACGAGGATGCGACTAGCTATCAACGGTTTTCTCGCTCAAGAAACGTCCAAAAGATCGTAGGTCCCGTGTTAGTAAAAGAGATATAATAATGTTGATCGCTGATTGTTCACACCGTCGCGCCGCGCCGGCGAGTACTCGCTTGTCGCGGTGACAAGAGCTATCAAAGAGAGTAGGGGAGCAGTGTATCAATCGTAACAAAAAAAAACAATCCTTCATAATATTTTAACTAAAAATCACAGCGCAATCATTTTTAGTCGGACCACGCACAATGAAGGGTTCCGAAGCTGGGATGAATTTATCCCAAGAACAAACTTAACATTATAGTTGAAAAACATGTTCTCCCATACAAAATGTATGGGAGAACATGTTTTTGCAACTGCAAATGTAAGTTGGTCGATAATTACCTACTCATTAACTTGTAGAGGCTACTTAGCTGTGATAGTTTTCCTTTTCATTTCGTTATATATGTTGCAGTCAAAACTCTTAACCAGTCAAAAGTACTATTGACTAGCAAAATCAGTCAAAAGTACTTTTGACCGTATGCTTTAGTCAATAATACTTCTGACTAAAATAGCAGTTAAAAGTGCTTTTGCCCAATGGAGCTGGTTAAAAGTACTTTTGACTAAGTGATTCCGTCAAAAGTGGTTTTGACTTGTTGTATCAGTCAAAATTCTTAAAAAGTTAAGGTGGTCACAAGGTGATAAAAATAACGACAAACGCACATATAAACTTTTATATTACTCATTATTAGTGGAGAACGTGCTGATATTAGAACAAAAATTAGTGACTATGAAAAGAAAGAACGCTTTTTGCAAAGAATTTTAGCGATAGAAGATATGAAAGATAGTCATTTCAATGTGATGACAAAAGAAAATTTTTAAAAGTTTGCAATGGATGTGGAAGACGCGTAATTTGATGAAAAGAAAACACCATTACAGTACAGTAGACTAAGGCCATTTTCTGATTTGTCTGTTAAGAGTTTTGTCTGTTAGTGTTTTGTCTGTTAAGAGTCTGTTAGAGTTTGACTAGTTAAGAGTTTTGACTGCAACATTTATATACTACTGCTGAATGTTCTGCTGTGAATTTTCCATATATCCAGAACTTACCATTTAGCTGGCAGGCGTGGGGGACACTTGACTCTAACAAAGATTTGCACTTTAACTTTAAAATTAGCGCTTTAATATTTCGCAAATGGTTCAATCCAAAAATGGTTTTTAAAAACTCACAATATTTTTGAACGACCTTTCCAAAGATAACCCAAACCATGGGATAGACGAAAAAAAAACCCTGCTTTACGTGTAGGAGAGGTTGATTTATCCTTCCTTGATTTATCCGCATACCAGCGAGTAATTCTAAGCGAGTAAGCTTGTCGCCGTCGCGCGCTCGTTTTAAGATGCTAGCTTTACAAGTTTCTCGGACAGGAGTATGGCAAGCCCTCTAATGTCATTTGCACAGCTCACTGCGCAATTTCTTGCAATAAACTGCTTAAATATAATATAAAACTATTGGAGATCCTTGTACAAATACCCATTTATCGTAGACAAGTCTGAGCTGCTTTCAAAGTGATTGATGTTACTAATTCTGAGCGTTTTTTCTATAGAATTGTGTTGTTTTCACCGGTCCATCCCTGTCAAACGCGCCAACTGAGTAGGTACGATTCCGTTTAGAGGATTCCGTTAAGAGGATTGTCAGCACTGTCCTCCTGTTTAATAATAATAAAAAGATATGACGTTTAACTATGATCATAGGTATCCCATTTGTCTGTTCGTGAATGGTGATTGGGAGGCTGAAAGGAACTGAAGATTCAAATGTTCAGAGAAATTGATCACCTTTGTGACACATAACGTGAAAAGCATGTTCGGCGCGTTTATTAATTTTATTATCTTTTGCAGGATAATAAAAGTTCTGATTAAGTTTGGATCATCTTCCTACATAAAATTAAACTTTTACTCTCAAACAAAGGAAATTACCTCGCTATCTCACTCAAGCCCAATCCAAACAAAACCCAGTCTTGCATATTTCATCTCCGCAATAGAGAAGCTAACTTAATATCGTTGGGATGGGATTTCCATCGAGCACAGCGACTCCCCTAAATACCTTGGTGTTACTTGGACAGGTCTTAAACATTCAGCAAAAACTGCGCGAACATCAAGCAGAAGGTGCACTCTTGCAACAGCCTTCTTCAACCACGAGTCTCATCGAAGTGGGGTGCTTCGCCTAACGTTATGTAACAGGGGTCGAGCCTATTGCCATCAACCGGACACAAATCCAGACTCCGGGCTGCTACTTTGTTATTAATTTTATAGTATAGTACTTATGGTACAATTATTTAGTTTTGAAGCATGCTCTTAATTATTAGAAATTGTTAAACTAACCTTAGATTTTAGTAAAACTTGATTTTGGTGTACATAATTATAAAATCTATTAGATTATCAGCCTGTCGCACTAGTGCTTCTATTACTTGCCCGCTACTGGGACTCGGGCCTCCATACTGTGAGAGGGAACGCCGAACGGGCCGTACCTTATCCATCACGCGGTTCCAATGCGGGTTGGTTGACCATGCCTTCGTTAGAATTAGCAATAAAAGAAAAAAGAAATAGCTCTGTTATAATCGGGGTTTCAAAGGCCGGAATTAAAGACCTCTCCCCAGAGCAAGATTATTTATTTCACGGATAATTAAACGCTGCTCTTGAAGAATTCAAACGCGAAATCCGGTTACAAATTGTAGACGGCGGAGAATGGGGGTTTTCGTCTAATAGTGTTTAGATAACAGCTGTAGATAATAAAGACCAGCGAATATTGGTGAAATTAATTTCAAGCTTGAGAGCAGAGGTGGCTCAAGGGTAACGGCCGCGACTTACGAGTTCTAGGTCGTTGGTTCGAGCCCAAACAGGCACTTTACTTTGTGTAAATTATTTCATCACCACTGCTCTCAAAAAGGTGAAGGAAAACATCGTGAGGATGTTCTAGGGCGCGGCTCGATAGAATTCGATTTCAAAGATGATCGAAGTGGGTATTGTAATTTCCCGGATACCTGGGTATAAGTACGGTTTGGCGAATTATTATCAAGTAGGTATTACATAATAGCTGTCACGCTTGTAATCTCCGAAGGGGTAGGTAGACGGAAAGAAAGAAAATACGTTTATTTGCGGTAAACAGGACGCAAAGAAAGTACAAAAAAGGAACACGTTGGGATTTGCGCCACATGTACGCAAAACGGCCATCGCTCAGCATAATGCTGCGACCCTATACCTACGAGACGGATCTCCAGCGTTGGTTTTCAGCGACAGTCGGTTATGACGTCGACCGGTGCAGCATACAATGAGATATACATATTATGTAAGATATATAAAAGGAAGTAAACGGAGGTATTTAGTATCTACTTCAAAAGAACTTTGAATGTATATATTGGTATCTTTAGCACCTCTGTTTGAGCATTTATAGCTTGATTGCACACTGAAATATTAGAATGTGTGCTTTAGTAAAAACTTACTCACAAACAGAGACTTTGGCAGCGGCTTCGCCCGCGTGGATGTCGGAACGTACTCCGGAATAAGAAGTATCCTATGACCTAACCAGGGTCATGGGTTTTCCATGTATTAAATTTCATCTAGATGCGTTCAGCCGTTTTAGAGTGTAAGCGTAACAAACATTTATATTATATAAGCATTTATATTATAAGCATTTATATTATTGGTTAGGATTAGCATAAAAGGGACGTATTCTCAGCCTCTCTTTTAGTACAAAGTATACCTACCTATACAAAAATCGATGTTTATAAAATAAACACATTTAGTCTGCATAGGCGCAAGAAAATTCCACACAAAAAATACAATTCACTCAACTTCTATATTTCTAAAGTTATATTAAACTCTATTATTCCACGTTCGATGATAAACATTCTAGTCTTTCCAAGCGAAAGTATTCTGAAAAAATATAAAGGAACGAATATAAACGGACTCACCTCCCTTCAAACAATTTCATATTTGAAGGGTGGAGAGGGGAGAGGCAATCCGTTTCTTGCAACAATTCCTTTCAGAAAAGCGGGCGAATGTTGGTAATAAAAACATAATAAGCTTAGGAAAGGGCGCGATACGCCACGCGAGGAGACAAGCGACACCGCGCGCATACCTACTTCATAATGACACCAATAAATAACTCTAGTGTTAGACGGTTACACACATTATACATCCGCTTTGTGGGTACCATGTGAAGATAACGTTATGTTTAGGAATCAACGTAGGTATAATAAATAGGCAGAAACTACAGAACGCCATCTGCTACTTTCGTTACGTACTCCTTTTGTTCTTCGTTACGTGCATATATCTCTTGCGAGGACTACGCATCTGACCTTCCTGAAGAACATCACCAATAAAGTGATATATGGACGATTTAAATTCCACTCGCATCTGCTTCGAAAAACCCTTTTGTTAGTTGCGTTTCATCCTCTCAAGATGACTAAACCAAATAAGCATATTTAAAAAGTTTCTCACTACAGCTTCTTTTAAACCGCACCGTTGCCTAAACACCTCATTCCTCAGCCTATCATTCACCACAAATGCTTCGCAAGGAACGAATTTTCATAGCATTTACACTACATGCCTCTTTTACCACAGTCAACTTTTATAGCGGGTGTAAAGAGTAAATTGTTATGAACGAAGGCGGAATGCATTTTGCGCGTTTTTTAGTTATTCACAAACTTTTTGTTTTTTTTAGGTCGCCCGCGGTGTACTTTATTATACAGCCTGTTACTTGTTCATACAATGTTCGTGATTGATCTCTTTAGTGATTGGAACTTTTACTAACAAATATCCATATTCCAAATCGATTGAAATCGCTTTTAGTCTCTAGGGAGTAAAGAGCTATTTTAGTCCTTGTTTATGAAAAATAAAATAGACCTTTTTGAAAAAAAGAAACCTTATATTATTATTTGGAAGTTGGAGCTTAGTAATTAATTTAGAAGGTACTTATTGAAACCAAACTTAGTGCCCTGAACCAAAGTATAAGACTACAAGCAATTAGACCTAAGTAAGACTTACCACGCAAAACAAGTGCCCTAACTAAATTAATGGCTCATATTACGCACCTCCTTTTCCATTCAAACGAAATCCGACGCGATTCTGGTAGAACAATTTCCATTTTCCATTAAGTTTTCATGAAAATTGTTTTACTAGAGTTGCGTCGCGCTGTCGCGCCGCGCCTGTATGCGGGGAGCCTAATTTGTATTAATTTTTGCTTCCTTTATCAGAAATTTGTCAACGCAAGCAAATACTTTATACTTTTCAAAATGAGAAGAGTTGGTGCATGGAATCAGTATGTATCTACTATTTGGTGTTAATTGAGCATTGAGCATTGAGCTTCAGAAGCAGTCTATCAAACAGGTATGAATGTCAGAAATAACGCTCTCTACAAAGCCGAACGTTTCCTATTTTAGGGCTGGGTAATGTAATGTACCTACTACTAAATATAATATAGGTAAGTATCAGGAGTTAAAGTTTGAAATCACCCTATATTCCCATACATTGTACGTGCATGTTAAAAGTTGTGTGTGCATTACATAATGTACGTAGCGTGTGTGTTGGTCGGAGATAAGCCGGTAATACGGTGAAGAATTGCCGGGAAATAAGCCGGGGATCGTGGATAGCTTACGGATATTGGTAGGTACCAGAGAGCGGGGAATCGCCGGCTGCGACGAAGAAAGCACTCACACATTCGATGCGCCAAAAATGCTTTGAGCACACAACTTCAGTTACGGACCGCCTTCAAAGTCGTCAGTTTCGATTCGTCATTTGTGTCGAAGTTCAAGTAAACGGTGACAGTCTTGGTGTACCTATGGAAAGCGATAGTTATTTGATTCAGGCGTGACTTCGCGGAAATCCATTATAAAATACAATAGACGTAGATATATTTAGTAAACTATTCCGCTTAACTATTCTTAAAGAGTCTTAAAAAGCCCTGTAAGAAATCGACACGTGTTTCATCTCTCAACGAGGCATCCTCAGGATGACGATTGACTTGTCGCGAACCCGAACACGACGTGTTGCTACGCCGAGCGCTGGACGCTGAGTGAGCCACTACGCCCGACAACCGTTACGTTTTTAATAGCTCATTCTTTTATGGAAATTCATGATTTCTGGGAAAAACTGAGGCTAGAATTTTTTTTGAGATGTGGCACATAACCACAAGATTCAGACCAATTGTAACTACAGGTAATATCATCGAACAAAGTACGTAAAAGTAATATTAATTCATTACTGATTAAAAATGACTATCTACTCAATTTTGTATGAGCAAAAAATGTAGCTTTTAATTTAATTATGTAGACGTGTGGCGTAATTTATGTTCCTACATGAACACACCTTCAGCGCAACGTTCATAATAGTTAGTTTCCCTGCAATGACTTTTTAACATCAAATAAGCAGATGCATGCAATGTAAGTATATCTCATGTTTATTGTATACTGCAGTTCCTCGTTAGTGTGATAGCTCTTGAACGGCATCGGCGCATTTTTAACAAGATTGTTATGCCTACACAGCGCGAAGATACTTGATATTGTATTTTTTTGTTATTTTCATTAGCCGCTGAGTAACTAAGCCCCGTTCGTCTCGTTGTCGTCAACGCGACTGCTGAGCATGGGGTCCTGGTTTCGATTGCCAGGTCGGGCAAAAGTTATTGGATTTTTTCCAATAGGAATTTCTCAGTAGCAGTTATGTCGATTTTAAACCAGTAAGGCCCCAGTAAGTCATTCACTTTTTACAAAATCGTGAATATTCATAGATCAGCGCCCTAATTCCGAAACACACTTCCGATCACAATTCGAAGGATTCTGGAAGAAAATCCTAATCCATTGCTTCATAAGTTTGAAAAAATCCTTTGCTCGACAACGTAAATAACGCAATGAATACTGTTGAATTTTCTAAATAAAACGCATTGCCATTGTAAGTGTGTTACGCAATTACCACACTGGAAATAATGTATAAAATAAAACTTGTTTGAAGGAAGTCTGATATTGCCAGCACACAGGAAGCAAACATGACCAGTGTTTGTTCCAGCTCTATGTTAGAGGAACCTGCACTGTACATTGAGACAATAACAGACTATTACTGTTATTGTTATTATCTGACCCACACTACTCAATTATACGCGAAGCCACACTACTGTGGACACGGATTTGGCGGCCAAAGCGTCATCAACGGGCGCCGTATTACGTGCACGCGTCTCAAGTGGCCTGCTCTCACTACTACCACAGAGTAATAAATCCGTTTACAAGCGACACTCCTAACACAATAATAATATTTTTGTGTGCGCCCACATATAGAGGTGCCTGTGAAAAGTCATCCAAAGAAAAATTTCAATAACCTCTCTCCAAGGGCTTCCCGAAACACCACCATGTGTGTTCAGCCGTTCAGCGGTTATTTATAGTAGCTAAACACTTTTTAATATTTTTTGAGAAATTCACTCTTTACTTTAGAGTAATTTTTAAGAACGTTCGCATTCGCATCTCATTCGCAATCTGTCAAAAATACAATAAAACCAACATTTTTGATAAGTTTGACAGATTGCGACTTGAATGTGAACATTTTATAAGTACGAGAATTATTGGCCTTCTGATTTTTTATGTTTAACATCTTTCCTCTCGCTTTCCTGCAATCTGTGAGAGTGATTTCATGAAAAGGGACGGAAGTGTGTGACAGGAAGCCGGGGTAGTGCATTCTATTTGATTTGACCAATGAGCGCGCGCGGTGCTAGAGTTGGCCGTCAGATGGTACCAACCCATTTTCCGAGAGCTTGGTACCTACTGTCAGCCAAGATGTCAGATGTTGCAAATAATAATTATGCGACTACTGTAAGGCTCGCTGGTTTTTTTTTCTTTACTTCTCTCTGTGTCCCATTTTTTAAATATTTTTGACTATAAATCTTGTTTAGTTATATCGGATAGGCTAATATTGCAATGTAGGAGCAGGAATGTCACTTCTTTACTCATTCTTATTCTATGCTACTCGCGATACTCACGCAGACTGACTTTACATACATGTTGTCGTGTGTCCATAATTGGTTTAGCTCGCCACTTGACGCGTGACGCGTGAGGCGTGCCGCGAGTTTACGTCAACAACTTTATTATTCGTGATCATCGATTGGTGTGACGTCATTAATTATTTTGTCATATGGCTTTACTCTTTAAGTCAGTGAAAATATTATATCTTCTTTTTAATTTAGCTTCTAATCAATTTATTGCTGTCTCGATTGTACATCATAATTTTACTTTACTTTATACTTGAATAAATTTTATTTTATTTTTATTTTTTTACTACGTATGTTGCTGTTCCTTTCCGTTAAATAAATAAATAAAGACAAAAAGATGTAATGTTCCTATTACTAGGACACAAGCCTCCTCTCTGTCAGAAGGAGTGGGCGAGAATCTACCACGCGGGCCCAGTGCGGGTTGGCGAATGTCACATGTCTTCGATATTTTGGTTGTATGACATGCCGGTTTCCTCAAAATGTTTTCCTTTACCATTTTGATTGAGAATGAATTCAGTGCATGTCAGCAAATGTCGTTCAAAACGTGCTATAAAATAAGACATCTCATTGCGAACATAACGCTTCTAGATAAAGCATGCATCTCATTAATTAAAAATTAATTGAGTAATTCTTAATGAATTATATTTTGATTTAAGATTTTACGGTCGAGTCGTTGAGCCGAGAACTTTCGAGAAACTTTGTTCATCAGACCTTTAGGGCTGCGACTGAAGAGACAGCGGTTAGCGGGAAGCTGAGGCGGGGAGCGCTGATATAGCAGTATATTAAGAAATTTGTTTTTTGTCAATAATAATAAAATATAAATGATTATTCATTTATTTTCAGGCAATTTTGGCCCATACAACTTGGTCTTATGTTCTAGCGATTCAAGAAATCAAAATATGTGAGAACGCATTTTCATTTGAACTCAGTGGCATGTTATCCAATGAACTGCAATAGAAAGATGACGATAATTTAGAAATAACTGTATTATTACCTACATGCAAGGAAAAGCCATAAATAGTGGTGAATATAAAAAAAACATAGTTACCACAACATATTCTCCATATTCTTGTGTGTAACTAAACTACCTACGTCTAACCGACCTTCAAGCAGTGCCACTGCGAGCCTGGCACTAACTGTAGGTACCGAAGAAACAGCCTTCGTCTGCGGCTAAATTACAACTGGAAACTTGAGTACAGATTGCAAATAGTCGGGTGATTGAAATAGCTCTATTATAGCGTTGAGGTTTTCAAGGAGGATTGAAAGGTATTTACGTAACTAAAGATGATTTTATCGCCATAAGACTTTAAATAAGGCATAGCTATTTTTAAGGAGATCTAGTCAATGATACACCACACTATAGGTACCCCTCTGCCTTACCCTTCCGGGATTACAAGTGTGATGCTATGCGCAATCATTGATTCTGTAATAACAGGCAGTTCAAAACCTAAAATCACTTGTAAATAACTGCATGAATTCTCATGGTGAAAGAAAGCTAATCAAAATTATCGTATTTAATTGCAATATGTGAGGTACAAAATGAAATGAAAATATTTTTTCTGTTTATGAGATACCGGAATCACTTTTACATGTCATATTTTTTTTTTTATTAATAATAAGCTAGACGAAGTCGGTGTTTCCTATCTGACTTCTCTGAGAAGAAAGGCCGAAACAAACTCAGAGGTCGCAGTCTCTTTTAAAGTTCAGACATAATCTTGGTTGGGTCATATGAGGACCATGTAGATTAGTGTCTGAAATGATCATGCAACGATGGTAGGTATCGTATATAATATAATATAATGTATCGTATGCAATGACAGATTTTGCCATAAATTGGCATGAAATTAGCCCATAACGTCGTTTTTATGTATCAAATTAAAATTGTCATCGCGACTATCGCTATTAATCGCCGATTATGAGACCTAATTCTAATTCCATTTCTTAAATCCCAAGTTCTCGGCTACTGTAGAATTAAATAATGCCTTAAGCTAATACGGTACCCATAATTTTATTTAATTGGCATTAATATTTTAATTAAATAACAAACTTTTAATTAAATAAAAAATCTTTCTTTATCTTCTAAATAAGTTTTGTTTTCAGATCATTAACTAATTAAATAAGGCTGTGCACAGACTGAGTCACGACTCTCTATTAAACAGTCTATCACTCTATGACAAGAATAATGCAGAAGCGCCAGGGTAACCCGCGAAATTAAATATTTGTTTCTATGTTGAACAAAGTATGATTTGCGACCTACTTACTGACTTACAAATTGCAATAAAACGAGAAAAAATTAATTTCGCGCGCCCACCGTGATAGCGCGTACACTCGCAAAAAAAGACTCTAAACAGGCTGGCAGATCAACTTTCTTTAAGAAAACCATATCCGATTCCTAAAAAACTTTTCAAACATGCATCGAAAGTGTCTGTTAGAATTTGATTTCTTTTTCACAAATCGGGTATGATTGTCAAAGGGAAAGTTATTTAGTATGACAGATAGAATCTTCCCCTCGACGGATGCAGGTAACTAAATCACCAGCCTGTATATTCAAACACTGTTTAATTTCTAGTGTGTTTTAAGGTTTTTAAGCTGTCATGTTAATTATATGACATGAGTTAGAGAGAGATACCGCGTCTTTGCATACTTCTGTTTCACACCGCTAACTATGAACTGGAGTATGAAAAGACGCGGTAGCTAAATGAGCGAAGCTAAACGAACTTAGCTTTGTTCTCAGTGTGGCCTGCGCCTTAAGATTTAAAACTTAATTAACATTAGTTCGATCCCTGGGTGAGTTGGTACGCCTTTGAGACGTATAACTACTTACACGATTTAGATTTAAACTTAACGAGCCAAGAGATCTCCTGAAGGATAGGCATTTGACAAGATAAGTTATACTGATAACTTAGAAACCCTACGGGATTATAGACATGGTCATGTTACCGTGATGTATGGAAACTTTATATTATTTAAGATCTGTCAGGGCGGCGGTCTGTCACAGGAATGAACTGTCATGACCGTTTCGAATAAACCGCATTACTAGCTACGCGTTGTTGTATTGTTGTTTTTACATTTCAGTTATGTTTAGTCATGTTTGTACCCAAACACTCCAGTACCACCACTCCACTTACATTAAATTCAATGATTACATAGACTGCATTGAGTGTCTAAATTTTGATCCGATTATAATCAAATAAACGTCTTGTTGATTTTGGAATTAAAATTTGATAGTCTCCATAAATAAGTACCGGAGGAGCTCGTGGCTAAGTAATAACAGCCGCACAGTCGATCTATCAGGTTGGTCCGTGGATGGGTGACCATCTTTACATACCGAGACTCCTCCGTGCCTCGGAAAACACGTTAAGCCGTTGGTACCGGCTGTCATTCGTGGATCTTTGACAGTCATTACGAGTCCTCAGAAGCCCGAAAGTCTGACAACCAGTCTTACCAAGGGGTATCGTATTACCCAGTTACTGGGTTGTAGAAGTCAGATAGGCAATCGCTCTATGTAAAATACTGGTATTAAAAGACTGGAAGCCGACCCCAACATAGTTGGGAAAAGGCTAGGCAGATTGATTGAGTCTCCATAAATAATTATGATAATAATAACAGCCCTATTATTATCCCACTGCAGGGCAAAGGTCTCATACAGAGAAGGCACGTGATCGATCACAACGCTTGCTCAAGACGGGTCGGCGATATTAGACTGATATTACCTATAAGTCCAGGTTTCCCCACAATGTGATGTGTTTCCAATAAGCTTTTCATTTTATTTCGCGTGGAATATTTTACGTCGTCTTGATTCGTGTTCTAATTGAGTCAGCCTATCGCAGTTCACTGCCTATCCCAATTTTGACTACAACCTATTTAATATGTATATTAAACCTACCCTAATCAATTCATCTGTGTACACTGTGAATCACCGACTGACCTTGAATCCAGATTACCTAATTTCGTAAAGAGTTCGCAAACATAAGATTAACTCTTCAAAAGGCGATTATAAATTAGAATAACAATTTCGCGTGAAAGATTACGTCTCAAGGAAACGTGATAAGCCTACATTAACGTGACACGTAACCGGTAACTGTGTCTCGCTATAATCGTTACGAGGGACGTGACGGGGCATAATAGAATCTCTTTTAACGTACTTATAATTGTCTAATGTTGCTGTCAAGTTATACATGTACTTTTTGATGTTATTTTAATTGTATTTTAATGAGTTTAAACTCGCCATAGCAGGAATAGTGGAACTGGATATAAATTCCACTAGGCTGAACGGGGATTGGGCGGCCATATTTATTATTATTATTCATTTATTTGAGGCATTTGGGACCCATAGAAATACAATAAATAAAATTCTTTGTATTTTTACTAATAATACATAAATATTATAAAATGAAACATTAAACTACTGACTAACACATACGTAAAGTCGGCGACATATTGCGCTGAGTCGTGGGCAGCCTTTCGCGAAAATGTAGATCCAGAACACCCACCGGCCGAAGTTCCTCTTTCATAAAGGTCTCCAGGATGACTCGGAACCCGCACCACAAAGACCTGAAGTTAATCTTATGAGCGACTCCAACTTCTCAACTCTCAAGTTGAACTTGGTCTTCATTCAGATGAGCATAAGGGTCGTCTCACTCAGTAGGTGCTGAAAGACGGGATCCCTGAGGCAGCTGTTGGACATGCTAGCGTGAGAGCTTGGAGTTAATGACGGGATGATGAGAAAAGACATTCAGATAGAGGGATACCTTTGCCAAGATACCTTTTGCGAAGGTGGAACATCAAAGGTTAATAAAAATAAAAAGTTAATTGTAATGAGGTTATACAATACGGCCGTTATAACTTGGCAGTTCGGAACTTCTCATAGAGCTCTGCGCAGTAACATTTTTTAGGAACCAAATGGTGACACAAGGTGAGTCTGAGTGAGAGAATATGCGCGAAAGTCCGTAGTGCCTATGTTCAGAACTGCTAAGTTACAACGCCCGTACTGTAATATCACTAAACAAGGTTTTGAGGATAGTTTTAGGATTTGAACGTCAGACCGCGTTCTACATATAACCATCGTTGTGCGAATACGCGAAACCGAATGCTGCAGGTTCCCCTGGACACGTGGTTGCGCCGTCAGAGGACGCTTTCCAGTTTTTCGACCAAAAAGTCTCATGTCATGCACGCGACGATCGCTTTTATATCGGACGCAGGGTCATGATTACAGTGCTATTGAGTATATCAATTTCTTGCAAAAAAGTAAATCTAGCAACTGAATACATGTAGACTGGAATTCAGCTGCAGCTTTTTTAGGTAGTTTCTAGTTCCAGTATATTGCACTAACTATCCACACGAGATTTAGGTACACTACAGAGCTTGAACTGCCTACCCTCCTACAAAATATTGGCACAATATTAACTTGATTATTAATTAAGCCGTCTAAGTAGCGCCACTTCTTTGACCTTCAAGAAAGTTAATTCACTGGGCGTTTTCCAAGCTTGTTAGTACAAGTTAGCAACTGACTAGTAATTGTAAACTTAGCGGATAATCTCGTCATCAGATTTCAAAAGGTTGGAAACTTAATATTACATGTAAATCGAAATCTTGTTTAGGTCAGATTGTTAAGCGGCTATTTATTTTAAGTTGTAGATTTCATTTAATAAGCATAATGGCACAGGATAGCCTTCATTATAAGTGGTTCAGCAGCTTTAATATCATTAAGATTGTGCGGGAATATAGCAGTTCGTCATCGACGTGGTATGAAAGCGGCTCCTCTGACATAATATCCTCTTCTGTCATCCGAAGACTACCGCCACGCAACTATGGATCCGACGCTCTGCTAGAGTGATTGTCACATCGCCGGCGATCACGTCCGGCAAGATGTCGACGCATACGACCGGCTCCGTACTGTCGCTTGCGAACGTATCCGTTTCTGCGCCTAGTCAAATAGTTTCATTCCTACTGTGTTGCCGCCGTCAAGCTGATGTGCGCGGCTTGGTAATATAGACTTTAAATACTGTGAACACGATTTAATATCGTTTAGAGATTGTAAAATCCGTTCCTATCCGATGCGAGCGTTTGGTGGAAATCTTCCGTAAGTTGATTGCGTACCGTCGGCGTCGGTGACAGATCGTCAGCAACCGCAGAAACTACTACAGTCTGACAGCGATCGTAAAGGTCTGGTCAAATCCCAAGTTCTTCTTCGTAGAAGCCTATAATACCGCATAAGAACGCACATAGGAGTCGCAAAAGAATTCGCCACAAATTGCATTAAAGGATCGATTAAATAAAGTCGTAATACCCTTCCGTTGATAAACTCGTTTGCATCAATAAAATTGCACCGCTCTCGCCAAATCCATTTATTCACAAACGCGCAATATATGCAACTTCGTTGGTAGTGTTACTGTGGAGCTTTCGAATGCATATACTCTATGCAATCGAATAGCTGTATACCTATATGCCATAGAGGTATCCGCTCAGCCATTCCATTTATTGACTTTATGCATCGATGCACTTATGTGTAACGTGTTCGGGAAAATCAATGACGGTGTAAATAAAGGCTAAAGTACCTAAAAGTTGTCAAATCTGTGTTTGAAGAAGCGCTTTTTTTAATGTCTAAATAACGTTTTACTTTATGAAGTTTAAAACCCATTGTTATTTGTGTGTTTTATTAGAATAGAATAGAATAGAATAGAATAAAAAAAGAAAAATACGAAAGATTGTAAAAAGACTTGCGGGTAATGGAAGAACATGTGAAAGAATCTAGATATAGTAGAGTGCCAAAGTGGGGTAGACTATGTTCGTAACTTCTAAGTATGAGCTGACATTGCAAACTGACCATTATATACATTTAAAGCTGTACGTAAAAAAGTTTGTGATCGCTTCTCTTTCTATTTAGGTACTTTCGAAAAGGTATTTTCGCGATAAGATTAAAAGGTAGAATTAATCTAACGGGTTATCGGACTGGCCTCCATTTTGTCGTCCACTTTGAACTAACTTATCATGGACATCTTTATGCAAAGGAGGGTTTAGAATGACGCAAATTATACAACTGTCTGTATAATAAACTTTGGTAGGTCGTAAGAAAGTTAGAGAAAATATTTGTATTTGATTTTAAATTCTGCTCCTGATCATATTTTATATCATATGGGCTAGAGCCATGCAAGAGCAAATGTCATAATAATAAGTAAAAAAAGGAACATAATTCTATAAAATGCATACAACACCGTAAAATTAGACCATGAACATGATAAATCAGTTGTCCGTCCCACTCAGGCAAACAATAGAAGTGCTCTCTGATATTATAAAGCTTAGCGAGCTAGACAGCTTGACATGGCGCTTGAACATGTTGTGACATGGCCACAAAATAGAACATCAAGCATGAAGCGCCTTAAAGCCATATTAATCTGGGAATTAAATAAATCGTTTCATTATTGCGTAGGCGTGACTCGAATGATGAGGATCCAAATTTACTGTTTTGTTAATTATGTGAGTATGTTAATAAGGTCGAGTTTAATATAATATTTATAATATTTTTGATTCGTTTCAGCTAAATAGGTCATACCTGGATTAAAGAAATATCCAGTAAGTATATGGTGGATAGCGGAGCTGACTGCCCATCAGTTTTCGGACGAATTTACTTTTTAATAAAGGTGCGTTTTCTATTGTAATGAACCTACTTATGTCAAGTTAGTAATTGGTTAACTAAGACATTACTTTCGATTGATTTCTGAGTCCCACTTGGGCGCCAATAACGGTTGCGCTCAACTTCGAGTATTTAATCAAACCTCAATTAATAATGAAGGCCCTCTTTTTGTGAACCTCAAATAATTCCTAGTTTGGGGTCCTAAAAATACTAAATAATTTAGTAACTGCGACCAACTTGTATGTTGCGCTCGCCAGGCCACTGCCGCGGCACCGCTCGCTTCGCTTGCTCGGGTCGCGCACGGTTTGTCAAAATTCTAACCTAACCTAATTTTTTAACCCGTTTGGTCCAAGTACCCTAGCTTACAACTATGAGAATAGGCCAACAAGTAAAAAATAGGCTCATTTATTCAAAAAGCGTGCATCAATAGAAGCCCAAAAAGTTCACTAATCTAATAGGCGTACATCATTAAAAGGTCAATAAGTTTTAAGAGAAGCTGTTAAATAAGTATTTCCCCAAATCCCACTCGGGCGCCACTATCAACCACCATAATCTCTTTATTTACGGAAGAACCAAATTACTATTGTTCTCGACAGCGAAGTAAAAAAAGATAAGAAGGTACTAACACCAAGGATAGGGTTAAATAAGATTCAATTGTTAGGTTATCTTTGTCAGTTCTTATTATATTTAAGTAGGTTTTTTCTTGTAACTGCCCGTTATGAAATAAAAGTAAGGTGCTTCGACATTGACAAAAACAACTGTGTAAAGATATCGAAAAAATATGCAAAAGCTTGTGTATAAGAATCATTAATAATAAAATGTTGTTCAGTATTATTTTTCAATGAACTCAGGTAAATTCCACGAAGAATTTACTACACTAAGTAAGAAACGAGACGGAAGCATTATGTTAAGATGAAATTCAATTCAGCACCTGAATAGTTCGTTCGAAACACATTTACATTTTACAAGAAAATAGAGAAATCTAAGAACGTACAAAGATAATGTTGCTTTCCTAGAAGAGGTAGCCAAAGGCACCGTAACACAACTGTAACACACAGCTTTGGATAATAACGGTACCTTCTAAGAATCATGTGGGAGGGGTCGACCCAAACCTATTCCAAAACTTCAAGCTTTTACTTTCCGAGAAAAACTACAGTTTGAATTAATGTAGCTATTCTTTTATGGCTCGCAGCTAAATGATAACAGCCGCACGGGTCGGTCGAAGGTTAAGCTATGCTTGCCGCGGTCGGTCCGTGGATGGGTGACCATCCATTACATATCGAGACCCCTCCGTGCCTAGGAAAGTCAATTAAGCCGTCGCACCCGGCTGTCGTTCGTAGATATTTGACTGTCGTTACGGGTAATTAGAAGCTCAAAATTCTAACAACCGCGGTCTTACGAAGGGTATCGTTTTTCCCAGTAACTGGGTTGTGGAGGTCAGATGGGTAGTCGCTCGTTTTAATATACTGGTATTTAACTGCATCTAGTTACACTGGAAGCCGATCCCAATATAGTTGGGAAAAGGGTGAGCAGATAATTATTATTTTATGGGAACATAGTTCAACAAAATTGCATGAAAGGCGTAATTCAGAAACGGTATGGCTGACAATATAGTATGCACTTTCACTATTTAATTTCATAAGTGAAACGTGTAAGTAGAATCTAACTTAAATATAGTTAGGTTAAAAACACATACGTAGAACTTTCGGGAAGTTTTGACGGTTACTCTCGAATCAGCACGTTCACAACTTTTAACATAAATTAGGCTTAACGTGCCTTTCTCACAGATGGGTCTCGATGCTCGACCGCAACAGCGCTTGGCCTACCTTACTTCAAATAATAATTATTTATTCTATGTAGAACTTCATCAACCTTCATAGCCAGCGGCAACAAGTAACTTGCATCTATTACTAAGTTCAAGTTAAATGGAACATCAAAGATATCGACAGAAGAAGATTTCAAAACCGAACTTTATAGAAACTTATTCCATTTTGCCGTTAATTCTCTCTTATCTTTACAGTTCTTGCTACCCAAACACCAACGTGGTCTATAATAAATCCAGCATAAAGCGCTTTGCAGTAGGATATCGGGGAAAGCCACTTACTACGGCTTACATAACTGAGTGCATTTGGCGAGGCCCGCTGCAGCAAAATGTGGATGCGGTTTTAATAGGGCTGCCACACAATATCGAGATAGAACATTCACCAGTTCTCCTTTTGAAATTCATGCATGTTGAACATGTTGCGTAATAGGATACACATTTATAAAGATAAAATCTGCCAACATTGAATAAAACTATTCCGACAGAATTTTCTTTGAACCATTTTCCTAAAGTTCTTTCAGGTCTGTGAGTGTGTTTATCTATGCGTAATAATAATATTATTTTAGGAGTTCCAAGAATGTACCTAATGGTAGCTGGTTTTTTACCTATATATTATAAGTTTTCGTAAGTTCTAGTTAAAGGTTGTCACCCCTAGTCCGGCGTGGGTGTCGTGTAGGGTTGCCAACGTGCTACAATTAGCATAATACATTAACACTATCAGTCTGAGCAATTAACTGCCAACATGCTCTTGTTAAAAACTACAATAGACAAATTAAAATATTCGGTAGTGTTGTTAGTCACACTCTCCTGCTTATTTCTTACACTCAACTATATCGTACTTTACATTCTACTATAGGAAACCATGGCATTTTTTTAAGTAACTATTTATTTGTTAAAATCTCTAAATCTCTTGGCATGATTTGTTTCTGTTTGATCAGTAATATTTGCCTGCGTTGCAAAATTATTGAGGAGTTTTCATTTTCAGTTCATTTAGTTCATGGTTCGATATGGTCCCCTTTAAAAAAAAAAGATACAACACTTCACCTGGTCGCATATAGTCTACCAATATGCTTTCAGTATATAGGTATAGCAAAATATTAGGGTATCAATTCTATCAAGAATCGACAAATTCTTGGCGATTTGCCTTTCGCCCAAATAGTTACATACGCAGATAAAAAATTCAATATAAAATCAATTTCAATTCGAATCGGATTCGAAACGTATTTCTTAACGCAAAAATGTGGCAATGATACGAAAAATTACTAAAATTACCTACGACTAATATACACTATTAAGTTCAAAAAGATACATCTGGATTGAACGTTCATACATAAATAAAGCGATATGAAAAACGTATAGACCCTTAAGCTGCCCACTGGAGCGGACAAGAGAGGACAGGAGCGGAGCTGTGCCAGAATCTAAACTCTGGAGCGCAGTTTAGATTCTATTGGTTAATATTGGCACAACTCCGCTCCTGTCCTCTCTTCTCCGCTTCGGTCTTGCAAATAGTAGAAAAATGCTCTTATGAATCCGGCTTATAATTTCCATTTACAATTAGATGCAAATGTGTACTGTTGCCTCTTCAGTACTTTTCGATATGATTTAGTATCAAACACACAAACCAGCAAACTTTTAGAACGCTAGCAAATATTTTTGCATTTCTAGAAAATATGTCATGCATGGCTTAAAGTTTCAAACCGCTATCCTCGATTTTGCATGTTACGTGTAGGTATGTTGCGAGAGTTTTACTCGATTTTCTTTCTCCGAGTCCCAGCTGCCGGCGGTGATACTGAATTATGAATACCGTCCCTTGTTAGGGCTTTTAGTTTTTGTAACGAGATTTGTTTTGCATCTTATGACAATGTTGTGTGTTGCAGATTTGTTAACGTTTTTATAAGGTGTTGTTAGATCATAAGTTGAGTCGTTCGAGTTGATGTTGATGTTGTTTTTTTTTGTAAAGACATTGTGCGCTTTTATAATTTCTAACATGACGATATTGTCGTGGACGTCCACGTCCATAAAATTTATGAAAATACGTGCACGTTATAAAGTTATCGTGGATGGAAATTATACTTTGTATTGATATATAGACGCTTTTAAATTGCCGTCCACGATAACGTCATAACGTTCACGTATTTGCGTACATTTTATGGACTTGGACGTTTATGTCCACGATAATTATCGACACGTTATAAATTATAAAAGCGAACATTAAAGTTTCTTAACAGTTTCTTGCTTAATCACGCAAAACTCACGAAGATATGTTGGAAAGCTATCCGAAAACAAACAGCAATAAATACCCGATATACCAAACGTACCGATACTTCCTAAATAATCGTTTCCTCCAAAAATATCGCTTCCCTCGCCTTCACTACAATACATACAGCTTCGCCGACTAGCCGTACTTCAGTGAAGCCCCATGTTTGCAACGTGTTCGCTTTCGCTCGAGTGTTTAGTTTCGCCAAGTCAAGACCTCTTTATGTTCATAGTACAGTCAACAAAATATTTACGTTATACTGGCAAAAATCTTTGCACTACACTGCCATTTTTTTTTTATTGCACATAGTTATCTAGCTACGGCAGATATTTTATTTTGAATTTCAATTTAATACCACCAACTGCATCAGACTGCTTAAAAAGTGAGCTGTTTGAAAGAGTTTTGAAGTTTTTAATTGCAGTCGGGTTTTGATATATTTTTACAACCTGTTAAGTGTGATATAGTTTTGGAATCGTCTCCTCAAGCCCTATAATTTAATACCCTACAATATGGTCATGGTAATTTCTTTCTAGTCATTGTTTAATGACGTAGAGATAAATAAACATAATTTTATTATTAAAACAAAACTTAGCCCTTAACCAACGTGCCACCCAGGCAAATAGATGCCTTATGTAATTAACATCCATCCAGCCGTTAGGATGCTTCGAGGGTATAAAGAATCCCACATACAAAGATACATAGGTACGCGTGAAACACATATCTTGTTTTTGCTGTCGCGCAGTCGGGTAAGAAACTAGGTAATAGGTAAGTAAGGACGCAGTTATTATAAAAACATTAGCTATTCCTCTGTTTTCTTCCTGAATAATGACACTACAGCAAAGCATTTTTACTATCAAATCATTGCCATGTTCTTAATTATGTTTTGCTTGCTAATATAAATTATTTTTTAGGAAAAACACAACATAACATCACCACGCCTGTATTACCCGAAAGTTTAGACAGGGGTGCACGCACCTATAGTACACCCACATTAGAAAAAAGTGTTTAAGAATAAGTGTTAGCACCTCATATGTCTGCAAGTGCATGCACCCTAGCAAGCTACGTAGAAGATTCAAGAAGCAAGCGCGAACGAGGTGCGCACAAGACATGCGCGCCTTCTACAGTTTTTTACTTAAGTTAGAGTGAAAGTTCAAGAATCAAGAAGTCAAGAATTGTGTTATGTTAAATTAAATTATATATCTTACTGGGGAACCGCAGTTATTATTCATTTCCATCCACGCCCCATAACGAGCATTATGGTCGAAACAATAAGAATAAATTAATTGCAACTTGCAGCTTGTCGACTTATCTCTTTGTTTGACGATACTAACTTCTCAGACAGAACTTATTTAGGTCTGTGGAATATTGTGAAACAAAGGCAACTTTACGTATTGAAAGTTATAATATTTATTAGGTATTGGACGATGTTTGTTTTAAAAGTTGTTATAAGTTTTGTTATATCTAATATGTTTTGTTTATTTATTAAAGTTTAAAAGTATTATTATGGATACGTAGCTTAAATTAACTTAATTTCTTTTTATCACATCATAATTTAAAAGTATGTACCTACGTATTAATTTTAGTTGAAAAGAGTTTTTCTGTTCTAAAGAATTTTCACTAACACGTTGCCTAATCTAGGATTCGAATCAAGAATCTGTCTGATATTCATGCAATTCACGAAAACAATTGTTGCAAAAAATGGTTCCATTTAACTGAACTATAAAAAATATTAGCCCGACGCGAGAAAATGTAATCAACGCCATCTTATATCGAAATAATAACTAAGGGTGGTACGGAGAGATAGGGAAATGAGGCCAGCGTAAAGTTTGTGTTGTTAGAGCAAGCACTTTGATTGATGCTCTTCGACTACTCAGCTAATGGCACATAGTGTCCACATCCTGCCTCCGCTCATGAAATAATAACTTTCTGAGCGCTTCAGCGCTTAGGGTTCTTTTAAGAAAAGACGAAAATTCGTACAAAAAAAAAATACAAGTTTATTTTAGTATGAAGTAGGTCGAACAATCAACACAAAAAACAAAGGTTGAAAAATCAATATTTTCATGTAAAAAATAAACTGCCAATAACAACGATCACAAAGTTTTTTTTTTTCTTGTGAGGCACGTTAACATACTTACAGGAGACATCCTTTTGTAAAAACACAACAGCATTTCTCTTGCATCGTAGAACGTATAACAAAACCTGAAAAAAAAACTGTTAATCCCTTCCTTACTAGTCCCCCCATGCTGATCGTACCTAATGCGTTAAGAATCTGCAGTTTCCTCGAATTACAGACCTACTAGTATTTTATTTAAACTGATGCATTACCCAATATTAGTTCATTACAGCTTACACGATTAAATATCCGCAGTGAGCCATGCATTATAATTGGTAGTTCATTGTGTTATGCAAACACAGCGTTTAATTAATTGCTTCATGCATTATTTACCTTTTGTTTGGGGCTTGAATCATTGCCAAATAATGACACAGTAGCCGGCCTTGTTCGCATTTTAACTGGTTTTATTGGTTGATCTACACAGTGTGTACCTACGGAGACCCATCACATAGCAACTAAATACGCATTCTGTAAATCAAACTCAGTTACATGGAGCAGACATTATTGCTAGGAAACTATGTAAATTGTCGCTTTTTACGGCAGTGTCCAATGAAACACACACAAAATACTGTGCTTATAGATAAATGCATATGGTATGTATAAATGCGTATTCCGTACAGAAATTGTGGGGTATTTACGATTAAATTAAAACATAACTCTTACGTAAAAAAATAAATTTAAAAATTGAAACTTTGACATACTCTTGGTAACCAGAAGACTTCTGGGTATGGCCAGTACAAACCAATTATCACAATGACGGGAACTATAACTAAACTTGGCTTCGTTTTACACCCATATATTAATTAAAAATCATATTGGTTGATAGAAGATTCAACCTCAGATTAAAATTGTAGGAGGTTTTCAGCCGGGTACGTGAAATCTAGTTTGTGGGAATATCGGGACAAAACTATCCTATGTCCTAACTCAGGTCATGGTCTACTCATGTGCCAAATTTCATCCAAATCCATTTAGCCGTTTGAGCGTGAAAGCGTAACAAACAACCAAACTCACTTTCGCATTTATAATATTAGTTAGGATCCCTCGTAAGATGTGAGTGAAACCGCGGACACGAACTATTTCACATGCATGTAAGCAAATGTGATTCATAAATATTTTACTAGAAATAAATTGAGGTGATTCCGTGGCGTGCTGGTCATCTGAAATGATGAAAGCGACCCCGGAGTATCGGATATTGAAAGAATTTACTTTTCATATCTATTTATTGAAAAATAGAACAAACTTTGAAGATTTATTATATCCTAGCTACACCCTGCGGTTTTACCCGCATAACTTTCGATACCGTGGGAATATCGGGATAAAAAGGTTTTCGCGTAAAGCTTAACAAATAAACAAACTCACTTAAGTTAAGCGAAGTTAGTAAGGCAATACTTAACTTGATTTAAAATATATTATTAATTAATCAAAATTCCGAAAGTATCAACTAGGAATTAATTATTTCAAAACTCAAAGTTATCAAGGACAGCCCGACAGTAAATAATACGATTAGCTTCGTAATTTCCTGCTATGAATAAATAAGAGGACGCCACAAACGCCTCACAGTACATATCAATGTCAAAAGGAACAATAGACAAAACAAAGGACCTTAGTACTTACCTACAAACGTCGAAAAACAGTACATTGTGAAAAGTCTGCTAAAAGAGAAACATAATAATAGTATTTGTAACGAAAAAAGTGGAAAAAAGTTACCTATACCCCATTTATTATATCATTAGAAAAATAACGGCAAAATAACGTCAGTTATTGTGTAATATTGTTGAAATTACTTACATTATTACATTGCTTTGTATTTATTGTGAAATAACGGAGTTTATTATACGTTTATAACGAAATAACGAAAGGGTGATAATCATAATTTTTCTAATGTTTTAATAAAATATAGTATAATGAGGGTGCGAGTAAAATATAAAATAGTAAACTTATGCCTATGAGGGATGTAATAGCAGAGGTGCAGCAAGTTATAATGTTAACTAGTGCTATAATATTATTCTTAAATAATTTGTGATAATACGTTCTGAAATAAAAAATATATTTATATACATCACGTCAGTATTCCCTGAATTAGGCAGAGATTCCTGAGAGATTAGGCAGAGGTATACCTACAGTACGTTCACTATTCTTCAGTTATATTTAAGTCCTAAATAATAAGTTGCGAGCTTATTGTCATCAACCGGACACGAATCCAAACTACACGCTGCTACTGAGAAATTCCACATGGAAAACCCAATAACACTTTGCCCGACCCGGGTACTGAACCCATCAGCAGCGTTTCGTCATGTAGATATATAAAAAACCAACTACCTAACTATGATCACCAATCCATGGATGCAAAGAATGGAGAAGCAACCAGGGATAGACCAGACAAAAAAAGATATTATGCCAAAAATAAGTAGGTAAAACAAATTACCCATACGTAACTCAAGTGTGACGATTCTGTGAAGAAATATAACTTATGATTATTATGATACTTGATGTAATACATATTACTCGCCCTACACGTGCCGTTCGTCAAATCCTCCATTTTGACCTTCATTCAATTTCTGTCGGGAATATTTTTTTTTATAAGTTATTTATTCATTTCACTCTCAAAGTACAACATAAACTTAATCTATGAAGTACAATGAAGAGTTTGCAATCATGAATGGAGCCAAATTGAAATGAAGGACAATTTAATGTACTAACCGATAATCTCACGCTGCAAGGCCAAAACGATTTTTCAAATGACCCATCCTCGTCTACGTCGATTGAAAAATTAATTTTGACACTCAAAACGTGCAAAAATGGGCTTTATTGATTCAAATACTGAGGTCAAATTCCAGCAGACGGAACGAAACGGGATTGAGAACATAAAATACTTTTTTACATAAAAATGACAAAGAATACGGCCAGTTAAAGCCTATACAAAAAATTGCTTCATACAATCTAGATAGCGTGTCGTTCTGTATTAGACCTTAACATATGGAGATAGGGTGGGAATTGTTTTGAGGTGTAGTGGGGTATGTATTTTTAATGTGACATTATAATAAATTGTTTGTTTGTTGTTTTGTTTGGCTGACGCGGCACATTACAATGCCATATTGTTGTCATGTCAAAAGAAGCGTTCCTTTTTACATTCAGTCCATTAGTTTTATTTAATATTAAAGTGGATTGCCTTTTTTGAAAGAGGGTTACAGCATAACATAACATCACGCCTGTAAGCACACCCATATCAAGTACAGCCAAAAAAAATATTGTTTCTGCGTAAAATATATATTAACAAGTAGAAAGGCAAAGGGCTTGTACACAAAACTGCGATGCGACGTCGCATCGCAAAAATCTGCAACGGCACCGTAAGATTTTCTTAGGAACGAAGCTTCTGCGTTGCGAATTCGCATCGCATCGCAGTTCTATGAACAAGCCCATACACGGAGTTCTACTACTACTCTAAAGCGAGTTTTAATGAATCGTAAGTACGAGTACTGCTATGTTAATCAACTTAATAAGGAAACACGGAGAAATAATTTTTGAGTCTCTCCGAAATTATTGTAATCAGGAGCTAACTTATTTAATTTTAAATAAGTAACTAAGTATTGCGATTTGTCGAATATAATAATAACAGCGTCTTATTAATTAACTAGCAACCCGCCCGTTTCGCACGACTTGACAAAACACCGAGAGTTCCGTATAATATAATGCAAGTTTAATACTAATCTAACATAAAAGTTGCGGAAAATTATCTAAATGATGGTGAAAAACGCAACACATCCGATAAGTAGTCGAAGAACAACGCGGTCACACAGACAGACAATAAAAGCGACTTTAATCTATACTAATATAATATAGCAGAACAGTTTGTTTGTCTTTTTATTTGAACGCGTTAATCTCTGAAACTTTATTTAATTTTTTTATTGCATTTGATAGCCCAATTCCTGAGGAAGATTTATGGGCTATTAAACCTCACGCCACGACTGAAAAGATGTCAGAAATAACGCTAAGCGAAAACGGGCGGGCGATACGATACTCAGAAAGTTATAAAACAACACAGACAGACGTTTTGTTACAGAACACGACGCTTAGGCATAAAGTGGTGGGCACAAACACGTAGAATGCCGCTCTACCGCTCTACGTAGAGACTATCACGAGAGCTCGTTAGTTCGCGCACCTGCTCCTGTAGAGCTTGTAGAGTCACATCGAAGAGAGTTATACTTGTGCCTGTGTAGAGCTTGTGTAGTGTCGTTACAGTGTGAATATCATGCTGACTGCAGTAATTTGATCCTTTGGGGTTAACTAGGATGAGTTTTTTTTAATAAACAGAGCAGTTAGTAGAAAACGCCAGTTATTTGCTTTAGTTTAAAAAGGTTAATACTATAATCGTAAGCCTCATATATTTCATGTAGTGTCACATGTTGGACTTGGACGGACGACTACACTAAAGTGGATATAATATTATTGTAAATTTTATTTTATTTAAAAAACATTATTATACATACACATAACATTATTATAGATATTATAAACATTTTTTTTTGTAATTTTTGCTCTTTTTTGCAGCAATATCGATCAAACGACATGAAACACAAAATAATCTTATGTTCTCTGTTTCACGAAGAAATCCTGGTTAAAATATACAACGAGGTTAAAATTTATGAGCTGAATCTTATACCTAACATAATTACACACTCTGTTCGAATCCAACCGAAACTTTGAAAATGTAATACATCTATAAAAAAAAAAAGATACGGTTCCTCACCGCACGACTCAGTCGCGCGAGCACGCGATCAGAATTAAATAACAACAATTCAATTGAGCGCTACGGGAATGGCGAGAAATACGATCCTTTTCGCACGTGCCACCCTTCGTGAGCCGTCAAAGGAAATACGATCGGATCGAATCAATCTTTTATAAAAGATCCGAGAGTTAAAGATACAGAATCGAACGTCTTTCTTTACGTGGGTGAGTGGAAAGGATTAAGTAACTATAAAGTTACAACATGGTTTTTTTGATAATCCTACAATTATGTTACTTACGCACGTTTGGAGAGTAATAATAATACCTTTTTAAACTCGATGTTAAAATTTATTTGGACCCACCAACATGGAAAAAATTGCGGTCGGCGCAACATGTCTTCTTCCGCCATACTTCACTATATATATTATCTTTCACACAGTCAATCCATCTTTTCTTAGTTCTTCTCCAACTCTTATAATAACTGAATGATTATGATCAAATGATCAATAAATTGAAACAAAATATATAATTTTATTTTATATTTTCACGCCGAAATTAAAAGCAGAATAAGAGAACATTATTATAAAATAGATTTTACAGACAGCACAACGACATGCAGACTCATACTGTTACTAAAAAGTTACTTACAAGCTACATTAGTAAAGCAAATTCTTATTTAGGCACAAGGTAGGTGAAATCACACAATTGAATTTAAGCAGGACAGCAAAAACCGTTCTCTTTCCTGCTCCTAATACTAATGAAATTGAGCTTAAGAGATAACCAGGCAAAATCTTTGCATTCTGGCAATTTTGTCTCCAATGATCTTTGATTTTCTTGGGGGATGTCTTAACAAAATTCCTCACGACCGGCGACCCTTTGAAAATACTTTGAAGCCCAACTCAAATAAACAAGAGTGTTAAAGTCTTGTTTATTCGCCAAAAATCTATTATTTTAAACAATCTATTAGGAGAGAGCGAATTTTGTGAGTTTATGTGTATGTGAAGATTTTGAAACTCCATTTGAAAAATGAAAGGTTACATTATTCCAGATGGATATAGGCTTGATATGATGTAAATATAATTATACAAAACGAAGTACTAGGTACTACTGCTAATGAAATACTATCTTGAATTCATGCAAGTACTTTTGGATAGCTTTCTGCTCAGAACTTGCGCACAACCAAAGGAGTCGGTCAGTCAGAAAGATGAAGCTAGTAGCCCATTCCAAAGCGTAGTAGGTTCCTATGAAGATGAACGGCCAAGAAACTTCACGGACACTCTTTTAAACTAAAATATGGTGTTAACCATATTTTAGTTTACCACCACGTGTCGAACCACAACAAACGTGTCGTCAACCGTTGTGTACAACCGAATTTACACGTATGTAAATTTCAACCATGCGAAGCCAGAGCGGGGCGCTAGTCTTTCATAAAATAATCACAAAGCGTTACTTAACAACACGTCTCAAAGCCTAAAACGACGTCAGAAAGTCAATTTCTTCTTTACCAAGATTAGGCGCGTCTTTATTCCCAGAAGAATGCCAAAGTAACAAGTAATCACTCAATCTCCCGACGTCATCGCTTGATTGCCTCTTAGCCTTGTGTACGTCAAAATAATAGCTATTTTTACCCGATTAAGTCGGGTAAGAGGGGGAGGTTTGGTATCTACATACATGTTTGCAGGATTTTAAACGACACTTAACTTTGATGTTCTTCAAAGACTTCTTTCTATACCTATCTGTGATTAAATATCATGTCATAGCTAAGAATTTTAAAACAAAATCTATCATGAAATTGAACCAACAGATTTACAAAAGTACTCGCTGAACATGTATATTGTGCAATAAAACATATTTGGTATATTATGTCATTATCACGGATCGTAACACAAACACGTTCATTCGAGATTGTGGTGAACATTACTCGATCACATTATTTTCGCTCGAGAATTCTTCGTTTGTATTCTTATTCTGTGCTGAAGGAGTTGGTACTTTGTATACGTTTTTGTTACAGTCTATTGTATTGATTCTTGAAATATGTATTTGAATAGAATATGTTTATTTGCGTAGAATGTAGGAATACAGGTAAGATGTAAAAAAATATTGTATTGTTTTAAAGATCATATCAATCGGTTACTAAGGGGTAGCCGGTATCATGGTAGCCAGAATCTGGGTAACGGAAGCCGGATAGGCAGTTGTTTTATGTACAGTCTGCATCCGAGATTATTTTTTCCATCAAAAAAAATCAATGGTCAATCGATGTTAAGAGGTGTCATATTCTATACTCTAAACATAACCCGATAATGTACCCCACAGCGCCGTGCAAAAGAGATGGTTATTTTTGTATGTACATGTTTTTGGGAAACCTTAACATATAAAGTTACAAGGATTATAATTGTGCGTGTAATCTAGCAGTGTTCACATAACATAATAATTAGGGAATCTCTTTGAGCCTCTGTGCCAGCTAATTATGCGAGTCACCTGCACCTTTCGCACGTAATTGCTATCATGAAATAAGCTGCCCGGGTTACAACCATATTTATACGTAGATTCTGGAATATTTTACGTATTTTACCTACAAGAATCCATAATTGCCTTGTTGGTTTTTTGATCGTAGCTACAAGAGACTACCTACTTGCCTACGACGTAGCCGCTACGAGAGATTAACTACATGGCTACGATGTAGCTGCTACGTAAGACTAAATACATGGCTTCGACGTAGCCGCTACGAGAGACTATCTAGATGGCTACGAAGTAGCCGCTATGAGAGATTAACTACATGGCTACGACGTAACCAGTACATGCCTAAGACGTAGCAGCTACGAGAGATGCCTGTAACACGTAGCCGCGAAAGATTAGTTGTTTGTTACTGTTAAACTTTTACTGTTTTATTTATACTGCGGCACGTTATCAGCTATCATTAAAAACAGGGCTAACTCCAGTAATAGGGTAACGTGTAGTAATAGGGCTGCATCTAGGTCATGTGCCATGACCCTAACCCACAAGGTTTTCAAACTAAGTGACCTTGACTTGTGGGTTGACGATGTCAGTAAAAACAAACGTAACAATTATTGTATTTTACATGGTGATTACTTTTGGGAAATCGAGTAATCAATGATATGTAATATTTATCATTGATTGTCTGGTTTCTCCTAAAGAGTAAGCAGACATCAGTATACCCACATTATGCCGGTTATAAATCCAAACGAAAAAAATACAATCGAAAAGATTCAATATTTCAGCCCGACACGGAGATTGAGCCCTCAATACCAACAATTAATGATTAACAACGATAGATACAACGTTCCCAGTTTATGGGTACCTACTATTAACTAATAATATTGCCGAATACTATCATTATTGAAAAAATATTATGATCTTATAAATGGTTCCGTTTTCCTTTTAAGGTCGGAATCCTACAAATGACTCTAAAATACACTCGTTTAACCGACTGCCTCGTTGGTGTGGTGGTCGCAAGAGCTACTGCTGATCATTAGTTCTTGGATTCAATTCCCAGGTCGGGTAAAGTCTTATTGGGTGATCATCAGGATTTTCCCAGTAGTTGCCCGGAGTCTGTATTTGTGCGCGGTTGATGCCAATAGGCTCGCCACTCTTGTATGGGACTTAAATATAACTGGCAAATTGAAGGTGTCTATAGGTGAACCTCTGCCTTACCGTATGATTCTAAAACTCTCTCCAGCCTAGTAATCGATCCCACATCCTGTCGCCACTCCAACATGTTCAACACCAATAAAGAGTGATTAAATATACACACTGTGTTTAATAATACCTACTAGACCACATTTAGAACACTCCTGCTCGCTACGGAGAACTTGCCGCGTCATTGACTACGGCAATAACGTGCTATGGCGCACGCTACGAGTAGGGTCTACGCCGTAGCTACGGTGCTACGAAAATACTTGCTACAAAAATGTTTGTGTTTTTTGTGTAAACTGCCGAGTTAAGGTATAACTTTGGTTCCGTTTTTATCCTAAAGCGTAGTTATACCTAAAGGTAGAAAGATTTTTGGTTCTTACTGAAAGACAAAAACATGGTAATTTTTCTTTTTTTACTGTAGCTCGACTACGGCACAATAAAAGTGATCTAAAAAGAACGAAATAAGAAAACAATTCAGGCAATTTCAAAAGGTGTTCCTGGCACCCACATGGTATACCTACAGGCATCTATCGATACCTCATTTATTCAAATCGGTTCAGTTCAGGTTTAAAAGCTACGGTGAGACATTTAAATACAAACATAGACTGCTAAAATCATAACCCTTTTTGGCTTTGCCATAGTCATGTAAAAACTATTTTTGGAAAGTTAAAACATTTGTAATTATCTACAAAAACCAACATTCAATTTCGTTTTATTATTTGCAAAACTATTAAGTGCAATCGTAAAACAAAAATTGACAACCTTCAAGATTTTCCGTTATCGTAAAGCTTTACTTCAAAGGAACACTTTATGGAATTTGAAGATGACTTGTACCGATAAAAGAAAAAAAATCATATGAACGTCGAATCGTGAATTTCATATTTAACCTTTTTAACTCACAATACCAGGCGAACATAATTTCAACGTGCTATGATCTTGCTTCGCCCGCCATTTCTGGCCTTACCTGAAACAAAACGGAAAATAATTATATATTTGACCTAAATAATGACAGAATCAACTGTAAACAGACTGTGGCGGCATCTACAACGCCAAATGCGAACTACGCATCAAAGACCTCACTTCACACAAATCCTTGGAGCGAAAGTTCCTATATCTTCACGACGTATATTTTTTATGAATGCCAATACCTCGATCTATTAGTCGAAAGGGCCGCTACTAGGAAAGGGGTCCTAGGTTCGACCCACAGCTAGGGTTGATAAAGAATTTCTCAGTATCAGTCCGGAGACTGGATTATTCACGGTTAGTAGCTCCAATAACCGGGCATTATTGCGGTGTACCGCACATCTCTTGCTGTCCAAAGACAGCAGTTAATCACGCCAAGGAAGCAATAAACATAAAACATTATCGAATCAGAGCCGTTTTATTTAATTAATTTAAATAAATCCTAATCTTAGTTACTTTTTACGAAGCAACATGGCAACACGATGAGTGAGTTATACCGAGCCGAGGTCACGACCTCGACCCCTGTTCCCAGAACCTCGATATTGGGGGTTCTTGTTACATGTGCTTGCAGCTCTCCTGGTTATAGTTCTCCTTGTAATGTCGAGAGGGGATGAGATAAGAATACTGTGTGATTCTGGTACATATGAGCTCATTATGTCGGGACACAATAATAATAACTACTTGTAACAGGATTATGTTCTCGGTCTTCGTTCATATTATGAGTTACTATAACGGAATTTCGGAACATAAAAAGAAATAGTTTATTTGCCAGAAATATAGTAATTAGCGATTAAGAGTATTGGTGATATGCGGCTTGTTGCACCGACAAGACAAATCACTATAAAACCTTAATTTATTTGCATCTAATTAAGGCAGTTTCCCAGTTCAATCACCAGGACCAAATATATAAAAAACCACTTACTCTTGCTGCTCTAATTAAATTAATCTTAACCGATACGTTATATTATATTATACGTATGAATATTATTATATCAATGAGTATTTCGATTTTGGCCGATGGATTATTGATCCCTGTTTCCTATGTAAAGGGAACACGTTGATGCCTACATTAACGTAATATAACTACAGTCTTTTTTCGCCTTTTCTGAACTCGCTTTGCCTCCTCAGCTTAGAACTACAATGTAAATTACAAAACATTATGTAAAAAAATGCGGAAAATATGCAAATGATATTCAAAACGTTGAACACATAAATATTAAAACGTTGTATGACTAATTATTCACAATCATGAACTTGGTTTATTTTCATGATAAATAGCAGCTGTCTGTCTGAATAAAAGATTCATTCCGCATACTGTGTCAATTTTATTGTGTTTTAGGGTACTATAATTCCGAGTATTGATTTCGTTCACGGCTCCCGATCAAGATGGACCGAGTAATGGGTGCCCTACCTACCCCTTCATAGAAAATAGACGTGATAATATGTTTTTTTTATAACTTTGTCAGCAGGTTCTAGGCAATCGTGTTGTTGAAATATCAATAATTGACACTATTAACATAAGGTTATACAGAATAAGGCCAATTCCATTTGTATTTTACGTCGCCTATTATTGTATGTATGGTTATACTATAACAATAGGAATCGCATGCATATAGACATAACGCGTGATATTGTCGTCTTTGTGAACGTATAGACCGTTATTGTTTCTGTCCAATCCAACTATAGTTGGGTTTTAGTTTACATTACGTTAGACTTATTGGTATTCTTCAGAAAGGTCAAGTGCGTAGTACTCGCAACCGGCGGCGTGCGTGTATAACCAGATGTATGAACGTGAACGAGGCAAAAGGAGTTTGTAAGGATCGTAGTGGGTGGCGTTCTGTAGTTTCTGTCTACCCCCATGGGAAGAAGTCATGAGTGTGCTTTATTAGACTTAACGTCATATTTAACGTCAGAAATAGTAATTGATGATATATGACGATGTTATATTTAACGTCAGAAATGGTCATCGTATTAGTGGTTCAGTAGCTTGAATATCATCAGGTCCATGACGAACTGAATCGTTATCAATTCATTTCGTCGTGGACGTGGTACGACAGCGACCCTGATATCATCTGTCATCAGACCACCACGCAACCATCGATGCGACACTCTGCTAACACTTGTTTTTCCAACTCACTTTAGACATTGGCAGAACAGTCGACATTGGCTTTGCTTGCCATTTATTTAAAAATAGAATAGAATAGACGCTCTGCTAGACTGAGTGACTGTTACCAGCCAGTGTCACTCTTATCAGACCTTTTCGGTGATTCCAGTTACTTCGTAAAAAATCAGATGGCGCCACTTGTTGCGCCGTCAGACTTAATAGGGTAAGTTAGTATTTGTAGCCCTTGAAACTTACTTGAAACGAATAATAACTCGTCTGTAAAGGTTTTTTTCTACAAGGTCTGTTTACAGTTAACACATTTTATTTTATTTATTTATTTATTTATTTTGTACTTTTTATAGACATTGTTATGTTTTTGTGATTTATATGACAGTTTGGTTAGTTCGCGTATGACTTTACACCAGAGTCTAAAATTATTCTCGAGCCTAGGTGATTGATCATACATTTAAAAGGGAAAATATCCTAAAAAGTGAGCTTGAGGTACAAGATTTAATCATTATGGACGCATTTATTTTGTGTGTTTTTCTATCAGGATGGCCCGGGGGGGGACTTGGCCCGGTTGATGGCAAAACATAACATAAATGTCGAAATGTTGTTATGTTATTTTTTATAATTCCGTAAAACAATAACGTGTAAGTCATGGCAATTATTTTTAATCGCTCGCTTTGTCCTCAATTTCTATTCAACATCAATAAAATTACGACTAGTAGCGAATCGATACAACTAATGAGAATCGAATGACAAACGAGTTATTGTGAGTTCTGAATCGGGAGCCGGTTCAACTGAAAGACGACCCCAACATAGTTGAGAAAATACAAAAAATGCGATGAACATATCTTCCTCCTATCTGAAGTTGTAGGCATCCAATACTATCCCGAGTATTTCAATTTACGTGAAAATATTCAAAGGATTTAATTACACATTTTAAGTCGAATAAATTCTTAGCGCGCTTTAAGAATCGTCGAAACGAGGTCTTCGATGAAGTATTTTGTATTGTGAAGAAATAACGTTAAGTTGAAATGAAAAATTATTAATTTGGTCACTGAACAAAAAGTCGTTGAATCCTAAGCAATATAAGTCTATTTTGAATGAAGAATTCAGAAGTTAATCTTATAATAAAGTTAAGATAATAAAACAATACATACAAGCATTTAAAAAAATACAAACTTGGATCCCTTATATTTATATTTGTTTGCCCAGAGCTACGGGAAAAACCAGCCGTATTTATTTATACAATAAGAAGGTACCTGGTCATGTTCTATGAAAAATCATGAACGTTCAAAACAGACATCGGCCAGATTGACCGTAAAAAGGCACATCGTTTTATACATCCACAGGAATTTTTATTGAGGGTCTAAAAGATTTATTTCGAATTTCCTGTCGTCATAAATACAATATGGCGGATACTATAACGGATGTCATATAAATGGTGTTCCGTAGTTCGTGAGAGATTGTATGTATAGTGGCCGCCAACACGATTGCTGAGCGTGGTCCTAGATAGCATCCCTGGTCGGGGAAATAATATACAGCGTGTATCAGAAAGGTGTGGTTAAAATTAAGGGTGTACAAATCATCAAACTTAACTTTCTCCATGGATCAACATCGTAACCGCGAAAAAGTAATCAGCCGTCCCATACATTTGAACCACACCTTTCTGAATACGTCTTGAATAACTTTGGGTTTTATTATTATCTATTTCTAAATCGCCCGTCTGGATTAGCACCCGTTTAATTGACGGCACGGTTGGCGAAGTGGTTAAGCGATTGACTGCTGCGCTGCGTGTCGCGGGTTCGATTCCCGCACGGAACAAATATTTGTATGACCTACATATAGTTGTTCCGGGTCTGGCTGTTTGTGTATGTCAGTTTAAATGTTTGTAAACGCACCCACGATACAGGAGAAAATCCTAGTGAGGGGCAAAGTATTACAAAAAAAAAAAATAGGTTCTTCCTTTTACATGGCGCTTAAAACAGGCGAAGTGTGAGTGAACTATTGATACACATCTGCCTAACCCTTCGAGAAATACTGGCGTAATGTTATGTTACTAGTTTAAACTAAGATAATATTATAGTTATACGTTGTCAACACTCCAGGCGTGAACGATGGAGGACTCGTCCTTTGTTGGCTGAGCAAACTTGAGGAAAGTGCATCATGTTTTCATTTAATTCTAGATCGTTATGTGAGTGGAGACGCACATAGTACATAACATAACATAATATTGAAGAACTTGTGTGGGGAGAGGGGCTAGTGGCTAAGTAATAACAACCGCAAGGGTTGATCGTTGGTCCGTGGAGGGGTGATCATCTTTACATGCCAAGACCCCTCCGTGCCTCGAATAGCACGTTAAGCCGTTGGTCCCGGCTGTCATTCGTGGACCTTAGAGGTTAGGAGCACGGAATACACCCGTAGGTGGGTCGTGCTGTGCACTGTATCCAGGGATGATGTTACACGTACAAAGGATATTGAAACCCCGCAAAAAAAATTTGTTCTAAACACATTTGACCTCAGAATACGTTCGTCATGGGCTTTGTAATGAATCCACAATTCTTTATAATGATTTATACCTAGGTGACGTGCTATAGTTTCTGTATACCCTGAGGGCGAGATATGATGTGTACTTATGTATTAATGATACAAAAAAAATGGCTATTATTGTATTCTATCAGCTAAAGACAAAGTTTGAATTTGAAAGTATTAGAGACATTATTAAAGACACATCACTTTGAATAACCGACATTATGAGTGTCCTTAAAAATAATGTTGGCATATATTTTCTAAATCAATACTGTCTTACACAGGACCCTAAAATAAGACGTTGTCAGAGACATGAATAAGCGATAAAATATAGAAGTATCGAAGTAAATGTTTTACTTTTATAGTCGCAACGTATGTTACATTTGAACAGTGAACGTGGAAATAGGGCGCACGGTAAAGGGACCCTAAGTTTTTAGATTATGTCTTGAAATTTGTGTAGGACGTACCTTGAGGGTGAATCGACATCTATAGTATATAGATACTTTGGTCTTGGAACAGACCAAAGTATCTGATGAAAATGTAAACAAATGGATTAGGAAATGTACCCGTGGATGCCAGTTTGTAGTGCCACTAACAAATTGAGTGTTTTTTTTTAATATACTTAAATCCGAATTTGTAATCTTAAATCATCTAAAAGATGTTTTTTTCATTTGACAATCGCGGTTACTTTTTTAAACTCAATTTTCGTCGATGAAGTTATAATTTACTGTGGTTTATGTAATTTTGTCTTCTTAACTGAAACATTCTAATCAGTAATTGTTTTATTAACAAAGATAAAATTATCATTTAATAATATTATTCAAATAATAATTGATAAAAAAAAACTGATGAGTTATAAGTTTGAAACTTCTAAAAAAAAAAAAAAGATAAATGTGTTACTAATTCCCTTAAGTGAATGATTGCGTAAGAATTGAAGTTGAACAGGGTTTGTTCACAATTTAATCAGATACTTTTTGAACAGACATTAGATTTGTTGGTAGTAACTACGCTCTGTTGAGCTGAAGATTCATGCTAATTGACCATAACATAACATAGCCTCACGCATGTGGGAATACATGCGTGAGGTTATGTTATGTACGAAGGGTTAAGCAGACATGTACTTACTTTATGTTTATATTTTTAACTAGCTTTAAGCGGCGGTTTTGTGCCCGTGTTCCATCCTTAGAAACCGTGCATTTTTCAGGAAAAAAAAGACTTGAGAATGTTCTCTTTTTTCATCGGTTAAAAAGTAGCCAATGAGGGACATTGGCTCAATCTCCGGCCCATCTCTGTGTAAAAATATCACAATAATTATGATCGTGACTGTACCTGAAATTCCCTTCACCAGACATAGGTAGATAACATTGTTCTTTTATAATAAAGATTATTTATTTTCAACTCTATTTAAAGCTTGACAGAACGTAAATTTGAATTTATGTTGAACATAATTTAACGAAATGATTGCTGCTGACATATTTCAGAATGAAGATTCGGCGGACTTTATTTAAATTCAGAAATATTAGCCTGTTTATTATTTTGAAGCCATAATAACATAAATAAAGCTGAAATAATAATGATATATTTTGAAAACTATAAATAAATTGGTGCGGTTTGTTTAGTTCTACAAAATATCTTAGGGGTGCTACACAAAAGTTCGGGTCGGCACAATATTGAACAACAAGCCGATAAAAATCGACATGCCATTAACTATATTCATATTTCTCAGCGAAACATTTTCAAAATACAAATACAGAAATGTCAGTTTCTGAAAAATTATAGGTGTCTCATATCCTAAGATCAAAGTTTTACAAAACCGGTAAAGTAAAAATCACTAAACCGTAAAACATTATGAGAAAAAATAACTTTCCGATAATATCCCATTCGTTTTCATAACACATTTATAACAGTTTGTTTAGATCTTTTTAATACTGTACATTAATAACACGGAGTGGTTTTTCAATTTGATAAAGGTCTTAACGTTGATTGGTTCGTCGAATTGTCTTGATTGCTTTGGACTTTAAGTTAATTGAATAAATAAATTGTTCTTTTTTAGATATGGGTTATACTACTGGCTTGTCAATTACCTAAAGCCGATATCAGACGCTTGACTTTTCTTTAATTTTCGCCTTTCATTTGGCATCTTTCACTCGAAGTGAAACGTCTGAACACAAAATGAATAACAAATGAACCCAAATGAAATGAAAGGAGCAGATGAACATTCATCTACTTAATAAAAATCTCAAAATCATTCATTCACCGATAGACAACGCAGAGCAGAAACTAGTGGGCCTAGAAACATATAATGTTGCACAATAGTTCCTTAAATAACTAATAAACTACTTAACACACAAAAACTCCCCCCCGTACCTCCACCAGTACAATACACTATTGTTTTATACGGACAAAATAAAAACAAGATTAAACTTACAAACAGAAATGTACTATGGCCGCTGTTATCGCTCAGGGCAATTTCTGCAAAACAAGAATGAACAGAACTTTTTAGTACAAAGTAGAGAGGTCAGGTCTAGATAATGTGTTGTGAAACTCCACTCGAAGCATTTATTTCCATGAAACCAAATACAAGCACTTTTGAATTGTCAAGGAGTCGGTGAATCAAAAAGACAAAGCTGCTCATTCTAAAGCGTAGTAGGTTCCTATGGGGAAGAACGGGTGAGAGTGACTACAATGTGGCACATTGAGTTTTAAATAAGAATCCGTTATACACACACACACATGTAAGATAAGAGGGACGGAGACGAAGCTTTATAAAGACGACATTTTCCAAACTCAATGTGCTAAATGAAACTTAAAAACTGTGAAGCAATAAGCAAAAGGACGTTGGTAAGCACTCTATCGACAATAGAGATGTTCACTGGTCCAGAATGTGAAGGTTAGATAAGGGTTTACCGCAAAAATTCACGAAGGGTTCAATATGTTCGAGTAAGCTGTATACATAGGTAGGTCGAGTAGATACCTCTACTTGTGGAGGGTAACACAAGGATCAATAGGATTAAGGGCCGAAACTGCGTTAAGCGGACGCCCGCGCGGTTCTATACAAAAGTGCTCCGCGCGGGTCACCCGCAGCAGCACTTTTGTATAGAACCGCGCGGGCGTCCGCTTAACGCAGTTTCGGCCCTAAGGTATTTTCTCATTGAGTTTAAAGTGCCAAGCCTTACTAATGTATTATTAATACGAAAAAGAGTTCGTATTTGTGAAGATTTTTCGATTTTGATGTACTTTGGCACCTAAAGATCACTTACTAGAGTACTTACAAACTTTTTTGTTTTTCTCCCTTTTTGTAAGCCTTCAAAAAGTACCCGGCTTTCGGGGATAAGTTCGGTACTAACCCCGCACCACTATCCGGAAAACTTTTCATGTAGACAAATCTTCAACACTGTATTTAATGTCACAGGTAAAATTAATTTGCATCCGTTTCATGTACAACATTAATTAGATGCGTTCCTAACTTCATTTTCTAGAATTTTTCTTATTATACTGTAACTAAACTTATCCATGTACCTAATGGCAAACACATCACCGGGAAACACACATATTTGTCAATTTTTATATCAGTATAAAATATAACGGTAGTAAAACTTGCTTTAAGATTCAGACAAAGGCTTGCAGAAGTGGGTCACAGATGTTACCGCTCTAAGGTATCGTCTCGCTAAATTCAGGATTATTCAAGGATGGGATATCAACTTCCAAAGCGTGACATTGATCTGAATACTGTTAACGATGATGCAAACGATGTTTAAAACTGTGGTTTTATATAAAACTTAGGGCCTAGATTTTCACTTATTAGTCTTAGTCTTAGGGTATTAGTAGGTCGTAAGGGACAACTTTCTATATATTAGGGGACTATATAATAGGGGACGAAATCGTGAAAAAAATATAATATTTCCAATATTTTGTCGAGTTATGCGAAGCTGCTGTTTTTATTTTATTGACAGTGTTGTGACGGACTAAACTGATCAATTTTGAACATAAGTATTGAAATGGTAACACATAAATTAGTATAGGACTGGCACTTCTGCATCTACATATTTCCTCTGTGTCAGACGTCTGCTGGAGGTAATCCCGGGCTTACTCCGCCGGACCGTCTTTCTGATAAATTTACTGAAGCTCACCATTTGATACCACAAATGTATTTGGTTTAACTGTAGGTTCCAAGGGTTTAAGATACGGACCTATCTTTGACCTGCTTCTAAACGATTTACGAATACTTATGACTTTCTATGAAACAACACTGCGTTGTAAACTGATAATGCTAGCGCAAGCCTAACTGTGATTATTAGCTAAATAACAAACTCAAAAGGGCCTCTTAACACAATACAGTTGGAAAAGCCTCTGATTTTTTTTGCAGATTAATTAATATTTAAAGCATGTATTTAATGGAACCTCGAATAATTCCTATTTTTTAACCGACTTCCAAAAAGGAGGAGGTTATATGTTCGTAGCGTATGTATGTTTTTTTTTTTTTTTTTGTATGTCCGTCGATATTTTCGTCAATTGTGGACGGATTTTGAAAATTCTTTTTTTGTTTGAAAGGGTATGCTCTCAAGGTGGTCCCATATAAATTTTATTAACTTAGCTTGAGTACTTTTTGAGTTAGCTTCATTAATACGTATTTTTCCCACTTAGCCTATATGGACGATATTTTAACATTTTCCTCTCACTGTTATTTACATAGCAGGTCGTGATATTCGAACTAGTAGGGGGTAGGTACAACAACTAAAAAGTGAAAAATAAAAACTTTTTACAAAAAAAACCAACCGACTTCCAAAAAAACACTAGAAAGTGAAAAATAACTTTAATTTCGGAAGTCGGTGGCTTAAAACGAAAATTCAAAACCAAAGACACCGACTTCCGAAATTAAAGTTATTTTTCACTTTCTAGTGTTTTTTTGGAAGTCGGTTGGTTTTTTTTGTAAAAAGTTTTTTCGTTCCTAAAAATATGATTGAAGTCAAATAATTACTATTTTGGGTTCCCAAAGATACGAAATAGCCAAGTAACTGAGACCAACTTGGATGTAGCGCTCGCCGTGCGCTTCAGCGGCACGCTCGCTTCACTCGCTCGGCTCGCGCGCAGTTCTAACCCATTTATTTGGTCGAGGTGCTCAAGCTTAGTTACTGCGACCAACTGTGAGAAGAGGCCAGAAAGTTAAAAAAGGCTCAATTGTTTTACATTAGAAGCACAAAAAGTTTTTAGAGGTTAATTAATTTAGAAAAGGGCCCATCGTTAGAAGGTTAATAAGTTTTTAGAGGATCAGTTAAATATTCCCCAATGTTTATTAAGTAAACATTAATAAGCACCCTCCAGCTTACGGTTAATATAAACAAACAAGTATTTTTTCTGTAATGAAGCGTTAAGTAGATACTGAAGTTAGTGTAAAATCCTTGTAGACGCTTTACACCTGCTACTATAAGAGGTACAGTCAAAACCATAATTATAAAAATATTTCGGATCTTCAAATATTAATCTTCATTGCAGGTAAAGTAATGTCAGCTAGCCCCTTCTATCTGTTTTAAAGCGCAAATAAAAGTACTGAATGGATTGTATTGTAATTATAGTAAAGGATGTTTCTTCAACATTCGGAGGAGGGTTTTATTATCAATTTGAATAATTTGAGGCTTTACTTAATTTTATTTAATAGATATTAAATTTTATATTATTATTATTAAGTTTATAAGAAATTATTTTAATAATAATTAAATAAAAATATGTCGTCATCATCTGCCTAGCCTTTTTCAATTATGTAGAGATCACTATCCAGCCTAACTGGATGCAGCTAAATATTATACCAGTACTTTATAAATAAATTAGAATAATAAATAAATTATCACTTTTTTACATAATACAATTATTGAGAAAGAAAGAAAAAATGGTTTATTACCACAGATATACATATTTTAAAAAAAATACTCGAGTCAGTAACTTGTTATGTTGACTATACAAGCCTGGTTTAAACGATGGCCTGTGAAACAGAGTAACAAACAGCAGTGTACTAAAACAGCGTTATATGCGGTGCGTCCACCTGCGCACCGCGTAATAATTTGGGCTTTAACAACAGTTAGTACCTAACTCTAAAGTGACAGGCTGTAAAATGTTTCAATTAGCTATGAAAAGAGTTTTAGAACATTCTCAATTCCAATTTTAGTGTCATTATACTTTTTACGCCGTATACCTAATAGGCACAGAATGAATAAAATTCAGCAATGCGGTTTTCGATATCGTTCATTCTGATATGAGCATATTATATTCTATCTATCTACTACATTACAAAACGTGTGTGTGTGTATCGGGTCTTAGACCGGCGCCGTCACCGTATACCACAGAACCATTTCATGTAAAAGGTCACACAATTTTTGGGTCGACACGTCACCTGCTGCTGCCGCCTGCGGTCGGCTACGGAATTGTACCTTAAAAGCCGTTGGTCCTGACTGTAATTCTAGAATCTTTGACGGTTGTTACGAGTAGTCAGGAGCCGGAATTCAATCTTACCAAGGGGTATCGTAACTGGGTTGTGGAGGTCAGATAGGCAGCCCCTCCATGTAAAATACTGGTATTCAGCTACATCTAGTTACACTGGAAGCCCGGACATAGTTGGGAAAAGACAAGGCAGAATACCATAAAATTACATCAGAATATCTAGTTTCTAAAAGGGGTACGAAGATGTTTATTGTGCACACATGTGGCATTTTATAATCACACAAGCCACATATAACAGGGAGCGAGCCTATTGCCATCCACAGTCCGCAATTATTTATCATAATACCCACAACTTTTGCAATCCACATAAATATATTTTAAATGAAAGGCGCCAGGTTCTCGTTCCAGAGTAATACTTTAAGCAATATGGTTCCTAATAAGTCGGGAACTCGCACGAACTCCACGAGTTATGAATATATTTTCAACTTGTTAGTCAAAGGTAAATTGTACACCTCATTACTTCGGAATGCCTTCACCTTATTAACCTGAAAATTCTTTTGCACCGAGAATTGAATGGGTGCTTTTTCTTTTTCACCGTGTTGTAACTAGTTTGCAAATATACCTACGAGAATGTAGGTATTGTATGTAAAGGTATGAGCTGTTTTTTGGGTTCCGTACCTCAAAAGAAAACAACTGAACACAAATACAGAATCCTTATAGGATCTCTTCGTTGTCCGTCTGTCTGTCTGTCAAGACCCTTTTTCTCCTGAACGCATGGATGTATCAAGTTGAAATTAATATCAAAGACATAGGTCTACAGTCCCTTGGACCTCTAAAAAATCAAGCTTCTAAGTCAACGCAATACCAAATTTCGGCCATTTAAGCGACATATTTTGATACTCGGAAATAAATCAAAACCTATAGGGTACTTCCGTTGACCTAGAATTTGGCAAGAAGAAAGGTCTCACAGCACATGTAAAGGCAAAAGTCCAAAAAAAATGATTTGTAGTTCTATCACATTTTTTTTTGCGATTACAAACTTACATTTGCAGTTAGCAAATGTAATTTTCAATATTCTATGTCTAAGTTTCAGTTATTATTAACAATGATTGGCACACCATCCTCAAACAATACTCAAACTTTTCAAACTTATTGCAAACATGAATAATTTGTGATCGTTTGTTAAAATGAGACTTGTGGTTTCGAGTTTCACGTCTTCAAATAAGTTTTTGTTTAAAGTTTTAGATGATTCAATCTACACGACGCTCTATGCGTATATACCCACGTTTACTCAACCTAATACACTATTGTGTATCTTTAATTGTACAAAAAAAATTGAGTGTGTTAAAATTTACAAATGTGTGTTTTAACGTAATTATAAAATTAATAAAAAAGAACATTATTATGTATATCTAGGTTGAGTGGGTAGTAATCAAAAACGCAGATAGTTTATAAAAAATCTAAAATAAAGACCTCCGAACATTCGCGACCTCGATAAAAAAGGCACGAGACGCGTAAAACAACCACGAGCTTTATTTGAAACGGACTCCGGAACACTCGTTATCCTCAAGCGTTCTTCCCTTTATAGCCGTAATACCGGATCCGGGAAATCTTACCCGGGCTTGAGGTCTGTCAAATGTCGAAGGGAATTTATACCCGGATGTAATTGCGATTTAAATTGTCTGCGTCTTATGATATTTAAGAACTGTGCTATATTAGATAGGAAAGATGGTCCAGAGAGGTAATTTGAGCATGACGATAATAGGGACGATTGGTTGGTCGATATTATGAACACTACGTAAGTTATACATCGGCAAGTAGGTAAGCATATTTTGTATATTGGATTATTACTTATGTTGCTAAATAATTTATTAGGAGATGTTAGTAAATACGTGAGATTCAAGAATACATTGTAAAATACATTCTATGTACCTAATAAAGAAATAATAAGAATATGATGTTATCAAACAATATTATATGAAAGTTGTATGGTTAGGTAAAGGTTCACTAAAGAGAGGTTACTAAAATTGAATATTCGGCGTTTGTTTCCAAATAAGTGATAGGCGCGAAAAAGTGTACACGTCTTCTTGAAATAAATCGTGAATATTGATTATTGCTTTCGAATATTGCTTCTTTTTCGATTACACCCCACACATAGGATCCCTGTAACATTAGCACGCCGGTGATAACATCACCTACTTATCTATTTTAAATAAACATTGCATAAAACAAAATTAAATTCTCAATTGTTTCACAAACGCCTTCGCAAAGTTTAAATTACAGTTGCATTTCGAACAAAGGCCCGCTGATTGTAACAAGAACACTGCGGACAAATTACTGTATTTTAAAGAACGTTCGCATTATTTTGTAAGTCTCTATCTGTCAAAAATACCTTTATTAAAACAACATTTTTGACATTGATTGTCGCTGAGATGAGATTACGACTAGACGTTGAACGTTTTCAACTGACTTCAATAAAAAGACGAGGCTTAGAACTGTGCCATTTATGAACCAAATTAAAAATTGTTTTTTGTTTGAGCATACTCCTGAGGGAAAACCCACTCATCAGAACTCACTTAACCAAATTTATATATTATGGTACTTGGCCTTTGGTCAAGTTCTAATGAGTGGTTTTTGAGTTAGCTTCAATAATACGTGTATGTTGATGATTTTATAATAACTTCCCGTCACTGTTATTTACATGTCTAGCAAGTAGTGGTATACGAATTTGTGTGGGGTAGGTACTACTACAAAAAAAAACAACCGATTTCCGAAATTAATCATTCCTTAAATTGTATTGTAATAATATTATTCTCCCTAATTTGTTTATGTTTTTGTCAAAGTTCATTAAACTAACATAGCTTAAGTAATACAAAAAAAATATGGGTCTGAATTAAAGATGAATAAATAAATAAAACATCGAACAAGAAATCTTATTGTTTTAAACAGTGAAAAATAACAACTTGTGGCTCGATTCCCTCGACCAAAAAAGGCTAATAAAGTAGCAAAAACATAAAAATTTACCTAGAAAGGGGTGTCTATTATTATTCTGTGAGACCTTTTCTCGTTATAAGCCCTGTTGAATTTTCAACAGGTCCTACTAGTGATGGGCAATTCCCAGGACAAAGGGTTGCTGTTTCAGAAACGTGAGAATCGCCGTATGTTACAATTTCATCAATATTCAAGAAGGAACATTAGCCGTATTGGCCATTTATGTTATTTATTGAACTACCGGACCTAGATGAGGCAGTTAGTATGGACCTCGGTGAACCAAATGTTCCGGAAATTAATTTACTACTTTTTAAATTAATTCAGCACACGTAATATGACCACAGTGGAAACAGAACACACGAAGAACATTAGATATTGTAGAAAGTTTTCATTACGTAATCTTTATTCTGTAAATAGGATATCGGAATCGCTTTTACAAAAAAAATAAGCTGGATGGAGTCGACATTTCCTATCTTTCTCCTGAGAAGAAATGACGAAACAAACACAGGGGCCAAAGGTCTCTTTTAAAGTCCAGACATAATCTTGATCAAATCATGAGGACCAAGTAGATTAGTGTCTAAAATGGTATTTTGAGGAAAAGCCACTATTTTCGTCACACGTCGAACTGTACGAATACAGTTCGACTAAAACTATGCCAAAGTTCGCTACACAGATATACACCATGACGAACTGTGATTCTATTTTAGATGGATTCAATTGTTTATTGACTTACCTAACCGTCGGGTTTCATAATAGAACCACAGACGTGTAATAAATTCTAGGTATTTTTTTGTCAGGTTTTTTTTACAGTGTTTTTTTTTCCTTTAGCGTAATAAAATCGATTCATTTATGATAAATGACATTCGTTGATGTATGAAAGTACCTTAAGGCAGATAAATGATTTAAGTGCCTTATAAATCTGTTATTACGCCTTCAAATAACGCAAGTAAGTTATGCAAAAATGTATGTTAAACTAGAACTTATATTCGTAAAATTTAAGTATTGTGGTAAAATACTTTATGAAATAAATTCCGGAAGCACCTAATGTTATGTCATCATAAAAAACGATATTATTTTCAAACTACTTAAGATATTTTCATGTTTTTTTTTTGTATGAACAGACTCTTATCTATAATTATACGAAAATATGAATATTTTTCAAATATTCATATTTTCGTTACTAAAAATAAATATTCCCTTTGAAATCGAGCGGGCGGCGGCGCGGGTCGCATTTGTATGGCCAAGATCAACGGCATTTACTCGACCCTTAAGTGACTGTTTTGAACCCATCGATAAAACCGTTCTCCGGTCTGGTTATAAAGAAAGCACGTATCTGGAAAAAGATAAATCTCCAGAGATGTGAATCACACCGTCGTTTCGAGAAATACTCGCACTAAGTAGGCATGGCACACAGCATTGTTCGCACGATGAGATCTACCTTCCGTTAGGAATCAAGAGAGTTGGTGCGACTGATCGCGGGTACAGGTAAACTCAAGTGGCAAAGATTTGAATTGAGAACCACCAACATAACACCTGCAATTCCCGACGGGTTAGGCAGAGGTGTACCTGTATATTACATACACATTTCGCCAATTATGTTTAAGGCCCATTTAATAAGAGCGAGCCTATTGCGATCGCGTTCAGTTTCACTGGTGAAATCCGCCCTAAGTAGTAAAAAGTTGTGCAAATCAAAATAGTGTCCCAACTCAAGTGAATAAAGGTTGTTCTCCGCTGTAAGTGGTAGGTGCCACCACACCCTGAGCCACCCTGGGCTACAACGTAATCTGCCGGCAACTCGTCTATCGATAAAGGTTCGTTGATTTACGTGCCAGGGTCGGAGGTCGGAGGGACGGCACCCCTCGACCCTCGGGAGGAGCGAGAACGTGCGACGTTTGGTACACAATGCAATTATATGTGAAATTACATGGCGACAAGGTCCTTGTCATTCTGAGAGATTTTAATGGTTCTAGGTTTTATATCAGTATTATTATAACAGTGTTTTGAAATTATGTTCTCTTAAAAATATAAATTTTCATCATGAGCCTTCTTGTGAGTACGCTCGTTCCATCATTATTCCTCGCTTTCTACTAGGCGAGATCAAGGTCAAAAAGTAGTCAGGCTCGTTGTTTATAACAAAAATACTCTTGTTATTAATCTATTCCCAAAGGTTGAGACAAGTCAATATTGCTAAAACTACAATGTTTATCTATCTTGAAGTCTTATAGAGAAAAAGTAGCCATTTCTCACCCCCGTACATAGTACCGACACAAAGTACCGTTGTTACTACCTATAAGTTAGGTTCGAGAGCGAACACTGGAAGTTCTTCAACTATCAAGTTTAATAGACGGAAGATAAACTTCTACAGTGTTGTGTTACGCAGACTTGGTAGAACTACTACATGAATAGAATATTATATTATACTAGCTTCTGCCCGCTACTTCACCCGCGTGAAATTTCGGCCCTCAACCCACCGCGTCGTAACCCATCGCCCGCCTGCGCTATTACTACGTTTTCGCTACTACCTTTTTTTCTTTTTGCTCGGCTCCTTAGGGTCGTAGCGTGATGTTACATAGACAAAGAGAACATAATAAAATAAAACAAAACATACAACACGAAAATCATACAAAGAAACAAAATGAAATACAAAACAAATGAATAATAATAACAAAAAAAAATAACCATAAAAGACAACAGACAAAAATAACAATAATTATGATTTAGATAATATTATGACATTTATAGCATTTTTTTTTAAACTTTGACATTTTTCATCTATTACGCTTCGATATTTCGTAAGACCGCCTACACAGCCTTGACAAAACGGCGAATGTATGAAAGAACTGATCTCAAATTATAATAGCCTGTATCACGACACCGCAGAAACTTTAGTTACGATTAGCAAACAATACAAAGTACTTATTTTCATAGCTTGCACCGACACGAGAACTAAAGAACCCTGTACACTTCCAAGTGCAAAGCAAAATCCTGTTTTCATACAAGGAATAAAGACCACCTTAACCTTAAGTTCACGACAAACAAACTCTTGTCGAAATCGATGTCATTCAATAAAGATGGAATTATACGTATCTTTACATTCATACATACATACGCCTTTTTCCCCATGGGGGTAGGCAGAAACTACATGAAATGAAATGAAATGAAATTGTTTATTCTGTAAATAGGATATCGGAATCACTTTTACACGTCTTATTAAAAAAAAAAAAAGTGCTAGGCTAGATGAGGTCGGCGTTTCCTATCTGACTACTCTGAGAAGAAAGGCCGAAACAAACTCAGAGGTCACAGTCTCTTTTAACGTCCAGACATAATCTTGGTCAGGCCATATGAGGACCATGTAGATTAGTGTCTGAAATGGTCTTTTAAGGAAAGAACCATACAGAACAGAACGCCACCTGCTACGATCATTACAAACTCCTTTTGTCTCGTTAACGTTCATACACGCATACCGATATCTATGACTAGACGCTCATATCTTCATCTAGGCGTAATATTATTGCTATATCATCAGGTTCATAGCCGAAGGGTTATCAACTACATACTCACAGATATACACGATATATATGTACGCACTACACATTAAAGCTTTGTAATCCCTAGGTCCGAAATAATTGGAGGGATCCTGAAAGGATCAGTTACATTGGTCCATCTATTCGTAGGTCTATTAAACTGATACAGAATTAATTATAAACTCTTCATGGTATATATACAAACATATGCCCAGCCATTAAGCTTCGCAGACTAATTTCTCGGAAACTGGCGAAGCATCGATTTAAAGTCATTCAATGAATGCAAAAAAATACTGCGTATTGGGCTACGGCGTAGTAACGCGCGTAGCAGGGCTCGTAGCAGGGCGAGTAGCAGGGCCCGTATCAGAGTGCGTAGCAAAGCAATGCTTCGCACTTTTTCAAACTCTTCAATATGACTTCACAAACAACTTTATAGAGTCTTAAAGGTTTTAAAACCTACGCAAAAAAATAAAAAAGCAATTTCCTATACAATTTCAAAAGATGAATCCTGTACCTTATCCACGGCGACTTAAAAAGGTAATACCTAAAATATTTAGCTGACCTTTTAAAAGTCCGAACTTTTTCTTTCACGTCTGTGTGCGATTGTACCCGCAATTTGCGGATATCTTTGTCACCTGTTAAAGACAACTTTTGCTTTGTACGAGAGAATTTATCAGAACTTCTGAACAACTTCCATTCTTTCAGATTTTAACAAATGACTGTTCTGCCTTTACAAGTCTTGTTTAATTTACACGTTGTTGTACGACGACCTTTTGGGGTGATAGACATAAAGACTAGACACTAATTAAAAAAGAAGATTAACTAATGAGTTGTTAACACTAACGGTAAGTTTAATCAGAATTAGTATTTATAAGAATTAGCCTGTTTTTTTTAGGCAGAGATGAGCATAGTATCTAATGTGCTGAGTGTGCGTGTGTGGTTGTGTTAAATAATGGATTTATTTATTATATTTTCAGCAATTTATACAAACAGAAATAAAGGACCTGCCGTATTGGATTAGTGGTCACAAGTGAGACTGCGGATGGGGGTCCTGGGGTATTCCCCTGAGTGGGCCCATCCAAGGGTTCAAGAATTATTGTGTTTTTCTATTTGGTAATTTTCAACAGCAGTACCCTTTTACAAAACTGACAATATGTCGGTGTATTTCACATCTCTGCCTCTACCCCACAGAACAACATTCGTCATGTATGATAAGCTTCTTATCAGAAAATTCTTGACTCCTTCCTGCAACGATCTTTGAAAGTCTACTGGTAATGTCTATAATGAAGAGATGGCGACCTTGAACAGTCTGCAACCTTCATAGAGATACGTATAACCTGCACTACCTGTCCTGTCGTGTTTAATATTCGGGGCCCGACTCCTCCCGACTCCGCCCGACTCGTCCCGATGCCGCCCAACTCCCGCCCGTCAAAGCGCTGATATTAACCGTCCAGCTTTGATGTTTGTTTGTTGAAATAAAATACCTTTGGCTAACAGTGAGCGACTAATATTAGGTCGGTGGAGATTGGTTTGACGATACTATTAAGTATGTGTTTGTCTGTTTATTTGTTTATAACATCGTACAGCATTAACTACCACACCTAATAAGATGTTTATTCTTGATCTTTACATAGGTGCCGACTGTTCAAAATTGCACCTAAAAGCTACTCCCAAACGTTAATGTTACAGCTTCTCGTCATATACTTACTAAAAAAAATAATGATCTCCATCATATTTTACACTCAAAATTAGCATATAAATGAATCGCTCTACGTAAATTCCAAGGCTTTCTCCGGGAGGAAAAGAAAACGAGAGAAAAGAAAGCTTCGTAACGCAAATATAAATTTCCTCACGAACGTGCACTATACGGTCGAGATCCGTCGTTAGCGCAAACGAGGCTGTTTTGATTTTTTTTACTGGAATGAAATATGGCGGCTGAGTGATATACAAATGGGTTCCGCCTGACCCTGTCGTGGTTATGTTTGGGTAATATGCTTTCGGAAAAATGAATTTCATAGAAGGGATGACAAATTGGAAAAGAAAAACTAACATGAATGAGTTTCAGAGTGCACTTTATTAATTTGTGGGTTAATTTCTGTCTGAATATTAACCTTATCAAGGGTAGAAATCTGAATTAATGCTTATTACCATTTTTATTTTTTTTGCAGCGATTATGGCAACAAATAAAACTAACACACAGACTACTCTTCAACTAAAATTCATAGGAAGACAGTGACACAAATAATCTACAAAAAAAAAAACCGTAGTAACTTCTACTATCATACTTCAACCTAACCTCTAATCTCCAGAAACGACTCGACTTAATGCAGAAAACCGACTCAACTCTCACAGAACAGCTAAGAACTTCATTAGCAAACTTTGAGGCAAACTATTAACTCCGTACACCACCCACTACTTGCGCCACGAGCGCGCGACTCGCCGAGCTCGTCCGAGCGGCTCACCTCCTCACAACTATCTCTTAATTACTAAACATTACACATTACTATGAATGTTCAAGGCTACTTTATAAGGCGATATTGAAAGTCAATCAAGTGACAACAGATTTTTTGACTCTTATTTTTCAAAACAGTCTTTTATATTTTTAAAGATAATGCAAACAGCTAGTTGTGATTTTATAAAACTACTCATTAATATCGATTCGAAAAAATAAAGCAAGAAAAATGTAAGGTAATGAAAGCTGGCTTTAAATGTTCATAGATTTGCGCAATTAACAATTGTATAAATGTTTGTTGTATATAGGTACTTACCTAATTTATCAAACACATTATATTCGGATATTACACTACTTATTTACTCCTTTGTGTGCTCATTTTTATTTCTGTTTAGTCTTAAGTGAGTTATCAAAATTGCAATATTGATCGTCTTGTAATTTTAAATTTATTTTCTTTTACGTTATTAATCTTAAGTTTAAGCAGTATTTTGCCATAATTTCTTGATTCTTAATTCTAGAGTCTGTGAGTCTGTATTATTATGTGTTATCACCTATTTCTGAGATTGCTGGTTATCCTGTGAACGTCCAAAACTATTGTTACCTATAGTACTTGAGATATATTATGTATAGAAGCTGTTGGTGTACCTTTTTAATAAAAAATAAGTACTTACCGGTTACATTATTACGTCTTCGTCTAAACAGAAGAAAAAATTGCCGAAGAAGACACAATGGAAACATGCAATGACGAAATATAAAATTGTCTTTCAGAGGCACGAACGCGCGACGACGGCGAAGTAACGATTTTTTAATTGAAAATACAATTATCGTATTGTGCTGCTGGGGAGTTTGTTGGACCACGTTTTCTTCCCACAGTTAAAGCACAAAAAAAAAGTGGTGGCCCGCGTGATGGAGTACGACCCAATCCTTCTCACAGAGAGGAGACCAGTGTCCCAGCAGTGAGAACTAGATTATGATTATGTTTAATTAAGATCGAGCGAAAAACGCGCGACAAAAGGACGTTTCTTTAATTTTTTAAACTTTATTTTTTATTATAGAAAGAAAGAAAAATAGGTTTATTTGTCACATAAACTCGGGCATGTAGAAAGATGGGTACTCGGAAAAATTCAACAAAATATGAGATCTACATTAGGTAATACGAGCATAAAACATAGTCGGCAGCTGCACGTATATAACGGACATAATAGTGCAGTCTGTGAAAATTTCAAGTGTCCACCTATTACGGTTCAAAAGATACAGCCATGTTACCGAATGTCGGACGGACAGCGAAGCCTTAGTAATAGCGCCCCGTTGGCACCCTTTAGGTACGAAACCGAAACAATCTCTTCTAAAAATCTTCTACGTATTTATCTTAAATCTCGAGACCATTAAAGAACTTTGTCTTTATAAAAGTTCAAACGAGACGGTTTCGCTCCTCGGGGATATAAACACGCCATCGTTCACAAGTGTTTGCAACTGTCTAATTGAATAAAGTAATTTTGTGTTTAAATTGAAGCTTGTTAGGTAGATTTTTCGGGATTTAAAATAAAATAACAACAAAATTTGTTTAGACATTAATCGAAAAGTAGATTCAAGTGTTTATGACATGCAAACATTTTACGAGTTCTTAGGGTTCCGTACGTACGAATGAAAAAACGGAACCCGTATAGGATCACTAGTGTTTCTATATGTCGCTCTGGCTGGCTGTCCGTCTGTCACAGCCAATTTGTTCCGAATCTACTGGACCAGTTTAGTTGAAAAGTACACAAATATGAATTTTTGTGACCCCGGATACGGACGTATGACGTAAATAAATGAATTGTGAAAATGGGGGCATCAATCACTTTTCGGGGACAAATTGCAAAAAAATAAAGTTTTGTGATAATTCAAATGAAATGGCTTTTTGTTTGTCTCTTTTTAAAGTCCAGACATAATCTTGGTCAGGTAATATGAAGATCATGTAGATTACCGTTTGAAATGGTCTTTTGAGGATAGAACCACACAGATTGAGTGGACCTGTCCAGAAAGTGCAAGCATTTGTCAGTAATCGTTGAGCTCAACTCGGAACTTAAGCAGCTCAATGACTCGCCGAACAATATCATGTTCAGTACGTGAGTACCAATTTGATTAATAAATTGTTCGGTCTTGAGGAAACGTAATTTACTCGTACCTAGTAGGCTCTATATAGAATCTCTGGTATAATCATAATACTGTGTAAATATGGTACACAAAAAAAGGGTAGTTTTAATAATTATTACACTGTTACAAAAAAAAAAAAACTTACCATCGCATCATCGGTCGCATATCCCTTACCATCAGGTGACGAGTGCTCTACTGCAAGCCTATTTATCTATACCGAGCTTGTGTTCAGACACGGCATTTACGTCTGAACGAATATGAAGATGAAAAGAATCATAACCGCACGGTTCGGTACCGTGTCTGAATGCACGCTTAATATTTTTCTTTCATGATAAGTAAACAAAAGTCTGCCTATATCACAAAGTCTATAGGTACCTTGAACAAAACTTCAGAATATCAGTAGCCCCGAATAACTGGATCGAAACTTCAAAGATTTGATTTAATTCTATTCGAGTTTGTGAATATTTGTGAATAATTTTGATTAAGGTTTATAGGGTTCGCATAGATTAAATACCTACAATATTATTTATACCATTCACTATGATAATAATAGGATTACCTTCCCTATTTGCGGAGTTGTTGGTTTGAGACGTACAGTCACACATACATGTCATACAAAATCACACAGGTTCATACTATTAGGTATAAGCATTGTGAAACAGACGATTGTAGGGCGGGCCAGACGACCATAATTACGCAGCTTATTACCTCAGTTATCATTCATTTAGTTAAATTCACAAGTATTAACCATTAAACTTTTCTGATAATAATTATGGTGCCCATTGCTTATTTTATCTACCAAAAAATAACGTATATTCCAGCGATCATATCTGATTCACACTGACCGAATGAACGGCATTAACTTTAATATACCTTACCTACCTTTCGTCGCCAATAAACCGAAAATACAAACGTTACAAAATAATATTTATATTTATTCAGTTTCAATCATAAATCAGTTGATTTGTTTCACTTTAACTACATTTATCAAAAATCTAGTTTGGATTAAAGTAGGGTAAAAAATTAATTGCGTAATACACGATCAATAACAATCTGAATTGTTATGACACAGATTGCTAATCCATTGCTTCATAAGTTCAAAAAAAAAAATGCTCAACAACGTAAATAAAAATTGAATGCGCAATGAATATTGTTGAACTGTCAAAATGAAACAAATTAGTCGTTTACGAAAATGTGTTACGCAATTAGATAGCTAGTCATGATTAGGGCAGAAATGAATATCGTCCTTTAGTAGCTCATATTATTATGTTACATTCAGAAACATACAATATTGCAGCTTTCACTAAATGAGCTGCGTCATACGGTATTAATAGCTTCCTGCCTTCACACATTAATTTGCCACCTACATACAGAAGAAGCAATGGACTCATTGTTACGAATCAACATAGCCAAAATAAGTATACACTTTTTTAAACCCGTTCCGCAAAATATTCATAAGGGTCTACTTTAGAACATTAATTACAATCGGAACAAAGAAGTCCTTAAGAATCAAAAGTCATCTGGGGCTATTGTTTCGTGCGAGAACTGAGTGAGAAACCAAATTAATTTCATAATAGAGTTATGGCGGAATTAAATAAGATAAAACAGCCCACAGGGGACGCTTCAATTATATGATAACAGTTTTGAGGAATTAATTATAGTCGACTAGGACTGCTAGAAATATGTGAAGGAACACATCGTGAGAAGACCAGGCTAAGCACAGGCTGGGACCGTGCTTAGACCAACGTTAAACGTGCGATGAACAAGCGTGCTTAATGTTTGTTGCTCTCTGTATTTAAAGAGACCTATGTAATGTATACCACGGGACATTCTGTGGGCGTTTTGACACACCTCTGTCGAACCCCTCGGGAAATAAAAGCGTTATGTTTAAACAGGTTTTTGCGCAGCACAGCCTGTTATCAATACTCTAATAATTAGAGTATGCACAATACTATTGCGTCTAATTAGAGTCTAATTAGACGCGATAGTATTGTGTTTTTGTCCCGATATATATGTAGCTTAATTGTTAGGTATGGAATCTATTGTACGTAATAATATTTACCGGCCAAATGAGTTTGCCTTGCACGTTGGTCCCGTATAGTGCAAGCCTATCAGGTCCGGTAAGACGTCACTGTTGGTAACTCGGTAAACCAAAATGATAGATCTTGTATTTCATAATGATTTCATTAGTTCCAATTAAACGCACCGGACCAGATAATCTTGCTGCACTCTTGCCTATACTGACCGGTGGGCCCGGTCGCAATACAATCATTGGCTTTGTTTTACCGTAGTTTCCCAAAGTATATGTTTGCACATGTGTGTCGCGAGTTTAAATATATTACTATGAACAGCTGTATGAAATTGATACTTACCTACTTTAAGATGGGTAATTTGTACTGGCAGAATAGTCGACATCGGCTGAGTTTTTCGCATTCTAAGATGTGACACAATATCTTTCTGAAGCCGATGCAGCGTCGTATATTTTGGCGTCGCTTGTGTCGTCATAGTTTTGTTGTTCCTTCAATATCAAATATTTGTGCTGCCACTTGTATAATAATATGCCTTCCACAAATTATCACCTAATAATATATTCGCCGTCATCTTGACGACAGATATTAATGGATGACTCATGAAATCAGAATTATCGTTCCAATCCAATGTTCCAATCTGTCATACTTGTCAAACATGTTGGTAAATTGATTGTATCTTTAACAAATTAATTGCGAATGAGATTAGAATGCGAACGTTCTTATATGGGAATTGCCTCTGTTATATTATTGACAACCTGTTCATAGTAATATATACTTACATATATGCTCGTTACTGTACTATAAAGTTACCATTTACCGGGTACGTGTGGCATTGACTTGAATGTGGCCTGGCACTTGAGAGTATGTTATGCTCACTGAAATGTCTCGCTGATGGTGGCGCATGTGTTGGATCATTCGGTCCTCAAAAGGTTGAGCCGAATGGTGCTGATCTATGTGTCGTGTTCGTCAACGAGCACCGTCAGTTGGGGTCTTAGTTGCGATAGACGCTTTCTAACATGCACGTCTTTCAACATTATACTTTTTATCTTGACCAATATTTTGATTTAAAAGAATATCCGTGGAGTTTCTTGCCCGTTCTTCTCCATAGGTACCTACTACGCTTTGAAATGGGCATTTAGTTTCATTTTTCACACTAACCGATCCCTTGACAATCCAAAAGTGCCTGTAATTGGTTTATTTTATTTAAATGTTTTGAGTTTGAGTTTTGATGCATACCCACATCACATCATTATGAAAAAAAAATTAACATCTTGAAGTTATTTAATTGCGCAAAAACTGAAGTTACTCAATTGAAAGCTGCACGTGGCGCGTCGATATGCATCTGCATCCCCGCGTCTGCTGAGGCGCGCCAAAACGAATCAAAACGGGTTGCCCGCCGCAGAAATTCGCAGGACAAGCGATGCGGTTACCGCATGCGTGATGCTACTCGGCGCAATTCGACTCGCCCTGATCAACGTAGTTTTATAGTAAATGTATAGGTGGCGAATTATTGTGATGCTGATTGTGATTAGTGGACACTAGTATCTTTTACTTGCACTACATAGTTACTGTGACTGCTTTTTTATTAGGTTTTTTCTCACATACCTCACGCCGTCTATAACTTAGACTTTTTTACATACGAAACCCCAAAAGTTATGTAAAGGTTTCTTTTTTTAAGTCTTATCTACATGGTACATGCACGTGCCAATTAACGCGTGAAACAACAACTGTTAACGGAACCAGGAAAACCAAGGATTTTTAAATAATAATCTAGCTTATATAGAAGCACGATGACTTATTGAGGTAATTATGTGCCATCACCGTCATCCAGCGCACCGCATGCTGTACAACGTCTTCAAAATGTTTGCCGTGCGTTTATTATTAATTACTGTATTGGTGAGTGATCTTTCATTTGTTGCATTTACTAATATTAGTATGTCGATTTTGCACCGACTTCCAAATTTAATTCAGGGATTTATTTCGCCCATTCAAGGCCGATTTTTCGCTAGCGATGTCATAATACGTAAGATTATAAAATCGCCAGCGAGTCGCCGGCGTCTAAAGTCGCTGCGTGGGTACCTAGCCTAAATCTTATTAGAGTTCAAATTAAAAGTAAAGAGTTTAACATTTACAGAGGTTTATTGTTTATTTACTCCCGTACTTTGTTAGAAGTAGCGAATATGACGTCATATTAACTTGGAAATTATTAATCAAACGGTTTTCCTAGGAATCACGCTAGACCAGAAATTACAATGAGGACTTCATATAATTATGTAATCTTCATCTCTTATTGGACGGCTAAGCTCGGCCGCATATAACTCTTAGGAAGATAAGACAGTTAACAGATATAGGAACCGCGCGTTTATTTTACTGTGGGGTCGGGCTGCTGACATCCAATCCATTTTTTTGTTTTGCAAAAGAGAGCTGTCAGAGTCATTTGTAATCTACCTACATCGCCGCAAATCTTTTAGGGAACTATAAAAATAAAAAATATGACGGTAGGTACCTTGCCAATTCATATGAAAAACATATTTTTTATAAAATAAGTATTAGACATTTTTCAGATTATCTAAAGTACATACATAATTTATGGGGTATTGTGTTAAATACAATGAATAGTCTCGACTAGACAAAATCAAACTGGTTGCTAATTTAATTGTATTATGTTGTTGTTATTGTATTGTATAATTTATTATTTTTATGATATTAATTTACATTCTGTGTTAACTTTAACTCACACACTGACTTAATTTGTTAGAAATTGTAGGAAAATCATCTGCTTTATTTTTTTTGTAAATTATGTGAACACCACCATCTATCACTTAATTAATATATCCGTCATTGCTTCATTTTTAATTGTTTTTACCTGTTGTGGTATAGTAAGTAATTTTGTTCTAGTTACATCGTCTTCACTCACATAATTTTCATAATTAATGTATACTTAATATTGTAAAACATTTTAAAAGAGTAACTGTGGAGTTTCTTGCCCATTTTTTTCAAAATCAAAATCAAAATCAAAAGTCATTTATTCAAACTAGGCTGAGAATCAGCACTTTTCGAACGTCAAAATTACATAAGACAGTCCCCCAAAAACGCCCGCCCTTCACCACTTCCTAGTGCTTTAGCTGGGAAGAAGAAGTGGCGCAACAAACTCCCCAGCATACCATTCTTCTCCATACCAAACTACCTTTTGGAAGGGGCAACTAAAATCAATTATAATTTCTTTGAACGTTCAAAAGTGACTTTTATGTACCTACCTATTTGAAATAAATGCTTTGACTGACTTAGACATAAGAAAACAAATTATGTAAAATATTTAAAATAAAGAAGAACAAAACTACAATAAAATAAATGTAAAAAAAAAAAACATGAACTAAAAAGTAGCAAATAAAACTTACATAAACACAGAACTTCATTTTCTTAAAAGCTTGAGGCGTGAACGTCCTTCTAGACAAATTTCGTCCCAAAAACCAAACACGACGGGGCTATCTGGTTTACTTGAGATGTGCCCGTGACCACCTTCCCGCTCCATCATCAGACGTTGGACGACACCTAGTGTAATAGCGCTTTTCTAAACAAATCTAATGTTTACTTGTGAAGTGCCCGTGAGCACCTTCCAACTCCATCATCAGACCCTGGACACAACCTAGTGTAATAGCACTTGTCAATACATATCCAATGAGTCCAAACATGATAGTGCTATATTGTTAGATTGAGGAGTGCCCAAATGTCCGTGGAAACGCCGGGACGCTCTAGGAGGACATTTAGTGACCTTATTGGTGATGTTCTTCAGAAAGGTCAGGTGCGTAGTACTCGCCTCCGGCGTGCGTGTATGAAGGAGTTTGTAAAGATCGGCTTGCAGGTGGCATTCTGTAGTTTCTGACTAACTCCATGGGAAAAAGGGGTGCGTTTATGTATGTATGTGTACATAAGTACCTATTTACATAAACTAGATGATTAAAAATAAATAATTTGCACATGAATATAGCTAATTAGGTATTAATCAAATAATAGGTATGAATCTTATCAACTGAGAATCTGTTACAGCTTTGAGACATATTAAACAAAAGTAATATATAGATATTCTTAATATAATAACTGTGATGTATGTTTCAATTTTACTAGCTTAATTAATTAATTTAATTAACATAATTTTGCATGCCACTTTTATCGAATTGTTGTAGAAACTGTTAAAAACCCGACCATCTGTAACGTACCAAATGAAATCAAATCTTATTTGCAAGAATTGTATTGTTTCAAACTTACCATCAGCACATTTACGCCTTCTGGTTATATATGTAGGTAGAGATATATACGGACCGGGCGAGTTCGGACTAGAAATGAGTATGAACGAAGCCGACTGTGGCGGATGCCGCGGCGCGCGGCGCGGTGCTTCCGTGCACTATAGTCATGTTGACTGAAGTAGTCCCACAACTAGCAAACACGAAATAAATAAGTACGAGAATAAACAACAGACCCGATGTAATCATAATTGTTCTCCGTTATTTCAGTTGTACAACACAGAAGCTAGATTTTACGACGAGTACGATGGAGCAACAGGAACGACAGGAATGTAAGTGATCGTGATCGCTTTATTATTATCATTATAATTGAATCCCACTGCAACACATATAAATAGGGTTTGCTTGTGGTACTGGTTGATGAGATGACATGATGATGATGAAATCTGAGGGAGCATGACGAACTTGCTGCCGGTTGCTCAGACAAGAATAATAATTATGATCAACTGTCGCGGGCAATAGCTAACCACATATTGCACTGCCAGCTAACTCATAAAAAACATTGTAATTAGTAGATCATGTCACTAATAAACATACAGGGTTACTTGTAATTCGACGTATATCCGTCAGGAGCTGATAGGGAGGCCAGAATGCAACAAATTAAACACCCCATATGTATGGCCGAAATTCAATAGTTTTCGAGATATTTGAATTTTACGGGTTTTTCGATATTTACCCAAAATTTGACATTAAATTCCAAATAAAAAAAAAGCTACATATTGAATGCGTACCATTAAAGAATGATATCGTAGCTGGCACTTCAATCAAGCTATGAACCTAATTAAAAGTACTTAATTCAACGAAATAATTAAAATTATGAGCGATTTAAGAATAATATCTTACCAATATTTTCATTTTACGCTTCAAAAACGTTGTCTCGTCAAAAAAATTACTATGACGTTAATCGTACAAATAACTAAAACAACTTGCCTATTCTGTAAGCTTTCCAAAAAGGTATAAAAGTTAAATTAAGATACGTAATTCGTGGAATGGCATGTGTTTGAATCAGCGCGGGGACAGAAATCATCTGTGTTTTCAGTTTAGGATCATCCCTAAAACTACCGATTTTACTGGCGAATTTCTTCGTGATGGGTCGGGGTGTGCGGGCTGTTTTATAACCGTTGAAGAATTTATATCGGCCACATGGGAACGCAATGGGAAACGTGAGTATTCATCGATCACAGTTATTATGTACTTATTTCTTGTATTGGAAGGTACTTAATAACTGTGATCGATGTATACTCAAATGTCTGGACCTTTAAAATCAATACTTTATCTCTCCATAGGTGAAGTAGCTTTTATCAAGAACAGCTATTCAGTTCAGAACGTAATCCCAGTAGCGGCTTGGAAGCCTACGATCTCTCGTCGTTCTTCGGTGAGTAGTTGAATTTTCAGTGGCCTGGCGTTCTGCTTCGACTATTTGATGTTCTCCGGCTGGAGAACATTATTCTGAAATACAACTAAAATTCTACAGATCTGCCTTGCCAGATCCAATCTTGATAAAAGCTACTTCACCTATGGATAAAGATAAAGTATTGATTTTAAAGGTCCAGACATTTGAGTATTCATCGATCACAGTTATTAAGTACCTTCCGATACAAGAAATAAGTACATAATAACTGTGATCGATGAATACTCCACGTTTCCCATTGCGTTCCCATGTGACCGGTATAAGTTCTTCAACGTTTATAAAACAGCCCGCACACCCCGACCCATCAAGAAGAAATTCGCCAGTAAAATCGGTAGTTTTAGGGATGATCGTAAACTGAAAACCCAGATGATTTCTGTCCCCACGCTGATTCAAACACATGCCATGCCACGAATTACGTATCTTAAATTTAACTTTTATACCTTTTTGGAAAGCTTACAGAATAGGCAAGTTGTTTTAGTTATTTGTACGATTAAGGTCATAGTAATTTTTTGGACGAGACAACATTTTTGAAGCGTAAAATGAAAATATTGGTAAGATATTATTCTTAAATCGCTCATAATTTTAATTATTTCGTTGAATTAAGTACTTTTAATTAGGTTCATAGCTTGATTGAAGTGCCAGCTACGATATCATTCTTGAATGGTACGCATTCAATATGTAGTTCTTTTTTTATTTGGAATTAAAGGTCAAATTTTGGGTAAATATCGAAAAACCCGTAAAATTCAAATATCTCGAGAACTATTGAATTTCGGCCATACATAGGGGGTGTTCAATTTGTTGCATTCTGGCCCCCCTATCAGCTCCTAACGGATATACGTCGAATTACAAGTAACCCTGTATATATCCTGTCAGTAGGTAAGCTAATTCTTGAGAAAGAACATAAACATTGTCATAAGTTAACCACAGAGACCAACTATTATTGTCGTTTAAGTAGTCGTTGTTAAAATAGTATGGCTTTCAACAAAGATTGTATTTAACTTTGGCTTTAAAAGCATTAAAAGGCAAATCTAGCAAAGAAGATACCCTTTGCTAGATTTGCCTTTTAATGCTTTTCTAAATGGTTATTACCAAGTCCAACAAATGAGTTATGAACCTTATTTCTAGTGTAAACTCTGTGAATATCACTGTTTTTATATATAAGATGTTGGCGAAGATGAATTGATGATGAATAAGCAAATGAAACAATATTTATCATCAAGTTATGTTTTAATCGATTTTTCTAGTCGCAAGTACGTTAGGCGATTGTTATTTCTAGTCTTTTTATAAACGACGGTCACAGTTGCTAAAACGAGGACCCCGGCCCAATGGATTAGTTAGGTTAGAATTATGACTAACGAACGGTGCCGCGGCATTTTATTCCCATCTTCTTTAGTTTAGAGACCCTTTTACTCAAACTATTTAAGAAAATATTACATAATCTAACAACAAATCCTTAACCTGGAAGTACACGGAGCACTAACTTTATTACCTACCTATTGTTTACTTTACTTGTGCACTATAATATCTCCCGCCGAAGGCTGGTCTCAGCTGAGATTGATCGCCATGGCCGAAATTTGGTCTGGAGGGCTATTTTATTAGCTACTTTATATTTTCAACTACAGAAAAGTTCTAAACTTTCTTTCTTTTTGCAGAACTATGAATGCAACAAAACCAGAAAAAGATAGAATACCAACCAATCTTACAGAAACTATTGACGGGTACTACGGGTCAGTTACAGTCGAAAAAAATAATACACTGTATTATGAATCCATTCCAGTCGAAGACCCATCTGCTATGAGCGATAGAACAGCAGCCAACTTAACTTATGAATTTGCAATTACAAAACCATATAAAGATGAGGATGGATACCTTAATGTAGCTCATTTGCCCAAGAAAGATTATGAGAAAGAAAATAATTCTAAAAAGGTTGATTGGCCATATAACTGGCTCTTTGGAACAGCTACGAGTACCAGAAGACCAGATTACTCGAACAGGTACGACGAATTTGGAAACGATAAAAATATGACTGAAACATCCTATAACCGGTACAACAAAACAGTTGTAGACTCTGAGACTACAAGAAGACTATATCACTCGAACAGATACGACGGAAGGGAGACTGAACACGTTACACATACGACTACAAGAAGAAAACACGTGTACACGCACCACCGATGGTGGCCTAAAGACGTTGAAACCACGACTATACCACGAAATCTGACCACAACTGCTCCTGATGGATATAATGTTGATGCTAATGACACTGGATACTATATAACTACTACAGATGTTAATTATAATTGGGTAGCTTCAGTATCTCCAATTGTTAATAACTCAACAGATCGTAATGTTACGAACAAAGCTATCACTGATCAAGTAAACTCAAAAACGCCAACCAGCGGCCGTAACCCTGTAAATATTATGATAAATTCATCAATTAACGGAAATGTGTCTAAAACCAATGAACTATTTACAGATTTTTTTAAGAAAGTGTCAGGATACATATTACCAAGTGCTAGACATATAGCGCCTAATTCAAATGTTACAAATCTAGCTGTAGCTGATGGAAATGGAAACTCGTTTTTCTATGCATACAACTTAGTTATAGGTTAATTATGATAAAGTCTGTGAACCAATCAGAATAATACACTTAAGGAATTAATAAAACTTTTAATTTTACATATTGTTTTTCAACGAAGCTTATCAGCCTGTTTACAGAAAGCTATACTCAACGTTCTTTTCAGGAAGTTCTGTTTTATTTAATTATTAGAAGAGAGATATTGGAGGAAAGAGTGTATCTCGAAGTCAGCCTAGTCCTCTCTGTGAGATCCAGTTGGCCAATATCCACCACGCGGACCCAGTGCGGGTTTGGTAGATATCATAAGTCTTCGAATTTTTGGTTCTAAGACATGCCGGTTTCCTCACGAGGTTTTCCTTTATCGTTTTGAGAACAGTACTGATAAGATCATTCACACAAAGTAAAGCGCCGATCAGGGTTCTAACCTACGACCTACAACTTACCACTAGCCCACCACTATAACTCTCTTACATTTATATTCTTATAAATCTACAAAATGTTAAGCGGAGTTGATGTGTTGAATATCCAAAATATTTCGATGCGCTCCTAAAGTAAAGAAAACGCATAAAGCTTGTACAATTGAATTGGAACCTGTCCTCAGGCGCATAAGTCTCGCGAGAGACCCTGCTGTTTCCTGACCGATCTCTCCAAAAGATAAAGACTCAACCCACTTTGCATATTCAGATTTCTGAGTGAATCAATTAATAGGGTTAACCCTACTGAGCTTTTAGTATTCAAACTGTATTTTCTATTAAATATGGTGACAACAAAGAGAGTACCCTACGTACCTAATTTCGAGTTATCCGCAAAAAATACACATTTTGAGTTAGATTCGCTTTTTTTTACGACATCTCGAAATTATGCTGTTTCTTATGTGTGTAGGTAAAGTAGGCTAGTAGTAGTAGTAGTAGGTTACAATTTTTTATTTGGATTTCTATCTTTTCTTTCAAATTGTTCAATTGTTTCATAGGAAGAAAAAGTCTTTCATTTACTCTTGCCACCATACCGAAAAACTGCATACTGTCTGACCTGGGGCCTAAGTCTACTAATTTATAAACGTTATAATGGTATGTCAATGGTGAGTTTTTGACAGAATTGCCATACAAAAACTGTCAAAAACTCAATAAGAGAGACCATTGTAACGTTTATAAATTAGAGACTTAAGCCCCTGAACTGTATCTGTCTTTAAAAGAACGAATTCACCATACAACACGCGATAAACAACAATATTTTTATAACAAGACTATAGAACTGTCAACTCATCCTACCCTGGCTCATCACGCCTTGTTCCCCGAAGGGTTGGGCAGAGGTATACTTATAGTACACCCACATTTCGCCAGTTAGGGTTAATTCCCATGTAATAGGGAAGCAAGCCTATTGCCACGCCAAGCACAAATCCAGACTCCGGGCTGCTACTGAGAAATTCCTGATAGAACCCAATGTCACACTTTGCCTAACTTGAGAATCGAACCCAGGACCTCAAGCTCATCAGTAGCGCTTGTGACCGTTAGACCAACGAGGCAGTACACAGTAATGGCGGGAAACAGTAAATATTCAACAAAAATATAATCTTATAAACGAGACATTAGCCTCCTCTAACAACAGGTACCTGGACCGATCAATACACAATTTGAGGCTACAATCATTTGGGTGAGCCGAGAACCCCATGGGGAGGATCCCACGCCCGGCGACCACTGGCCCGGAAAATATACTACAAGGTTTCACCGGAAAGTAAATTTGTACTTGTGTAAGAAAATTTGCAATGGAGAGTCATTGTCATGACCAAAATGTGACAGAATGGCAACATCGCAAAAAAAGGGGATATTTTTCTGGAATAGCTCCATCTGTAGCTCTGTGGCGGCATCTACAACGCCACATGCGAACTACGTATCAAAGACCCTGCATCGCGCAATTAGTTTTTACCTCGCGATCAACACATATGAGACTATCCGACATCAATCGTTGAGCAGTTGCCCACCAGACACGACACCTGTCTGATCGGAGGATGTTCCCTTTTCTATAGAGGATGAGTGAACTTTACACCCTGTTCCTCATACCACTAAAGCTCTCAGATCTTACGACCGTTGATGTATAAAAACATCACTTAGGTAATCTAGTTAGGTAGTATAATTGTTTACTGAAAGCTGCAAGTGGTGACGATTGTAACGAATGTCTTTCACAGTTGTAAGTAAGTTCCCATTGAGCTATAACTCAGGGTTAGCGTCACACCAGCTGTTATGCGGCCGTTTATCAACAGTTGCGCCAAATGGCACCGATACAACGTGTACATAACGTTCTCGCAAATAAATCAAAATGAAATATAACTGAAATTAATTATTTATTTAACAAAACTATACACGACTTCAGTAATTATAACTTTGATTCATTTTTAGATAATTAATTAATAAAAAAATTTTTTAAAGAGAAAAGGCCTGAACAAAATTCACACTTGCAGCCCTATAGGTATTAGTTAAATTAGGCTGTAGACGGCGTGGCACGGCTAACCCATGTTGTCTCAATCTAGACGAGGGTCGCATTATTGCAAGGCACTGAGTACCGACCCCGTCCTACGTATCCTTACAGACATGTTTAAATGGCGTACGTTGAAACATGTTTTACGGTTTAATCTGAATAGAGAGCTCATTTTGCTGTGAACCATCTTAATTTAGGCTATTAATGCTATCCTTTTCTCTCTTGTTTAAACAAAAAAGAAACGCAAGTATTGGTTGTAATATCAAAGGAGGTGGTTTCAATATAGCTCACACTACTTCGTCGTCGAAGTAAGTGGTCGACTAGATCTTGTAGTTAGTATAGTCAGGCGGTAGGGCACCACAATGATCGTCAAGATCCCTGACGAAGCACCTTCTATCACATTCCTCGGAAAAACAACACGTAAAACATCAAACTAGATCCAAGAACGTTTGAACTCCTAGGAGTCACTAATTCAATAGATTTCATGAAACTTTTTCATACACTTCAAGTTTTATTTCTAGCAGTTTACGTGACACGACTCTCCTAAGTACATTACGTAGGGCTGCTGGTGCTCCTATTCGTGTGTAATAGCAGCCAATATTGTTTTTTACGTGTAGAGATCGTTCTTCATTTTTCCAATCATTTCAAAATTTTATTTATTTGTGTGCCGTTTTCTTGTTTCAAAATGGAAAATTTATAACAGATTGTACCTGTTGAAAAATTAATATACGCAAACAACACGAAATTGTTCACCTTTCCCATTGAACGGCCAGTCTCCTGTCGTCGACTATAATACTAAATATATTTTCAAAAAATAGTTTTCTATCTTAGTAGCAGCCCTGGAGATGAAAACGTGACAAAGACCGCTCTCCAATAATTTTATTATTCAACTCCACATAAATATGTCATGTAACGTATTAAGTCAAGTACCTACTATGCCAAGTTGGTAGGCGTGATGTTATGTTAGTATGTTAGCAAAGCACAATTTAGCATCCCCTTAATTATTTTCTATCATTGAGGAAATTCTAGGATTCCATTCGAAAGAAGACATAGTTTCAAAATACGTAAATTATTACAGATCTATATCACGAATTACCCCTCCTAATTACGAATTGATATAATCATAAAATCCAAATCAAAGTCATTTATTCAAACTAGACTGAGAATCAGCATTTTTCGAATGTCAAAATTACATAAGACAGTCCCCCAAAACGCCCACTCTTCACCACTTCCTATTGCTCTAGCTGGGAAGAAGAAGTGGCGCAACAAAATCCCCAGCACCACAGCTGTCTGTTCAGTAAGAAAAAATAAAATGATTATAAACACTAGTACGCAAAATCATTTACCTTATGCAACACAAAACATACATTTAATTATTAGCCATAATTATGTCAGCTAGCATACGACAATATACCGACCAAAAACATCGAGAACTAATACTCCAGCAGAAATAAAAACTAAAAATAAGCAGAAAAATACTTGTCACAGTTAGTATTAGGAAGGAGCTTCAATGAATGGTTAAAGATCGTTTTTCTATTATACAGTGTGATTCTTCATAATGTGCACATATCGAAATGGGGGAATCTATGATTAATTTTATCGACGGAAAAAATAAAAAAATAAATCTAAATACATTTTTGTCCATTTTTTTTTTATTAAAAAAAATCGTCTTATTCAATTTTTTACAATTATTGTAAAAATTGATTTAAAAAAACAGATTTTTGGACGAAATACCTGTTTATTTTCAATTGAGGGTTTTTTGGTTTTAATTGGGAGGGGTTTTTCCCACAATTTTCATTTTATAAGAACACTTAATTACTACCAATCATTATGGAGTTTGTTACATCGCGATAGATCATTTAAATTAAAAGTTACACCGTTTTATTACATTGGGGTAAAAAATACAAAACAAATAAAAAAATAAAAATAGATTTTTTTAAATATTTTTTCCGTTTGTCAAATTAAGCATAGAATCCCTCATTTCGATATGTGCACATTATGAAGAATCACACTGTATATCATAATGCCTCTTTAACATCCATGGGCGTAACCACGGTGGGGCAAAGTGGGGCATCTACCCTGGAAACTCGAAGTTAAAAATGTAGGTTTATTCAGTAACAAAATTAATCATTCATTTGGTAAAATTCAAAATTATCGTGCGAACCAATACAGTCTCGACGAATTGAGAGCGCATGATATCCCACCCCAAAAAAATGCTGGGTACGCCCATGCTTCCATCTTATACCGAAGTTCGACTCGCGGTTTCCTTGGATACTGATTACACATTCTTACGATGATTTAGAATGGTACCTAATATGAAGAGAAATTGACGACATACTAAAATTATAATTAGTTTATCCTAGGCATACTATTAAGTTATTATTAAGTTACTCTGTATGGTTGTCTCTTATTCATGAATAAAACATAATAATTAATAATGTGCGACATAATATTTTTAAGGGTACAAGATTTCCCATTCTTCCCTATAATCCATAATTCGCGTAACTGGGGAGATTGTAGAGCTGAAAAAAAATATCGTAAAACCCAAAACAATAATTTTATGTTTTAAATTTTTTGAAACATTAAATAGTTTTTTTATTATTTATTTTTGGAAAATAAAAAAGCATTTTTGATAACACGGAGAGATTCTTTTTTGTCGCCCTCCGAATTTTGCCGACCCTAAAGTTTGCTGCCCTGGGCACTAGCCCCGAATGCCCCTAGTATAAATCCAGCGCTGCTACCTGCAACCCCTAACTACAAGTGATATAAATATACATAAAACATAGGTAACTTACAACAAACATCCTTACGTACATATCAACCGTCGATAATGATTACCTGAAAGAAATAAAAACAAAAGTTAAATAAATTACAAAGATGCATTGAATCAGCCCTATCAAAAAATAATTTATTAAAATTAATTTGCTGCTGTATTTTTATGGACTTTTATATTTATATTACCTCTTTCCCTTCCAAATATCAAAACAAATACAAATACTATCCAAATATAACAGCATCAGCATTAAACAACATCTTCAAACAAGTGTAATGATAGAATTCGATCAACCGTATTCTAACCACAATTAAAACTTTAGTAACTTCAACTCGCCAAAAACCGCCTCGTGTTAGAACTTCCAACATAGCACAAATGTACTCAGAGGAATCCTCTGTGGCCCCTTTTGAAATTCATCCACGGCCAGCATCGCCAAGACGTGCCACTCGTAAGCCTGAGGTTATTACGTCTAGATGAACATTTTGGGCCGGTACCATCCTCCAAATTATGTGCATATTTAATACAGGACAGTTTACAGGGTGGCGCTTTGTAGACTAGGATATAGGTATACTTATATAATTGCCAAATATTTCAATGTGAAGATCCTAAAATTAGCTAAGTTGACAATAAGGTTTATTAAGAAGATTGAACATGAGTTGAATAATTATCTAGTCAAGAAGCACTGTTTTCGATACTTTGAGTTACGTATGGACGCTTCTACCTCTCTTAATGAATGCCACCTAACCCAAAAATACCCAGCAACAATAATTTCAACACATTAACTGCAAATAGAGACACAGAAGTCCCTTCGCTCCCGACAACAAGCAAGCTTAATTTACATAACAAACACAGACCTAGCAGTAATCGAATAACATGAAGCAGACAATATAATTCAGTTTAATCTTGTTAGACGTCGGTCGCTCTCCGATATTTATCACAATTACACGTTTTGCTACGTTTAAAGACAGACAGAAGGCTTGCTATAGGCTACAGTACACCTGATAACGGCTATAACTTAGTATCAAGCTGTAGCCGCTTCGCTTCGGGTCTAACCGTCTAAGATGCAATAGGTACCCGCTCGGAGCCAATATTTTTGTACCCTACGTTGTATTGTCGTATCATCCCAAACGTGGAATTGGTTTCGAGGTGATTTGTGAGCGTGAACTGCTATCTAACTGCGTAACACATTTTCGTAAACAATTAAGACTAATCTGTTTCATTTTGACAGTTCCACAACATTAATTGCGTTATTTACGTTATTGCACAGATTTTTTTTCGAGTTATGAAGCAATGGATTAGCAATCTGTTTCAAAACGATTTAGATTGTGATTGATCGTGTATTATGCAATTAGGGTGCTGAATATGCGTGAGTACTTTTGTCAGTTGGTCGGTAAGGTGGACAGAAAAACCTGCTCCGGAGGAGTTTGACGTGGACGGCGCGATGTGCTATTCTCGCAAGCGTTCCAAGTTGAACTTTTATATTATTGTCTGCCCAGGACAATAAACACTTAAAGTTGTGCACGAGCTGAAAAACAGACGAAGTTGTTGTAAAGTTTCCTTTGTCTGCAGGCTCCAGGGTCAGCTCGCGGCAAGATATTGTGATAGATTAAACTTTAATTTCCTATTTAGGGTACGAACTGTAAAGTTAATGGTCGTTATGAGAAAACTTTGTGGGTCTCGGTGTCCGTATTGTATCCGGTCAGTCAGGCAATGTTCGAAGAATTGTTACTCCTAGGATTAGACATTTTCATTTCGTGAGTTAACATGTCATGGTTACAACAAAACTTTGGGTGGATCATGAAGAAAGGCACCAGCATTCGTTCTAACTGGGATTTCCAGACGGACGACCCTAAACTCAAAGCGCGGTCCATTTATTTGTGTCAAACCATTCATTTTAGCCATTTATTAGCGTAACATTATTGGTACTATATACCTATAGTACCTACATTATCTATCATGCGCGTATATTATATTTTAAAAACTTACTTTATTATAACACGTTGAGTTTTCCCGTAATATTAGAATAGCAATCTATACTCCATTTACTTTAGCATTAGTCAAATAACAGCTAAATAACGACAGTTCTTGTATAATAAATAACTAATAAAGTAAATAGGTAATCGTTATTTGTCTAATGTTATAACAAGTTAAAATTTAAATAACCCCCGACACAATTTCAGGTGATGCTGCAGTATCGGTTAAAGGTAATTATGTTCTTCTTATAACATTGAAGTAACAGAATACTAAATTTCGAATCGATCAGACCTGTGGAAGATGCGCACATCCCATCATCAACTAGAAAAGAGCTGATAATCTTCAAACGGCTGAACCGATTTTCTTGAATTGTAGCAACACTCTGGATCAAGACACCTTTCAAACAAAAAAATAATAATCAAAATCGGTTCAGCCGTTTGGGAGCTACGAGGGAACAGACAGATACACACGTTAAACTTATAACACCCCTCTTTTTCCATCGGGGGTTAATAAATGGAGTATAAACAAAGGGAATAGAATTCAAATCGCCATTGTCGACCTCTTACATTCTGAATGTTGACGTGAAAATGGATACAGCTGGAAGCAAAGTTCCTTTGAAGTTTGTACCAATTCTGCGTAATCATTTAATAGTTTTGGGTTAACAAGCTGTGATAGTAGACAGTATTTGTAGAAAATGCAGAAACATTTCAGAAGATCAGGATAAGTTTTGTTCGTAAAATATAGCTTACGTTACTACCTAAAACTTAAATAACGAACGTACAGATTACAAGTTGGAAAACGACTGGGAAGTATAAAGTCACACTCCTTTATTCAATTCTTAGGGACTGTAAATTTCAATAGAATTTGTCCAACAAAATGTTTCCCTTTAAGCTAAGTTTTCTCCTAAAACTATAAACAATTGCTGGCCATAAGTACGGGGTTATATTTCAGAAAGACGGCGAGAGCTAAAAAAATATTCGTGTTGGACCACTGTTAACGGGAAACCGTGTTCTGTATACCTTTTAAAGGGAACATTAATGAAATATTTTCTATATCACAACTTAAGTGGCGCATTAGCGGTATTTAAGGGTGAAAATGTTAAGCCAACTCTAAAAAAAATGTACTTAAGAGGGCTGAGAGTCTCACAATTTCCGAAAACATTCTAAACAAGAAGTTTGGACGTCGTTAGCCGCCATTTTTCCTTTGAATATCTTATGACAGCACTGAGTTTTTTTTTATTTAAGACGTATTTTATTCATCTGTTTTACGAGTTCTTAATGGGTCGCTTTTATAAATGTGGTTTTAAAACTTTTTATTTTGCTATATCCGCAATAGGTAGGTTATGTATTATACTGCGGTATGTAGGATTTCTGTTAATCCCTTTAACTATATGCTGATTATCTTGTGGTCGGAGAAGGTTTAAGTGAATTAATAATGTAACAAATGTGTGAATTAATGTGCAACGGAATCATGTTGAAAGTAGAAAATTGATATCAAAAAGGCAATCAGTTATCAATCAAAAAAATATGAAATCCAATGTGAAAAATTCCTTATTGACCTGCACATGCTACCAAAGTAACAAAGAACTTTTTCCCCAACCAAATATTTTACAGTTTTCATTTTCGTATTTGTATAATGTGATGTTATAAATTATGCTGGAGGGGCTTATGGCTAAATAGTAACAGCCGCACGGGTCGATGGAAAGTTTCTCCGGTCGGTTCGTGGATGGGTGACCATTCGTTACATATCGAGACCCCTCCGTTCCTCAAAAACCACGCAGTAACAGCAAGCAGTTGGTCCCGGCTGTCATTCGTAGATCTTTGACAGTCTTTACGGGTAGTCATCAGAAGCCTTAAAGTCCGACTACCAATCTTACCAAGGGTTATCGTGTCACCCAGTAACTGAGTTGTGGAGGTCGGATTGGTAGTCGCTCCATGCAAAATACTGATATTCAGCTGCACCTGGTTAGACTGGAAACCGACCTCAACAGAGTTGGGAAAAGGCTTCCGTTGTGTGGAAAAGGGAGTGGGAGACCTTTGCCCTGCAGTGAGAGTGTTAGATTTTAGGGGTATGAGGAACAGGGTGTAAAGTTCACTCATCCTCTATTTATTTATTTATTTATTTATTTAGGTAACCAACAGCGATACATAACAATAATTTACAAAATATGCGTGTACAGATATTATGGCCAATTATAGGTTTCCCTTTATAACTGGGAAAAAAAGAAAAGGGAGGATCCTCCGACCAGACGTGAGCGCGATGCAGGATTTGTGACGTCAGGTCTTTGATGCGTAGTTCGCATGTTCGCATGTGGCGATGTAGATGCAGCCACAGATATGATGGATATTTATTTATATACTAGCTGCTGCCCGCGGCTTCGCCCGCGTGAGTGTCGGAAATTACCCCATACATCCCCATGGGTTTTAAGTATAAATATTGAGTTTCGAGTTAATCGGACAGCGCGTTAAAATTCTTCCATACAAACATTGACACCCCCCAACCGTAGGATAGGGTACTTTTCCGGGATAAAAGGTACCCAGTGTGGTGCCCAGGATATTAAAGAATAATTATACCAAGTTTCATCGTAATCGAACCGGTAGTTTTTGCGTGATGCCTGAACAAACAGACAGACAAAAAAAAATTAATCAAATTTTTAGGTTCGGTGTCGGTCTAGTAACACCCCCTGCTATTTATTTTTTTGATATCTTCAATGTACAGAATTTTCACTTCTACAGATTTATTATAAGTATAGATTTAATACTTCAAGCGCAGAAATGTACAGAGGCGGACTTAATGTCTGAGGCAATTGCTACCAGTCAACTTTTGGGTGATGCAGAGACAAACAATGGTAGGTGCAATTACGAAAAATGTTTAAAAAAAATATAAAGATACACATATACCTTTTCCACATTATAAGTATAATATATATGCCTAATTATAATATAAACATATACAAATACACGAATATAAGTACTAAAACAAATAAGACAAACAGTAGGTAAACATTAACGTTGATAAAGATATGGTTGATATTATTTATTGTATTTTGGAAGTATTAATTATCAAAATTTGGTAAATAAATCATCAATCTTAATTCTGAATAGTGGGATTAATTTGAGTTTCACAGAATTCGATCCAATTATTGTGAAACATATTGTTATTCACTGAGAAGTACAAATAATGGAGAGATTACAATTAGTCTCGGTATCTGTCAGTCCTTTGTATATCTATGTAGGTACGTAGATAATATTACATTATTTTACAACATTAAACTAAAATAATTTTCAATAGTGAGCGGTGCTACCTACATCACAGATTACTTTCGATGACCAATTCCCAATCCTCGGTCAATATCATGACAAGCCAAGCCACCCTAATTTTGCACGTTTGCCAATACAAAATGTCGACTGAAGAAGCTGTATGCCTCAAGTGGGGCTTACATTATAAAACTAGTGTCGTAAAACAGTAGCTTGACTGTTCAGTTTCGGGCTATAGCCTACTACAGTGCTCGCAAGATAAGTCTGCGCGCGGCTGAAATCGGAATTAATAAGCATGCCGCCGTCATGTCGTTTATGTAAACTCAAATTCAGTATAGAATTATTTAGCTAATTAATATATGAATAATTATTTTAGGATTAATAATTACGGATTTAAAAAAATTAATTTACGATTAATTTTTAACACGCGTACACTTTTCCTGCGTGCACTCTAACACCCGGTTTTAAAAAAGTGGATAAATTCAACGGCTGATTAATAATTGTTATTATTTCTCTATATACGATAACGTGTTACTTAAATTTAGCAGCTTTACAAAAACTGTATGTTAGTTAGCGTAGCCCGAAACAGAACGGTCAAACTACACTAGTTTCATAATGTAAACCCTAACTACCGGACAATTTGACGGCTGATAAGTAAGTATACTACGGCTTGGCTATCCTATGGGCTATGTCAACGACTGACTTTGGTTAAAGTTGAAAAACGTATCTTATAGTTAACAAAAAAAACCAACCGACTTCCAAAAAAAACACTAGAAAGTGAAAAATAACTTTAATTTCGGAAGTCGGTGTCTTTGGTTTTGAATTTTCATTTTAAGCCACCGACTTCCGAAATTAAAGTTATTTTTCACTTTCTAGTGTTTCTTTTTGGAGTCGGTTGGTTTTTTTTGTAAAAACTTTTCATTTTTCAATTTTTAGTTGTTGTACTTACCCCCACTAGTTCGAATATTACGACCTGCTATGTAAATAACAGTGACAGGAAAATGTTAAAAGATCGTCCATATAGGCTAAGTGGGAAAAATACGTATTAATGAAGCTAACTCAAAAAGTACTCAAGCTAAGTTAATAAAATTTATATGGGACCACCTTGAGAGCATACCCTTTCAAACAAAAAAAGAATTTTCAAAATCCGTCCACAATTGACGAAAATATCGACGGACATACACAAAAAAAAAAAAAAAAAGAAAAAAAAAAAAAACATACATACGCTATGAACATATAACGTTAAAGGTCATATTCACAGCGACGGCAGAAGCATCCTTAATACTGTTGTAATAAAATCTGCAGTTCATCGCGACGAACATTGTATGAAAAATACACTACCGCACTGTGTAGATCGTTCAAATGGAACTCTACATAATATGTAGTGGCAATAAAGCTACAGTGTAGGGCATATATGTATCTCTTACAATGTGCTGAAGTGGCCTCGAAGGATACCGTTATGCCTTGTTATTTCGACCCTTGTTCCAAGGAGAAAGGGCCCAATCCCACGTACCACAATCACACCACATTGGAGCGACAAAATGTGGGTAAGCTGTGGTTACGTGTGAATAGTGTCGCTACTTCTTGCAGTTGCGTTGTGCAAACCACGTAATCATGGTCGACCACACGGTTGATTTTGACGACAAAATGTGGTCCATGTGAATAAAATATTCATTTTCCAACAAATTTGCATCCATCATCGTGTTTTCGTTGTGGTGTGGTTGTGGTACGTGTGATTGGGCCCTTAAATGCTGAAATTACTTTGAGTTGAGACAACCGACTACTGCTAGCGACGACGTCCGCTGTTGGGTACGTCAAGTCTTGATTTCAAAATGACATGGTATAATTTACAATTTTCATTAGTTCTGCTCATATTTAGCTTTCGTACTTTCGTATTTACTGAATTATATAGCAAGTTAAATTCTTGCTTTGATCTAATTTAGGCTACGTTGGAAACTTATCTACAAAATACTTAATGCATGGGTTTGAATGAAGCCGTGAATACTCAAGACACATGTGTCCAGCTCGTCCTGCTATCGCTTTGAGTCTTCCTCGATACCTCTTTGTTCTTAGTTCTACCTGTCAACAGCCTGCTGTAATAAAATGTTTAAAAATTTCGTATTTTTAATTAAAATTCGACTGAAAACTGTCGTGTTTAGAGGGAACAGGGCCTGCGATTAGTCCCATTTTTTCTTCCTGAATCTTGCCTCTAGAGCAATCATTATAAAAAAGAATGTGCAATTGTGCATCACATACCTATAGATAGTTATAAAAATAATATTCATGCCATGGAGACACTACACCCGATATGAAAAAACTTTTTTTTTCTATGAAAAAGGGTTTGTTTTAACGAAAAACGTTGGGATTTGATGTCATCTGAATTCGAGAGTGTTTACGAGCCCCTCCGGGCATCTCTCGCTTTACATGACCTTTCCATCGAACACCTACTAACCGTAACAAGATTCGACCTCGCCACCAGCCACCAAGGCTAGATTAGATATCTCCATAAACAAAATCACCGAATTTCTATGAAGATGTGCTGTACGTAAAGAGGTTTATTCGCAAGGGGAATGCACCTAAGTAGGGACGTTTATTACTTGTTTTACTTAACATTCACCACTAAACGAAGAACCTATCTGTGGAGCTTCGCCTCTTCGAACTAAGACTACAGTCAGTCAAAACCTTGTGACCATGCTGATGTGAGTTCCACAAAGTTGCGAAATATTTTATCAATGATGAGGATTCATCAGTTGTGTGTGACCACTTGCCCGATTAATGCGACCCGTCTCCGCTATTAAAATGATAATCTCCTTGAGCCCGAAATTGTACAGCGATGCGAAAATATTCGAGATTATAACGATGGCAGGCCAAATGTCTCATAAGGATTATTCGGATTTTCATTTCAATAAAAGGTATTCCTAAAGTTTGTTCGCAATTTTCCGAGAGAGTTAAATCAAATCATCGAAAGGAAACTTGGACTATACAGCACACAGTGAGCATTCTGTTCAAAATAAAACGTAGAATCTTCAATTAAAACATGAGCCATTACCCCATTTCTAAGACCGTGCTATTTGACGAATGGAAATTTAATAAAACCGCAATTTTCAAAAGAGCGTAGGATCTTGGCCTTACGTCTCTACCAGAGCGCTCATTACTGCACTTTACTATGCAGGCATTAAAAGAACCTGAACCGTTTTACGAAAAGGAATTTCTTAACAGATTAATCAGTGCATGGAAATCTTTAGGAATTTTATACTTTTACTTAGGACCGGAATAGCTTTAAGATCTGTAAAATGGAGCCGGTGTGGACCACGGATAATCTTAAGTCTGTGTTCAGCTGGATGCAGGCTGTAGGTACTATTTATTTTCAGGTCGTACATTGTAGGAACGGCGTAAATATGACTTGTCGAGGTGGAATAACCAAAGACGACCACCATGGCCCACGAACAATGGTCTACTTGAAGGACTAAGTGTGAAAACCAAACCCAAACAAGTCGAGGAAAAAAATTAAGGAACACTTTTTCCGAAAGTGTAGGTATGTGCCTTACATAAGAGTTCGCACGAAGCAAAAGCTTGCGTTTGAATAATTAGGCGCTGAAAGAAGTGAAACACGAACTGAAAGGAAAAGGAGACGGAACAACAAACTGCTCGAGCATTACGGCTCGTACACACTGGCGCGACATGACGGGCGCGACACCCTTGTTGCGCCAGTGTGTACGAGCCTTTTCGAACATTCTTTGCTGTCAAGTTTGCGACGAGTCGCAATCCTGTGCGAACCGGTTTAGGCACGTCGCATCGCATATAGCAATGCTCGGCACAGCATCACTTCCCCGACGCGTCGACGTCGCGTCGGCAATATCCAACAGCGACGACCCGACTTAAACCCAACGACCACCCGACGTAATTACGACTTAATTTAGACCTTTTAATATTATGTTTGAAATTCTACTTATTTTTTCACCGCTCTCATGTTTTTATGTTGACATCAGTTTATAAAAAACCGTCGTAACCCGGAATTTGCATATTTATTCTGAATAATTTCTTGCTAGGCCGGATGTTCATGGAGATCTCTTCTATTTAAATAAAAAAAACATACATACGCTACGAACATATAACGTTAAAGGTCATATTCACAGCGACGGCAGAAGCATCCTTAATACTGTTGTAATAAAATCTGCAGTTCATCGCGACGAACATTGTATGAAAAATACACTACCGCACTGTGTAGATCGTTCAAATGGAACTCTACATAATATGTAGTGGCAATAAAGCTACAGTGTAGGGCATATATGTATCTCTTACAATGTGCTGAAGTGGCCTCGAAGGATACCGTTATGCCGTGTTATTTCGACCCTTGTTCCAAGGAGAAAGGGCCCAATCCCACGTACCACAATCACACCACATTGGAGCGACAAAATGTGGGTAAGCTGTGGTTACGTGTGAATAGTGTCGCTACTTCTTGCAGTTGCGTTGTGCAAACCACGTAATCATGGTCGACCACACGGTTGATTTTGACGACAAAATGTGGTCCATGTGAATAAAATATTCATTTTCCAACAAATTTGCATCCATCATCGTGTTTTCGTTGTGGTGTGGTTGTGGTACGTGTGATTGGGCCCTTAAATGCTGAAATTACTTTGAGTTGAGACAACCGACTACTGCTAGCGACGACGTCCGCTGTTGGGTACGTCAAGTCTTGATTTCAAAATGACATGGTATAATTTACAATTTTCATTAGTTCTGCTCATATTTAGCTTTCGTACTTTCGTATTTACTGAATTATATAGCAAGTTAAATTCTTGCTTTGATCTAATTTAGGCTACGTTGGAAACTTATCTACAAAATACTTAATGCATGGGTTTGAATGAAGCCGTGAATACTCAAGACACATGTGTCCAGCTCGTCCTGCTATCGCTTTGAGTCTTCCTCGATACCTCTTTGTTCTTAGTTCTACCTGTCAACAGCCTGCTGTAATAAAATGTTTAAAAATTTCGTATTTTTAATTAAAATTCGACTGAAAACTGTCGTGTTTAGAGGGAACAGGGCCTGCGATTAGTCCCATTTTTTCTTCCTGAATCTTGCCTCTAGAGCAATCATTATAAAAAAGAATGTGCAATTGTGCATCACATACCTATAGATAGTTATAAAAATAATATTCATGCCATGGAGACACTACACCCGATATGAAAAAACTTTTTTTTTCTATGAAAAAGGGTTTGTTTTAACGAAAAACGTTGGGATTTGATGTCATCTGAATTCGAGAGTGTTTACGAGCCCCTCCGGGCATCTCTCGCTTTACATGACCTTTCCATCGAACACCTACTAACCGTAACAAGATTCGACCTCGCCACCAGCCACCAAGGCTAGATTAGATATCTCCATAAACAAAATCACCGAATTTCTATGAAGATGTGCTGTACGTAAAGAGGTTTATTCGCAAGGGGAATGCACCTAAGTAGGGACGTTTATTACTTGTTTTACTTAACATTCACCACTAAACGAAGAACCTATCTGTGGAGCTTCGCCTCTTCGAACTAAGACTACAGTCAGTCAAAACCTTGTGACCATGCTGATGTGAGTTCCACAAAGTTGCGAAATATTTTATCAATGATGAGGATTCATCAGTTGTGTGTGACCACTTGCCCGATTAATGCGACCCGTCTCCGCTATTAAAATGATAATCTCCTTGAGCCCGAAATTGTACAGCGATGCGAAAATATTCGAGATTATAACGATGGCAGGCCAAATGTCTCATAAGGATTATTCGGATTTTCATTTCAATAAAAGGTATTCCTAAAGTTTGTTCGCAATTTTCCGAGAGAGTTAAATCAAATCATCGAAAGGAAACTTGGACTATACAGCACACAGTGAGCATTCTGTTCAAAATAAAACGTAGAATCTTCAATTAAAACATGAGCCATTACCCCATTTCTAAGACCGTGCTATTTGACGAATGGAAATTTAATAAAACCGCAATTTTCAAAAGAGCGTAGGATCTTGGCCTTACGTCTCTACCAGAGCGCTCATTACTGCACTTTACTATGCAGGCATTAAAAGAACCTGAACCGTTTTACGAAAAGGAATTTCTTAACAGATTAATCAGTGCATGGAAATCTTTAGGAATTTTATACTTTTACTTAGGACCGGAATAGCTTTAAGATCTGTAAAATGGAGCCGGTGTGGACCACGGATAATCTTAAGTCTGTGTTCAGCTGGATGCAGGCTGTAGGTACTATTTATTTTCAGGTCGTACATTGTAGGAACGGCGTAAATATGACTTGTCGAGGTGGAATAACCAAAGACGACCACCATGGCCCACGAACAATGGTCTACTTGAAGGACTAAGTGTGAAAACCAAACCCAAACAAGTCGAGGAAAAAAATTAAGGAACACTTTTTCCGAAAGTGTAGGTATGTGCCTTACATAAGAGTTCGCACGAAGCAAAAGCTTGCGTTTGAATAATTAGGCGCTGAAAGAAGTGAAACACGAACTGAAAGGAAAAGGAGACGGAACAACAAACTGCTCGAGCATTACGGCTCGTACACACTGGCGCGACATGACGGGCGCGACACCCTTGTTGCGCCAGTGTGTACGAGCCTTTTCGAACATTCTTTGCTGTCAAGTTTGCGACGAGTCGCAATCCTGTGCGAACCGGTTTAGGCACGTCGCATCGCATATAGCAATGCTCGGCACAGCATCACTTCCCCGACGCGTCGACGTCGCGTCGGCACTATCCAACAGCGACGACCCGACTTAAACCCAACGACCACCCGACGTAATTACGACTTAATTTAGACCTTTTAATATTATGTTTGAAATTCTACTTATTTTTTCACCGCTCTCATGTTTTTATGTTGACATCAGTTTATAAAAAACCGTCGTAACCCGGAATTTGCATATTTATTCTGAATAATTTCTTGCTAGGCCGGATGTTCATGGAGATCTCTTCTATTTAAATAAAAAAAACATACATACGCTACGAACATATAACGTTAAAGGTCATATTCACAGCGACGGCAGAAGCATCCTTAATACTGTTGTAATAAAATCTGCAGTTCATCGCGACGAACATTGTATGAAAAATACACTACCGCACTGTGTAGATCGTTCAAATGGAACTCTACATAATATGTAGTGGCAATAAAGCTACAGTGTAGGGCATATATGTATCTCTTACAATGTGCTGAAGTGGCCTCGAAGGATACCGTTATGCCGTGTTATTTCGACCCTTGTTCCAAGGAGAAAGGGCCCAATCCCACGTACCACAATCACACCACATTGGAGCGACAAAATGTGGGTAAGCTGTGGTTACGTGTGAATAGTGTCGCTACTTCTTGCAGTTGCGTTGTGCAAACCACGTAATCATGGTCGACCACACGGTTGATTTTGACGACAAAATGTGGTCCATGTGAATAAAATATTCATTTTCCAACAAATTTGCATCCATCATCGTGTTTTCGTTGTGGTGTGGTTGTGGTACGTGTGATTGGGCCCTTAAATGCTGAAATTACTTTGAGTTGAGACAACCGACTACTGCTAGCGACGACGTCCGCTGTTGGGTACGTCAAGTCTTGATTTCAAAATGACATGGTATAATTTACAATTTTCATTAGTTCTGCTCATATTTAGCTTTCGTACTTTCGTATTTACTGAATTATATAGCAAGTTAAATTCTTGCTTTGATCTAATTTAGGCTACGTTGGAAACTTATCTACAAAATACTTAATGCATGGGTTTGAATGAAGCCGTGAATACTCAAGACACATGTGTCCAGCTCGTCCTGCTATCGCTTTGAGTCTTCCTCGATACCTCTTTGTTCTTAGTTCTACCTGTCAACAGCCTGCTGTAATAAAATGTTTAAAAATTTCGTATTTTTAATTAAAATTCGACTGAAAACTGTCGTGTTTAGAGGGAACAGGGCCTGCGATTAGTCCCATTTTTTCTTCCTGAATCTTGCCTCTAGAGCAATCATTATAAAAAAGAATGTGCAATTGTGCATCACATACCTATAGATAGTTATAAAAATAATATTCATGCCATGGAGACACTACACCCGATATGAAAAAACTTTTTTTTTCTATGAAAAAGGGTTTGTTTTAACGAAAAACGTTGGGATTTGATGTCATCTGAATTCGAGAGTGTTTACGAGCCCCTCCGGGCATCTCTCGCTTTACATGACCTTTCCATCGAACACCTACTAACCGTAACAAGATTCGACCTCGCCACCAGCCACCAAGGCTAGATTAGATATCTCCATAAACAAAATCACCGAATTTCTATGAAGATGTGCTGTACGTAAAGAGGTTTATTCGCAAGGGGAATGCACCTAAGTAGGGACGTTTATTACTTGTTTTACTTAACATTCACCACTAAACGAAGAACCTATCTGTGGAGCTTCGCCTCTTCGAACTAAGACTACAGTCAGTCAAAACCTTGTGACCATGCTGATGTGAGTTCCACAAAGTTGCGAAATATTTTATCAATGATGAGGATTCATCAGTTGTGTGTGACCACTTGCCCGATTAATGCGACCCGTCTCCGCTATTAAAATGATAATCTCCTTGAGCCCGAAATTGTACAGCGATGCGAAAATATTCGAGATTATAACGATGGCAGGCCAAATGTCTCATAAGGATTATTCGGATTTTCATTTCAATAAAAGGTATTCCTAAAGTTTGTTCGCAATTTTCCGAGAGAGTTAAATCAAATCATCGAAAGGAAACTTGGACTACACAGCACACAGTGAGCATTCTGTTCAAAATAAAACGTAGAATCTTCAATTAAAACATGAGCCATTACCCCATTTCTAAGACCGTGCTATTTGACGAATGGAAATTTAATAAAACCGCAATTTTCAAAAGAGCGTAGGATCTTGGCCTTACGTCTCTACCAGAGCGCTCATTACTGCACTTTACTATGCAGGCATTAAAAGAACCTGAACCGTTTTACGAAAAGGAATTTCTTAACAGATTAATCAGTGCATGGAAATCTTTAGGAATTTTATACTTTTACTTAGGACCGGAATAGCTTTAAGATCTGTAAAATGGAGCCGGTGTGGACCACGGATAATCTTAAGTCTGTGTTCAGCTGGATGCAGGCTGTAGGTACTATTTATTTTCAGGTCGTACATTGTAGGAACGGCGTAAATATGACTTGTCGAGGTGGAATAACCAACGACGACCACCATGGCCCACGAACAATGGTCTACTTGAAGGACTAAGTGTGAAAACCAAACCCAAACAAGTCGAGGAAAAAAATTAAGGAACACTTTTTCCGAAAGTGTAGGTATGTGCCTTACATAAGAGTTCGCACGAAGCAAAAGCTTGCGTTTGAATAATTAGGCGCTGAAAGAAGTGAAACACGAACTGAAAGGAAAAGGAGACGGAACAACAAACTGCTCGAGCATTACGGCTCGTACACACTGGCGCGACATGACGGGCGCGACACCCTTGTTGCGCCAGTGTGTACGAGCCTTTTCGAACATTCTTTGCTGTCAAGTTTGCGACGAGTCGCAATCCTGTGCGAACCGGTTTAGGCACGTCGCATCGCATATAGCAATGCTCGGCACAGCATCACTTCCCCGACGCGTCGACGTCGCGTCGGCAATATCCAACAGCGACGACCCGACTTAAACCCAACGACCACCCGACGTAATTACGACTTAATTTAGACCTTTTAATATTATGTTTGAAATTCTACTTATTTTTTCACCGCTCTCATGTTTTTATGTTGACATCAGTTTATAAAAAACCGTCGTAACCCGGAATTTGCATATTTATTCTGAATAATTTCTTGCTAGGCCGGATGTTCATGGAGATCTCTTCTATTTAAATAAAAAAAACATTTTAGATACTGCGACCGCGGTTGTCATGAGCGAGGCACGATTCCCAGTTCCTGAATCTATGCAGTTGTGACTTTTGGCAGTATTATATGCTAGTTTCAAAGTAGTATTGAAGAAAAAGACATGTTGCGCCGACCCCAAATAAATTGGGATAAGGGCAGGAGAATGATGATGATGATGATGATATGCTTTCAAACTTTCAAGTAAAAAATGTGTGTTTAAAATTTCTAATAATTATTTACATGAATACGTGTAAAAGCAGGTCAAAGATAGGTCCGTATCTTTAACCCTCGGAACCTACAGTTAAATCAAATACATTTGTGGTATCAAATGGTGAGCTTCAGCTTCATCAGAAAGACGGTCCGGAGGAGTAAGCCCGGGATTACCTTTAGCAGACGTCTGACACAGAGGAAACTTGTTATGAATTTTATGAGTTATACTTATTTATGAATATTTATCCATTTGAATATTTATCATTGATCACTTTTTGAGGAGCTCGTGGTTAAGTAATAATAACAGTCGCAAGGGTCGATCCATAAGGTTAAACTACGCTTGCCGGGGTTGGTCCATGGATGGGTGATCATCTTTACATAACGAGACTCCTTCGTGCCTCGGAAAGCACGTTAAACCGTTGGTCCCAGCTGTCATTCGTGGATCTTTGACAGTCCTTACGGGTCGTCAGAAGCCCGAACAAGGTACGTTTTACCCAGTTACTGGGTTGTAGAGGTCACATAGGCAGTCGCTCCATTTAAAATACCGGTTAGACTGGAAGCCGACTCCGAGATAGTTGGGAAAAGGTTAGGCAGATTAATTTTACGCGTATCACTAAGAATAAAAGGCCCTGAACATACATTAGGTAAAGATATATCTACACTAATACATATTATAAACAGAAAAGATTTGCTTTTTTGTTTGTAATGAATAAACTCGAAAACTATTGGACCGATTTACAATTTTTTTAACCAGTCATAGGCAGACATAAAGATAACATTATTTATAAGTATAACACGGGGGTGAAACCGCTAGCGGAAGCTAGTTTAGCAATATGTAGACACTGAACTTTCAGATCCCACAAGTTGTTAAGAGAGTCAAAACACTCAAAAACTCAAAGTCTCAAAACCTCGATTCCATATTGACATCATAGAAGTTATACGAACCACTTAACCTACTGTTTTCACAAGTTTCAATATAATATAATTTGATTTCGCTACGAACAGTTCCCAACATTTGCTTTTAGTTAAAAAGAGTTAGTTATCTATGACAACCTACAATAGTTAGATGAGATTTGGTTGGTAGAGTTTCCTTACCAATATAAAGTTGTAAATCTCATTCCTAATTTAGTTCTTTTTGACACTCATTTGTGAGTTGTGAGTCGTGAGAGAAATTGAACGACAATATTGATTTCGGTCCTCAATAGAAAAGTGGGCAATTTTGTTCACTTAAATGTTCTTTAAGTCAATTTTCTATTACAGAATTTCATTCTCGACATGTTCTTGGAAACTTTGAGTCCAATCACCCGGTTCGCCCCGGGGACCGACAGAGAGGTATTAAATAAGTTACGCGGACGATGAGATCCACATACAATTTTTGCGAAGCGAAGAACCCATAAAATAGGTATAACGACAAAAAATATTTTTTTGTCCGTCAGGTAGATTATTAAAAAATATTGGACATGTAACTGCCGGAGTGACCTAATTTTGTTACTGCGACCAATTGCGATGAAGCGCTCGTAGGCCGCTGCCGCAGCACCGCTCTCTAAGCTCGCTCGGCTTGCGCGTATTTGGTCACACATCTAATCCCTTTTGACGTTCGAAAAGTGCTGATTCTCAGCCTAGTTTGAATAAATGACTTTTGATTTTTGATTTTGATTTAACCTAACCTAACCTATTTGGTCGGAGTGCCCTAATAATTTACTAGATCGTGCTCGTACTGCTCGTATCATAGTTATATTCCTAGTAAGACAGTTATGAACCGCTTTCATATAACTATATTACAATTTCAACCTTCTTACTGCGACATATACATAAGTATATTGTATAGTGTTAGGTATCATAGTTTATCTTATTTTATACATACCTAACTATAATATTTTTGAGGTAAGGATCCCTCTTAGTGCGCGATTCCAACCCACACTTGACCAGTTTTAGCGTATGCCTACACGATAGAAAAGATTTTAACTCAAAGGTACAAAAAATCATCTTCTCAAAGCTGATAATATATCAATCTAAAAGACCCCATCTCACAGATTCGGAAGAAATTGGCCAAGTCAACAGTTTTCAAGAACGATAAAGCAATTTATTTGATCTCGACTGAAAAGTCGACGTGAACGCTCATAAAATAACTTATTAGGGATAAACCTTAGAGGACAAAGAGAACGGTTACTGAATATCGAATACAATTGTTTGCAATATTAGGTCGATAAGACACTGTGAAATAAGAAAACAATTCAAGAAAAACTTTACTTATGTCACATGAATTTCGAATAGTGTAAGTAATGAAATTAAACACCGCCAGTCTCTTGGGTACATTACTAATCGACAGCGATATAGAGGAATTTTTCGACATCATTTATATTAGTTTGTTAATCGACCTCATCTAGTACCGTACTTGAAATATTATTGACATGTAAAAGTGCTTGTACATACCTATTTACAGAAAATAAAATCATTTCATTTCAATCATTTTAGTCAGGTTGGGATATTATATTTTTATCATAATTATATCTTATGAGCCAGAATCTTTCTTGTTAAGTTGGTAATGCTATTATTAAGAAATAGCTCCTGCCCGCGGCTTCGCCCGCGTGAGTGTCGGGAATTACCCATACATCCCCATGGGTTTTAAGTATAAATATTTTAGTTTCGAGTTAATCGGACAGCGCGTTAAAATTCTACCATACAAACACTGACACCCCCCAACCCCCCTTTAGGGGGTAATTTAGAAATACAACAAATTACAAACTTTTTCATTTATTTTGATAATTATTCGTGCGGAGTTTCATGTTTATTACCTCAAGGAATAAGATTTTTCATACAAACTTTCATCCCCTATTTGACCCCCTTAGGGGTGAATTTCAAAAAATGCTTCCTTTTGCCTTGCCTACATTATAAAGGGAACCTCTGTGCAAAATTTCAGCTTTCTAGGTCCAAGGGTTTGGGCTGGGCGTTGATGAGTCAGTCAGTCAGGACGTCTTTTTATTAATAGGTATAGATATAGATAGTAGGATAGGATACTTTTCCGGGATAAAAAGTACCCAGTGTGGTGCCCAGGATATTAAAGAATAATTATACCAAGTTTCATCGTAATCGAACCGGTAGTTTTTGCGTGATGCCTGAACAAACAGACAGACAGACAGACAGACAAAATTTTTTTTAATCAAATTTTTGGGTTCGGTGTCGGTCTAGTAACACCCCCTGCCGTTTATTTTTTTGATATTTTCAATGTACAGAATTTTCACTTCTACAGATTTATTATATGTATAGATAAGAATAATTTGTTCGTTCAAAATATACAGACATAATGAAATAAAATATTTTTTTATTTTTTTATGAATGTAATATGTTATGCCAAATAATGCGTGTCGTACCCAGTAGGTAATTTATACGACTTTTACGACCCGACTACGGCAAAGTCAGAGGAGGTTTATGATTAACAGGCATTCTTGTCGTAGATGACTTCAGTCATGGCCATCCCAGACAAAACATAATAGAAAGAGAGAGAGTAGTACGACCCAACACAGCTTGATTCCAATCGAGCTATCAAGTCAACAAACACTTCTCGCGTCCTAATCACTGTCGCCCCCTATTCCCATTTCTTTATTTCCTCGATAATATGGAAAAATTATCCACGTATGTAGGTACATTAAACGTTAAGTCCATCGTTATTCATTCAACAATCAGCAGTTTAATTAAAAGATCGAAGAAATCTGTTAAAATGACTTCTAAATTAGTCAATACTCAATATTCAATTTTTTATTGCATTCCATATCGAGAGGAGATTGCAGGTTAGAGATCAAGCCAATAATAATTACAACATGGGTGCAAAAACATTAAACTGCAACCTGACATTTACCTGAGGATCTGTTTTGGAAGAGAGGCCAAAGACTTCATGCAGGTAGTGGTATCTGCTCTTAGATACGTCACGTATTTGAACTAAGGAGGTTTACTGTCTCTCTGGGCCACTGATCGCAGGCCAGCAGGTAGTAATATTAGGTCTGGCTGCCGGTGGGCTACTAATTTGTTCATCTATGGAGATGAAATGAATTAACGAATATCAGCCTTTAATGTTCCTACTGATGGGACACAGGGCTTTCTCTCTGAACGACCTTTCCAAAGAAAGACAATGGTAAAATAAAATCATCAATCATTTTTTTTAAAGGTTCCTCCCCCACTTTACATGTAGGAGCCTCCCCTACATGTACCTTAATTTTTTTTTAATCATTATTTTATTTTACCACTTTGTCGGCTTAATTATTATTTATACTCATGCCATTAATTACAGCTTTACAGTACTTAGAGTGTGCTAGGGCGGGGAAAAATTGTTAACAAATATCTATAATAGCCCTCCTCCTAATTTTTATGTTGTTATGCCCGACAGGGCCCACAATGCTCCAAAACGAATGTATGTCTTTATGTACCTACCACCTAAGTTCACATTGTGGAATGCAATAAACGTATTGAGTATTGAGTATTGAGTATTGGACTATAAGTGTTCCTTGTTGACTACGGAACCCTAAAAAGAAGTTGATTGACCTACACATATATCCAACTTTATCCAACATACGATCTTCAAAAATGCCTCATGTCATACTATTTATTAGATGACACGTGGAAGTAGAACAGCATGTCGTAATTATCGGGAGTGGAAAAGAGACAAGACGATACGCAACTAGGCTAAATAACCAAGTTTTGACGTGTCACTTGCGGAGCGTGTATTATATTCTATCTACCTTCCTCTTTTTTACATATAATATGTTATAATATCATTGATTTGGATCATATTATATTGACAGGCACATGACTTTATAAAAGCGAGTTCAGTGCAAAATCGTGGTGTAAAAGCTTTTACCACGGACGGACAAAACATTTTGCGGTGTGTCGTTTTAATGAAATTAGTAGGTGTACTGCTCGCTGCGCTCATACTGCTGCCATGTTTGGAAAGAACAAAGCAAAAACTGTGTTGACACAAACCACTATAAAATTGACATAAGGTAGACTATAACTTTCATCTTAAACTTCTTTTGAAGTTTAGGAAAATTGTCACGATCAACCTTCGTACATTTCCTGCTCCTGCATAGGTTACCTCCAAACAAATGAATACTACCGTCGACCGCATCAGCGCTTACCATCCGGTGAGATCTTGTCAAAGTCCACGGTGCGCGGTGGAGCGAGGTACTCAGAAAGAAATCGCCGGTTTTTCTTTATCTGTCGCTTCCCATGTTCTCGGGAATACGCACTATTCCCATTCAATTTTTACGTGGATTAAAAATGGCAGTCTACAAAAGTATTTTTTTTCTAGACTCTTAGCAATAAAGCTTACAATTAAATAGGGTCCGGTAAATGCGCGAAAATAAAGAATTCAAAAGAAAAGTTATTGAAATATGCGGATTCTAGCTTTTACATGCAAATGTCCTTTGTAAAGCTTGGTGCCTCTTGTGGGCGTTGGATCCGTTGGCTCTTTGTTTAGATGGGGCTTTAGCTCAATGGCTGAAGCTCAGATGCTGTATTAGTGTTGCTCACTATTGAGAGTCCATCAGAACATGAAGGCAATTCCTTTATTTTATAGTCAATACTATCTATACTATATCGATTTACAGGTATGAATGACGGTAACACTTTTCAACAATCTGTAAAGTTGGTCACGCCATGCCAACCCGTTAAATCTGAGGTCTTATGTCTCCAGTAGCCACTTTATTTTTTAAATTTGTTGCTCATCTCTTAAAAATCCGGACCTAAGCTTGGAGAACCGCGAAGTCAGCGCGAGCGCTCGGAAATTATATCATTCAGCAGCGATGAAGCCACCCTTGACCCTTGAGTTGAACAACCACTCTCGGTCCCCCCACTGAGGGAGCTATCATCTATCGAAAAATTAATGAAATTGAACTTAATATTTTATCTCACATAAACCTACATGGGCACGAAACATTAGAAGCTAGGTGCATGGTTCCAATTGGTCGTTTCCTAATTTCCTATGGTGAAGAGCATGAAATGCCATGGTTACTATTCTAAAAATAATTGGCTTTAACAATATTTCAAAATGTCAGGGTTTTAATGGTATATAGCACATTTTATATAGGCCTGATTACAAGTACCAGGTACATATGAAAATTGTCAATGGTCAATAAATTGAAGCATCTGACATTCACAAAATAGAAAAGAATCTATGTATCCGACTATACCTACTTATTGTATACTATACTTAAGGGGCCGGAACAAATCTTAGAGTATAAAAAAGGCAATATTATTATAGTATAATAATATTGCCTTGCCTTTTCTACTCAATATAATTGATTCGGATCATGAGGATGCCTTAATTACCTATAACAGCAGATACCTAACCCAGAAGATAATTATTAGAAGTTTTGGACTTTTCAAACATACTTTAACTGTTTGGTATAACTTTTTATTACAATAAACATTGTACATAAAACACTTTTTTTTACAAATAAATCATTTTACTTTAAAAAAAAAACACTACAAAGTGAAAATTTACTTTTACAAAAAAGGTGTTTTTTTTCACTTTTTCAAGTTCAGTTATTTATTTCATAACAAAAATACATTTGTGTCGTTTTTTGCGACTCCTTGCTATATTAACCACAGTGACAGGAAGTTTTACAACACCATCAACATACGCAAAGTGGATAAATACGTATTATTGAAGCAGAACTTAAAAACTACCATCGCAAATTAATATGGGACAACCACGAGAACTTCTTCTAAAAAAAACAAAATCGGCCTACAATTGATGAAAATATCGATGAACACATATTTGTTTTTATCGATATTTAAGAAGGTCCTCTTTTTTTGAAACCGGGTTAAATAGACAATAGCAATTTTTGTTTTTCGAAAGAATTTCTGACATTATCCTAATCTCAAAATCAGGTATTTAGTCTACTCTTAACTCTACTCTTTGATTAAATGGAACTTGAGGTTATCAGTGCTGTGTTGAGGTAATCCCCGAGGGAGAACTACCGTCGCGGCCGAATTTTAACAGCTCACTATTTAAGCTCACAGTAGCGATTAATCTTAAAATCAATAGCCTTTAAGGCACGCTCGCGAGTGTAACATCGCGACTTCGCGGCACGACTTTGTTATATCTATCAACTAGTTGGTAGTTGTGTAGGTACACATTACCTAGGTACCTGTTATTTTCTAACTGACTAATCACGTAACATCCGGAACTAGATAATATCGACTAACATATATTTTGATTTAAAAGAGTGTCCGTGGAGTTTCTTGCCCGTTCTTCTCCATAGGAACCTACTACGCTTTGGAATGGGCAACTAGCTTCATCTTTCTGACTGACCGACCCCTTGACAATTCAAAAGTGCCTGTAATTGGTTTATTTGAAATAAATGCTTTGAGTTTGAGTTTAACTTTTTCGATGATGACAGTCCCATGCTCCTAGCGGGTGAAGGGTTGTGCGAGTATAAACAAATGACGCGCACCGGATCGTACAAGGTATTACGTTGTCAAAGATAAGATATATGAAATATTTTCCCCACAGATTTGTGACCACCTCCGCAATACGTCCCCCGTCGCCCGCGTGACCCATGGGACTGCCACCAACGAAAATGTCGGCCTATAAACCAAATAACTTGAAATATCTTATCTTTATCTTTTAAGTTATAAGCCAGCGGCCCAGTATCATAAGCGTTTCCAGAGCATGCTTAGGAGAACGCATAACATTACCGAAAATTTATGTTTTTGACAAATGAAATTGCATGCAAATTTTTTAAGCATTTTCATTTGATACACAACATGGCATCATTTTTATTATTTATTTGTTTTAGTTCAACCAGTCTTACCAAGGGGTATCGTATTACCCAGTTACTGGGTTGTGGAGGTCAGATAGGCAGTCGCTCCATGTAAAATACTGATATTCAGCTGCATCCGGTTAGACTGGAAGCCGACCCCAACATGATTGGGAAAAGGCTAGGCAGAATGATGAGTTCATGACATTATGTCCTCTAAAGGGCGCAATATTCATTCAATGTGACGTCACATCACATAGCTTATAACGATCAAGACGCTTCCAACGATACCTCATTTGTCAAATTATGATGAGTAGTTTGGAAGTAATGAGGGAACAAATGAACATATACATACATACCTACATACCGGTCAAAAATCATGATCCTCCTTTTTGCTTCGCCGTAGTCGGGTGAGGGCACATTCGTAAGAAGTTGACAGAATCATCCTAGCGCTGATTTATTGGATTCGTTTTCTCCTCTACCTATCATTATTTCTCCTGACAAAGCTTATTCTGTTCAAATGTATACATTACGTATGTATCTCTATGTATTTTTTTTTTTTTTTGAATAACCTATCCCTCATGTTGAATCTGACATGTTTTGTCTCTGCATCCCTTAGGGGGTTGACTGGTAGAAAATACCGCATTAACTTCGTCTTCGTATAGTATTTTTTTAGTTGTGAATTATAATATATAAAATAATTAATAAATTGTTTATGTTTGCTGTAACTTGAGATCTACAGACAAAAGAAAGTGTGTGTTTGTCACGAAGGTTCGTCAATTAAGCTGAGCTAGTTAAAGTTACAGCGCTACACGGTTATTTTGTGCGCGTGGCAAAAATCGGAACTAACGCCGCCATCTTGTTTTTTGACAAAACAATAATAATTGCAAAAATGAACAAATGTTTGCAGACAGTGCCCCCTGTCAACGGGAAGTGTACTACATTACCTCAGTATATAAATTACCTTTACGTTTTCCTCGTGTCATTTTTAATGTTACTACTGATGTGCGGTTGACTGTTCCTATCTTTTGCCAATATTTCAAACTAATAGCTTTGCCCATCAATATTACTTTGCAAAAGAGTTTTCCATTGCTTTCTTCAGGCAGTTTTCTAATTACAAGTGAGCTGATATATCCAACGGGGACACATACGAAATTAAACGATTAATAGAGGTTTATGGGGCCATTATTAGAAAAGTATATATATGAAAAAATAAATTGCTCGTAGTCGACCGTTTTCGTAATTCAAGGATTAATACATTACTTACTGGCGTGCGATTGACCGCGGGTACCTCCTTTTAGTGTCTTCAAAATGTCATCACATGAAATCTAGGTAACTCTGTGACAACATAAAATATACCTATACATGAATTACTTGCAATTATTAACACACAACTCATTCTAACATCACGCCTGTATTGGCTGCATTTCCCGAAGGGTTAGGCAGAGGTGTACCAGATACAACCACATTCCGCCAATTATGTTTAAGTCCCATGTAAAAGGGGCTCGCCCTATTGCAATCAACCGGGCACAAATTCAAACTCCGGGCTGATATTGAGAAATTCCAAAATAACAATAATTAAGTCGTTATGTATCTTGTACTTACCTGTTTTCACATTGTTGTTGTTATTAGTCCCCGTGGCCTGGCTGAAGAGCGACGCGCCGGTAAGCCGGGCTCGTCGGAGGATCCACCACATTTTGGTCAAATTTCAATTTCAATTCAACCTACTTATCAAATTTTGCTAATTAAGTAGCTACAATATTTTAAAGTCACTGTTCTATAAATTTTTATAAAACTTATACGGAATTTATAACTTAACAGAAACGAAGAATATTCGATGACTATTAATTTTATTGCATAAAAATAATACGAGGTATTGTATTCGATTTCTGTTATGATTGTTATTTGTCGTGTTCGTAAAGACGCGCGTCGGTTTATCGTTCGGGTTGGAACACCCTCACCGCGTGAATACTACCACGGTACTAGCCCGATGGCCGTCCGTCCTGGCATGGTTGGCATGACATTTTCAAACACTGGCATGCGCAGTATCTACGATTCATTCGGTCTAACAGGTGAACCAGTTTAAACGTTAGATTTCAGAATATCTAAAGTATTGAAGTACCGAGCCCTTTACTGTCTCTTCAATATAGGGCCCTTATAAAGAGCTAGAAATAATAAAAGAAATTGTCACATTGACTTTGTCATCTTGTGTTTACGTGCATCATATTTTCATTGTTTAAAATAATGCCGAAAACAATCAAAAGTTCGACGAGGAAGCTTTTATTTACTACGATTGACTAATATACTTAAAAAATACTGTCGAATTGAGAACCGTCTCCTATTTGGGAAGTCGGTTAAAAAGTGATCTGAATCAGAAATCTACAGAGAAAATACGACGATTGGATTCAATTATTGTACTTACATATTAGTTTTTAAAGGAGATCAGCAATTCCTGGCCCTGATGGACAAAGTATTACACCATTCGAAAAAATATTTAAATAATTATAAGCCCTACTTTAATCTATCATTTCCTAAAAAAACCTAGGAAAAAAGTATTTCTAATAAAAGTCAATCAATGTATTCCTCGCGTTGCAGTTGTTTTAATAACAACTGATGTTGCCATATTATGCGATTTTTAAATAAAAATATTTTTTCCCATTAAAAGATTTGTATTATTATATTCGATTTATATTTCTTTTCACTTAAAAAAGTATTATACGAGTTTATTGCGAAATAATGATTAAAGATAGAGTATTTTTTCGTTGTTGTTACGTTATTTTAATGATTTTATAGAAAAATCGATTTGCATTTTTGTGAACTGCAACACTCGATACGGCTGTCACTTGTCAATCAATCTGTTGTTGTCATGACAACAGATTGCCGCCACAACGTTTCTCGTTCGTGTCGTGGACTTTCTTTTTGTGTTTATTTTGTGTGCTTCATCTAATTACCGACCCTTGCTGTGTTTTTGGACAATTGTAACTGCCTTTGTGACCGACCCTATTTCGTTCTTGGACCCCGTTTCTTCCAAACCTATTGACCTTAGCACGCATTTTGGACTCCGATTTTGCCTTTTGATATTGTTACCTTACTGCTTACGATGGATAATCTCCGCTGTATTAATTGTGGCATATCTACAGCTCGCATGAGAAGAAACCTGTTGAACTCAATCGATATACTATCAGTGATTAGAGAATGGATATCTCCACGACAGGTAAGTGTTGGGTATTTCATTATTATAAGTGTTATTTTATTGTTATTTTAATTAGTAGACTTAAACAAAAAATGACATAAGTACTGGTTTGTTTAATTGTAAAACAAGCTTGCATTCTTAACAATCTCAAAGTAAGTTTCACATCATATTAAAGAGATAGAGCCTGGCAAAGTACTTTTAATCTTTTACGAAAACTCATAGGTAACTAATAAAAGAACGGGAACAAATGATAATGGGGTCTATTGACTACGGTCTGAAATAAAGTTTTTTTTTTTTAATTTCCATATCCCATGTTATATCGAAAAATTTATTGCACAGGGCTATAGACTAATATTACCCCTTGAAAACCCAAATTATTTCATTTTTGTTTATTGAGGCCTAATTTATTAGGACTGTTTGCCGATCTCCTTTCTATTAAAACAACTTGATACTTTTCGGCTATTTATAAAAAATCTCAATATTTTTCACGGTGTATCTACTTTTCAGGAAGCATTAACAACGACGTGACAATTTATTTTGAATTTGTTTCAACGCGACTATCTGCAAGAAGCTAATAATAAATTAATAATAATAAATTCTTTATTTCAGAAAAACACATTTAAGGTTCACAAAACAATTTTCCAATTAAATGAACGTTACAGAAAAAGTGTATCGTTGGTGCCTGTACTAATGCATTTAAAATCATTGTATCACAGACACAGCTGAGACAGAGAAGGAAGATTTCGTGAATTACGAGACAGTTGCCTGTTTTAAATTGGAATACTACGAGCTGCCATATAATTATATGTATATGTGCACTATCATATAGTCAGAAGGTCACAAAAGGATTCCTACGGTAGCGAAAGCTCATTGGAAGAAATTTCCGATTAGTTATAATAAGTTTAGGTACTTATTAATAAAACAACATGGGAATTGGTTCATTGGTTCAGTTATATTTATTATGTAGCATGTAGGTAAAACCTAGTACCTATGGGCAAGTCTGTTTTTGTTTCATTGACACTTCGGTTAGGTAATTAGTCTATAAGTTCTTTCAGCTCGGAGCATGGATTTGTGCCCGGTTGATGGCAATAGACTCGCCACCTATTTCATGGGACTTAAACATAACTGGCGAAATGTGGGTGTACTATTAGGTACACCTATGCCCAATCCTTCGAGGAAACAAGGCGTGATGTGCGTGTGTGTGTGTTTGTTTCTTTATGCCCCAAAGATAACGAGGTCTGCTCATAGCCCCTATGTTTTTTATTGTACCTATATAGGGCCGGGCCAGGAAATTTGAGCGGTGAACTTTAAGGCGCAGAAGTAAAAAAAACCGGCCAAGTGCGTGTCGGACCACGCAATATGTATGGTAGAACATATTTTTGCAACTGCAATTTTAAGTTGGTCGATAATTACTCGTTAACTAGTAAAGCCTACTTAGCTGTGATAGTTTTCCTTTTAATTTCGTTATATATACTACTGCTGTGAATTTTTCTACATATCCAGAACTTACCGTTTAGCTGGCAGAGGGGGGACACTTGACTTTAACAAAAATTAGCACTTTAAAGCTTAATATTTCGCAGACGGATCCTTCAAAAAATATTTTTCATGATTTTATTTTACGACTTTGTCGGTGTAGTTATTATGTATACTCATGCCAAATTACAGCTTTCTAGTACTTACAGTCTCTGCGCTAAGCCGGGGACAGACAGACAGACATTCAGACGGACAGACAGACAGACTGACAGACAGACAGACAGACGGACCTGGCGAAACTATAAGGGTTCCTTGTTTACTACGGAACCCTAAAAATGCCAAGCTAGTTTCGTTTAGCGCTTAACTTTGGACAAGGCGACATGTAAAACTAACTTGCTAATAATAATTAAATATAGACCCTAATAATTTTATAACCCCTGGGGGTTATAAAATTATTAGGGTTTAAATATATAAATGTGAAATACTGATGTAAGTATCGCATACTATGTCTTGAATAATAAATAGTATAGCAGTGTATAAGCCAGGTATATCAGATCATGATCATCCGATATGATAAAAAAACAATCCCGCCTTTTTTCTTGGACAGCTTTCGTTGGTCAGTCTCTAATAAGTTAAATCTAAAAAGTACTTACTATTTCCATGGTTGGTAAAAAGAAAGACAGAACCGCGTTTTTTTACGTTTTTTGGAATTTGTAGGTAAGTGCCAGATTGTATCTTAATCTAAATATGATTCGCGACCTTAACAAGTATGTATTTACGAAATTATAAGCTGAGAACTAGAAGTGGCGCAACAAACTCCCCAGCATCATTAGATCATTAATACATCTGTCTTAAGTTAGATTCATTTCATTGCATGACTTTTCGTGAAATCATGACATTTTTGCTCCATTTTTGAGTGCTTTTCTCTGCTTTTCTGTATTATCTATGGTACTTTTCTTTTCTTTAATCTAGCTCATTCGATCTTATGAAGTTTGAACGTCTGTGATTTCAAATTGATTCCTAAATAATCTTTGATTGGAGGAAAGATGTAAGTTCTGTATTATTTTATTTCTATTATACTAAAAAGCCGCCCCTGCCCTGCTTTGCAGAAATAAAATGTAAATATCTATAAAAGTCAGTATTTCGCAAAGATTTAGGTATATCGTAGTGTATTTTGTTCATTACCCTTTGTCTGATGAGGTGGCAGGCGCGGCACAGCCCAAGATTTTGGGGGTGGTCAAACATAACTTAAAACATAACTAGCTAAATATATACTATAATGTACTATACCTACGTAGATATCAATGGTAGATATAGATACAGTAAGTAACGAACACGCTCCTTCAACACGCTTCTGGGGTTCTTCCAGCGAACAGGACAGAGTTGAAGAGCATCCGAAATCCTTTCACAACAGGGCTTCCTCCCGCTTCAGTCGTAATCCCGTCCTCACCAGAGGCTTTTCCCGTTTTAAGCTGCTTAAGCGCCGCCTCGATTTCATCTTGGCTGACTTCTAGCAGGTCTTCAGTTAGCGGGTTAAGGTAGCTCTGGAATCCTCATTTTCGGGATCAGGTCGAGATGCATGCGATGTGGCCGTAAAAGTTTTCGACTTTCGAAAGGATCTCCGGTTTCGAAACGACGATTTCTCCAGTAGATTTGGTCAACTTCACAGGCTCCTTCCAAGTGATTTGGACGAACACTTTCCACCGCTGATTTTGCTCAATTGCTCAAATTTCTCTATAGAGCGTATATTGAAGCGTCGGAGTCGGAGGTCATGTAGTGACGTCGTACCAATCCATATTAATATAAAGAAGTCAAATTTGTCTGTTTGTTTGTTTATTTGTTTGTAAGTTTGTATGTAGGGGATAATCTCCGGAACTACCAGTCCGATTTGAAAAATTATTTTTGCATTGGATAGCCCAATTCTTGAGGAAGGTATTTTAGAAGCCGAGCAAAGAAAAAAGTCAGAAAGAACGCTTAGCTAAAACGAGGTAATAGTGCGGGCGGGCGATGGGACTCGACGCGGTGGGTCGGGGGACAAAATTTCAGGCGGACGAAGTCGCGGGCAGAATCTAGTGTTCTAATATTTTTGTTAAATGCCCGTTGTTCTGACGAAGTGATGGTTTTCACGTCGTTTCGTCGTCTTTTTATCCGTTATAACTCGAAGTCTATCTCATTTTTCGTCAGTGTCTGAACTTTGCCACGTCCATTTCCTTTGGGGCTGTTTCTTAAAGAAGGCACTCATAAAAAATGACCTCTTTCTAAAGGAAGTTGACAAGCATTTGCCCCCTATGATTTTTGCAGCCGAACCCGTAGGATCCTATTACCGATTCGTTGCAATTCTGTGCTCCCACTTTAACGTTTAAATCCCCCATGAAAACGGGTAGTGGGCCCTAGTGGTGGAATGCAAGACCTTGGAGATGTCCTCGAATATTTCCTCCACTTAGTCATCCGAGTGTGCCGAGGTCGGTGCGTAAACCTGAACCACCTTGAAGCTATACCTCTCATTAGCTTCACTATGAGGTACGCTACCCTGATCGAGACACTGGAGACTTTCACAACGTTGTCACAAAGGTATTTGTTTACCAGGAACCCGACTCCACCTTGGGATAGCTAGTCTCATCGAAAATACAAAAGTAGGCCCAAGTCAAGGGTTATTACGTCCTCCCCTCTCTTCGGACTTCACTCAACCCAAGAATGTGCCACCTTATTTTTCAGAGCTCTTCTTCTAGCTACACTTGGTGTTCGTCTAGTCGTAACGTACGTCCGTTATTATGTCACCATGGTCACTTGGGTTTAGCAGCCATTTGCACCCCTACCTTGCCGTTACCGTGTCCGCCGACAAAATCAGTTCATTTCTCGCACTAGTGACGCTGCTGCCCGTCACTAGTCTGCGCTATTTTCATGTGAAATAAAATATTTTGATTTGATTTGATGCCCATGGCTACCTAGTTAATGAATCGGACAGTGGATGATGACGAAGGTTATATAAAAAATAAATAATATCTTTCCTTTTTGTTTCTTTTCAGATATTTATTGAAATAAGTTTCCTAAACTTAAATTAGTGCAATGGACGAGTGGAAAAAAGCAAAATCCCCAAACTATGAAATTAATAAGGACAAACTGTATCCTTATTCTGAGATGCCTTTTCAAAAAGAATATAAACTGGTCAAGATACCGTTTTGTGTTAAAAATCTAGTAGAACATATAGATTATTATGGTTCAGGAAGAATAGAACTCGCCAGAGGCACCATAGGGTTTCCAGACTGTTATAATGTTCACTACGAGTATATGTTAGTTAAAGAAGAAGGTCCGGATAAAGGCAGAAAGATACCGAACAGGATACCATATGCCCTAGACTCGAGCTTTGGATATTCTACCCGTAATTACATAAAAGACAACTCTGTCCATACTGTCACTGTAAACCTTAAAAACTACGGGTTATTAGAAAAGGTAGTTCAAGATATTGCTCGTATAGTGAATAGCAAGCGGGGAAAAGTAATTGTATATGGATACGATGCCGAAAGTATAGAAATGCTCACTGACGAACTGATGGACATGAAGCAATTATTTTACTGCCCCATTTACATGTTACCGGATAACCTACGATTAACCTACTTTAAAACTTGTTATAGAGCATATTTGGGCGTCAATGAACTCAAAAGAGAACTCTACAGAAATGTTAACAAAGGTGATATCGAGGCTGCCGTCATACTGACTGCATGTTTGACTAACACCTACTGCGGCGATGCCCTAGCTGACGTCGTTAACAAACTCCTCGCGAATAAAGTCGGAAATGTCATCGTGTACGCTTGTAAGTTATGGACTAACAATGACAAAGAGGTTGTGCGTGAACATTTCCCATCTGTGTTTCAACACATCTTCGACGGCGACTGTATGGCGATCATTAACAATCAAAACAATCAGGCGCTGGTTTTAGAGCCCAAAACAACGAAAGCGCGGGGAGACGGCCACTACAAGTCCAGTAACAAATTAGGCTGGAAGATAATTCCTATATTGAATGATAACGACGTATTATTCAAACTTTACAACATCGACAGCGACATGTATTTACAACTGTCTCCTACGGCTGGGGAGGACGGAGTCAGGCAAGCATGTGGCTCCAAGGATTCTGAAGAACTAAGCGACAAGTTTTACTTTGAGCCGTTAATAATAATGAACGGACAAGTCGCTTTTAATATTTTCAATGGCGAGGATAACAAACAATTGGAGTTGCCTGTTGATGTCGATACCTCGGAAGTCAAGGCCGTAGTGGGGCACAAAAGCGTTGACTGTGATCTGGATGGACGTTCCTCTTGGATTTTGTCAACTTCATCGCTAGATAAGAAGAAGTCTGATAAAAAAGACGAGCAAGCCCAAAGCGAAGATGAAGATTTTTCTAATATTTATGATTATGATTAGAACTAACTTTGTGCACTAAGTAAGATTTTGAATAATATTTGGATTTATTTTAAATCCAAACATTATTGACAAATGTTTAATTATTACCCTTTTTAGTTAATTATATTTGGTGAATTAAATAAAGCAAGATAATACGTTTTCCATGAGCTAATCAAAAACAAATTACTTAACAATCGGATTCTACATTGTTATTGTTACAGACGACAAAATGTGTAGATTTTCTGCCTTCTCCTGGATGTTGAAGGTGAACGTTCGTAATTGTCGTCGTTCGATATCATGTGATTTATAAAACTCTCTATTCTGATGACTGTAACTATTGAAGGCACTGTAGATGTGACTTGAATACTTGAATATCTTCAGATGTATCAATCACAAAACTTTCTTCAACAGAGCTGTCGCAGTTGTTGTTTCTGTCATAAGCTACCAATCTGAAATAAAACATTACCTATACCATCAATATTTATTTACATAGATACTTATCAGTTCAGATGTAGGTTTAGATACATTTTGAAGGCTTTTCTGTTGGGAAAAATCATAATTTGGAGTACTTACCTCTCTGTCAAGTCTTCCTTTTTTCCCAAATACTTTTGCATTTCTATTATTCTTCAATTCTTTCATACTCCAACAGACTCCAACCACCATATCTATTTTTCATCAGTAATCCTCGAAATTCCCGTAAATGAAATCAACACACAAAAACATTCAAATTGCCTTCGAGAAACTTAGGCTCTAGACAGACGGACCGCATTTCAACTGTAATTTGGCAGTTTGAATGCAGTTGACACGACTGCAATAGAACTGCAAACCAAACGTGCAGTCCGATTGCAGTTCAATTGCAGTCGGCGTGCAGTTGCAGTTGAAATGCGGTCCGTCTGTCTAGAGCATAGATATAAGAAAGAGAGCCTAAGGGCTTGTACACAAAACTGCGATGCGATGCGAATTTGCAACGCAGAAGCTTCGTTCCAAAAGAAAATCTTAGGATGCTGTCGCAGATTTTCGCGATGCGACGCCGCATCGCAGTTTTGTGTACAAGCCCTTACCTGTGATGACTCCAAACTCACTAGCGCCATCCCTGCCATTGAGGTACTTATTATACTTACATTTTTAGATATTGAATGTATCTTTAAACGTACCTATACAGGTGAATTTTTTTTACCGTCTCGAAAAAAAATGGGTATAATTTGGTGAACGGAGCAGAAGCAAATGGCATAGGTATAGATTTTTTTTTTTTTTTTTTTTTAAAATGTAATTTAAATCATACGTGACTTGCGTATGATTTGAAATTCGAGATTTTTTTATCAATTTATACTTTTTTTTCAAAATTTCTCTTTCTTTGTTCAAAACTTTACTTTAAAGGAGGATGGGTAAGAGCGTACCCAGACTCAAAGTTAGTTATAGCATTATGAACTATGTCGGTCTTTGTTGCCCTTGTGGAGTTGTTTAATTTATCCTTAGACGGCATTCACTTGGAGAAAAAAGATATTCGAACCTAAACGTTAGACGAAACGAAGACGATGCTGCAGGACATCTTGAAAGCCGGCTACGAAGCTCATATTCCACTAACAAAATCTAGGCACGCCTCTCTCTCCGTTAAGCGAACAAATCGCGCTTATTAACGATAGTGCGCTGGGTGGTAGAAGTTATTAACGGGCGTTTCAAGCGTGATTTTAAAATATTTCGAACAGATTTTAGAATAGCTGTCGCCTTGTTGAACTCGTTCCGTGATCCTTTGCAAGATAATCCACTTTCCAAAAACATTATTGAAATAATAGGAGAAAGAATAAACGTTCCTAACAGATTGGGTGACTATGTTGTGGAATGTAATATTACCTAACCGCCAATAGATAAGTTTCACAGCGATGGGAGTAAGTGATATACCCTTTCCTACCCTAAACGAGGAGGAGCTGATCTTGTTTAGTTTAGGTACATACCAATTAAAACTCGCGAAATCATACTTGTCAGAGCATTTGCGAAGAGGCGTGTACCTTATAGAGGTATGCGTAGAACCAAGCCCAAATAGGATCATTATGTTTTAGAGACAGAGAACTGCTCATTATTAAGAGGACGAATACAGTCACGTCATATTTCAAGCTTACCTATATTTTTAGTAAATAACACACAAGTCGGAAGGGCAGCTATTGTTCAATATTATTGTTCATGCCTTACAGGGAAAAGGACTGTGGGTACGTGTGCTCTCGTAATGAGTATCGTATGGTACCCAACACCACAAGTTGTGGGAGGACCAAGGTGAGTGTAGGCAGGCTAAGGAAGCACTCCCTAAAATGGACGGCCGCCTCACGAAACAGTTTCTCCGACTAACTAAACAACAGCTGCGTACAGTTACTGCGGCCCTAACTGGCCATGAGTCTTTATAAACAGTTCGCTGTGCAGGGCCTGCATGGAGGAAATCGAGACAGCAGCTCATGTGGTCCTAAACTGCCCGGTGGTTGCCACTTACAGGGCAAAGTACTTCGGTAACCCAGGTACCCTCTGTGAAGTTATCAGGAACATCAAGGCGTTGCTGGCCTTTCTTGAGGAGCTGAGGTGGATCGAATAACTGATTTCCCACCCGTACGCAAAATACGCGCATTGACGTGGAGTTGCGGACACCAGCCCGTATTACCTATTACCTATCGTATGGTACCTGGCTAAAGGGAGATATCAACCTTGCTTTGGCCCTGCCATTGCGTGGGATCATATTATAGTCGATAATTACGATGACTAATAATGACAGTAGTAATGCTGATAATTATTAATGTATATTAATTCATAAAAATGATTCAAATCTTTCCTATTATTTCATTTCTTTGTTAATTTCACTAGAATAATTCAACTTCCATCGTCGAATTATTAACATAATGGTATTTTTTGCCCTATTACATTAATGATAATAATTGTGAAATAATTAATAAAAAATATTATAAACTTAACTATTCACTTCATTTAATATTTTCTTTTCATTAAAATTATTCAACTTCCATTGTCGAATTATTACCATAATGTTAATTGTTACCATATTGATATTAATTATAATAGTTGTGCAATTATATAATAAAAAAGATTTAAAACTTTCCTATTATTTCATTTTATTGATTTTTTTCTTTTCATTAAAATAATTCAACTTCCATAGTAGGATTATTACCATTATGTTAAGTGTTACCATATTGCCACATGACTGTGGCCATTATTTTCGCTGGGCCAGTGTTTCCAGTAATAGTCACACACCGATTTAATTCAATTATCATTAAGTGTCATGGAAAATTAATTAATTACTACGAAAAATCTGTTAACTTTAAAGGTACATATCTTTTTTGTCCAAGTTAATTTAGACATACTGTATAATTTAACTACCTACTCCATGAGGGCAACAAACACACACATAGTTCATAATGCTACAGTCAATTTTTTTTTGGGTACGGGATCCATACTGAATTACCCATTATCCTTTGTGGCGTTTTTTGATGATCTCAATTTTTTTGTAAGCTGTGGAAAAAAAACTGTGTAAGTATGCCTTAAGCTTCTACTCCGTTCACCTAATATACCCCCGTGGACCTATTATTATGGGAAGTGCTAAGGTCGTCCGCGGAATTTAAATTTTCTAACGTTCTTAGCAATGGACAGTGTCAAGTTTTATTTTGATCAAAAAATGATTCGCGACAACAACAAATAATATGTATTTACAAAATTCAAAAATACGGTAAATGGTCTAAGTTCAACAAAGCAGACAAATAAATAATTAGTTTACTTTGTCAATTGTACGATTCCCATTTCCAAACTTCAAATGCACGTTTTCTGACGATTGAAAAATTAAGATATTAAATCTGGCAACATTGATTATAGAAAAATTGTGGGAATCCTGAATTTAACAACAATGACAATGACAAGCTCTGTGTTACCAAATAGTGGATTTTCCGCTACAAATGGTGGTTTCGAACCCCCTTTTAGTGGTGAAATATTGGTTTTAGTGGCTGGTGGTTTTTCTAGTAGTTTAGTAGAATTCAGTCACTAAGCCACTAAAACGTTACGAAATATATTATTTTTAGTTCATTTATTGCGACATATTCATTTTCTGAAATGGAATGAGAGCAAAGATACAAAAAAATGTTGGAATGAAGTATTGTATTTCAAAGCTGCTAAAGGGGAATCTAGATTTGAGGAATTAGCGACTTTGCGATTAATACTGCCTCATTCTAATACCGATGTTGAGAGACTATTTAGCAGTATTAAATGTAATAAAAACAAGCAAAGGAACAGAATGAATTTGAATTTTAACTACTATACTAAGAATACGCTGTGGGTTTTATAGTTGATTTTGATTTACTAGTAATATTCTAAGTTGATTTAGTGATTTTAAATATTTTATTACTTAATAATAAAGAACATTTTTTACCTGACTGTTTTCTTTTTTAAACGAAAAAGAAATTTCATTGATTTTTTTGCGATTTTTAAGCCGGGTCTGCTACTACGCCATGTTTGGATGTTTTAAAAACATCAAACATCAAACACGAACCAATCAAATCGCTTCGTGTTTGATTTGCGGATGCCTGATTGGTTCGTGTTTGATGTTTTTAAAACATCCAAACATGGCGCAGCAGACCCCGGCTTCAGATTAGGCCCGATTTTTGTTATTGGTTTTCTTTTTGTTCTAAAAGCTGAATCTGGTGGAGAGCTAGTTTAACTGTTGGCAACACTGTAGCTCATAAAGTGAGTGTTGCTGTTTGTCATTGTGCCTTTGTGTTTGTGCCCAAGTTTGTGTGCCACCTGAATCCTGAGGCTGAACGAACGTTTCTTTTCTATATTCTCATTCTAATCTAAATCTAATCATCAATCCTCAGCTTGGAGAAAAGATGTAAGTTCTGTATTATTTTATTTCATACCTACTAACGAGCTGCCCCTGCCCCGCACAGATAGAATGTAAATAAATAGATACCTAGAGAAGTCGGTGTTTCGCAAAATCTGGTAAGTATCGTATTTCGTTAATTTACCCTTGTCTGATGAGGTGGATCCATACCTAATTCACGAAATGATTGTAATTTTAGATATCAATTAGGTACCAATTGGAATGACTGACCATACCTACTGTTTCCAATCTTCATCTAATAATAAAGTAGGTATGTAGGTATCCACGGCTGCGGATGGGGTCTATCACTACGCACAAATTACGTGCACAATACTCTTTCTAATTCTAACCATATTTTATTTAGTAAACCTAATTTAAGCATAGTGGGTCACGCACAATGGTACACTTTACCTAAGGACTAAGTGCAGAAACCAAACTAAAAAACATAGAACATAATAGCATAGTGGGTTGACCTGACTGTTTAATTTGGGTAACAAGGAAGTAATATAAAGTACTAGGTACCTACTTATTACTCGATTTTTATATCTGTGTGCCTGTCAACATCAAAATATAATAGTGTATGCCGTTTAAATATGAATAATTTCAACTTAACGAAAAATATGGCGGAACTGTGGTGATGTCATGAGTTGTGTAGACCTTAAGAGGAAGCAGTGCAGTCCGGGGCACTGAGAAGGTAACCGTGTGGGTGAATTCAATACTAACAACCTACTACTTTGACAGCTCCACTACTCCAAGTGTACAGATATAAAAATCATGCTATATACTTACTGATTAAGTTCTGGGAAGCTTTGGACTGAATGTAAACAAATAACATGTTGCTCATAATAATTCCTTTGTTTGGAGGTGTCAATTAAATCTATATAATTATATAAAAATCAATGCCACTTTTCATTGTAATTTTATAACTCAAGAACCGGCTCACCTATCCAAACCAAATGTTTAGGCTTTGTTTGGATTATTTAGTAGATGGTTTATGGGTATGTAGGTAGGTACTTAGTGCTACCCGTGCGAAGCTGGGGCGGGTAGCTAGTATAACATAAAACACAAGGCAGCAAATAATTATATAATCTGCATTTATCTAAATCATGTTGTTGTAATCCTGTTGTTGTAATGGCTGTTTGAAAGTGTTAACTATATTCGGTATAATGAGTAGGTACTAAAATTTTTTTTTGTTAAGTTTTGTTCTGCAATTATCTTCTCTAAGTAGGTAAGTGTAAAATAGTTCCGTAATTACTGATTATGATCAATGAACAAGTACATTTCAATGCAATCTATCAAAAGTAAGTACTAATTCAAAAGAGCTGATACATAGTCTGAGTTTGCCCTACACATGACATTTAAAAGGGTTCTATAACTCCTCCCTTAAGCAGGTTCAACAGCGAGCTTATGAGCGTACTAGAACAAGTCATTTAACATTGTCTTTATCAATTTCTTCACTTTTATGATTAAGATTTATAATTTATGGATGACTTAATAATTCTCAACATATATTTATCCATATAATACCACAAAAAACACCCTCTATTCTTATGCTCGCACCCTATTACATGTGACTTAAACATAACTGGCAAAATGTGGGTTTACTATAGGTACACCTCTGCCCAACCCTTCGGGGAAACAAGGTGTGATGTTATGTTATGTTAAGCAATCAACAGGTAGCCATGCAAAGGTACTTAATATAATATTTTTAGGCTGATTCATTGATATCTCTTGTTCATTAATTTAATTCCAATTATAGTATTTCTAATGATAATTTGGTGATAAGTAATTGTTTAAACAGAATGTGTAATGAATATAATATAATAGTATGTCTTTGACATGAGATACAACTAATTATTTATCTGTTGTTGCCAGACTTACATGGCCTTGTACATAAACTAGAACTCATACAGAATCTTCACAAATTAATTAAGTATTTATTAGATTATTAAAATCTTCTCCGGCCGATGCCGATTGGCAAGTAGCCGGGGAGAAGAAGAAGGCAAGGAAGGCGGCCAAAAGAAGGGAGAGGCGGCAGCGGCGCAAGGAGCGAAGCGTCGCGGCTAGGCTCCGCGCCCCGAAGGCCGCAGCGGTAGTGATCACACTACAGCCGGAAGCGGCAAAAAAGGGCGTGTCCTATCGGGACGTACTCGCCAAGGTGGGGGCGGCAGTGGACCTAAAGGAGCTCGGCGCCGAAAATGGCATCCGGGTAAGGGTCACTGCGACTGGGGCCCGGATGTTGCAGGTCCCCGGTGCGGCCAGTGGCCCGGCCGCTGACGCTCTGGCCGAAAGGCTTAGGGCGGCCATAAATGGGGATGAGGCCCGAGTGACCAGGCCCACCAAGTGCGTGGACATCCGCATCCTGGGACTGGACGACTCGGTGATGGAGGAACAGGTGGTGGCCGCTGTCGTGAGGACTGGGGGGTGCTCTGCCGAGCAGGTGAGGGCGGGCACCATCCGTCCTGACTCTGTGGGGATGCGAGCCGTTACGGTGAGCTGCCCCGTGACGGCGGCCAAGAAAATTACCGGGGAGGGCTGCAGGCTATTGGTGGGCTGGGTTTCTGCGCAGGTCAAACTGCTGGAACCCAGACCCCTGAGGTGCTTCCGCTGCCACGTGGGCAACCACGTGGGAGCTAAATGCACCTCGGAGGTGGACCGCAGCGGTCTCTGCTACCGCTGTGGCCAGCCCGGTCACAAGGCCGGCTCGTGTAGCGCCACGCCGCACTGCGTTGTATGTGCGGCGGCTGGCAAGCCGGCCGAACACCGGATCGGGAGCAAGGCCTGCGCTTCACCCGCCAAAGCCCGCGGCGGAGGCAAGCCCTCCGCCACCACCGCCACCGCCGTCACCGCCATAACCGCCGCCACTGCTGCCGCCGCTGTGCCCTCACAGGGGGCTCGGGAGGGGGAGGGTATGGAGTGCCAATAACGGCCCCATTACGCCTCCTCCAGGCGAACATCAACCACTGCGCCGCCGCTCAGGATCTGTTGCTCCAGAGCATGGCGCAGTGGTCGATTAACATCGCCGTGGTCGCTGAGCCGTACTTTGTCCCGCCCAGGGATGACTGGGTGGAGGACCTGAGCGGCTCAGTGACCCTAATTTCGTCGGCCGCCGCCGGTACCCCATCCCTCGAAGGTGTCAGGAGAGGAAAGGGTTGCGTTGCAGCACGGTTCGGGGAGATTGTCGTGGTAGGGGCATACTTCTCCCCGAACCGGACTCTTGCCGAGTTCCACAACTCCCTAGGGGAGTTGAGAGCCATCGTCGTCGGGTTTCGTTCCCTCCCCGTGCTCGTCCTCGGGGACTTCAATGCCAAGAATGTGGCTTGGGGTTCCCGGTATACGGACACAAGGGGAAGGATGGTGGAGGGCTGGGCTCTGGAGACAGGCCTGGCCGTCTTAATCCGGGGTTCTGTCCCCACGTGTGTGCGGATGCGGGGCGAATCAGTGGTGGACATATCGTTCGCCAGCACCGCTCTGTCACCACGTGTTGTTGACTGGCGCGTTATGGAGGGGGTGGAGACCTATTCCGACCACCGGTACATCCGGTTCGACGTCTCCGCCCAGATCTCGGGCGCGTTGGTCCGACAGGCCTCGAGTGGTCCGCGGTGGGCGCTGAAGCAGCTGGACCGGGAGCTCCTCTTGGAAGCCTCGATCGTGCAGACCTGGGTGTCATCACCGGACAGGCCTGCTGACATCAACGACGAGGCGGAGTGGTTCCGGGAGGCCATGTCCGACATATGTGACGTGGCAATGCCCCGGGTCCAGCCCGGCCGTGCTTCGCGCCAGGTGTACTGGTGGTCTCAAGAGCTGACGACTCTGCGCGCCGCGTGCGTTGCTGCGCGACGCCGGTACGCCAGGCACCGCAGGCTCCGTATCCGCCCTCCGGATACGGAAGCCATTCAGGCGGAGTTGTACGAGGGGTACAGAGCGGCGAAGACCGCCCTCCAAGCGGAGATCCAGCGGGCCAGGGGACTGGCCCGCGAGGAGTCGCTGGCGACTCTGGACAGGGACCCGTGGGGACGCCCATACAAGTTGGTGCGGGAGAAAATCCGCCCATGGGCTCCCCCGCTGACTCAGAGTCTCCGGCCCCAGCTTGTGGAGGACGTGGTGAGCGCTCTGTTCCCCTCGAGAGGGGAACACACCGCTCCGCCCATGGCTCCGCCTACTGCGGTGCCCGCTGCGGACCACACCGCCGACGACGATGACGATGCTCCGGAGGTGACCGAGGTAGAGATGAGAGTGGCGGTACGTAGGCTGAATGCCAAGAATACCGCCCCAGGACCCGACGGCTTACCAGGGAAAGCATGGGTCCTGGCCTTGGAGGCTCTCGGGCCTCGACTAAGAGGGCTACTAAGCGCATGCTTGGAGAGGGGCCAGTTCCCACTTCGATGGAAGACGGGGAAACTGGTCCTCATTAAGAAGCCGGGGCGCCCTGCGGACTCTCCGTCTGCCTACCGGCCCATCGTGCTGCTCGACGAGGTGGGCAAGCTCTTTGAAAGAGTAATTGCAGACCGCCTTGTCGGGCATCTGGTGCGGGTGGGGCCGGATTTGACGGAGAGCCAGTTTGGCTTCCGCAGAGGGCGCTCCACGGTGGACGCCATCATGCGCGTGCGGGCCCTCACGACGGGGGATGCTGTTGCCCGGGGTGGGGTCGTCTTGGCGGTGTCTTTAGACATCGCCAATGCCTTCAATACCCTGCCCTGGAGTTGCATTAGAGAGGCACTCCGGTATCACGGGGTGCCGATCTACCTCCGACGTGTGGTCGAGGCCTACCTGACGGACAGGGCCGTCATCTACCCCGGTCACCTGGGAGAATGGAACCGGCGAGAGATGTCGTGCGGTGTCCCACAGGGATCGGTCCTGGGGCCGTATCTGTGGGATATCGGATACGACTGGGTGCTGCGCGCCGACCTCCCCGACGGCGTCAGCGTGGTTTGCTACGCTGACGACACGTTGGTCCTGGCGCAGGGGAGGTCGCACCAGGCGGCGGCCGAAATTGCGACACGCGGGGTTGCGACAATCGTCGACAGGATCCGGCAATTGGGACTCGAGGTGGCCCTACACAAGTCCGAGGCCATGTGTTTTCATGGTCCTCGGAACGCGCCACCTTTGGGTTCCTAAATAACGGTAGGAGGGGTTCACATCGGCGTCGAGTCGACGATGAAGTACCTGGGACTTGTCCTCGACAGCCGGTGGAACTTCGTGGAGCATTTCCGACGTTTGGCTCCCAGACTGGAGAAGGCTGGGGCTGCTCTGAAGCGGCTCCTGCCTAATCTGGGGGGTCCAAACGCCTCCTGCCGGAGGCTCTACGCGGGGGTCGTGCGGTCCATGGCCCTTTACGGGGCTCCTGTGTGGGCGCGTTCTTTGAGGCTGCGGCCAGCCCGCCGGTTGAACGCGTCCCAAAGGGTCATGGCCATCCGGCTTGTCCGGGGATACCGCACGGTCTCGGGTGAGGCGGCGAGCCTCCTTGCCGGATTGCCGCCGTGGGATCTAGAGGCGAAAGTCCTCGCGCACATATGGGAGTGGCGCGAGGAGGCGAAACGCCGGGGCGTAACTCCGCTGCCGCGAGAAGTCGCGGCACAGCGGACAGAGCTTCGGCGGGATCTCATGGCGACATGGAGAGTGCGATTGTCGCAACCCAGTGCTGGGCACGCCACAATTGCGGCGATAAGTCCCCTCTTTGAGGAGTGGCTAGAGAGGCGCCACGGCGTCCTCACCTTCCGCCTGACACAGGTCCTCACCGGACACGGTTGTTTCGGGAGGTTCCTGTTCCGGATAAGGCGGGAGGAAGCGCCCGGGTGTCACCATTGTGTGGATCGCCCGGAGGACACGGTGGAGCATACGGTGGAGGTATGCCCGGCTTGGGCAGAGCACCGCCGTGTCCTCGTGGAGGCGATCGGCGGCAGTGACCTCTCGCGTCCAACCCTGGTGCAGGCCATGGTACGGAGCGAGAGGGAATGGGGAGCCGTCACCTCCTTCTGCGAAGCAGTAATGCTCGCAAAGGAGGAGGCGGAGCGCGTGAGGGAGAGGCAAAGTTCGCGCCCTCACGCGCCTAGCCGCCGTAGGAGACGCCCTGGGCGTCGGGACTCCTTGGAGGATTCCCGGCCACCGTAGGCGCGGGCTTGCGGGCGGTGAGCAATGGGTAGCTCGCCCCCGATAAGGACCAGGCCCGGGTCGACGGCGCGTTGTGTTCCACGCGCGCCTCAAAGAGATGTCAGCACCAATGGCGGGGCCCACTAGGGCCGATGCCTGCTGGGGTTGCGGGAAAGTCCGAAAGGGATACCGTGGCCCCTGGCAACACAGGCAACTGAAGGAACACGGGTGGGTTTTAGTCAGTAAGAGTCTGACACGCCCTCCCGCTCCGCCCAGAGCGGGAGAAGTTATTTGATGATTTCCCACCCAATAAAAAAAAAAAAAAAAAAAGGGTTCCCTACCAAAAGGGTGCCAAACGGAACCTTATTACTAAGCCTCTGCTGTCTGTCCGTCTGTTTCTCAGCGGGTTGTATCTCATGAACTGTAATAGGAAGACAGTTGACATTTTCACAGATTTTGTATTTCATTGCCGATATAACAACAAATAATAAGAATAAAATAAACTTAAAAATAAAGGGTCTGGGATCCCCTTACCTACAAGTAATGTGTTATCTATCTATCTATATTAATAAATACATACATACCGGTCAAAATCATAACCCTCCTTTTTGCTTCGCCGTAATCGGGTAAAAAGAAAAGTCCTGACTGACTGGCTGACTGACTGACTCATCAACGCCCAGCCCAAACCCTTGGACCTAGGAAGCTGAAATTTTGCACAGAGGTTCCCTTTATAATGTAGGCAAGGAATAAGGAAGCATTTTTCGAAATTCACCCCTAAGGGGGTCAAATAGGGGGTGAAAGTTGTTGAATAACTCTGTCTGTAATGTCACCAAACTCTTGACACTTGTGATTGTTTCTGCTACCTGGCTTAAGTATTATAACAAAAGGAATCTTTTTCATGGGTCCAATAAATAAAAGTTTTGTTAAAATATGTTACCCGTTGAGAGAGTCGTTTATATATTGCTTTCTCTTTCTAATTTCATAATGACTATAATGTGGAAAGGATCCGTTTTATAATATTTTCTCCAAGTGTAAGTAGGTAAAATACAATAGACGTAGATATATTTAGTAACCTATTCCCTGAAACACATTATTAATTTTTAAATTATTTATTTATTGAATTTTATAATGAATTTCCGCCAAGTCACGGCTGAATCAATTAACTAGTAGGTGAACGATTTCTGTTTATTTGTGACTGTAACTACTGATTGAAAGTTAAGGTAAGTTTTGATTACAACCGAATTTCCATTTTTTGTTCAATTAAATTTGTAAATTAGGTATTAAGACATATTATATTTATATATTTATTATTCTATAATTTTGTATATGCAATAGGTATAAGATGTTTTTTTATTGTGCTTTTATTTTTTAATTATTATATTAATATTACCTACACTACACAGTGTTTGTTCAAAACCTTAATCTTTAATTAGAAAATCTGTGATTATTTTGTACGTTTTTTGAGTCATCTAAGTGTTGATTCCATAACTTTGACTGTGATTTTTATTTAATTATCTATAAACCAAAAACTGTAACAAAATTTAATTGACATTGAAAACATTATGTAACGTGATTAGATTCCAAATTACACTTTTTTAACTCCATGGTGAAGAAAGACCAATACTGACATTGAAGTTTAAAAAAAAAAAAAAAATGTTAGAGTGCGGACAGTACTTTTAACTTACTAATAATCGGGGGCAAGTTGATACACTTAGGCAATCAGGGGCATCCAAGGAGCGAGCCGAGCCTAAACCGTGATCCGGTTTAAGCTTTGAATGTTATTTATTTATTTACAGGTAAAGAAATATTGTGTAAAACATGTTGGTACCTACTTTACTTTATAAAACAATCCTTTTGTGATATAATAAAAAAAAATATTTACAGTAACGCAATTGAGTTTATTGACGGATGTCTATTACCTTAAATAAAATATCTTATAAATATAAATGTAACCGAAAAAATACACGTATTGATCATAGAGGATTCGGTTCCTGCTTAGGTACTATTAGCTTTTGCCCGCGGCTTCGCCCGCGTGGTTGTAGGAAAATATATCACGGGAATGTACTACCAGGATTAAAAGTACTTTAATTCAGGTTATATATCCTAAGGGAACTTTTCCTTTATTTGACTTTTATGATATAGGTGATATCTGTACCAACTTTCAAGTTAATTAAACCACGCAGTAAAATCCTCTCGTGTGAAATTGGTTACTCCTTTTCACCCCGTTAGGGCTAGATTTTCGAAAAACCCTGATTTATTAATTATTTATTGAATGAATGAATGAATTGCACCGATCCCAGCGTGGTTAACCCAGACTCGATAAATCGAATGAACCCCCAGATTTGCACTAGCCGCTGGATTCTCATGTTTCATGGGGCTACAGAGGCCATTGCATATCAGGGAGTAGACCAGGTGGCGCGGGTAATGGCAGGGAGAGAATGTGCCCTCGGGATAAGGAAGGATTAGCGAGCCTACCGGATATGCATCCTTGAGTAAGCAATGGAATAGTGGAGAGACGGGTAATGTTTATCTATGGATGGGCATCTTTTTACGACGTCGCCGCCAGTTGGCTCAGGTCGATCTTCACCGGTGAATCTTTTGGCGGGGCTGTGCTGCTTACTCGGCTTTCTTCTTTCTGCTTTTCACTGTGCTGTTTACATACATACATAAGTCTGGCTAGTCGCCAGACTTATGTATGATAAAAACTTATGTATAGAAGTTCCAGTTATACAGCGATAATCGTTTGTATCTTTAGGGCATTTTTTCTTCGGACTTGGTACCTGCATAGTTTCTAGCCACGTGTCGGGTGCTTCGTTCTGTATCCATCCAGGCTTTGTTCATGTGTACGGTGACGGCTTCCTGTAATATTTGTGGCATCGCTTTGAAGAGCTCGATTGCAACTTGGTCTGTCCCAGGAGCTGTATCGTTACGCTGTTGTTAATTATTCCCATTACGTCATACTCCGTGGGTCACTCGTTTTGCGTGTCGGTTTACGACTTTGTTAAGCTAACGGTTGGCATAGGTACGTAAGGTAGCCTTCGGAGTCTTTTAGAATTTGCTCCCATTTGGACATTGGCATTGGTATAAATGCGTTTCTCTTCCGGCGTTTTGTTTCTAACTTGTTTCTCCTGTAAAATAAGTAAAGCACCTGCATGCGTTTTGAAGGGTGTTTTGCGTTGGGTGGGTGCCCTGCGTTCTTGTTCTTCGTCTTTGTGTTTAACTTTTTGAAGTGTTGTGTGACATTCTTTTACTCGATCGCGTTTATATGGGTTAAATGGTTGTCTTCTTTGTATGAATTTTGCCTTTTGGAGGTTAGCAAGAGCTATGTACGATGTTCCCTGCGGTGAGTCGGCTGAAAAATCAAAGTTTCCTGGGCAGCAGATTTTAATACTCTAGTTATGGTACTCCACGGTTTTTCGAAGCTTTCGTCCATGAGTTGATTCCTATGCTTTCCAGATTTTTTTATGTATGCTTGGTATTTTGTTTGTGTGGATTTTTTATTAAGAGCAGCGTAGTAGCATTGTTTGTGGTTGAAATCCTTGGTCTCAATTGTTGTCTGTTTCTTTTGTGTCTTGTGTTTGGTACTTTCATCTTTGTTTAAAATTCGACTTGTTTGTAGTTGTCCCCAGCTTAGTTTATGGTCGGAGGTGTCCCTATCAGACCATTCACCTTTAATAAAATTAAAGAGTTTTTCTGTTGCCTGTGGCGTAATAATGTGATACAATTGGGATTTCTGTGTTCCCTTTGACCATGTTATCCTGCATGATGATCTCGCTTTGTTGTTTCTATTTGCAGTTTTTCCCTGTTAGCTATATCCATTAATATGAGAGTCGATTATGTATAGAGATGCAGATTTGTCACTTCCCGTACCAAGTTTTAGGGTGATTGACATCGCGTCGGTATCGCTATTGATGCTTGCTATTTCGATTTGGGTATCCTTTCTGATTACAATTGCAAGTCCCCGGTAAGCTTTACCTGCGGCTCCAGATGGGTGCCATTTGTAGTGGGTGGAGTTGTACGTTCCCTGTTTCTTGTAAGCAGGCTATGTGAATGCCCCTATTTGAGAGTTCGAAGTCTATTTTATCTTCTTTGGCGAGTTTCGAGGCCCCTCGGACGTTCCACGTTGCAATACGCAGGCCTGGTCAAGTGTATCTAGTTGCGGAAGAGGGCGGATTCCTAAGTATTCTATATCCAGTATCGTCCGCGACATTCACCTGATATCGATGTATGTAATGTTGATGTTAATTGTTCACCCGGTGTCGTGCTATCTGATTGAGGGCTGTTCCGTAATCGGGGTTTAACGGACTGTCCTTGTTCGTCTCCTGTGTTGTATTTGTTACCTTCCGTTTCGTTATATTGTTGACTTATTGTTGGATTGATATATTGCTCGTCAGCCATCTTGACCTATCATAATGCTGATCTTTGAAGACGATATGTATGTTGCCGGGTACTGAATTACCGGCGGGTGAATACACCCGTTTTCTTGGTATTTATGTGCACATGCACGTTTACGAGATAGAATTCGGACGCGGCGATTATGATGTCTTCTCCTCCCCAGACCGTCTCGTTAAACTGCGCGGTTATGTATTTTGTAATCTTGTTCCTGAGAAAGCTTGCTGTTAAGAAAGAACTCATGAATATTACTTATTAGCGCTAAGCGAATAGTGGTGTCACCTCGGTCCTTTGAAAAATAGGTAGCGAGGTCCCGGCGGACCGACACGTGGTCGAGAGTTAGGCCCATTATGTTATTTATTTGATGGCTGTCGCCCTTAACAGGCAGTTACCATCTTTTTTCATAGGCGCCATTATTATCATTGTAAAGTTTTTGTTCGCTTATTATAAGTGTGTCGTCTTAAGCACACGTGCAGATGCCTCGTTGTTTTTCTGTAGAAATGGGTCTTGTCTTCCGGGTCAAGTTTTTGACTTTTGTTGAGTGGGTTACGCATGTTACCTCACAAAAACTTGGGTAAAGCATAATAAAACTTTATTAGTGGCTGTCAGAAGTTGTTTTTGTTGAACGTACGACTTTTTGTATGGCTAAAGAAATCAACAATTTGTTAGGGCTAGTTTCTGGGAATTAAGTTTGATGAATATTAAGCATGCATGAGGTTGGAACACTGGTCAAACAAAGAGGTTTTACAGGAAGTGATTTTTGTACGAAATCTAAAGCGATACTGTTATCTTGTTCGAATAATATTGAATAGCAGTTTATCTTGCCATTATGTTTAACATGCACATATGATCTTATAACTTTAGCTTATAAAACGCGAAATGACTGTGCTTGGTCTCAAACGCCAGTCACTTCACCACGGCAAATGCGCGCTCGCGATGTTGTTCCTTAATCAAACAAATAAGATACCGATTTTGCAGAGGGAAACGATGCCCTGTAAAATATGGAAAGATCTCACCAGGTTATAGTTTGCTCGGGGGTCCCATGTATGCCCTGGATCGCTCGTCTGAGCTCAGGAACGCGCGTTTGTTGGCACTTCAATTTAGCACTATTTTAATTTATTTATTTGGCGGCTAGTAAAGTCCCAGTAGTATTAAACACCGTATTAAATCAATTAGAATCGCTGTTAGATTTCGCCGGCAAGCAACGCGTGCAACATGTGTTCGGCAAGTGCACCAAAAGATTTTAGACGGAGCTCGTCCCGGGACGTCCGTGCTCTACGACGTCCATAGACCGACCCCCTGATTTATTAATTATTTATTATATAAATATTGTGTTTCGAGTTAATCGGACAGCGCGTTAAAATTCTTCCATACAAGCATTGACACCCCCCAACCCAACTATAAAAAAGTAATTTAGAAAAAAAAAATTACGAACTTAAAAATTTATTTAGATAAATATTCGTGCGAAGTTTCATATTCAAGATTTTTCATACAAACTTTCATCCCCTATTTGACCCCCTTAGGGGTTGAATTTCAAAAAATGCTTCCTTATACCTTGCCTACGTTATAAAGGGAACCTCTGTGCAAAATTTCAGCTTCTTAGGTCCAAGGGTTTGGGCTGGGCGTTGATGAGTCAGTCAGTCAGTCAGGACTTGTCTTTTTATCAATATAGATAGATAGGCAGTGACCTAAACCCACATTTCGCCAGTAATGTTTTTTAAGTCCCATGTAATAGGGGCGAGCTTATTGCTATCAACCGGGCACAAATCCAGACTTTGGACTGCTACTGAGAAAAAACCTGTTGGTAAAAACCCTAAATACTTTACCCGACTTGGGAATCGAACCCAGGCCCTCATGCTCAGCAGTAGCGCTTTGCAACCAGTAGACTAACGAGAAAAACGAAAATTCTCTTTTCAACAGACTACGGCGAAGCAAAAAGGAGGGTTTTGATTTTGACCGGCATGTATGTATGGAATGAAATGGTATGGTCACCTGTTCCCCCGTAACTTCTAAACTACTGATCATAATTTGACAAATGAGGCATCGTTGGAAGCCTCTTGATCGTCCACTTCCCTTTCCTGCTAAAGAACTAGGAAGTGGTGAAGGGCGGGCATTTTAGGGGACTGTCTTATGTAATTTTGACGTTCGAAAAGTACTGATTCTCAGCCTAGTTTGAATAAACGACATTTGATTTGCTCAAGGTTTAAAAAACTAGTCGAGTCTTTTTAATAGGCCTTAAAACACGTCTCTTTCATCGAGACTGACCCAAGAAGGCAATTGACGCGACAAGGAACCGTCGTAAAATATTTGTGTCCTATGAATACGCCAAGCATTTTAATGGTTCCTGTAAGTTAGACACATTAAACTTAGGGGCTTGTCACACGTTATCAACGTTAGCTAGCTGACAAAATTAATTAAGTATTAACTTCATTTGTACCGAATTACCGTTCGATGATGAGTACCTAGGTTTAGATTATATTAAGGGTCCCGCAAACAGGTGTGACTCGACTTTAACAAAAACAATCTAAGAAAACTTCACGGTTTCTTTTCGGTTTCTTTCGTTTCTTCAATTACCGGTGTCGCGTCGCGCTACTATGCACGAGCCTTTATACTGAATATTACTGCTGCGGACGAAACCCTAAAAAGGGAGGGGTTTGAGGCTATCATAAAGTGGTTTGGTTCAAGAACGAGCGAACGATGGTTCCGAAAGCATAGGCTAAAAATGTACCACCACGCGTGTCTGAGCGAGGCCGATCTGCAAGGAAAAGATGCACTTGCCGCGGTCGGCTCATAGCCAGGTGACTAGTCGTAACACATCGGACGTCAGTCGCTCTATGTACAATACTGACATTCACTGATGCCAGTGCCCATCACCTAGTTAATAACTCGCAAAGCGGATGATGACGACGGCTATATAAAAGAACAAATAATATCTTTCCTTTTTGTTTCTTTTCAGATACTTATTGAAATAAGTTTATTCATCTTAAATAAGTGCCATGGACGGATGGAAAAATGCAAAATCCCCAAACTATGAAACTAATAAGGACAAACTGTATCCATATTCTGAGATGCCTTTTCAAAACGAATATAAAGTGGTCAAGATACCGTTTTGTGTTAAAAATCTAGTAGAACATATAGATTATTATGGTTCAGGAAGAATAGAACTCGCCAGCGGCACCATAGGGTTTCCAGACTGTTATAATGTTAACTACGAGTATAAGTTAGTTATAGAAGAAGGTCCGGATAAAGGCAGAAAGATACCGAACAGGATACCATATGCCCTAGACTCGAGCTTTGGATATTCTACCCGTAATTACATAAAAGACAACTCTGTCCATACTATCACTGTAAACCTTAAAAACTACGAGTTATTAGAAAAGGTCATAGTTCAAGATATTGCTCGTATAGTGAATAGCGAGCGGGGAAAAGTAATTGTATATGGATACAATGCCGAAAGTATAGAAATGCTCACTGACGAACTGATGGACATGAAGCAGTTATTTTACTGCCCCATTTACATGTTACCTGATAATCTACGATTAACCTACTTTAAAACTTGTTATAGAGCATATTTGAGCGTCAATGAACTCAAAAGAGAACTCTACAGAAATGTTAACAAGGGTGATATCGAGGCTGCCGTCATACTGACTGCATGTTTGACTAACACCTACTGCGGCGATGCCCTAGCTGACGTCGTTAACAAACTCCTCGCGAATAAAGTCGGAAATGTCATCTTGTACGCTTATAAGTTATGGACTAACAATGACAAAGAGGTTGTGCGTGAACATTTCCCATCTGTGTTTCAACACATCTTCGACGGCGACTGTATGGCGATCATTAACAATCAAAACAATCAGGCGCTGGTTTTAGAGCCCAAAACAACGAAAGCGCGGGGAGACGGCCACTACAAGTCCAGTAACAAATTAGGCTGGAAGATAATTCCGATATTGAATGATAACGACGTATTATTCAAACTTTACAACATCGACAGCGACATGTATTTACAACTGTCTCCTACGGCTGGGGAGGACGGAGTCAGGCAAGCATGTGGCTCCAAGGATTCTGAAGAACTAAGCGACAAGTTTTACTTTGAGCCGTTAATAATAATGAACGGACAAGTCGCTTTTAATATTTTCAATGACGAGGATAACAAACAATTGGAGTTGCCTGTTGATGTTGATACCTCGGAAGTCAAGGCCGTAGTGGGGCACAAAAGCGTTGACAGTGATCTGGATGGACGTTCCTCTTGGATTTTGTCAACTTCATCGCTAGATAAGAAGAAGTCTGATAAAAAAGACGAGCAAGCCCAAAGTGAAGATGAAGATTTTTCAAATATTTATGATTATGATTAGATATAACTTCGTGCAATAAGTAAGATTTTGAATTATATTTGGATTCATTTGTGTAAATTGTTATTTTTTTGATAGGTTAAGTTAATAAAACAATGCGTACTCCCTGTAATTACGCATAGTTTTTTACAGTACATGCGAAGTTTGAAGTCATGCGCCTCGGCAATCATCGTGTTTCCGAATTTGGCTGCGTTTCCACCAGAGATGAGCTAGGATGCGTAGCGAGGGATGGGTGTGAAACTTCATCGCTTCATTGTTATAGCTTGAGCTAAGCTAGCGTTGTTATTGGCTACTTTTACGGACATCCCTCGCTACGCATCCTCGCTCATCTCTGGTGGAAACGCAGCCTGAATAAGCTAAAATAGTACTTATTTCCTGCCGTCGCGTCTTGTCGTCCGCCACTAAAATCTAGGACATTTCTGTCGAGGCCAAAGCAACTCAAGCATTAATGGACGATCGTGAAAATGTGGGCCGAGGCGTAGCCGAGGCACACATACGTGAGTCCATCAATGCCTGGTTGCGGCCAAGGCTTGAATAGTGCTTTCTCAAATAATGCGCGAAAATTCAAACAAAGTAAATTAATTATAAATTCCAGAATCAATGACGGACAACGATAATTTTTCACGCGCCAATGCAATGTGTTCATTTGTTTCTTGGTTGTCATGTTGAAGTAAAAAGTTCGTTCCATTTTTAAATAACACGACAGATATGAGTTTTCATAGTAATTTATTTGGCCGCTACACAAGACAGATATGGATTTTCATAGTAACATTGCTGGCCGCAACGTCACTCGTTTTTGACCAGTACAGCAATTTCGATTTATCTCGAAGAAGGTTGTCAAAATAATGCTCGAATTTCCAAGCATGTTTGAGAAAAAGTTTTAAAAAGTGAGTTCTAGGGCTCTACATAATATTTAGAGCCAGTAGAGCTTTATCTAGGCACTTACTTCCATAATAATTATCCAATACATTATCTTTGATCTAACATTGTTAAATGTTGCTCAATCATATTTCAGAAGAGAGATGACGATTACTGAGGCGCATAACTTAAATCGTAAGGTACTGAAGATACTTACTTAAATTTTGTAAACGTATACATGCCTATTAATTCTTGTGAAACACTGAAATGTATGCCGATAGGTCAGGATTCTTTAAATTGACCAATTGATTGATTTTGATAAATGCTATTTTTAAGATTTTATTAAGTAGGTTCATTTAGGTTTTATGCTGGATGATCTATTATGGTGAGTCAGGCTATATTAATTAATTTCATACATGACTGAAGAGTCGAACCGGCACTCTAATTTCGATACCCGTTCGGATTGACAACCCCCTTTATTTTGACAACACAACAAAAGTGCCTAGTTAGGCACTTCTTATGGGATGTCCTTATAGAAAGCTATTACATTTTCGGGCACTGTCCTAATGGAAGCGTTCGTCGCGATCACCTGTTTGGCGAGCCCAAACAAATTCTACGTGTTCAGTTTCAGATTTCCTTATCCATCTCAATTCTCAACGGATCAACCAGTATAAACAATATAATCAGTATTCCTGGTTCAATGTACCTTATCCAATCATTATTAGGGCGAATTTAACCAAAACAAACTGAACGCGATTAGCACCACGTTTAAAAGCTGTCAGTGTCATTTTTTTCTTTGCAATTTTGACACTGACAGCTCTTGAACTCGGTTTAGATGTGCTGATCGCTTTCAGTTCCATTGGTGAAATTCGCACTCAGCCCTTAGGGCGAATTCAGCCAATGGAACTGAACGCAATCAACACATCAGAACCGCGTTTAGAAGCTGTCAGTGTCAATATTTCCATAGCAATGATGTCACTGTCAGCTCTTGAACGCGATTTAGATGGGTTGATTGCGTTTAATTTCATTGATGAAATCCGTCCTTAATTTTTTACATAAGAAATATGTCTGATTACTGACTTAGATACTATCATATATATTTTTTTCTATAATAAATAATAATTAACCTCATTTTAATCACAGATGAATACAGATGGTTAACTCTGCAAAATAATTTTAATCAAAAGCGACTATTGCTACTACACAATAAGGTGCAATTCAGGTCGCACAGCGCTAATTACCTACAGTTATATTCACCTAGAAGTTGCCTTTCTTTCTAGCGCGTTACTCATCTTCTGACTACATCATACTCACTGAATTCGACAAGTCGAAGCCGTCGGGTACTTACCTCTAGCTTCATACCTAAAATGCGGAGTTAATCATCTGAACTAATCTGTGCTTTTATTCAAAAACCAACTTGTAGAACCATTACACCAAACTCAGCCAGTATCACTCACGCCTTCTTCCCATGAGGGTAGGCAGAAACTACAGAACGCCACCACGGCCGCTGCTACGATCATTACATACACCTTTTGCTTCAAATAAAATAATAAACATTCCATACATCAGAAATAAAGTTACAATACTTCCAATTTTGATATTTATTAGATACTAAAATTAATAAAATAAATGTAAGAGCTATTAAACTTACAAAAACAATAAATATGTCACAAACACATCAATCCGATGTTAATGAAAACAGTCTTGTATATAAAATTGATAATGTTCATTGGCAAAGTAACATACGTATGCCACACGCAAGAAACTTGTTTTGTCGTTGCGGTCTGGAGACCCATAATCGCGGTACCTATAGCCAAACGGGTAATAGAGAACGTGAGCCGTGATCATACCTTGAACATTGTTAAACGTAGAGATTAATAATGGGCAGACATGAACGATGTGATATTCCGAATGGGTTTGAGACTGCGACAAACGGACAAGCTTGCGCAGGCTCAGGCCGTCGCCTCTAGCCAGACGTACCGGCTTTTAAAGCAGCTATCTCTTTCAGCTTCGTGTTTTCAGACACCAGCGCCTGTACCCTTTGTTCATATTTCTCTCTAAGTTCCTGTTAAAGAAATTAAGAACATTCGTTTAAAATACTTTTATAAACTAGTAATTTTATTTATGTCGTGGAGTGCTAAAAGTCACAGTACCTTGAATATAGCGAGCTGGGTTTCATACTCCTTCTTCAAGTCATCGTTAAGGGTAGTGCTTGTTTGAGCCCTCTGCAACACCAGTCCGTATCTGTCCTTCTCGGCCTTAAACCTGGCTTCCATTGCCAGCAGGCGATCCTGGAACATATACATGACGGTTACCCTAACGAGTGTAGCAAGACGACAGGAAGAGTATTCCCACTAAAAGCAGCTATACCTGGATTCTGGATGTGACCTACGTCCAGAATCCAGGTGTAGCTGCTTTGAGAAAGTTGTTCGGTCTGATGGTCTGTACCACGCCTTTCTATATCAGAATCCTGTATATGCATTTGAACTCACTCCTAGCACAAGTAAACTTTATAAGGATAGGTTAACATGAATAGGTACCATCTACACGCAATAATCACACGCCCTTCACGGGTAAAGTTGCGCAAATTCCATCACATTCGGACTTACACCATCTTCGTCAAACGAAACCCACCTCCATAGCTTTAACTTCTGAGTTTCTAATTTCCAGCAGGTCTTTTGTAATAACGTTGATATCCTTGAGTGACTGTACTTGCGTCGTTAAAGCTTCAATCTGGAGTTCTTGATTTTTCACCATCTTGGTCTTGTCGAAGATCATGCCACGCGCTTTGCTCAGCAACTGAAACATTACACCATCGAATATTTTCAACATGATGACGTGACTGGGTGTGTGGAAAATCTATTCAATTAAAGCAAACCTCTTCGTGCTGCTGTTTGATATTTTCAATCATCTCGTGGTTCTTTCCGCTGGGTTTGGACAAAGCCGCCTGCAGTTCCGTCTCCAAATTCCGTACCCTTGCTTTGAGAAGGTCGATCTCTTCTTCACGGACCTGTGTGTGAAAGGTAGGCTTAAGATATCGCTGTACCCTGCGAGAGTAGTAATTAACAGATAGTATTCGATTTTGTGTTACCTTCAATTCTAGTTTAACTCCGTCTTCGGTCCTCTCGTTCTTTACTTTCTCCAATTGTTCAATCTTCTTCAAGAGTTCGTGCTCTCTTTGTTGCCAATCACCCTGTAAAAAAATATTCACAGTGAAGGACCATAGGAACCTTATTTTGGTTAAATATTTTTTATCCCATAAATTTATAACGCAACGGTATTCGAGTCTCGGCTGTCTCGTATCAACAGATAAAATAAATTGATTGCGGTGTCTAGTGTCGACGCTTGATAATTTAAACAAGTGCTTTATAGAGGTACAAATACTCCATCGCAAAATTAACGATTCTACCTAATGCCCTGAAATTATTTATTTATTTATTTAATTTTATTGTAGGAGATCTCGCGTATGCTAAGGCGAACGCAAAGTGTCCAACACAAATGAAACCGCCGCGCCGTTTACATCCATAGTGTAGTGAACTAGTGACTATGGCTGGCGCCTTGCGTGACAGGATTGAGCGAGTTTGTAAATCTTTCCATCCGCTCGTTGCGGCCCTACGGACAACCATATAATATACGAGTGACCGCCTATTGTTACGCCCCTAAAAACTGGAAACGCTTCTACTACCTCCACCCCTAGTGCTCGTGCCCTCCTTCGCTAGAATAACTCGCAAAATGGCACTGTGGACACTGGCCACCTATAAATAATCGCGCCCGCTCCTGCACACGTCACCGCGCACACACTCCTGCTCTGCTTTATGCTGCCGTAAAATAAAAGAGTCGCAGAATGCATTGCCAACTTTTACGGAAGTGACTTTCCTAAACATACGATGGCTTGGACATTGTACTTCCCTTACTTACTTTGTCTTGGACATCATCCATAATCACTTCTTGAATGCCAGTGGTAGTGGCGACACTGTGCTCTGCAGGCTGGCTTTCTTTTACTTCTTCTTGTATTTTCTGTGTTTCTTCAAGTTTTATATCCGGCTCTGCGCTCGACTGTTCAATCTATAAACCCATTTTATTCGATCATATTTGTTTTAAATATAGGGGGAGGTAATGTGTAGGATTAGATGTAGGTAATCTTAATAATTTGACTTACAATTTGATTGTGTTCAGCTGTGATTGGTAATTGGTTGGTAGGTTGTTCTGTAGTGGTTCCTTTTTCGCCCCCTAACTCACCAAACTCCTGTGCTTGGCTCTGAATTTGGTCTGCCTGGAAACAAAACATATTTAACAAAAACCTTAGTTCTGGCCAAAAACCTCAATAAGGTTACTACGAAGCTACGGAGATACCCTGTAGATGGCCGATATTTAGAACAACGCAAAAAAACATCTTTCCTTCCTCACACCTTTTTTTTTGCATATCTCGTAAAACTTAAACGATGTACCGTTTACTACATGAATAATTACATAAATTCGATTATTTATCCAGCAGTACATAACTAAGTAATTTTACCTAGGTACATACTATGGTCAAATAAAATAACTATGGTGATTCTTCACATACCTATCTAATTGCGTAACATATTTTCGTAAACGAAAAGACTAATATAATTAATTTTGACAGTTCAACAACACATTCGTTGCGATATTTACGTTGTTGAGCAGATTTTTTTTCGAACTTATGTAGATTAGCACTCTCTTTCAAAAGGATTCAGATTGTGTTTTTTTTTACCATACAACGATTGATTAAAATCGTGTATTTACGCAATTAGGGTGCAGATGGGTATCAATGTGCTTAGGAATAAAATAATAAAAACGAAAATAAAAAAGATTTTCTAAAATCATAGGTAATTTCAGGTGACTACATCTCCACTTATTAGGCGTCAAATACTCATTCGAAACAAAATCTCGTCATACCAAACAGCCACACAGGTAGGTATAGGTATATTCCAATACACGCTCCGGTCTACCACGGTAGACCGTAGCGTGTATGGCCGCCATAACATTGTCATCTCAGCTGCATGGTGCCTAATACCTACCTAATATCCGGCCGATGAAAGAATGCGTTCCTGACACCTGTTAGCTATACACAGTCCTTTCAGTCATTCAACATCTGCCAGCAACATTGTGATGCAAAATCAGAGGTAAAATTCATGTCAAAGGACTGCAGATGGATTAAGAGACTGTTTTACGAATTAAACTTCATAGTCGTGTCCTACTGACAGGTGTCACGCACGCATTCTCTCGGTGGCCGGATTTTAGTTGCCTGGATTCATAACAAAAGCCTACAGAAGGTGCCTTTAGGTACCTACTTACATTCAATATGTAGGTAGGTACTTCGATTCTATCGTCTTTTTATTAGAATTCCGTACCTTAAAAGGAAAAGAATGGAAATCATACAGGATCACTTTGTTGTCCGTCTATCTGTCTGTCAAGTCAAGACCTTTTTTAAGGGACGGATGGGGAGAGGTAGCGAGATGAAATTAAATCAAATACAAAGGTCTGCGATCCCTTGGACGGCTCAAATATTCGAGATTCTAAGTCGACGTATCCAAAAGATACGGTCATTAATTTCACATAATATTTTAATAGGTACTCGCAAAACCAATAGGGTAGGTACTTCCCGTTTACCTCATCATGTTTTTTTCAGTAAGTTGATAGGTATCAATTTAAAATTATAGGTACCTATAGACTACGGCAAAGCAAGGAAGGGTTATGTTTTCTGTGGTTAATTTTAGCGATCAAGCAGCCTCCAAACTCTCGCCGAGAATCCCCGAGAACTCCCGAACATTAATAAAGTTTGTTTCTTGCCGAGTTTTTGTCATTGATATTGTCTTCTCGCGAGACTTCCCGCTATACATGTTTATTTTTCTCAAACATGCTTGGAAATTCGAGCATTATTTTAACAACCTTCTTCGAGATAAATCGAAATTGATATAATGGTCGAAAACATTCGAGCGCCCGGCCGGCAATGTTAGTATGAGAAAATCCATATCCGTCATATCTGTCGTGTTATTTAAAAATGGAACGGATACACAATCATGGCAACCAAGGAGGCCTATCAAAGATTTTATTAAAATGTTCGATTTGGCTTACAAATAGAGCTGTTTCAGTAAAGAAGAAACAGTACAACAAATTGGCGCGTGAAAAAATTGCGTTGTTCGTCATTGATTCCGGAATTTATTATTAAGTAATTTAAGTACCTACTTAGTTTGAATTTCCGCGTATTATTTCAGAAAAGTGCTACATAAGCTTTGGCCGCAACCAGGCATTGATGGACTCACGCATGTGTACCTCGGATTCGCATCGGACCACATTTTCACGATCGTCCATCAATGAACTTGTAGGCCGCGACAGTACCTAATGTTCTATATTTTAAACTTTGTGCACTACAAAAGTAAAATGGCGGACTTAATGCATTTAGGCAATCGGTCACTAAATGTAACTTTGATAAAGTCGAGTCATCTTTGTTCAGTGGGTAAGTTCCTTAGGCAGCGTCATGCTAAACTAGTATTGGTACACTACCTAATCATGATAATACGTACCTAAGCTGGGGCTGCAGTGTCAACATAGATAGTGATGGCTTTACGACCGAATTCGGTTGCAAAATACTAATGGGGTCGCTAAACGGTCAAAATTGACTATGTAGGGCAAAAGCTACGCAAATTCCTAATGGGGTTATTAGGAATTTGCGACTGAATTTGTTTGTAAAGCGATCGCTATCTATGTCGAGACTGCAGCCCCTGCGCTAAAGTTTACATACAAGGTGCCTCCTGCCTACCTAGTTATAGGTTAGGAAATTCTTACCAAAATATTCGATCGTTACTAAACGGTCGATAAAGTCCAAAACAACACAAGGGTTGGTACGTCCACTTACAGCTATATTTAACCTTGGCTTGCAAGCTTTTTCCTACTAAGTTAAACGCGCAATGAGAAAGTAGAAAATTACATTTTGCGCTTTTTGCGCTTCGCAGTTAGTTATAAGGCATAATAATTACCCTCGGTACTTCCTCGTAACCACGGACCCTAGTCCATATAGATCTCATATTGGACCACTAGCAACAATCCATTTATGTATGTATACCTATTGAAAGTTATTATTTTATCACATTACAATATTCATACAGTTACTTTAACCATACGCGAGCAAGAATTTTGACAAAAATGAAATTCAACTGACAAGAATCGATAATTTTCTTATCGTTTTTAATAAAAAGTTTTACTCACCATTACTTAGGTTTTTAATATGATAAAAATGCACTGAAAAATCACTAGCAAAGGATCACGTTCGAAAGCCGAGAGAATTTACAGTATACTATGTTCAAAACTTGAACGTCTATTTTTGGGAGTGCAGACGCACTGATATAAAAATAGAAAATACAGAGCGTCGTGAAATTCGTAAAATTTTCCCGCGCTTGTTTCAAATTATCTGCAATTAAAACAAGCGCGGGAGCGTTTTTGAAGATAGTAGGTACTTACATAGGTACTTTTATCTCCTATGTAATTAGATACCTACTCGGGAATCAAAACCGCGTTCGCGTTTTATTCCGCAAACATCAACCATCGATCCATAACCCAACCTAAAACCGGTTAGCCAGAGTTAGCGTTTAGTAATAAAGTAGAGTACTTAGCTAGGTACACAGGCAGTTTCGGGGGTGTAAGTCCATCCTCTGCGCTTTCTATCTGGCAAGCCGATAGCCGATCAGCTGAAAACCACAGAGTATGTAACTCATGAGTATGTTCCTTGATCTAACTGTCTGAAAACGACGATTTTATTGAAAAAAATAATCGTTTCCCGCCGTGTCTCAGCCAATGCGATTAAAAACTGAATATCGCTCGCGAGATGGCAGCACTATTCAGTCATTTAAATCGTATTATTTACACTCCGGCAATGATGGCATGAGAGATATAGATTTTTTTTAAACCTTTTTTGTTATAGTGAAAAATTGGCAGTAAAAATTATCCTACAATGTTCCTTAGTTCCTTTTGGTTTTTTCATCGGCCGACTTGAAAACATTCTTTGCTTACCGTTTAGGCTGCTAGCGCCAGTAGCGGTGAACCTTGGCAGTATACTATTGTTTCCAGCATGGAATTAGTAAAGTTTCTTCCGGCTGGTCTCCCCATTACTAACACGTTATAATAAACATGAAAAAAAACGACTATACCCCATGGAATTAGTATATATACTTCTAAAACACAATTCTAAAATCGCACCAGCTCAGAATGACAGTGACATTACTGCTGACAGTGAATCAGTGAATGTCAAGTGTTCAAGAGAACACAATGAGCGCTTGTATTGTTTTGATGTGAAATTGGAAGTTATTGTAATAGAAAATAGGTAACTATTGGTCCTAAAAAATAAAGAAGTAAAAGCCTGTATCCAGATTCAATTCTGTTAAAAATAAATCGTAACATTTTAAATACCTACCTAGATACTTTTACCCGCACCATGCAGCTTGTTTTAATAAAACTCCTAACTATTGCTTTTAACAGTTTCAGGAAATCAAAATGACATCAGAAAAAAATGCCCAGGTGGGTCAAGCGCGTGAAGCTTTTCAAATGATGTATCAGATATCCCAACTCCTATGCACGGGGCTGGACGCAGATACTCTTTCAATTTGCATAAGGCTGTGTGAACTAGGCGTCGATCCAGAAGTACTAGCCCACGTTATCAAAGAAATCCGAAAAATGGGCGATACTGCCGCACAAAACAAACCTGTTCACTTACAACCATAAAACGTTTTCAATTAACTTACAAATTGCCCCAATTTAATACCTACTTTAAGATAAACTATTTTTGTACACCGTTTAATATCAAAGTAAAAAGTTGTAAGCAAACCTTTTCTGTGAAACTTTGGTATAGTTGTCTTGACACTAGACTAATGTTATTAATATTATTCAGCCATCAGCAACTTTTTGTCTGAAAATAAAGAAGTGCCTTGCATTGTCATTGTCTGTTTAAAAAGGTATGATAGTTCATGCAATTCAGTTTTTTATTTTCATTGAGAGAAAAGTATTTCAATATCCTTTGTTTGTGGTCATGTTTACTGTTTAGATATTGTAAAATGTGTCACAATACTATAGTACCTAGTTAATAATATTTATGTATAGTAATGAATCTGAAGGTGAGACTGCCAAGTCTTGATGTTAAAATAGTTCTTACCATGTCAGTATCATCTACAAAAGAAATGTTAACTTGTTTGGGTATTGTTTTTGGGGTAAAAAAAAATTACTGCACCATAATTGGGTAACCCTTTCAATCACATTCCGAGACTTTTGAATTATCCATTGCTTGATAGGTTTGAAAAATTTGTCTGCTCAATAACGCAATGAATGAGGGTGAACTGTTGATGATTATAGGTGTGTCACGCAATTCCTCTGCTGAATACATTGGAAAAAAAAAATAAGTTGCTCACTTTGAGACAGAAGACAAAATATTATTTTTCATTGAACTGTTTCTTCTATTTCTAATTATTTAGGATTTTAATCCTCCTTTTTTATTGATAATTCTACTTGGTGTAACACTTTTCATGTTTGCTACATAAAAAATGCATTTTCATAATGTGAAGCTATTACAGGACAATACTATGATCTAATGCAAATAAATTCAGTTGCTATGTATTATGCCACCAACTTAATAATAAGTATATTTATGCCCCAAAATTATCATTATAATAATGAGTAATTACCTAATGTAGAACATGTAAATATTTTAAACATTTTAATGTACTGTGGAACAAAATAAAAAAGCAATATTTATAAAAAAAGTCTTTATTTTTAAATAAATTCTATTTTCACAAAACATTTCATAGAAAATTACCTACCTGCAAGTATTACAATAACAATTTTTAACAACTAAATTGAAGATGGTACAAATAATCTTCATAATCAGCCAGTAATAAACTGATACTGCAGGCCGTCTAACTTTATGGGAACAAATAATTAAGTAGAGGCAACATAAGTAGGTAATCTTCTGTGAAATACCAAATTAATAATGATAAATTATTGTTGCATTGTGCTTTGCAGGAACAAAATAATGTTATTGAAACCTAATAACCAATGGGTATATAACAAAACCATTTCGAGTGAAATTATAAACAATCAGTACAGGACTGAAAATATCACAGATGCAAATAATTCACTCGTACAAAAAGAAACTAAAAGTGATTCTAAGGACAAGTCAGGTTACTGATACAGTGCCACGTTGGCTAGAGATTTGTTTTGAATTTAGTTTGTACAGCCTAGGCCTTCAAAATTATTATTGTTATTACGCCAGTCACATATAATTTAAAGTAGTTGTGCAATAAAAAAAAATCTCTTTATTATGTATACTTGCAATTCAGACTTTATTGGAAAATTTTATGAGGTGTAAAAAGTTTCTGAGTTACAGTGTCCAGGTAACTTTGTAAGGTCAACTTAGGCTGTACTACCACAACAACCATACTCTTAACACCTAAACTACTGGTAAGTTTGACTCTGTGGTTGTCCTTGGTTACCTAAAACTGAAGGGTCCTCAAATATTGGTTGTTGTGGTTTGAACTGTTCTGCTGTGATCCTGGAGAACATAATTCCTATACCTTCTATTAATGCCAAAAGAATGCCACCAACAAGAGCACTGCCAGCCATCGCAGGGACACCTGGAAGTATATAAGGACAGTTGTTAGACACAATATCATATAATTATAATTTTATTTAAAAAAAACTATCCTAGATAGGTAAAAGATTTCAGAGGTTGTCAGATGTTATTGAAATTAGCCAACTTGACTATGCTAAATAGTTGTTTTCGAATAGTTTATGAAGTTCCAAATGTTCAGATAAGTGCCAAAATATTTACCATTCCTAGCTGCAAGAATCCCACCAGTGAGTGCCCCGCTCATGATGGAGTTCCAAGGGTCCTCTTTCTGCCTCAAGTATACTAAAGAACAATCGATGGTTGAGAACATACCGCCCCATACTGCAAAGTTACCACCCACAATAGGAGAGCGCTCTTTCAATGCTGCAACACTTCCAAGCTAAAATTAAGCATTAAAATAATTAATTAGACGGCAAATTATATTACCACTTCACAGTTTAGTAAAAAAAGTACCATTTTTCTACTCAGTCCCACAGGCGCATTCCTGAAACCCTTTATCGAATGAAATATGCCACCACCGATAGCTCCCATGATAAACGCACCACCGGAATCGTCAAGGATACGCCAAGGACAAGGTTCTCTTGTGTATTCATCCATGTCGTATGTTTATTGATTGAAAGGGTCCTGGAATAAAGGTGTTAGGTAAGAAAGATAACCTCAAAATCTAAACTGAACTGTAGACAAGTGTCAGTAAATATTTTTGTACGCACTGTACAGATGTTAATGTTGTAATTTACACTTGAATACACAATTTGAGGCTTCTAAATATTTATAGAATAAAACACGATTTTTGCACCATGGTTCTCGTTTTTCCATCAGTTTTGTGTGCAGCACAGTAATCAGTAATTACATGCTCTGTGCAACAGACTACTTAGAGATATTACCATAGAGTATAGTAACTAAAATGGATATTACGCTCTGTGGCACAGACTTACGATGAGCGATTATGGTCTAACTCGGATTGCGGCCTTAGATTCTAGTAGTATTCTAGTAGTGGTGACCAGTGTCTTTCAATCAAGTCACAGACATGAGACCACAGAATACATGCGCGCCACGAAAGAAGGCCCACGGAAAATTGTAGAACTTATATTTTTATGCACTGTAATGTCAAAACTAAAACCGCTGGATAATATTTAAACCGCTGGATTTGTCCTCATCGTACTTAGTCACAAGAAAAGTGTTCACACCTCAGAACAATAACTAAAGTTCACACTGACCGCCACCGCTCTTCTAGGACCGAAGCTTTATGGCCGCAGTGACGGCTGTCATGAAAATACAATCAAAGCATCAAATCCCTATCCCGTCAAAAGAATTTCTGATTCGTTTTGACAGCTCCGACACATAATGACTCAGTAATTACACTTGATTATGTGAGAAGAGTGAGGCGTGCATTATTATATAGCGTTTCAATGACAATAAAGTGAAGTCACTGCGTCATTGTAAACCGGTTAGTAGCTTCCCAATCACGTCACGCACGGGTCAAGATAAAATTAACGCACTGCCGCACTGTAGTGAATGTTGGTGTATTTCTGCTGTGGGTGGTGCAGGGCTGCCAGATGTACGATTTTAATCGTACTCCTACGATTTTTTGGCATTTTTACTCATGATCGCTAGACAGAGATCGTACGGAAAATGTACGATTTTTATATACTTGGCAACATTTCATAATGAAACGAACGTGCTTAACTGGCAAGTATGAGTTTCGGGGAATTCCCCAACAACCTAACGCGTACGTAGATCTTATACTTGAATGAAGACTCTTTTTAGAGTCATTATTTTAAAGGCTGTATTTGTTTGCATTTTTACGAAACTTATTATTTTTTTCTTTCGGTAATAGTTGCGACTTGTCAGTCTCGCTCGATCTGTGCATAGTTTATATTATCCTCTTTGCATCTGTATACTGTCCCAAGTGCTTTTTGTGTTTGTTGTTTTTCAAGCAAGAATTTGTGACAAAAGTGAAGACGAGCGACCGGCGCCAGGTACTCCAAAAAATTTTTTTTTTTTAATTATTATTATATATATTATTATTTTAATAAAAACTTTGTACTTTTAGGTTGTACGATCTTTTCATTTCAAAATTTCCTTGGCATACGATTTTTTTTGTAGTTGTGTGTGTTTTGGCAGTTGAGCCGTTGTCGTACGATCACACCATTTTTGCACCTGGCAGCCCTGCTGTGGTGAAATGTCATATTGAATGTCTGTCATGTATGTCACGTCATGATTGTCATTAAATATTAAATAGCAAATTTTTATTTCTTTTTAATACAACAACCGCCAGGCTTTTTCCTGTTCTTAATATTTTAAATAAATTATTCCAATTAATACGCTACTTAAAAAGTGTACTATTTTGAGTATTGACTCACACGGGTCATCGTAGACACCTTACAGTAGCAATGACGATTTACAATTTATACATTTTCGACCGATACGGCACGTTACTCTATTACGGCGAATGGAACAGGTCAAAACAATCGGGAATGTCGAGAGAGGAGGTTAGTCGATGTAAATTACGTTGTTTTATTTGTATTTAAAAAACTAGATGGCAAAACCCGGTGTACACTCTGAGCCAGTATACAAGTAGTTCTTGTAAGGTATCATCATTAATACTACATAATAGGTAACTAGTGACCCGCCCCTGCTTCGCACGGTTTTTTACGACTAGATATGAAGAGTTCTTTATTATTTGTAAGTTTATAAAATATGTGTTTTATGTACACATAAAGCTTTCGGAATACCCTTGACCCCTATATCATCAACGAGGGAATTAAAGAAGCCATGTATAGTTCATGCCTGTATCCAACCCCTAAGACGACCCACCAACCCAATTTTCAACCAATAAATATAGAAAGTGCAATAATAGGTACCTAGCTTTTTAGGTCACCATAGAAAAAGAAATAAAATCTTATAAAAATTTCGTGCTTATGTAGATACTGATATGAACAGCAAAATTATGTGCAAATTAATTTCTTACAAATGAATGGTATGCAATAGTGTACTTAAATATAAATCTAAAATTAACGTTTGTTTTCAGGAGGGGAAATTGATGTATGGAATGCTATTCTCAATTAAATCATTTGTTGCCAAAATATCTCCACTGGATCCAAAAGACGGTTTTATGAATTACAAAACTTCAAAATACACTCTGCATTGTCTTGAAACTCCATCGGGTTTAAAATTTGTTATGAATACAGACAACCAAGCGCAGGGCGTCAGAGACTTATTGAAGAAGATTTATGGAGAAATCTATGTGAAGTATGCTGTAAGGAATCCCATGTGTGGTATAGGAGAGCCCATTACTAGTGAATTATTTAAAAACAAACTGGATGCCTTTGTCAAGCAAACTCCCATCCATGTTAGAGCATCTTGATAAACTAAGTTCCAAAATTTATTATTTCATTATTGAAATTTAAGCTTCAAGAGATTACCAAGTATAATATTGTATTAATGTATTCTGTAAGTATAGATATAATTTAAATATAGGCTAGAAATATTAACTATTATTATGTAAATATTATTATGTATACAACTCATTACATACTAAGTAGCTATTCCTCAATACAAAATCGGTAAGCCAGAGTCCATGCATTGTCTGTTTAATTATTTTCTTGTCTCCTTATAAATTCGATAATCTGTAAATTCTTCCATGCATTTTCTATTTAATTTTTTGTTAAATGGTGATCTGTAATACATATAGGTCTACGTCTATAAAAAAACACCAGCTTTGCAAATTCACTTAGCTGTAAAAGGTTCCCCTACCCTAATTAAATTGAATTGTTAAAAGAAATAAAGATATTATTATTTATACCATAATGTTTTTCCACTCAAGATTTCAACATACTTACAACTATTACATGCAATATATTATATGTCTGTCCGCATGTACAGGGTGTCCAGTGGCAGAAATAAGATTTAAATTTTGAATTGTTCTAATACTGTTGGTGTCGCGGTCTTTTCGTCATCCGTGGCGTGCGGGCTACTCAGTCCAATCACGATGTCGCAGTGTGTTGCAGTGGACGGGTGCACATCGTGCGTTCGCAATCGAAGCGTATTAATTTAAGCTAATGATTCCTATGCTGTTGCTTGAAGAAAATTTTGAATCTGAATATCCGACGCTTACGTGATGCGCCATTGCCATGCGAAGTTTTGATTCGATTGTGGGTGCGGAGATTTAGGACAAATTCAGCAGTATCATATTATATAACATTTTTATTGATTTAAAAGAGTGTCCGTGGAGTTCCTTGCCTGTTCTTCTCCATAGGTACAGTGGCCAGCAGGTCAGGCTACCCGAAACTGTCAGATTTTCCCAATCAAACTTGAACCTTAATACCTTAATACGATAAAGTTGAAAATCTATTAATAAAATTTGACAGATTTTAGTAGCTTGATGTGCTGGCGTCTGTACCTACTACGCTTTGGAATGGGCAAAAATTGTTACAAAAATTGGTTATATCATTCATATTGAAATTACTTATACATTTGAGAACAATGTAGAAAGACGTGAATGATAAAAGCGTCCGTACATAAAAATAAAACTAAAAACAATTCAAAAATTAAAAGAGATGACCAGCCCCAACTGACGGCGCTAGTTCACGATCATGACGCATGGATTAGCACCATTCAGCTCAACCATTTTGAAGGGTAATGATCCAACACACTATGTTATGGTGCTATCATCAGCAAACATAGTGAAAGGTTGTTCAATGGACATAGGCATGTCATTAACGCATAATATAAATAAAAAAGGGCTCAGAACCGTTCCCTGTGGTACACCGAATGCGATTTCACGTTCTGTAACTTTCCATCAGGCGAGATAGAGGTCAAAAGCAGACCCATAACATAATAAAAAATGAAAAAACGCTAGTACACACGGCTACACATCAAGCTATAAATTTCCAGTTTACGCTGATCTCGCACTGTACGGAAATCCTATACAATGCGAGATCAGCTTATACTGGAAATGTATAGCTTGATGTGTAGCCGTGTGTACATACAGAAGCGAGCGTTTTTTCATTTATTTTTTTTCAAAATGTTTGTTCGTACTTCAGAGGTCCATAATATTCCAGCTATCTTTGTCATTCTGACGTTTGAATGTGACCCACCCAACTGCAGCGTCGTATCTCTAAGTAGTGAATCGCAGTCAATCGAAAAGTAAAGGCCTCAGAACACTTGCTTGGAACACCCGACGCCACACCACGTCATTGTAACGTGCTCATTGGCCACATTTCAACTCGTAGAGCACAACTAAGTCATTTGGCCAACGAACACGCGTGGTGTGGCGTCGGGTGTTCTAAGTGTGCTGAAGCCTTAACTCTATGGTCAATTCACAGACTATTGTCTATTAGGGATACTACGCTACACGCCAAAGAGTAAAGTAATATATACACGCTACCGCGCTACCTACGTATCAAATTATCAATATCAATATTATCAATCGCAGTCTGTGGGGCGGTGATGGATGGATACGCGTAAACAAAACAAGCGAAAACGATCGAGCGATTGTGGTTTTACGTTCAGAATTTTATTTTAGCTTTGCTAAATCGTACTAATTAAATATTTTGATTAATATCTATTGTGTGATTGAAATAATGGCCCGTGATTGTTTAAAGGCAAAGCGTTTTGTTTGTTGTGATGAGTGAGACCGATGACACTGATGTTCTCTTGCTGATACCACCGAATTTCTTTTTGGTGCAAAGTTCTGGCTCTGAGGAGGATTCTCTGCTGGAATCTTCTAGGACTGTTGTACATAAGCCTATATCCTGCACTGCGCAAGTACTCGGAAAATTGGTAAACCAAGTTCACACATTGGAGTCGAGGTTAGAAAGTTTGGAGTTAAACAGTGATGGATCTAGTCTCGGGACTATAAGGAGACCTAAAACTTGGGATACAACCGACAGCATTGATAGCCGAAGCGTAGATCGCAAATGTTTTACATTTCCGCGCAGGCGTAAAAGAAAAACAGCTAAGAAGCTGAGAAGCCGAGATCTGTCTCTGACTAGCTTAGATTCTGCCAGCACGCGCGTGAGAACCGTCCCGCCTTTAAAATTAGATGAATTTGAAACTTTTTACCCTAAACCTGCTGAAGTAATAAATGATATTCAAAGTATGGATGGTGATATTAGCAGTATAGTTTCAACACCAAGTAAAAAAAATGACAAATTGCTTTTACATGAAATAGATGAATTTCTTACAAAAGTTGAAAACTATGAGAGTCCTGACACAAAATACAAAGATCAAGAGCCAGCAATTAGTTCAGAAAATGTAATAAAGGCTACAGGAGATTATATTTCACAAAAACTAGACTCAACAAGCAATGTAGAGGAAGTTAAACTGCCAAGTGGTCGAGTTGTGCCAAATCATATACTTGATAAATACATTTACTTAGTTAAAAATAATACTGCAACATCCAAAGCAGAAAAGCCTTTTCCTTCTATGAATTGCAAGAGTCACAATGAGGAACCTAGTGTTAGCCATCTTGAAAGCACTTCCATTGTGTCACAAGAAACATCGAAACAGGGCAATCGCAGTCCAACTATAAGAAAACTGAACTTCTCAGATAAAGATGTGCAACCAACATCTACTCCGAAAAGACCACAAACCAGCTATTTGGACACATTCAGGCCTTCATCAAATAAGATATATGACAGGGCATCAAAAGTTTTGGAACAGTACAAGTCTCAGAGCTACAGCAGGAATACTCAGGGATCCATGATGGACAGCTACTTATCACCTAAGAAGGAAGAGTTCAGAATGCCGCAAATGAGGCCTTATAACCCTGAAAATAAGGACAGTGTAAAGCTCAGCTCATTGCAGAATAAATACTTAGAGTCAATAGACACAGATCTGTTGAGTTTGAGCGAACTTTGGGGGGAGAGGGGAGATCGTGCTGAAAGAATGGACAGCGTGAAGCTGGAAGAGGAGAGACTTAAGAGAGAGGTGAGTTAATGGTATCTCTTAACAAAGTTCATTATGTAAATAGGATAATGCATAATACGAAATGATGTTGATTATAAAGTGATTCTATTTATGTACTAATACTGTTTTCTCAGCACTGTGAATCCATGATACAACAACTACAAAAAAAGATTTTAGAACAACAAGAAAAATTAGCTGTGGCTGTTAAGGTAGACCGTGCAAAAGATGCAGCCATTGGTAAACTTCGAGAAGCCTGGTTACGACTCACCAGTAACTTGGACAAGGCGGAGGAAAGGCATCGAGGGGCTCTGGATAAGATGGTCAGAGAAGTAGACAACTTTAGAATGGTTGCAGATGATGCTCAAAAGGTATGGTTTAATATTTTTTTTAACTTTCGATATAAATATTTTATAGAAGGCGATTGTGAATTACGCATACCTATTCGACACCTGTGTGTTTGATCACGAGATCGTAAGAACTCTTGATGGTCGGATACTCGCGTTCTATTTGAATTTTTACGACCATCGCCTGAGTCTTCCTTCCTGAGAGAACTTCGCTTGCGTGTATTTCGTATTTAATCATTTTTAGAGTTCCGTACACGAAGGGTGCCAAACGGGGTGTTACTAAGCCTCCGTTGTGCGTCTGTTCGTACGTCGCGTCTGTTTGTCAGCAGGCTGTATATCATGAACCGTAGTAGACAGTTGAAAATTTCACAGATTGTATATTTCTATTGCCGCTATAACAACAAATAATAAAAATAAAATAAAGTTAATAATTTAAAAAAAAAACATTAATAATACGGTACGGAGCTCTTCGTGTGCGAATGCGACTCGCACTTGGCCCGTTTTTTTAATACAAAAATCCATGATGTAAGGTAAGGTTAGGTAGGTAGGCCAGGATAGGTCCCAGGGTGCCTATCTGTCAAACATAACAAATGGTTCAGTGCTTTAGGCATGAAAAGCTAGAAGACAGACAGTTGAAGTTTACTTTCGCATTATAATATTAATCTGGTCAAACAATGTGGTGCTCTCAGTGGATCTAATGTAGTATGTGATACACTCCTGAAAAATTATTTAAATAATATATATTATATTTGTAGAAAACGAGTCACTTTGAAGCAGAGCTGTATAAAGCTTTAGACCTGGCACACGATTACCAAGAGAAGTGCAAGCAACTGACTACAGAGAAAAAAGAGCTCGAACAGAGAATGCAGAACACTGCGGTGGACAGAGCTGACATCATTACGAAGAAAGACAAAGAGATCGCAGCATTTAAGGAAAACTGTGAAACGATCATGAGGCTAAATAAACAGTCAACCGACTGTGTCAAACATTTAGAAGATGCTCTGGAAAAGGTACACGCCAATTATATATTGGTAATTTATATTATATTAAGAGGGTGCATTCGGAAAGTTGGCAACGTCGCAAATAGATGTGATGAAAACATTTTTTACATCTAAAACGAAATATTCGGTATTAAGATATTTTATTATTGCATTTCATAGTCAATATTCTAGTTCACTAATTGACCATATTTCATATTTTCATACAGGAATATTGCCAAATTAATCAACACAGCGATATATTTGACATCTATTTGCGACGTTGCCAACTTTCCGAATGCACCCTCTTAACTGTGCTTCCCACCTTTGTGTGCGTGTATTTTATTAAAAAAATCATACAAATATCCAGAATGAGAAGTAGCCTTGTGTTCTTGTCCAGGCTACATATCTTCATAATGAACTGAAAGGAAGATTTTAAAGTAAAAAATATTAAAATAATATAAATTAAGCATAGAAATATGAACTAAGTAAAGATCGGCTTTTTTGCTGACTAGTCGGCGGCTATAAATAAGGCCGGGACAGTCGGTTCATCTCCAGTTATTATGTATGATTTTCTTAAATATTTCAGGAAAAATCCGAACACGATGAGACGAAACGTAAGTTAAGTGAGTTGAGTGGTAAGCTTCAGTCGTTGGAACATGGCGTGTCGCTGGCGGCGGACGAGCGCAGCTTGCTCCAGGGGAAGGTTGATGAGGAGCGAGCGAGGAACCACTCGCTGCAGCAACAGCTGGCCGACCAGCAGAACCACGCCACTGAGCTCATGCACAAATGTGTAAGTCTATTTTACTATCTAATAATATCTTCCCGACCACATTTCGCTAACGGCGGCCAACCTTAACGGAGAGCCAGGTACGCAGTAATTATTATAGTGTATAAGTGTGTGCGCAAACACAGGTGCACTGCACTCTCTGTTCCTTTGCTCACATAGTCCGGCGGGCGGCAATCCGACACGACGCGTCGAGATCAGGCGGAGGATCAACGGCTTTACCTGCTTTCCGAGGCAAGTAACTCCATAGATCTTAGTATCTATGGAGTTACTTGCCTATTCTTCTCTATAAATAACGGTAACAGATGGACAGAGTTAGTCTTGCGTTTTGCGCGCCTCACAACGCTTAAGCGTGTAAGAATGCTCTACTCTCGTTAGGTCGCTTACTGTCAAAATTTTCCAACATAAAGTCGTTTCTATACTCTTAATCATTGAATTCATATTAGCATGGAAGTTTGAAAAAACTAGAGATTGACATTATAAGATTAATATATTTTTAGAAATACCTTGAAATGTATAACAAAAATGTAATAAAATGACGAGTCGTCCTTTCCGTTGGGAAGTGCGTCTGTTTGTTGTCACGATTCACAACGTCACACACAATGTATTAATCTAAATTTTCTTCTAAAAGTTTTGCTTCATCTTTCGGATGAGCCCTATTGATTTTCGTTATCGGTCAAAATCACAACCGTTCAAAAGATATTAACACTAACTACGAACAAAAAAGTCAACAAAAAAGGTGTAAGTAAACAAGACATCACAGACAAATTAAAAATCCGGAGTCACACGTGTTTGAGCATAAATCGAACAGATTATTACATGTGACTCCGGATTTTAAATCTGTGCGTTAGGTCAAATGGCACGTCACTTGAACCACGAGAACCCATGTCATGACAGTGCGGATAACTGACCGAGCCATGAGGGGCGTGCAATTTTGCTTGACGATGTCAACCATTCAGGACAACTTCGAGATCGAGGCGAAGAATCTTCGAAAGCACTTGGAGCTTCAGAAGACGGAGCTGAAGGGTCATTATCAGAAGCAGTTAGAGGACGCGGTGCTGTGCAAGCTGCAGGAGTTCCAGCAGCAGCTGGACGCGGCCGAGAGGGACGCGCGGGAGGATGCGCGTGCCAAGGAGAGCGCGATGATTGACTCCTACCACAAGCAGCTCGCGAGGATACAGGAACAGTGAGTAGTACATAACAACCTTACGCCTGGCAGAGGTGTGTAGTATCACCCACATTTCGCCAGTTATGTTTAAGTTCCATGTAAAAGCGGGAGCCTATTGCCATCAACAGGACACAAATCCAGATTCCGGGCTGGTACTGAGAAATGCCTGATGGAAAAACTCAATAACACTCTGGCCAACTTGGGAATCCAACCCAGAACATTAAGCCAATGGCATTAAGTCCGCCTCTGTACATTTGTGTGCTTGAAGTATGAAATAAATAAATAAACCTCAAGCTCAACAGTAGCGCTCGCAGAGTATTTAACACTCAACCCTAAATACGTTTATTGTATGTATATCCCTTTAATTATTAACTTAATTTTATTTTTATTATTTGTTCTTAAGCGGTCATAGTAGTAGCAGTTCAAAAGATACAGCCCTTTTACAGACGGACGGACGGACAGCAGAGCCTTAGTATTAGGGTCCCGTTGGCACCCTTTGGGTACGGAACCCTAAACACATTGCATTATTAGTCCGTTGTGACCCACATCTAATTACCACGTATATTGGATTGATAATTTTGCATGTTGTACAATTTTCAGACACAAACTGGAAGTAAATGTTTTGGAAGAGAAACAGAGAGAAGAAATCAAACTGTGCAGGCTGCAAGTGGCGCAGGCTAGTGAGAAGATCAGCCTGCTCGAGGTAATCTTGGATGAAGGGATACTGGGGCATACTTATTACAGAACTTACAAACCTGACAGATGGTGTCCTGTACAAACAATAGTTTATACAAAAATCCCATCGAAAAAGGACTCTGTTTTTCCCATTTTTCAAATTTTCTGGGAAACTCATTTCCCTAAAAACCGAATTCGAACTATTACAACCATTTTAAATAAAAAAGTAACCAAATAGCTCCACCTGTTCTCAAGTTATGCACTTGCCCACGAACAGCATTTCATTTTTATTTAGATAGATATAAATTAATGAGTACATTCAATGCTCATGAATGTGACATTAGTACATAATTTCTTATTGTGCTTATTTTTTACAAGCTAAATCGACCGCGCTATTTACTTATATAGCGAAAAAACGCCAGCGCAAATCTGATAAACTGCAGCGCAGCGCGGTTTTCAAATTTGACTTTAAAGTGTCAAAAACGCTCTCTAGGGCTTAATTTCTATAAACGTTTCAGTGACGTCATTCGACGGTAAATAGTGGACGCTATGTGGCCGCCACAGCAGTTTTAAGACTTCCTAGATTAAGTTTTGCGCAGTTGTCGTGTTACCAGTGACGCACGGTTGACGTGGTTGTTTGCAGAGCAAGCTGGAGTCGTTTCGGCGACGGCGCGGCCAGCTGGCGGCACAGCTGCATGACGTCATGGAGGCGCAGTGGCGACAGGCCCTCGCCATCCTCACGCACGGACACGCGCCCGCGCTCGACCGAGCCCGCGCACACTCCGGTAACATTACTTACATCCTCACGCACGGACACGCGCCCGCGCTCGACCGAGCCCGCGCACACTCCGGTAACATTACTTACATCCTCACGCACGGACACGCGCCCGCGCTCGACCGAGCCCTATGTTGCTATATGCTCATAGGGTATTTGTTTTCACTCAAAAATATACATGAACTTAATAAACCTAATTGAAAAAATCCAGTTACTCTTTAATAGGGATTCAAGAGTACCCTGCACTATACCAGTCTATCACAAAACAACTCAGCAGAGTTGAATGTTTAACCGTATTATTACAAATCGTGGTTTAACGATAGTCTTCCTGTGAGTAGTAAAATAAACTCGTTTATAGTGTCGACACCGGGACCAGAGTTCGTAAAAGTGCCGCCGCTGACGTTGCCGGAGCGAGGGCTCGTGCGAGCGGACGGCCGGAGCGACGCCCGGCCGGATGCGCGCGCGGCCGCGCGCACGGACGAGCGGCTCGACAAACTCAACTTCGATGGACTCAGCGACAATGAGCTTCAACAGTACGTTAGACTGGTAATTGTACACCTTTTTTTTGTTTTGTTTTATTTCATAGTTCACACTCACGACATTATTTAAAGCCTCGTAAACATGGGAAACGACGTTGCTTAACATTGTTTTAACTACTGTGAATATCAGACTGACAATGTTACCAGCAACACTGCAATATCCCATGCTGAATTTTGTTTCAAATGATTCAGGGGCCTCAGTTAGCCTATTTTTTTTTTTAAACCATTTACAGGCACTTTTTAAGTGTCAAGAATTCGCGGTCAGTCAGAAAGATGAAGTTAGTTGCCCATTCCAAAGCGTCGTAACTCGTAGGTAAAAAAACGAAGACGAAACTCCATGCACACTCTTTTAAATCACACTATGGTTACAAAATATTGTTTACATCATCCATGTTGAAATTATAGGTACATATTGTGAGAACAATGTAGAAATACGTATACCCACGAGATAGGTAACTATGTATTAGTAATTTTGTATGAAAATATGCGTTTCAGCTTTTAACGAAGCCACCGAACTTGGACGGCAGCGGCGACGTGTCCGAGTTATATCGCGCGCTCAGCGAGGAGCCCACGAGCGACCGGCCCGAGCGAGCGGAGCGACGCGAGCCAGGTGAGCCACTGGAGCCGTCCGAGCCCTCCGAGCGAGCGGAGCGGCGAGACAAGCGCCGCGCCGGCTACAAGCCGCCCTGGAAGGCGTAGCACACGTCGTTACACGTACTTTGCTGTACATGGACACAGAATTAGCGGCACAAATAATGCCGTGCGTATTCATGAAAAAGCTCTCAATTTGTCATAGTGAATTTTAAAGATGGTGATCCGCATTCTCGTTTAATTATAGCAGGTTTAGTGTAACAATTTTAATCGCCATTTTGTATCTTGTATTACATGGATCGTGAATATCGTGTGAATGCATTATCTGTACCTTGTAAGGGATGTAAAAAGATCCATCACCAAGCTGGCTGTTTTTTTGTTCTTGTCCAACGTGGGAAACGACTTGTTACGGAGATTTCAAAAAGTAGTAGTATTATTTGCAGATGTTATAAAACGAAATTATATAACCCCACGTCGGGCCGTTCTATAAACAAATAAGCACAGTATTGCGGTTTTTTATAACAGACAAATAAATAAGTATTTCCCAGCAATTATTTACTAATGGTACCTACTTAAGTAGTGAATCCGTAGATTTCGAGTTAGTGATGGGTCTTTTACACCCTATACAAGGTGTAATTAAAATAACTAAATACCTGTCGAGGGGTCATTGTACTCATCATTATGAACAACTGTGACCAACCCGGATATTGCGAAAAAATATCAGCTGTTTCCGAAATGTAGTAAAAAAGTTTTAAATGAGTACAGCTTTTTCAGTTATTTCAATTATGCCTTTTATAATATTAATACTAGCTGCACCCCACGGTTTAAAGTCTCGATCCCGTGGGAGTATCGGGATAAAAAGTATCCTATGTCCTAATCCAGGCCATGGTCTACCCATGTGCCAAATTTCATCCAAATCTGTTCAGCCATTTTAGCGTCAATGCGTAACAAACAAACAAACAAACTCACTTTCGCATATATAATATTAGTTAGGATTCATAAGTAAAGACTCGAACACGCGAGTTGTATTGCGTTAGCATTTCTTCTCAACAGATTCTCATTCTCAATAAATGAAACGCAATTATTAAAAAAAATATGTTCAAATTATGATCATATTGGTCATAGATTATGATTTTGTGATAAATATATTTTTAGTACAAAACATATTAAACACAATGACATATTTTAACTTCATGTCGTTTAATTAAATGAATTATTACTCCGAAGTTTTGAAGATTTAATTTATTCTGGAGCTCATTCAAATAGTTGTTTGAACGTTTTATATCAATTGTAACAAACACTATGTATTGTCATTAAAGGCAGCTAAAACCTATGTTCAGCGTCCCGCTTTTCTCCCGTCAAACATTGATGGGAAGGCATGGTACTTACTCTGATGTAAAATTAAGGGTTCACATTGACAGAGTCGTTGATGTTGTGGACGTAAGTAAGTACGGCTGCTGTGATCGTGAGGTCCCGGGTTCAATTCCTAGGTCGGCCCACTTGTTATGGGGAACGAAGTTCTGTCTGGAATATGTCAGTAGCAGTGTGATGTCTGAAACTGTGGATGGATGCTACTAGCAACGTGGGTTTAAAGTACCACTGCCAACCCCTTCGGAAACAAAATCATAACCCTCTTTTTTACTTCGCCGTAGTCGGGTAAAAAGGAACACTAAAGGATCTCCCAACTAGCCGACTAAGTGTGCCATTCTTATTCGGTTTCTATAGTTTACATGGTCCATGTATGAATTCATTATAGGTACAATATACATTATATTATATCCAGCCAAGTTATGAAGGCATCGTCCCTCAATATCCGCCTAAGCTACTCTTGCCACGTACTTATAATCCCAGTACCCACCGTTTTTTTTCTATTCGATATTGATGTCGTCCCAACACAATTTGTAATAAGTTTTTATTTGTAGATTTTTAAGAGTTTATGCATAGCTTCAAGAAAGATACTGTATTTGTAAAGTAGAAAATATTTTTATGAAAACTTTAAAGTAAGACATATATTATTATCATAATTTTGTATTCAATATTGTTATGAAGTTATAAACATTCCTGATTGCACTCCATATTTTAATGTTGATAAAATAAATTATATTTTTTAAATAAAGTGATGTTTTTTTTTCATAACAGTTCCCTGCTATACATAATATTTACATCTACCAAAGTACTAGGACTAAAGTCTTAGAAGAGGTTGATGAAATAAAACTTTCTAATGTATCACAGGCAATCGCCACAAAGAAGGCGAAACTAACGTGTAATAGCAAAACTAAGAACTAAAACCTTGTCCAGAAGGGACGAATTCGCCGCGAATTCATTCGCGCATCGCGTCCACAACCATCGCGCGATTTCAAAATACGCGCGTAAATCGCGCGCGAGTCGAGATACTAGAGACTCCTTGTTGCGTCCAGTTGACGCGCGAACTCCAGAACGAATGCACGTATCCAGAGAAATGGAGCGCTAAAATTTTGATACCGAATTGTTTAATGACGAAATATGCTCGCGCGTAGGTACGCTCTTTCTGGGTGGACGGTCGCGCGTGATACGCACGAGGGAATCGCGGCGAATTCGCTCCTTCTGGACAAGCTCTAAAGCTGTGGTCAGTCAATCTGCCTAGCCTTTTCCCGACTATGTTGGGGTCATTTCCAGTCTAACCGGATGCAGCTGAATACTAGTATTTTACATGGAGCGATTGTCTATCTGACCTCCACAGCCCAGTTACTGGGTAACACGATACCCCTTGGTACGATTGTTGTCAGTCTTGGGCTTCTGACTACCCGTAGGTAACGATTTTCAAAATCTACGAATGACAGCCGGGACCAACGGCTCAACGTGATTTTAATAAAACGAAATGTATGTAACGATTATTTATTTATGAAGGTAAATGCGATTTAAAAATATATTCCAATTTAATTATGATGGCATCATGATCTTTATACAACACTAAATGTACACTTATTACATACAAAACAATACTTCATTCACATAGGGCAAGAACTTAACGAAAATAATTTTGTTTAGTCTTTAAATAATAAAAGAAAACACAGCCTAAAATATAAATATACATTTAACATTTTATCCTAAGTATAATATACAATTTAGTGTGATAAGAAACGTATATTTATCGGTGAAGAACGTTAATAACGGATCTAAAGGGTACCTAACACACTGAGCTAGTTCTGGTGGTTTATCTTTAGCTTTTGGAACAGTTTTTCAAAGGACGTAACGCACATCTGACAACTTCCCGCATCAATTACAGATACAGTCAGTATCTAAATATTTTACTGGAACAAAAGCTAAGACCCATTAAACTCTTCGCATTAAATTGAGCCTACAACGACAAAATCAGAATGCTTTACAAGAATGAGAGAAGACATGAAGTCTGCGTAAAATTGTACAGATAACTTTATAAGTTACCAGTTCTGAGATACATTATTAATAACAATGGTGGTGGTACACATAATCATTATTGAATACCCGGTTGCAACCAAACCATAATACATTCGAATCAGAGTAAATACCATGGGTTACAATACACAGAAGAACATCGTAATCGCGAGAAAAAAAAAAAACAGTCGTCCCATACAAAATTTACAAACAATTTAAATTAATAATTGCCATGGACATGCAAAAAAGGACATAGTGAAACGACAATATAACTTTTGAGTAAAAAGGTGAGTACTCTAAAGCTTGACTTTAGAATTCTTTGAAAGAGTTACTAACACATACAATACTCGACCCATATGTATGGGGACGACTGATTATTTTTCGCGATTATTATATTGGTCCCATGGAGAACGTTGTGCATACAATTCATTTTGACCACACCTTTCTGATACACCCTGTATATTCTTATCATTATATAATATTTCCTATATATGAAAATAATTCTGAAGAAGTGTGAAACGTACCAGTCACATGATCTGATGATGGATACTAATTATTGATATTAGTAATGGAATCTAAGAGTCAATTGACTTTATGTAGATCAGTTTATTTATAGTATAATAAGAATGGGTAAGCCGCCATTAAATTCTGTCTATATACACTTACGCTGAGATAAATAGACGTTACTTAGCGCTTGCTACTGGTAAGCAGTATCTTTGTCACTATCGAGCAACTTTCAAACTACAAAATTTTGGAAATTCGACCTTTACTGGGGATAAAAAGGGGGGATTTCGTTTGTATGTTTTATTTTATTTCTTAGTTAATAATAAAGTTTGTCAGTATTCGTTTTTCAAATCTGCTCAAAAGGATTTTAGGGGTTGTTAAAGTTCGTATGGAAGAATCATAAACGCGTGGTCCGATTATTTGGAATCTCGGTATTAATACTTTTGACAGAAAATAAACAACAAAAGTCATAGAAGTATTTGGCTATTTTGAAAATTGACACCTAACGGAACAAAATTAGGGGTAAGTAGTTAACTTTTTAAGTGAGGATTTTACTGCTTGTCTTGATCTCAAAAGTAATATAAACATTAAATGATGTAAAACATGGTGATGTTTTTTTTTTAAATCAACTTCTTTCCGGGTTGAAAAGGGAGGGATACAGCGTATAGGTATGTGTAAATTATTTTTCATTTGATTAAATACTTCAAAATTGACCCGAATAGTTTACTCAAGAAATAAAAAAGATAGCAATCATTGTTTTTGGAAACTATATTAAAGGGGTCAAGGGGGTGTTGAACTTTGTAGGGCAAAATAGAATACAACACGGAGCGATATTTCATAATTTCATCTAATAATATGAATATATTAATCAAAACAACGAAATATTCGACAGCTATTTGCGACGTTGCCAGTTTTAGGAATGCACAGCCTTATGTAATGTTTATTTATCTCGGCCTTACATACAAATAATTTTGCAACTGGTCGATACAAGTTGGCTGCAATCAGACAACCATAATACTAACGATACCTGGGCGTTAACATTACGCAGAGTTTAACAATGAGACTTTAAATCTACGGTTTTCTAGAAGAGTGGCGGCCGCCACATAACGGCAGTCATAAAAATTATTGCAGCGGGGTTTTACTTTACGATGTCTAAAAATGTTCTCTAGGAAAACAAACCAACTTACTTTCATAAATACCGTTTGAGTCGTTACTGAAACGTTTCATTCGCCGGTAAATTGCAATCGCTATGTGGCAGCCACCGCTCTTCTAGGATACGCTAGTTTAACAGGAATGACGCTCTACAAAACCGAACCATTTCTAAAACTCGTCGTGACATTATCGGCTGCGTACTGACAACAATTATATTATAAGTAAAAAAGAGGAACTTAGATAGGTTACCTAAATCGAATGTTGGGTATATTCGATTTTTTAAAACGGCACAATTTCATCCTATTAAATGACACGAGGAAGTAGGACGGTATGTCGTAATTATTGGTAGCGAAAAAGAGACAAGACTAACTAAGCTAAGTAACCAAGTTTTGACGAAGCGTGTATAATCTATCTACCTTTTTTTACTTAAAATATCATTGACTGACAAGTAAACGTAAAGATTTTACACTAAAACTAAAGGTATAAAATAAATTGCACAAACATTTTTTTAACTAAAAATATTCACGATTTGCGACATATAGTCTATACGTATAATACAAACACAACGCGTAGTTTTAATTTATGCCGATCAGTTATTTCCCCGTTCTGCGTAGATAATTGCTACAAAATTTGATTTGATTTGATTTGATTTGAAAACATTGTTCGAGCCTATAATATATGTCATAATATTTGAAATGGTATTTACATTTGGAGAATATCAAATTAACTTCAAAACAATCGTCTAAATCTTCAATACTTACATCAAGTAGAATAAAATTTCCCTTCAACATATTTTCTTCTAAGATCACGGTTGCCTGCTGACGGCTGTTGATATTTAATATCGTTGAAAGCGTCGCTTTCATACTTTAATCTCAGGTATCACGTCACTACATAATTATTACGACGATGCAACTAACATCTATCACACTGTTCTAAAATACTGTCAAAAGTGGTTTATTAAAGCGCGTTCACACCTGCGCACGCGCACGAACAGTGCTGTTCGCGTGCATCTTAGGAACATAGACACCTTCACTTCACGGTTCGTGCGCATAAGGTTCAATGAAAGCGCAGGTGTGGATTTCGGCGCGAACCGTTAGCAACATGCGCGTGCGCGTAGATGTAACGCGTCCTCAGCCATTCGAGGCGCCTAGCGTGCACGGTTCGTGCACGTTCGCTGCGCATGCGCTGGTGTGGACCCACTTTTACGTGGATACGTAGTATTTTGGCTTTATTCTCCCAATTTCTATCGCTGACTTATTTTAAGTATAGCTGTCCTTCGCGAATTAATAAACAATAAACTTTGAAGGCTGTTTGACACCTAGGGTACATCTATTGTATTAACAAACTCCTAAAAAAATCTTGTTTATAATAGCCTTCATTGATCTCGGAGCTTCGTTATGATTTTTTGGCCTTTATTTATTGAATACTAGCTGTGTTCTCTGGCTCTGCCTCTGGACAACTCTGGACAAGTTTTTAATTTCTCTAGACAAAAAACAAACTCACTATTCCCTTTATAATACCAGGCTAGTTATAGTCTGTGTGAATTTTAAAAGCAGCTCGTTATGGCTGCCGCTTCCCTTCGATAATCTGATTTCACGACAAACAGAAAATATACAAATTTAATATCACTTTAGGCACTCGAGTACATCGTATGTACTAATTTCAAAAACATTAGGATTTTTTTTGGAGACGTAATAAATAATACGCGGTATGTATGATCTGGTAGCAGATAGACACGTCTTCAGAAAGAGTGCCCTGAGTGTAAATCTGGTGCGACTATGCGCTTGCGCAACGGGAAGGCCTGTCAGTCAAAGGCGTCCGAGGCGTGACGTTCGCACTCTAAGGGCTACCTCTACATGGTCAGTTCTAACTTCAGACCCGTCTGATCCGACCAAACATGCACTCATCCGATTACATCGAACTGACGCAGGTTGGTTCAGTTTGACATCTTTATGTAAGTCTGGCGACACATCCACGGAAAATACGCAGTGAAAGTTCGGCGTGCTTGCCTACAATGCTTTTTAAATTAACAATAATACGTCAGGCCTTTATTACGTCACGTTTTGGGGCTTTTGCACTTGTATGGGAATTACGAGGCGTAATTTATTGGTTATGGTGTATGATAGCAACCGACACACAGCCTTAGTCACAACCATAATATGTTTGTCACCTTAAGGGCTATTTTTTTGTTTGCTCATTGCACGATACAATCTGCAAAATTATTACGTCGAATTTTTTTTTACTGGAGAATGATATTCAGCCATCTTTTTTACATGTCAGACTGAATTAAAAACGTGACACAGACAGACTCTGACATCAATTGTTTTTAATCATATTTCAAATAATGGGCAGGCCATTAAAAATGTTTTAAGTTCATGTTAACTCAACATTGGTCAAAGTTGCATGCTATTTTGATCTTTGTTACCAAGTAATTAAGTATAGTTTTCTATACAATAGACGGTTCCGTGCCGTAGCTACAAAAGGTATTTTGTGGCCTGACTTCACAAAGGAAAGAATTTGAAAACTGACGAAGATATAAAAGACTGGACTGTAAATTTGGCAGGTGTGTCGGCAAACTGTCAGGGTGGCACCGGGACGACGACGCCGGAAGTGGCAAAGTGTTGAGACCACGAAACTTTGTAAATGTCGTGAAGGTTTCAGGCGAGCGCGGAGGCAGGCAGCGAGGAGTGTTTGGGCTTGGCTTTGTGCACGAACACCTTGATGCAGCCGTTGAAGTCCGCGCTCACCAGCACGTGGCCCGTCTGCGACGACGCCACCATGCCGCCCTCGGCGCCCTTCTGTAAAAAGAACATCAAACTCAAAGCATTTATATTTATTCCACAACATTACGTCCCGCCTCTAATTCCTGAAGGGTTAGGCAGAAGCGCACCTATAGTACACCCACATGTCGCTAGTTATATTTAAGTCCCATTTATTAGAGGGCGAGCCTATTGCCATCGACCGGGCACAAATCCAGACTCCAGGTTACTACTGAGAAATTCCTGGTGGTAAAACCCAATAACACTGCCCAACCCGGAAACTGAACCCAGGATCTCTGCTCAGTAAGTGCTTGCGACCACGAGACATAGAAGGCATTTATTTGAATAAAACCATTTACTTTTAAATTGTCAAGGAGTCGGTCAGTCAGAAACATGAAGCTCCATAGCAGGTTCCTATGGAGAAGAACAAGCAAGAAAAAAAGTACATACCACTTCCTCTTTGTCATCCGCTTCTTTATTAGCGAGCTTGGCTTCCTCCTCCCTCTCGCTGATCATCCTGATCATATGATCAGGGTTGGGCGCGAACACTGCGCACGTGACGAGCGCGTTGTGCGCCTTGATGCCCTCCCAGAAGTCGTTCCGATCTCTTCGCACCGACGTGAACTTGGAGTAGTCGTGGTACGTCTTCCATATGTAGATGCACTGGTTTTCTGAGCCGCTCACGATGTATTTCCCGTCGTGGGAGAACGACGCCTTGATCTGACTGGACACGTTGACGTAGCCTTTGTACTTGCAGGACAGGTTCAGGTCTCGGAGATCGTACAGTCGGATTCTGCTGTCGTTGGACGTGACGAGGATCTTGTCGTCATTCGGCATGGGCTCGATGCCGCTGATCTTTCGGCCTGTTGAGTTCTTCCCTCGCGTGGATCGCACGTCGATCTGCGTGTGGTACTTGAGCTGGTCCGTAGTGTAGAAGATGCAGCGTCCGTCGTATGTGCCGACGACGGCGAACTTGCCGTTTTGGCAGAAGTTGGCGGCGGTTATCAACTTGGTTTTGCCGTCCACTTCGTTCCATACAGCGACCTGGCGGGGAGTGGATTCGTTAGTAACGTGATACTTGTCATGGATATGGTGACGGAAACGTGAACATTGGAACGTTTTTTATTGATCATAAAATTCATCATCATAGCAGAGAGAGTAGTGTAACGTTAATAAAAATATAATAAGACGAAGTTGCTAATCAATACGTTATGAACAGTCATTTGTACGTCCTTTATAACAATTTAACTTTGAAAGCGCCTTTATAGCCGCAGTAATAGAGGTTATCGTAGTTCAGGGGACCTGAAGTGAGGGAACGAGATGGAGCTATATACACTGAAGTAAGATTAAATAATACAGCTATAAATAGTGGTGGTAGGTCCCAGGAGTTACAGAGACGTACCTTCTTATCAGGAATATTCCACAAGCGCAGCTTGCCGTCGAGACTGCCGGACAGGAAGTACCGGTCGTCCCGCGGGTGGAACACGATGGCGGTGACGAAGTCGATGTGCTGGAAGCAGCAGAGACACTCGCCGCGCGAGATGTGCCACAGGCGGACTGTCTTGTCCATGGAGCTGGACAGGATGAAGTAGTTCTTGGACCAGGACACGTCCAGCAGGTCGGACGAGTGCCCGGAGTACACGCAGAAGGGCGCGGGCGCGAAGGGCGCGGCCGGCGCGGGCGACGGCGCGCGCGACAGAGACGACAGCGACGACTGCGACGCCGACGGAGACGACTTCTGCTCCAGGTTGTACTTCGTGCGCATGTCCTGCAACACGAGGGTCACGACCCGCACCGAGGGTTCAAGTAAAGGGGTACATTTGTCAGAGCTTTCATGGTTACTTTATTTCTGGTAGCAGCAACCCAATAGCGACCTTATTGTAACATAAATAAAGATCACACCTTTATGTTTGTAACATTGTTCATCGTCGGCAAGAACGTAATTTGGGAAATAATATAGGGGTATTGATAAACAGAAATCGATTTATATTCTCACCTAAATGTTAATAGGTTTACAATTTCGTCACTCATTAAATGGCTTGGTGGGACCAAAATGACTGGAATGAATTCAAGCAATGGACAACATTGTCAAATAAAAAACAATCATTCTTTTCTTAAAAAGAGAAACGATGGTATCTTTAAAAAAATGCGGGTGTTTACGGCGCTGACCTGGAACATATGGTAGGCGTCCCGCGTGACCCACACGCGCAGCAGCTTGTCCTGGCCGGCCGTGGCCAGCAGACGCCCGCACACGCTGAACTTGCAGCACCACACCGCGCCCGTGTGCGCAGAGCCCATCTCCTGCACGACACGGGGGTTCAACCATATACTCAATTATACACATCATGTTGTTTAGCTGTGCATTTCTCAAACATAACATATAAAAGTATAAAAATGTGTGGTTATTTTATGTTTAACCAAACGAGTGACCTTTAAGTTTGGGCAACTAGTTAATTGATTCAGGCGTGACTTCGCGGAAATCCATTATAAAGTACACTAGACGAAGATATTTAGGGTGGGTATTTAGTAACCTATTATAACTCTACGCTGGACGCTGTGGGTGTTTTACTCAGCGTCCAGCGCTCGACGTGGCAACACGTCGTGTTCGGATTCACGACTAGTCAATCGTCATCTTGAGGATGCCTCGTTGAGATGTGAAACACGTGTCGATTTCTTAGAGGGTTTTTTTATGACTCTTTAGGAATAGTTAAGCGGAATATGTTACTATATATATCTACGTCTATTGTATTTTTTGGGCAATTAGTTTAATAACGGACAAACTTCTTGAAAAATAAGGGTTCCGTTTTTTCATTCGGACGTACGAAATCCTTAAACTGACGCTAATTGCGCAGATTCCCTCAGGTTTGTATATAAACGCGTACGCGCACACACATACGTTCCCCAAATTAATAACGCCGTAATAACACTTCCCGCACATGCTATTGTTGTTTTCCAGCTCTTCTACTTTTATTTACGTTGAGAAATGAAAACAAGAAAGCGAGTACAAACTTGAACATGTCTGACGCATCCATCGAAGTCGTAAGGTCCCTTATGCGAGTTGGAGGCCTTGAGCTTGATGTTGTGTTCGCCTCTGACGTCATCAGCTATGTCCGCCACGTCCTCCTTGTGTCGCGCGTGCGACACTTCTTGCGCGAGAGACTTCGCGGCGTCGACCGTCTTCTTTACCGTGCTGCCGAAGAAACGCTTTAGCCTGAAAGGGGTTATCATAATATAAGTAACATACATAATTTAGGGTTAACGATTTTTAAAATTATGTTAGTATGGTTACGCCAGCGGGGTTCCTTGTTTCTAATCCCGCAATATTAGTAATTTTATAGCATGTCAATAATATGATAACGTCATGAAATGTCACGACATTGATGACCTTTCTCGAACCGATCGCTAAACATGCTCTCTAAAGCACGCTGCACGGAATGGTCTCGATGATAGTCGATTACCCATCCAAGATATGACTGCGGTGAGCACAGCTTAACTTCGGACGATCACGAGGTATATTTAGCTGCGAGACAGACTTTTCTTAAGCCATATCAGATTATAGTTAGTCGTAATAAACGAAAATTCACGTATCAAACTTATTATATTTTAAGCACCATTTAGTAGCAAGCAGTAGATAGGGATAAGTGGAAGGAGGGAATGGAGGCATTGGGTGGGTCACAAACGGCTGATAATAAAATAATATTAATAATAACCCCACCGCCGTATCTCTACGTTGACATCGTGGTGGGGCTTGCGCGCTCCGAACTCTGGGTCTGTGCCGGTAAAGTTTACTTTGCCGGAATGGGTCTAGGATGCGGAGCCAGACTAAGAGAGATACAGAAACCCGCAGGACAGCATGTGGCGAGCTGTTGGGCAGTAGCGACCCCACGGACCTTATCTCCCGGGAGAAATCTTGTTCCTCACCTCTGGCTTGCCTTTATTGGCCGGCTCGAGTGAACACTGATGATGGACAGAGCTCCCACCTCATTCTTGCCTTTATTGGCCGGCTTGAGTGGAGAATCGCAAGAGCAAACGTGCTCGGAGGAAGGAAGTATTACAGTAAGATGCTGGTAGGAATCTCGACCGTACTTCCGGGATTGTCCTGATAGCCGTGGAATACCGCTCCACTCCTCAAGCACCTCAGGAAGTGATGCCCGCTTGTCGCTACGACACTTTGTGCTAGCGACCGTTTTCGGAAGGCCATTATTGAGTGTGCAAGTCACCCCCTGCCATTTTATCTGTGTATTTATATAAAACATTGGTCAGGTAGGGGCCATAGTATTTCCATTCTTCAAGATAACCAGTTCACTTAGCTACCCAAATCCATAATCCAATATCTTTGTTTCCACATCCTGCAATAGTTCTACACCAACCGGCGGTTGTCCTTGGCTGCACTTGTATAATGCGAACAGGGATAATCGTCGGTTGGTGCCTCATTTAATTCAAAACGTCTAACAAGCCTCTGCGAGTTGGCTTCGGCCCCTCGTACGCCTTCCAAACGTCCGGGACCGGGGATAATAATAATTTAGTAGCAACAAAAACGAAATAAAACCAAGCATTAAAACACACTGTTAACATTTTAATGTAACTTCATAGCAACAACAGCGGGGCCCTCTTTACGTCTTTCTCTAATTCTGTGTGAGTGAGAGAGAACAAAGCTTTTATTTGTTGGTCAAACTCGTTCCATGGGGTCTACTCTCTAAGTCCGTTAACGAAGATACGGGACCGACCAAAAGTAGTTAATCCGTCAAAATAAGTTAAGGAACTTACAGGAGTAAAGATAACTGTCAAATCTGTTGTCATTCATTCTTAGTTCGGGCCCGAACTAATCATATGTCCGTACGTAATACGGATTCGGGAAAGCCCGTAACTTCGGCCGAAACTACGAATTTCTTGCTTAGAAAGTAGACCCTCAGAACATTGTACGTTGGTTTTTGGCATTAGGAGTATGTAGGTAAGTCTATATTTAACTATTTATTCATATCTATTAGACATTGTAACAGCGAATCAATTTTCTGCCTCCCCCTTAAGACCTAGGCCAAATACTTTTTGATATTCGGATAGCTCAAGAGAGAATATAAAAAACACGGCTTTCGCGGACGGTATTCTGGTCTTATACAATGCGCCAGCTAAGGTCACCAAGATCTCCAGTTGATTTCATATCTAGTCGGCTTACCCCGATAACATGAACGTACGAACATACTCCTAATATTGAAATCATTGGCGAGAATTAATATACTTATTTAAATCCCAATTGTTATATTTCATTAAGTAAATAAAACCTTCAAGACTTATAACTAAAAGTAAGCGTTAGAGCGTTTCCACATTATCCGTTATGGCAGGAACGCTCGATATCGATTCGGCGTCCAATTCCGACAAGGATACCGAATCGACGTCCTAGAACGATATCGAGTCGGATAGTGTGGATATATTCAGTGATAACGCGTTAGTCGCCAAACTGTCACCTGAAGTTCATATCGTGTGTCAATCTCTTGTTTATGTTGTCCTGCGAATGACTTTTTACCAGTTTCGATGTGATCCTAGAGTTAGAAATCATTACTATGTATTTTTTATAACATAACATCACGCCTTGTTTCCCCTAGGGTTTGGCAGAGGTGTGCCCATAGTGGGTACACCCACGTTTCACCAGTTGCCAATAACCGGGCACAAATACAGACTTCGAGCTGCTAGTGAGAAATTGCAAATGCAAAAACTCAAAAACACTTTGACGGAACTGGGTATCGAACTCAGGACCCAGCAGTAACGCTGGCGACCACTAAACTAACGAGATCTTCAATAAAGCAATGAAATAGTACTTCAGTAAGTAACTATTTTTTATTATTCAAAGAGCTTCCATGGTGGTTACCATCGGTTCTGTAACTTAGGCCCACCTTATTTAAGAACCGTGCACTTACATTTTAATGTAGATAAAGTAGCCGTAATTAGCACCTTTATACCCAATTTTTTTTCAATTAATTCAAAAAAATAAAAAATATGCAATATAAACTACGTTGTTCTTTCTGTCGAAAAATGTGAAAAGGGTTGTCACACCGAGTGTTTTTTACCCGACTACGGCGAAGCAAAAAGGAGGGTTATGATTTTGACCGGTATTTTAAGCATTATTATTGTCAAGTGGGCCTACTCTTCACCTCGATCTAGCCTTAAGTAATAAGGGTACTGGTGTATTTGATGTTTCGTGTGTACAGTAGCTGTGTGCGACTTACTTTTCCGTCTTCCTCTTTATGCCGGTCGTTTGTCTGTCGGTGGACTCTCGCTTCATCTCCTTGGCTTCGTCCTCCGCGCCGCCTGCGCACACACTCTCGCTCTCTTCGTCCGTTTCTCTGCAAATACACAGCGTTTATGTCAATTAATGAGGCCGAGACGAGACGAAACTTGTATTTAAAAAAATCAGGAATTAAATAGTTAATAAAAATTCAAACGCATTGTTTTTAAAACTTCAGAAAATTACGAATTTAATCAATTATGCGCTGTCCAAATGTTTGATTAAATCAATTTAGAAGAGAGGACTCGTATTAAAAGGGGCAAGTTGTATATAATTATGTATTTAAAAGGTGGAATTACGTTACAATATACCTACAACAAACTGTCGAAATACTGATCCGAATGTGTGTACTATCTAGCTATGTTACATGAAAAAGATTAATACTAAGCTGAAAACCAGGCATACATTCTGAAATGACAGTAACACAACAATCGCTCGTGGTAAATAAAAACAAGCTGCATTATATCATATTTTGATGTTATATATTATGTTAGAAGTGTTATAATAGAACATTCCAAATTAGAATCATTTGAGTTGGAATCGCGATTAAGCCACAAATGCATTTTTTCGTGTAAGTGCAATTGCTCGTGCGAAAAATGCGGTGATGCATTAAAAAGTTGTGCCTAACTTCAGTTACTTGAAAAATTTTGACAAGAAAAGAACTACGTTATTCAGGGCAACCCCGTTATGAAACGTCCACCTTTTAACATACGGCATAGCAGGACGTATCAAAATACCTAATGGAATCTTAGTTGGTTGTGAAAAATAATTCAAAATCCCAATAAAATTCAACAACAGTACAAATTCAACCACAGTACCATCGAGTATAGATACATATTATTTAGTGAAATCTATCTTGAAACGGTATTGCAGCTTCTGAAAACTGGCTGCGTTGAATATTTTTTTAAATTTTATTATTGTTAAATTAGTTGTAACTTCGTTCACAAGAAACTAACTTTGCTCAGTTCAGCCTTCAAACGCAAACATTATGATTGTAAAAGCTATGAAACTTAAAGTAGGATTGCCAGACGGTGAAAAAGGGTTTTATAATATAATATTATGCATTGTGCATACTTATATAAAATGCCAAACGATTTTTGAGAAATTTCGATTTTAGGTTTCATAAAAAGGAAACCACTCGGACGACGGCAAAAGGCTAGTTACATAAAAAAGATAACGTAATTAATAGGTACTGATTATGTGAAGTATAATGAACTGATTACACTACTACATTCATACCTCAACAATTAAGCTGGACGTATAAATGACTTAAAGGCTTTTTCCAAAGTCTTTTTGAAGGTTAGTCTTTTTCCTTCGTCCTTAAATACGTTTCCATACAAAACACTTTTCAACCAAAAAAGTTTCTAATTGAAAAAAGTGATAGCATTGGTCTGGCAACCCACCGCAAGCGGCAAACTAAGCAGTGACTAAAAGATTGATAAATAATGGACCTAGTCGCTAGACTGAGGTTGGACGAGTGCTCAGACTTCCACGCGAGGTTTAGAGAGGACATGTTCAGGCGACGCCGCCACGACAGCCGGCGTTTGCTGTCAACTCTGAAAATGCACCAATGACAACCCCATTTTATGTCCACGCTTCACTGTCTATTCCAAGGTTGCCTGGTAAAGATCGCAGAAAGCGATAAGGCCGACCATTGCATGTTCTGTAGTGTTTAATTCATTTTTTGTTATGTATTTTTCTGTTGTACAATAAAGTAAATACAAAGTAACTTCTGATTTCTATCTTGTATTCATTAACACATAATTTCCCATGAGCTTAATGAACGAACAGGTCACATACAAATTATGCTTACACTTGGAGAAAGGGAGAAAATAATTGGGCTTTTATTATACACAGTGATGAGCGTAAAATCTTGTCAAAATCTCCTGAACTCTCCTCAACTCTCAAGGACATGGATGAAAACTTTGAACACCATTGAGTTAAGTCAAGTACATTTTCGAGGTAACTTTTTAGCATGAGTGTTAAACCCCGTAATAATGAGAAAAAAAACATGTACAAAAATGTTTCACCAACATGCACTTGTAGCAGCGACACAAAACTATGTTGTTATAATATTGGTACGCCACTTTGTTTACCACTACTACGGGGCTTTACATGTTCTTTATAGTAAACATAAACAAAATTTACTTAGTAAAAATCTTAAATTCACTGAGAGAAATACGATAGCTTTTAGAAGACTTCCTTTTATACTAAACCCCTTATATAGGGGATGAAATTTTGTAATTTCTCTCGATGACAAATCCCATCGGGCGCATGGGTCGTAAAGAAAATGAATAAATAAAAGTGTGTCGGTTACCTCGCGTTGTCGTCGTCGTTGGCGCGGCCAATGTACTCGGAGGTGAGGCGCATGATGTGCAGGCTCAGCGGGTTGATGCACTGCGGCAGCTTGTGCTCCGCCACGCTCAGCGGGACGCGCTCGCCTGGGGGGGGGGGGGGACATTATTGTGTTGTGTTGCCGGTTCTCCAGAATTAGTTTCCCTACTGACAGGTTATATGAGTTCATATAATTGTTCATTTTATTTATAGTCAATTTATTTATTTTTTTAAATTTTTATTTATTGTTGACATAATCTACTCATTGTAGTGTGTCCAGGTTGAGCACGGTGACCTGCTCGAGGATCTCGATGTCGGACAGCTGCTGGCCCGACACCGTGCGCGTGCGCAGCGCCAGCCCCAGCGCCGCCTAAGAGTATAAGAGTGCTCGGTAAGGTCGACTCGTACTGACCGGTGTCGAGGTTGAGCACGGTGACCTGCTCGAGGATCTCGATGTCGGACAGCTGCTGGCCCGACACCGTGCGCGTGCGCAGCGCCAGCCCCAGCGCCGCCTCAGAGTATAAGAGTGCTCGGTAAGGTCGACTCGTACTGACCGGTGTCGAGGTTGAGCACGGTGACCTGCTCGAGGATCTCGATGTCGGACAGCTGCTGGCCCGACACCGTGCGCGTGCGCAGCGCCAGCCCCAGCGCCGCCTCAGAGTATAAGAGTGCTCGGTAAGGTCGACTCGTACTGACCGGTGTCGAGGTTGAGCACGGTGACCTGCTCGAGGATCTCGATGTCGGACAGCTGCTGGCCCGACACCGTGCGCGTGCGCAGCGCCAGCCCCAGCGCCGCCTCAGAGTATAAGAGTGCTCGGTAAGGTCGACTCGTACTGACCGGTGTCGAGGTTGAGCACGGTGACCTGCTCGAGGATCTCGATGTCGGACAGCTGCTGGCCCGACACCGTGCGCGTGCGCAGCGCCAGCCCCAGCGCCGCCTCAGAGTATAAGAGTGCTCGGTAAGGTCGACTCGTACTGACCGGTGTCGAGGTTGAGCACGGTGACCTGCTCGAGGATCTCGATGTCGGACAGCTGCTGGCCCGACACCGTGCGCGTGCGCAGCGCCAGCCCCAGCGCCGCCTCAGAGTATAAGAGTGCTCGGTAAGGTCGACTCGTACTGACCGGTGTCGAGGTTGAGCACGGTGACCTGCTCGAGGATCTCGATGTCGGACAGCTGCTGGCCCGACACCGTGCGCGTGCGCAGCGCCAGCCCCAGCGCGGACTCGTCGCCGGCCGAGCGCCGCCGCGACCCGCCCAGCGACTCCGAGTTGCTGCGCCTGCGACCGACTCAATTAAGTCCCATAATAATAATAAAATAAATTATTTATGTTTTTTTTATAAAAAAAAGCGTTTAAAAATGCAATTTATGTTATAAGTATGTATAAGGGAAAAACAACATTTACATAAAAACAAGAAATTTTTTCAGTAGATTATATTAAAGCGAAAGCGCTAGGGTAGCTAGCGAAATTCGAATAAGACATGAAAGGAGACCATTCACGGTTCATACAATGTCCGGCCCAAAAGTCAAAGTGCCGGCCAACCAAAAAAAAGGTGTCAGCACTGTTGGGGAAGTCGGTCCGAGTATTTTTTACTATGGCACTAAGTCTCTACAGTCATTCCTACAGCTGATTTTTTGGGTTGAAAAATCAGGTTATGGGCACGTTTTATTTGACAAAAATCTTTTCATCAGCTGGAGAAAAAGTGATATGAGCTTGCTGGGATGAAAAACAAAGGCTTCGAAAAATATTTTGTATTATACAATAAAGGTCCATGCAGACTAATACAATATAATACAAGATGCCTTCTAAGAATAATGCCGGAGGGATTACGTGCGGCTCATGCCTTGCATAAGTTTGTACCAAACAATGCACATTACGTGCGAACAACACCCTACCGTCCTTTTGCCAATATTAAAAGTGCAGTAATAATGACTGACAGCATGCCGACCGTTCAACGTCCTGTCGAAACCAACATATACGTAATAAGTTTTCGCTCTTACATGACGGGATTGAATTCGCCCACGTATTATGCACAAATCTCCTCCTCCCAAGTCCCTGACATCTGATGCTGGCACTGAGTCACCCAATTCAATTAAAAATGCTCCATTCGCATTCACGTGTTTCCCGTCGTAGCTGATAGCCTGTTTCAATTGATAAATACCGAGGCTTAACAATATCAAGTCTTCTTCGGTGAGTCGGGGCAGATCACCGAACTCAGGAAGATTTGCCGACATTTTACGGAATACAGTCCTCCTGTGGTTATAATTATGTCTAATGACAAGATCGGCCAACGTGTTAGGCACTGATAGCCTCTCTTGAATTATTTCCAGAAATGTTTCAGCTCTGGGGTTGTCCTCAATAAGTCTATGGTAAGCATTTAGCAGGTACGAGTGCGCCCAAAGTAGAAAAGTTATTACGCAAGAAAAATAGCGAAAAATAACGATACTGAGAATCGAGCATTTTTAATTGAATCGGGTGACTCTTTGCCAGCATCAGATGTCAGGGACTTGGGAGGAGGAGATTTGTGCATAATACGCGGGCGAATCCAATTCCGTCATGTGAGAGCGAAAACTTACTACGTATACGTTGGTGTTGGTTTTGACAGGACGTTGAACGGTCGGCATGCTGTCAGTCATTATTACTGCATTTGTAATATCGGCAAAAGGACGGTAGGGTGTTGTTCACACGTAATGTGCATTGTTTGGTACAAACTTATGCAAGGCATGAGGCGCACGTAATCCCTCCGGCATTATTCTTAGAAGACATCTTGTATTATAAATTGTATTCGTCTGCATGGACCTTTATTGTATGATGCAAATATAATACAAAATATTTTTCGAAGCCTTTGTTTTTCATCCCAGCAAGCTCATATCACTTTTTCTCCAGCTGATGAAAAGATTTTTGTCAAATAAAACGTACCCATAACCTGATTTTTCAACCCAAAAAATCAGCTGTAGGAATGGCTGTAGAGACTTAGTGCCGTAGTAAAAAATACTCGGACTGACTTCCCCAACAGTGGTAGTTTAGGGGTATGAGAAACAGGGTGTAAAGTTCTCTCATCCCCCATAGAAAAGGGAGGATCCTCCTACCAGACGGGTGTTGTGTCTGGCGGGCAATTGCCCAAGGACTGATGTCGGATAGTCTTATATATATGAATCGCGCGGTAAACTTAAATAGCGCGATGCAGGATCTGTGACGTCAGGTCTTTGATGCTTAGTTCGTATGTGGCGGTGTAGATGCCGCCACATCACTCCCCTCCGGAGACCGGAGGTCGATAGTGGGCTGAGTCTTGTATCTTGCGATGCTTGCCAGTGCCAGTTGAGGTTCCAGTGAGTCGGAACCGGGTGCCGCATAGTTCACAGTGGGTCGGAACTGTCTGCGGTGATTGAGGGTGCTTTTTGAGTTTTGAGTTTGAGTTTTTTGAGTTTGATTCCCCAGTGAGTCGGGGTGGCGCTGCGTTGTGATCCAGTGCGTCGGATGTGGTGCAGCGCCGGGTTGCTGATGAGGCTGAGGGTGGTGACCAGGAATGCGCGTTCGCTGCATGCTGGTGGTCAGGATACCCGTTGAAGCCGTGGGTGCTGGCTGGCTGTGTGACTCGCCTCACGAAAGCTTGCGGGAGTGATGTTGATGACGTCACGCTGAAGTAGTTGCACGAAGGCTGCGTTGACGTTCATATTCGGGGTCACCAATTTAGGAGTATGAGGAACAGGGTGTAAAGTTCTCTCATCCCCCATAGAAAAGGGAGGATCCTCCTACCAGACGGGTGTTGTGTCTGGCGGGCAATTGCCCAAGGATTGATGTCGGATAGTCTTATATATATGAATCGCGCGGTAAACTTAAATAGCGCGATGCAGGATCTGTGACGTCAGGTCTTTGATGCTTAGTTCGTATGTGGCGGTGTAGATGCCGCCACAGTAGCACGTTTTTTTTCGTTGGCCGGCTTTGGTTTTTGGGCCGGAAATGAATGATCTCCTTTGCAAAAAAAAAATAACGCTGGATCAGAAAGATAAGGAATAAGTGTGTAAGGTTACTAAAGCAAATTAGTCTGATAACATTAGGGCGTACCTGGCAGCGGCCTGGCGCGGCGCGGGCGGCGCGCGGCCCTCGCTGTGCGTGCGCACGCCGCGCTCCGGCTCGCTGGCCGCGCCCGGCATGCGAGCTTCACAACACAAATCATCAACAAAACATATCGTTAAGTACGATGCAGACCTGACAGAGCGCGTTATAATGAGTTGTTCATTTAATTATTAAAGCTTATTTGCATGTTATTACATTCAATCGGATGTGGTATGCAGCCGCGCTGCATTCTGATACGCTTTTACGCGCTACACCAGAGCTGAATCGTATTTTACAAGTGAGTAGGCTAAAATGATTAAATCGCGGAAGAAAGTTTGTATGGAAGTTCGTCATTTTGGCCGATGAGCATCCCATCGGCCACATATATAATATATATAATATATAATCAGCCTGTATTGTCCCACTGCAGGGCAAAGGCCTCCCTTTCCTTTTTCCACTCAACTCTTTCCACATGGCTTTCTCTACTTTTTCCACATGGCTCGTATTAATACGTAAAATGATACCGCTATAAGATATATGGTTGGATGTATGTGTACCTTGGCAGGACTCGTCTGCTCGCGGCGCGGCGTCGGGCGCGGCCGCGCGTGCTCCCGTGCTGCCGCGCGACGAGTCGCTGGTGCGCTCGCTGGAGCGCGACTCGTGCAGGCTCAGCGAGCATCTGTCACTCGCTGCGAACAACACCTCACACATAAACTCAAAGTGGCGGCCAAGGCTTGTATAGTACTTTTCGCAATTAATGCGCGGAAATTCAAACTACGTAAATGAATTATAAATTCAAGAATCAATGACGAAAAACGATAATTTTTCACGCGTCAATTTTTTTTCTTTGTTAAACTGCTCATCAACAGCAGCAGATAAAATATTTGATTACCTCCTTGGTTGCCATGTGTCGAAGAAATGTAAGTAACATTTTTAAACTAGACGACTTATAAAGATTTTCACAGTAACACCGCCCGACTACTCGCATATATTTGACAATTTTAGATTTATCTCGAAGAAGGTTTTCAAAACAAAATAATGCTCGAATTTTCGAGCATATTCGAGAAAATTTATTTTCAAAGATAGGTCAAACTATCCGACGACGATTGGTAATCAAAGGTTGGTGGCGGAAACTTTAATTCTGTTATATGTATTATGCTAGAAGGCATCATTGATACATGGGATCACAGCTTTTCCTGACATTTCTTCTGATAGCCTCTCCATCTTAAATCTGTTTGATTTTGTCTATAATTAGTAAATTACCGTATCTCGAGTGTGACAGTTCCAGCGAGTCCTGGAACTCCCTGGTGAGCGACTCGATGGTACTGGCGGGACTGGGCAGCGCCATCGACTGGTTGAGCGCACTCGGCGGCGACGGCTGCGGAGAACACACTTATTATTCTTTTCTAGGGTTCCGTAACTCAAATGAATAAAAAAAAAACGGAGCCCTTATAGGATCACTTCGTTGTCCGTCTGCCTGTCTGTCAAGAATCTATTTCTCAGGAACGCGTGGAGGTATCAAGTTGAAATTAATTTCAAATATGTAGGTCTACGGTCCCTTGGGAGTTAAAAAAAATCGTACTTGAGTCAAAATGGCGTGTATACCTTAACTAATGGAATCATACCATTTAACAAAAGATGTACTTAAAATGTACTATTAAGTACCTAGGTTTAAAAAAAAACCTTCAGAACGTAATTGTATAAAAATGTAGGTACACCCGCCATATTGACATCAGGATGGCGGGACCCTAAGGAAATTGCGAAAACACGAATAATTATAAAATGGTGAAAACATTTCTCAATCTTACTGGAAAAAGATAGGGTTTTTGCAAAAACACGAGTCACTCTCGCTCACGAGTAACCGGAGAACGTGTATGAAAGAGATGTAAAAGTAACGAATAATGTAACCGAGGCACTATAAAGACTCACCTCGACGATCAAAGAGTCTAACTGCGGCTTGTCGGGCCGTCGCGCGATGTAGCGGTACTCGTCCGTGTCCGTGGTGCACACGCTCAGGTTGTCGCCGTCCGTCATCGACAGCGACTGCGAGCCGTGCAGCTTGTCTACACACGTCATAACAATTACGGTTTAACATACTTTATTTCACTCCAAAGATAGGTACAATTATTATTCTCTTCAATGAAGAAAAACATAATAATTATTAAGTTAAGCGACGATTTCACCAGGTGATAAAACTAAAATGAAGTTCCACAAAATAGGTGGTAAAAACGTACAATTTAAACATTTTCTATACATGATGCTTTTATTAAAGCGAACATATCGATAGCCATCACGTCTATAAAGTTTACACATTACGGAACGAAATAAATATATGAATATACGAACTCCGCTTCTTCCTGCGCGGCGGCGCGACGGGCCCGGGCGGGCGCGGCTCGCTGGCGCCGCTCACGGCCACGATGGCGCCGCCGCCGCGGTTGTGCTTCAGACTGTTGGCCTTCGTGCTGGCTATGACGTCCGGCTCCGCCATCGCGAGCACTGCAGCCAACCGTACACGTATACCAGCCTGGTAAGCTTGGGTTTCGGCAACGAGACTGCGGTCGATCAACGTTGACCGTCGTCTCAAAATAACGGGTGTAAAAACACCCTTAACATCCCTGAACATAGCCGAGTCACCTTCTCGTTACGGAGACGTTGAAACTCAAAGTTACAACTTTTTTGACGAGGGATCGTGGGAGTATAGTTACGTACGTAACTATCCACGATCCCTGTACCATTGTATACGCCCATAAGCACAATGTCTTCCGTGCGTTACATTGCGCACTACCGTAGGTAAACAGGGAATCTTCACACCTAATATTATTTTTGCACAAAGTTACTTTGCACTAAATGACGGCTTCGTGATAGGTCTTTTTACACCCTGTATGTCACATTAACCTCATATATCATATGTCTCAAAAAATAACACTCCCGATGTTGTTGATCGACCGCGGTCTAGTTGTACCCTAAGAAAACGCCTTCGTCATGTAACGGCCGCAAAATGACGGTGGCGTATGACTTTAAAGTGTCAAATTACGGCAAAATCCGTCAATTTGAGGCCGCTATAAGACTGCACCGCTTTCTTACGAAACCCAAGCTTTACCGACCCACTTCAAAGCAAATAAAAAGTGTTCCTGCTAAACGAAGATACTCGTATATATGTGACATTCCGCATTCGTTTTCAGTCCTATGTTGTACATTATAGAGTGAAAACCAAATTTGAGTAATTTGTCAATCTGTTTATGAACACGAATGGTGCTTGCCTGATTTCTATTCTGCTAAAATAAAAGTCAACAACGTTGTAACAATCTTACATTGACATAATGACAGCGACTTCATTTCGTAGGTGTATGTTTGTGCGCGTTACTATAGCCAGCAAACATCTGAAAAAAAATGGCGCTGATAGCGGCACCTCTGTCTTGTATGGAAACGAGACTCCCGCGCCGCATACGTTCCTCAAATACCACTTTATTATCGTTTTTCGCGAATGTTCAAGATGTTTGCCAGCTAAAATACCTAGTCAGAATCACCTATAATATAACGTCTCATATACTAACCGTTCTGAGTTCTAGTTTCTCCGCAGAGTGGTTCGTCGGATATGGTGGAGGGCTCTCTCGACGACACCGATGGTACCGGCGCGGTATCACGGATGTTCGCTGCACACACACATTAATGATATTTTATTCATCTCTCAAATACATTGCAAACTATAATTTTGTATAATTTAGAAGCATTTTTTCAATTTTGTAAATGTGAGTACCATGGTGCCGTTTATTATGTTATTATGATGTACGTTAACTTGATAGAGCATGACAGTTGAGAGTATGTAATGCTCACTTAAATGATGGCGCTGGATCATTCGGTTCCCTAAAAAATAGTGCTGATCCATGTTCGTGGACGCCGACTGTTGACTGCCATCTCATATATTTTGAATTGTTTTTACTTATTTTTTTTACTTTTTTCCCAAATATAGTAGCAGCAAGAATAATGTACCCCAGTATTTTGTAATATCTTGATTTAAAATAGTGTCCTTGGAGTTTCTTGCCCGTTCTTCTCCATAGAGATCTACGTTTTGGAATGGGCAGCTTCAACTTTCTGACTAATTTTCAGACTCCATGCTTTGAGTTTGAGTTTTGGTTTGTATTATTAAGGGGATACGAGAGAGTTGTATATATGATTTATTTTTTTACAATCTTATAAATTTTAATACATTTGTTACGGTCGTGTGGCAGCATCTACATCGCCACATGCGAGCTACGCATCACACTGACGTCACGCGAAATTCTGCATCGCGCAAGCAGATGTTACCGTGCGACCAGCATATACATAACTTTCCGTACACCCTGTTCCACATACGTCTATAGTCGCGAATCTTATTTTGATCAACACCCAACCTGATACTGACCTGAAAATTGTAAAAAACGTAAGAAAGTTTTCGCGAGCTTCCCTGGCGCTTGCAAAATAAGCCAATATTGTCCCCACTGCCAGGATACAAACCTTCTCTCCATGAAAGTGTGGGCAGTTATGGCCAGTGCAGAAGTCAGTTTTTTTTTAAATTACTTACAGTGAGACTCCGAAGCGCCGCTGAGTATTCTGCCGATCCTGCCGAGTGACGTCATACTCTGGAGGCTCATCGTGTCATGTGCTATTATCCTGAAAATATTCAAGATATCTACTAAATAAAAATCTTAAATTCAATCATTCATTCACTGACAGACAACGCGCAGACTAAAGAAAAGTAAAGAGAAATTTTACACAAGAGTTCCTTTTGTAAAGAAGGTGAGTACTAGACAAGAACTTTTGAAAATTCATCCCATCCCATAAACAGGTTAATTTTGGGATGAATAGGGGATTGAAGTTTATAAGGATGTTCGTCATTTTTGCCGATGGGGAATCTTATCATAAACTGACTAATGAATTTGGGTCTAAGTTGTAAGTTTTGTATTAAAAACTTTCCCTTAGCCGGAAAAAGTTCGAAACACAATAACCGTTTCGAAGGTTTAAGCTCTAAAGCACAGTATACTGCGACTAAAGATAGACCTCATTTTGTACTAAAACCAAAATGGGTAGCGCGTTTGGCCAGCAGACGTCATGGGTTTTGTTTTATCATGTTTAGTTATCGATACTCGTCGGCGGAGTTTTGCTAGCTAGTTTTATTGACTCTTTAGACAACTGACATGCGGCAAATATTTCCAGTCAGTGATTTAATGTAGCAGCTTTCCACTGCTACCTGTACTTTTCACTTGAAAAGACACAGGAAGAGAAATCTTATTCTTTAGACCATACAGGCGAAAATGCACCAAGCATATGAATCTTTCAATGAAACAAACATTAAAATGGCCAATCTCATATTTAGTTACTGCTTATGTTAAGAAATTAAGTCACTGGTTTTTAATGTTGTGTCTTACAATAGTTGAAAGGAACTGCCAAGCCATACGTTTTGACCAAGTGAGATTCGTAGGCTAGAGGGTGAAATTAACCGATTTCTTTTTGTAGTTGTTGTTTGTTTGCAAATTCTAGCCTGCATTTCATTTTCCCTAGAGGTTTTGATGAATAAGTGAGTGCGTCAGCCAGTGACGAAATCGACCTAAAAAGTATAAAAACTCGAAAAATTAAACTCGTGTTTTATAAGTCTGCTAATTGCATTTTATCCTGAGAATTTGAGCTCTCTAGCTTTATCCAGGCCGGAGCTATGTGGGATTCAAAATACGACGAAGCGCTTCGAGAAAAGGTAATGCCCCTACTTTTTGTTTTTGGCTCGTCTTGGCGGGAGCACTACCGTGCCTTCAGATAAACCTACTTGAATGGGTGTTCAGATGTGAATGTCTGCTGGTCCACTGATCCGGTGGCATCGGTCACGCCCTCGTCTTCCTCCTCAGTCTGCATGCAGCGACGTAACTCCTGGAATCTTCGACGACCTTGTACAACCTTCAAGTAAAAATATATGCACAGTTGTAACAACAAAGCAATGTCCAATTAATAGCAATCTGAGTTTCTTTTTCCAATAAATTTCTTGTTTATGGTGAAAAAAAAAAACTTAGTAGACTCAAAATCAAAGCATTCATTTCAAATAAACGAATAACAGTCATTTTTGAATGTTAAAGGGTCATTCAGTTAGAGAGATGAAATACAAATTGTAAATTCAAAAATTGTATTCATTCATTGCATTTTTTGTCTACTTTCTTTATTTTTATGTTTAATTAAATTCTAACATAACGTAACATTAAGTCTGTAATCCCTGAAGGGGTAGGCAGAGGTGTAACTATAGTACCACCCGCATTTCACCAGTTATGGTTAAGTCCCATGTAATAAGGGGCAAGCCTATTTCCAGCAAACAGGCACAAATTCAAACTCCGGGGTGCTACTGAGGAATCCCAGAAGGACAAACCCAATAACACTTTTCCCGACCTGGGAATCAAACCCAGGAATTCATGCTCAGCAGTAGCACAATACTATGAAAACAAATAATTTAAATACAACTACCTATCCGCACACATCAATTGTGGGTAAGACATATTCTCAAACCCACCAGCAATGTTTTAATCAACAACCCAACTTCATTATGTTATGTTAGAAATAACAATATAATGTAAATAGTAAATGTGGTTCATAACTTTTTTCAAATATTATTTTCTGTTCTCTGCGTGGATTTTCGCACTTTATCGATTTTTATTTAACATAGCATAATGTGACCAAATTATATTTAAATAAAGTATTTTGTTGAGGTCCTTGTCTGCATAATTTTATAGTATAGTCAAGAAGAAATATTACAAACGTAGTCGAGCTAAACTATATGGAATGTGTGTGCTTGTATGTGTAATCCGAAATAAAGAATATATTATTATTATTAAACTCACACTTTTCACAGTAGTCCTGTCATCTTCTGCTGCTGCAGCTTCTGTTGCGAGACTACTAGTAGTTCCTGGGCCTGGTAATGAGGAGTCTGTCTTCAACACCGGTCCCTTGTCCTTGTCTGGAGCATCCCCACTCTCTTTTATATTTAAATTCTTGCATAGTGACGATCTTCTGAAATTGGCAATTAGTTTACGTTCAATGGCAGTTTACATACACATGTTCAACTAAATATGAACTGGATACACACCACAAGTCAGTGTGAAATTGATTCATTTAAAAAATATTTAAGTATCAATGCAATAAAACGACAGAATGTTATGATTAAAATCTAACAACATACACACTATTTCAAACCGCTTACATCAATATGTAAGTGAAAACATTGTCAATACGGCATCCATATGTGGAACAAATTCATAATTAATATGTAAACCATCAACTTATTGGTTAATCATGATGTGGTCTATTAACTCATTGTTCTAGTCAAACGAGCGAGTCTCGCACCGATGGATGACTGTTTTTTATTTGCTTTAACCCGTCGCTAGCGCCAAGGACGCATATCAATAGCAAAATGAAACATCTGTTCGAATGATACAATACCTATTTCAAAATAGATTATCACCGCGGTTTTTATAAAAAAACACAACTCCTGATTCGACACTTATGTTCCTATATAATTTAGTGTGCAGTAAAAGGCTGTTCATTAAACCTACAATAATAAACCAGCAGAATTGTTAACGTTTTCGCTACTTACTTGGAACCTTTAATGGGTGTGAACTCTTCAGCGTCGCAAAACTGTTCGGAATCAGTGCTGTCGCCCATTGTGAACCGGAAAACGTGTAGCAGCACACACAGACCACAATTTCACGTAAAAATATTTACATTATCATTAATTGAAATGTTATTTTTTTATAAATTATGAAAGTTAGAACCCGAACCGAATCACTCAACTCATTTGACACTTGTATGACAGTTGTGACAAATGACACTGACACTGACTGACAGCGTATTGCAGCTATGACATTTTGAGCTGGCTAATTCCATTTCACTCTTAAAGTAACAACTGTTCATTTCAGAACAACAATAGGAAAGTTGAAATTAAAATTGTAGGTACCTATGCCAAATACCTAATAAATGTCAAGGAAGTATGTAAAGAAAAAAAAAGGAAGATAAAATAAATATCGTAATTTGGGAGCAGTTATTAGACATTTACATAGGTCGGCTCCCAGACTAAACGGATTGCAGCTGAATACCAGTATTTCTCATGGACTAACCGCCTATCTGACCTCCACAATCCAGATTATGGGTAACACCATACCCTTAGGTAAGACTGGTTGTCAGACTTTTTGGCTTTTGATTACCCGTGATGACTGTCAAAGATCTTTGAATGACACCCGGATAACGGGTGTAACTTACAGGTGTGTACCTACTTTGTAACACCTTGTAAACAACATGCATGAATGCAATAAATAATTAACTCACTATGGTGATTTTAAATTAGAATTTCGGGTTTACTTATACCTACGTGGGTATTCTATTCAAATAATCAAATCAAAGCACTCAATTTGTAGGTAAGTGGCACTACAAATTGGCATTCACAGGTGTTGTTTACTGTATCTATGATACAAATGTTATAATTAGATCTACCTTTAAGTAGGTAGATTGTAATTTCATCATTAGGTACGCGTTTGCGAGCCTGCACCGGTGCGCCCTATTCCTAATTGAGTAACACATGATCAAACATAATCTGAATCATTTTGAAGGATATTGCTAATCCATTGCTCCATATGTTCGAAAAATTTGTCTACTCAACAACGTAAACAACGTAATGAATGTAGTTGAACTGATAAAATGAAACGCAATTAGGGTGCTGTTCACTCAACCACTATTCCTATTTCTTCTTTGCGAGTCTACAATCCACATTGAGTCGGCCTAGAGCCCCCCAGAACTTAGCTTCGAGTTAGGCGCCATCGGTAGCGTTCATAAATTATTTTTGTAACGTGCAGGCATCGGTCACTCAGGAGTCAGGGCACTGCGAATGCGAACCCAATGAGAGCAAAGGACAATGGAATGCGAATCACTTGAAAGTTTCCTGAGACAGATCCAGTAATACTAAAATGGGTTTTCCCGCGTTTAGTTGGTCTGTGGATTTCATGGCCAATAGGTGATACATTCATAATGACGTCATTAAGCAAAGAGGTTTTCGTCGTTTTTACATTAATAGTCATAGGTTATTAGATAGTACGTAACACTATCAGCCCCGCGCCGTTAAATTAAAAGTAAGGTACCTATACCTACTTAATTTTGGACTGAATAAAACTATATGTTGAGGAGAAGGTACCATTACAAAAACTCACAGATTTTCTATACTTAGGTAAAGATTTTTGCAAAAATATTAGATGCCAGATGCCATAGGACTAACAAAATATTTGGTTACGGTAAGGACCGCGCTAATCTATTCTAGATTCTATAGAATTTAATTACTAACTGCTTCCCTGAACACGCAGTTGAATGAATCCAAGCTTAAACATTAGGTATATATTTTTATTTATCAACTTAATTTGCCTATCATCATTCATCGGCATCATTACAGCCGTCACACGTCCACATGATCCGCGCCTCAAGCAGCTGACACCAGCCACTCTGCGAAGAAAAGATATTTTTTCCACATGATCTGATGGCGCGGGCGTCCTCCTACCACCTAAGCCTACCTTACGTTTGTCGATTTGTGGGTGCCGCTCAAGACTAGAATATAAATTGTTTATTTAACATAATAATGTAGGATACAGGTGACTGCTTACAAAATAATGTTTCGGTCCAGTTTTTTTTTTTTTAAATAAGAGACAATTTAATAATTTGACACCTTTTTTGAAAGACCTTATTAAATTCCTGTATTGTTACCGTTACGGTCGGCGCATACGCCACCAACCCGAACACGAATGACCGGCCTCCACATCCTTGCTGCTGAGGTCACCTGACACCCGAGATCCTGAAGGCATTGGCCTAACGGGAAGGTCGTCCTTGCAACTAAGTGTATCATTAAATAAAATAGGTCTCTACTTGTAATAGAATATTGGAATAGAAGATTGGAATGTTCGATGAAAGGTTCAATGCATCGACTAGTTAGTTCAGAAAGGTAAACCTCAAGTAGGTGTAATTGGTATAAAAAATATATAATGTAAACGGTTTCTTTTATGTAGACCGATGTGTTTATTATTTAATTTATCATACTATAACTATAATCTCGCGATGGCGCCCCCCAGTGCGGCATGCAGCGAGAGGTGTGGGTTCATATCCGGGCAAGTACTAATGTGATATTCTCAATACTTATGTATTTTCTTGGATTTCACTGATATCGGTGAAGGAAGACGTCGTGAGGAAACCCTGATCTCATAATTATGTCTGGAATCGCCAATCCGCCTTGAGCAATCGTGGTGAATATTACTCATGCCGTATTATTATATATTGTAACTTACACATTATAGCAGTTTATCCATCTGCCTACCCCCACAGAATATATGCCAGGTTTGTGTTTACATTAATAACAAAAACATTGTTTTCTCTTCTTTTCTCACGGTTCACGGAAACAGTTGACTTTTACAGGCGTTTCGTAGTTTTTGCAAGTTTTTTACAGTCAGACAGCTCGACGCTCTTAATGAGCAAAAGACAGTCAAGGCCTGTGTTTGATTCCGTGTTCGGTAAAAATCTGAACGAGCACAGATAAAAAGGTCTTCAACGATACAGTCATTATATTGGTATCGTTGAAGACTTATTGGAATCTGTATGTACACCACGCCATAGGTACTTATTACAGTTAACAACTTCATTTTCTGAAAACTTCATATCTGCTTTTTGGCCATAACCGAAGAAGAATCTTGGTGGGCCGGTTGATGGCAACAGGCTCGCCCCCTGTTACCATAACTGGCGAAATGTGGGTGAACTGCAGGTACACCTCTGCCCAACCCTTCGGGTCCTCCCAACCTAACCCAACAAGGCGTATTGTTCCTCTTACTATAAATTGCAGAGGTACTAGTTACTTTCGTTTTGATAAAATGTTGATGGATGAAGAATAGGCGAGACCAAAGAAATGCATGGTTGTTTTGTTCAAAGGTGATATGGCTAGGAAAGTAGTGCAGGGATTGTTTGTATAGTTTAATGGTGATGTGAAGAAGACAGAGACATGAGAAGAGAGAAAGACAAAGAGAGAAGTACATACTCGGAAGAGATGACATGAGATGACGAATTAACTATTGTAAGTACAGTAGACGGCACGTCAGTGGTCGACGGAGTTTCAATACCATATGCATATAGGTAGGTACTGGTTTTGTTAATTTGTTTCCGCTGATGTGCGGTCGACTTTACATAGATGTCGTAGGATTAACTAGGTACTAGTGGAAGTCTTTTATTGCAGCAATAAGATATCGACTATATGCCGACGCTCGAGGCTTACCATTGGTATGTACTTAGTACTCGAGATAGCCTAACTTACTTATTCCGCAGGGGTAACCTACAGTAGGTATACAATGTGGAGACGACAATAAAACAATAAATGAAAACACTGGCAATATTAATGCATAGCAGTATTTAGGAACTATCAAATAAATCCTAACATTGAAATTTAAACAAAAACGTATTGACTACGGAACCTTAAAAAAGTGATTTTCCTAACAAACTTAATAAGTAGTACCTAGTGATGGGCCGCCTATGGGTTTTGCCAATCTTCGACTAGCTATAGTGACTAACTATTAGAGATCTTTGATTGAAGTTTCGTATGCCGACTGGGAACGTCATTAGATATACTTACGCAGTTTAATTTATTGTTGTATTGTCGTCTCCACCTAGTATAATTATGGTACCTACCCATATTTAACTTTAGTATCTAAAGTGGTAGGTAATGATTATTATTTTATACTAAGGTTATTTTTTTAACTCTTATAGACGAACGTTTATTACTATTTATTTAATTTTTTATTGATATGGCACTTCAACGACTTACTAAAACATACACAAACAAATATTACATACAGTCCTATGTATCGTGAATTCGTCACTTACAGCACTAGCAGAGAACTTAATGAACAAAGGATGTTTTAGATATCTTTAGTTGAATCTGTTATAATTACAAAATAAAAGGAAAACGATCTATGTTCACAAATATGATGGAAAGAAGTATTTAACTAAATAACTATATAAATTATATACAGTGTGGCCGGAACATTAACGTCCAAAAATAAAATTTAGTTCCTCGTGGGGTATCCCATGTTTGGTCCGCGATTTTTCATAGATTTCGAGTTATTAATTTTTTTCAGAATTTTTGAGAAGTAGAAGACTTTTACGAGATTTTTCTTTCTCAAAAATTCAGAAAAAAATCCATAACTTGAAATCTGAAAAATTAAAAGGCGGCTCGTATCGAACAGAGGTCTTGTGACTCCGAGCTGTTTAAAAGTCTCGTACGGAATTGACGAAAAGAGTTAGAGAAGATGTCGATGCTATCGGTACGTGTAGCGATTTTATTATAGTTTCCCTTTAGACGGTTCATGGATGCTGTGCTACCAAGGTTAGTACGACTTGCAGTTGTGGCGAAGGTAATGGTTTTCTTTCTCTTCTGTCTTTCTTTCTGTCGAGGTACTATATACTAGCTTAATTCCGACAAAAGATCGGGAACATTTAGTAATCCGTTAGCGATTTTGTAATTTAGAAGTGGTCAACGTCTCTTCGGTGTTCAAGAGAACATATTTTAAAATGACGGAGCCTTTGACTTATATAATTTTAATTTATAATTCCTTTTTTTCCTTATGTGATACGGAACCCATATGAAAAGTAAATAAATTCTGCTAAATTTAGTTAACCATTATTAAAATTACCTACTTAGTTTGTTAAAGCCGAAAACAAGATAAAAAACGGTTAATACCTACAATCATATTTAGAGATGCAACGAATATTCGGCTACTATTCGGTGACTTTTTTTAATATTCAGTATTCGGTCGAATGTTGTATACCTCCTATTCGGCCGTACCAAATCATGAAAAAACGCACCTATTAGGTACTCAAAAATGTATTTACTTACCTCATCATGTACCTATTTAAGCACATTTTATTCATTTTTATATAACGAAATTAAAAGGAACTATCACAGCTAAGTTGGCTCTACGAGTAATTATCGACTTTGCAGTTGAAAAACATGTTCTCCCATACATTTTGTATGGGAGAACATGTGTTTCAACTACAATGTTAAGTTTGTTCTTGGGATAAATTCATTCCAGCTACGGAACCCTTCATTGTTAGTGGTCCGACACGCACTTGGCCGGTTTTTTTAATTCTTAAAATCTATCAGCGGTAAGTAAGTTAAGTTGTGATGACTGAAACCATTTTTTCAGCATTTGTTGATAGCGGATGATTGCACTATTTCTTATAAACTATACCTGCTTCTGAAAATAGCCTCAGACTCAGTATAGTATAAACTACTGCCGGAAGACGATAGATAAATCTTAGCGAGCTGTCAGGCTTGGATCCTCTTTTGCGTTTGCTGGCCACCATTAGTAAGGGCTCTGCTATCTAGGCGAACAGTTTTTAAATAATGCATGTTGTGACACGATCTGCCTTCTCGCAAATGAAACAGAGTACGCTTGGGGTGGCGCTCCCATACGCACCGCAATAAGACAGGTAGGTAGTAACTAGTAAGTAACCTGTCACCCGCTAATTTACCATACTTTGGCGAACATTCAGCCGCCGAATATTCGGCGGATCGCTTCGGCTGAGAGCGTGACCGAATATTCAGTATTCGGCAAAATCACTATTCGTGGCATCTCTGATAAAAATCTAAAGTACTTAAGTACCTACCTATCTTGAAGTCTTCGTAAGTTTGAGCTTGGTACAGTCGACCGCACGTCGGTGGTAATAGCAATAAGGCCTTGAGCTGGGCTAGCGTAGTACGGAGTTTCAATAGACTATGAGGCCAGGTTATACAGGTTTTGTTACCACTTAAGTGCGGCCTGCTGTAGGTACATGGATAGAGTCACTTTGCTTTACATCATCATCCTGCTCATTCCCAATGTAGGTAGGTATTAGGTATTTTGGGACCTGTGCAGCACGTCCTGTTCTTGCATTCAGATACATCGCAACCAAGCCGACTTCCTTCTAGCTACTATAACCAACATCTTGCTTACAGAAGCCATCCATCTATTCTCCCCAGTAACTTTTCTTCTGATAAACTAAGTAAGTAGGTAAGTATCAATTATTTTGTTACAGACCTAGACATTGTACTTTACTGTTGTAGTAAGAATTAAATAATAGGCCCATTGGTTGGGGGGAGATCAGGCTGTTTTGTCCTCGACATGCGTCATGCATTCGACGCTGGTATATAACAGTTGACCTCCCGTCTCGCAGTTATTCTCTCTCACAGTTCGAAGTCGGCTGCTCGCATCGCGTAGTGTTTGTGGTCAAAAATAAATAGTTAAAAAAACGTAAGTTTATTTTGTTACTTTTTGTGTTGTGATGATGGCATGGATTTTTATGAAAACGGTACATTATCCAATTTAAGAGTTGACCGTTTTGGTTGCGCGAGATGAGACAAGTTTTGAGGATAATTTAGTTTTTAACCAATTAAAGTTATTTTTGAAGTAATTAAAACTACCTAATTGAAGTGTGGGTTTCGTTTACTCCTCATATGTGTACAATGTGTAAATTCTTTTATAGATCTAATAATACGTAGATATAATAAAATAGGTACCTAGTAGACTTAGGAAAAAAAACGATGTCTAAAAATTTTCTTATTTTAGTCTGCACGCAATAAAACAATAACCTACACGTTACAGTTTCTACTTTTCACATTTATTTCGTAAGTATTGTATTAGTTACTATGGCTCACACGCCTACACGCAAATAGCATTGATTGAATTGGACATTGCTTAAAAAACAAGCGCAGTGAAAGGCTGAAAGTAAACTAGTCCAATTGGTTTGAAATGAAAGACCAAGTTACATGTAAAGAGTCACAGTTCCCACACGTTAAGTTTAAAGCTAAATTAAGTACCTAAGTAATTAATACTGTTTAGTGGTCTTAAGAAAGTAGGTACTACTTCCCTACTTTCTTAAGACCGTAAGTAAGTAAGGTACCTATTCTGCATTCGCGATAAATGAGGCATTGAACTTACTGGCTTTGAATTTTAATTGGGTGGGTGGGATACTTTAGATTAGGTACAGGATGGTAAATTCGAAAATTAAATAACCGTGACGTATTCTCAACTTTACTATACTTTTATACAAATTAATTATCTTACCTAATTTGTGGTTTGCACTTTTCTTTATGATGAAGTTAAGTACCTATATTGTAAAGTAAAAAGAAAAGTAAAAGTTTATGTAAAAACAATAACACTCTTATTTTTGGGCAATCGTGTAATTATTTGCTTGTTATGTTGTCTGTACAAAGCGTTACGACGGTTAATAGCATTGTAGCTAGTAAATATTTAGGAAAGTATTATATAATACGAAGACTGAATTCGTATTCAAATATCTATCAGAAACTGGTTTTTAATTAGGAGCTAGCTAAATACGAGTCTTCCTAGTTTTATCATTAGCGCTTTTGATCAGCCATTTTCTTTAAACTGCCGGGTTTTACCGGCAATTTAATCAAGCGACAGAAATCATAGTGTTGAATGATCTCATCAGCAGCATATTTGCAATTTGTCTATGTATGGATGAATAATCAGTTTATGCTATGCACCTACCTACCTAAATAACACATACTTACCTACTTTATTAAGTAGTTAAAGTTATCGTTAACTGTGTAGACTGTAGAACAAAATAATGTCATATCATCATGATTGTGGCCCAAGCAATATTTTCCGACAGTTTATTTGCTGAGAAAGATAAATTTATATATACATAACATGATTAAAGCAATAAACCATTGCCAAGATAACTCATAACGGGTAGGTACCTATTAAAATACAGAACGATTCCAAAAAAAGACTAAGTGCATTCGAAAAATTCAAAACAGCAGTCAGCACTTGATGGCATCAAATCTGAAATTGAACTAAAACAACTGCCGCCAACTGCATCAAATTGCTTTTAAAGTGAGTTTTGAAGTTTTTAGTTGCTGTCGGGATTTTTTTTTTTTTTACTTAGTGTGCGCAATCGTGCTGACTGTATAATTTTCAATATATAATTGACCACCTCAAGGCCACAACGAACATGGGGGCCGGAATGCCGGACACAGTGCACACAGCTAACCAACACCGTTTTTTACATAATCTGCTATAGCAATAACTAGTTTTTATGTTTTTGTTGATATTCCGACCAGATTTACCTAACTACCTAATGTATGTTACACAGATATAGCTACTATGAATTTATAGATAGGTAATCACTAAGTGCTGTTCGCAGCTTTAGCCGCGTGGATCCTAATTCTTTTTTCTTATATAAAATAAAAGTAGTCTAAGTTAATAACGTCAGCTATCTGCCAGTGACAATCCCGTCAAAATCGGTCCAGCCGTTTTGGAGATAAGCCGGAACAGAGAGACAGACAGACAAACTCATTTTTTTGTTATCATTGTCGTATATACTTTCATGCATGTAGTAAAAACCTGTTATTTTGACATTACAAACAGACTCTTCCATTTTGTTTATTTGTAATGTAGGTAATAATGTAGGATTC